>OU744810.1:11404871-12604871 GCA_916614155.1 Mesoligia furuncula
CGGCTCGAAGGACCAAAATGTGCACACAGACAGCTGCTAGTTGTTTATTGAGTGTGCTACAACTGCCGCTCCCTATGAACACAGAGTGGCTAGATAGAGGCAATAACGACCTAAGTTCCTACCCCTAAGCCCCTAACGCCTACAACCTAGCTCTTACAATTCAATGCCTACCTGTCTGACTAGCCCTAGTACCCTATCAGCCCTAACGCCCTAGCCCTAACATACAAACCATAACACAACGTACTAGTACTGTTGTGTGGGCAGGAAAGCCTGTTACCAGCGACCTAAGGCAACAGACCGGAGCGGGTAGGAAGGCAAGGTAAGTGTACCAGGTGCAATGTACACAGGAGGTGGATATCTCACTGCCGATCCCACAGACTCACAGGATCGATCGTACTGATGGCTAAAGGTGTCTTGGCCACAGTGAGGGGTAACTCGACGGAGAGGAATCAAACACGACTCCAGCTTGATGACTAATTTTATTTACAAAGTTTACATCTTATATACTAATTATAAACTAAATACACATAGATGCTTGTTTAGTGTGTGTGCCTTCCGTCATCCATGTGTGATGTTGTTGATGCAGCTATCTCTCGTAACTCGGTCAGACAAAGTGCTGATGCTGATCCGAACTTTGTACAATAAATGTTGTGATCCGTTGATTTAGCGATTAAGATGAAATTAGCTGTATTGCAATGTTTGGATTAGGGTTCCGTGGTGCTATGGTTCACTTGTGAACATGGTCGTTAAATTTATCTGACCAACAACGTAAACATCGCAATGAATGTTGTTGCACTGTCAAAATAAAAGCCATTCCTACTGCTAGTGTGTTACGCAATTATGCAGCTGGTTTTCGATTAGTTGGTATAATTAATTATACCAACTAATCGATTGAAAGTAAAATATTAGATTACAAACCGACAAACAACGTTTGCAAAACTGTAAATTAAGCAATTAAACTTTGTGTATTAGGATAATTTTGGCCAGGTGAGGTGGTCGGTCCGGAGAAGCTGCCATCAGATGTCCTGCCTTCGTTTCGGAAGCCACCTATAGTTCATCTTCCAGGAGGATAGATAGTAAGTTCGCAAATATATCCTGGAGTGATGTGGCGATCTAGTATATGAGCGGTTCTGCACTACATACGATCCAAATCCGACTTCAATGCGAATCGGGAATGTTCTAAATTCGGACGATAGAGTTGGAATCTAGTGCGCAACCCCTAATACAAATATGACTTTGGTCATTTCGGACCGGCATTTCTCGGATTCGGATCGGATGTAGTGCAGAACCGCTCTTAATGTATGTTACGTCTAGTAATTCGGATATTCGGGGATTCGGGTAGACAGAAGCCCGAAAGTCTGACAACCAGTCTTACCAAGGGGTATCGTATTACCCAGTAACTGGGTTGTGGAGGTCAGATAGGCAGTCGCTCCATTTAAAATACTGGTATTCAGCTGCATCCGTTTAGACTGGAAGCTGACCCCAACATAGTTGGGAAAAGGCTAGGCAGATGATGACGTCTAGTAACACGCGACAGGCATATGTCATCAAAGACTAAGTAATCTCACCTTATCTTGTTTATCATTAATCTGCCTCGCTTCTCCGTCATACATGGTCTCTATAGTCTTCTGTCTTTGTCGCTCCCTCTCTCTATGTTCTGCTAACTCAGCCAGAGCGGCGTCTAGGACGCGCTTGTACTGCCCGCATATTTCTTGTTCTGATTCACGCTCCTGAAAATGTATGGGGAAATATTTGTAAGACACTGACTAGCGCATTTTTAGAGCATGGCGTTATCGTGAAGCTACCAAGGATGGGTGACCATCTTTACATACCAAGACCCCTTCGTGCCTCGGAAAGCACGTTAAGCCGTTGGTCCCGGCTGTCATTCGTGGATCTTTGACAGTCGTTGCAGGCCTTCAGAAGCCCGAAAATCTGGGGTATCGTGTTCGTGTTACCCAGTAACTGGGTTGTGGAGGTCAGATAGGCAGTCGCTTTATGTTAAAAGTACTGGCACAGATTACTAAATAGTTACTACGTAACAGATACTTCACTCAGTAGAAAATGTCCAATACCTACTGCTATAATAGCCTACTCCGTCGCGTCAGCAACCGCTGCATGCTAAAATGTGCCTAAATGCTCAAGCGTACAGTTGTGATTGCTTCGCACCGCGCGATCCCTCAGCAATCGCAGGGCTGCGTCTTCGATAAAATTAAATTAACATAACTATTTGTGTCTAATTTATTGAGAACTGTGAATATGTTCTGACTAATAGGTGGTAGTTTAAAATTGTATCGTATGTTTTTTTTTTATAAATTGGTCCTGACTGTGATATACATCTAAAACATGACATGAAATCTTCATCAATCATCAATCATGAAATCATGAAATCATTGACAGGTAAATGGAAAAATGTTAGGTGTTTAACCCATCTTTTACTTGATTTGCACCCATCTACTGCACATAAGGCACCAGACGGCATCGTAGGTACGCGTACAAACGAATGGAACGATTAAAATTGAACAACGTGCGTGCGCTTCGCTTGCGAAAACCGCACTGAATTTGGTCCGCAAACGGCCCGAGACCGCTCGGCCGGGCGGTAGGTAATTATAGCGCGCAAGTACATGGAGTGACGGAGGCCTGATACTGGTATTCAGCTACATTCGGTTAGACTGGAAGCCGACCCCAACATTGTTGGGAAAAGGCTAGGCAGATGATGATAATCGGTGTGATTGTCCAGGATGCGCCGAGCGCTCGGTTCAGTTGAGTAACTGGCGGAACAAACTGCGATACACGAGAAGGCTTCTTCATGCATCCCAAAACTACTACTGAAGAAATCCATACTAATATTATAAATTCGAAAGTAACTCTGTATGTTATCTCTTCACGACTAAACCACTGAACGGATTTCGAAGGCATTCTGGGGAAGGACATAGACATACTATTTGTCCCAGTAGCTCGTTCCCGTGACATAAATTTCAGCAGAAGCATCAGGCAGAAGCCAGTTATGATTAAAGATCGGATATTCGGACGCATATTTACCTAAAGTGAATTTTTAGCTCTGAAAGTATGGAAGCGGCTTCTTAAAATATTTATTTTGTAAAAAATTCCTGGGATGCCAGGAACACCGGAAATGCATAACTATAAAAAAATAAAATTATTCTAAACATAATTATGTAGTCCGTTATCTTGACGTTGTTTGCTGTTGCATTTTGGTATCTACCTACCTACTTTACAATATAAGGTAGGTAGATATGCATCCGATTTTATAGTCAGGAAAAACACAAAATTCCGGAATCGCGGGATTTTTACGATCGATACAAAAGTGCTTTCCATATAAGCCAACATTTGAGAATAAGTAAATATACATCCAAAACTATAATCAGAAACCTAAATATGTCGATCCTGGAATCGCGGGATTTTTTCATATTAGCCACCATCTCAACTTTAGGTGAATATGCATCCGGAATCTAAGATCTCTAGTTACGACATTAAAAAAAACTTCGTATATAAAAAAAACTACGTACCTTTAGTACAGCCCTACGCAGTTTATCCAGCATTTCCAAATCCAACTCTATTTCCTTTATAACAGAGATCACTCTCCTTTTCAGCTTGTACTTATGTAAGCCCATGTTCACTATATTAGCGTCTCTTTCTGCCACGAGGCGCTTATGTTCCCTCTCTCTTTCACACGATACAAACTGTAGCTCGTGTAGGACGTTTTTCTCTTTCTCTTCCTGTTTGCGAAGACGTTTGACTATTGTTTCTTTTTCGCTCAACTCTGCGATCTGGCCTTCGAGACTTTCGCGGAGCTCCTGTAAAAGGACCACAGGGTTTTTTAATGAGCATTTTTTTTATGTTTTTTTTTTCTGACAACCATCTCAACGGGTATCGTATTACCCAATAAATTGGAAATTGAATAATTGGTTGTGGAGGTTAGATAGGCAGTCGCTTCATGTAATATACTGGTATTCAGCTGCATTCGGTTAGACTGGAAGCCAACCACAAAATAGTTGGGAAAAGGCTAGTCAGATGATAAGGGTTTTTAAATGAGCTCGAGTCGTACTTAACAAGATATACGCAGTATCTCCTTCAGTGACTGTATTTTTTTTTTGGATGGGAATTCATCAAATGACCCCTCCCGCTCTGAGTGGAGCGGAAGGGAGTGTCAGATTCTTACTGACTAAAACCCACCCGTGTTCCTTCCTTACCCCTTTATGTTCCGGGCCAGCGGTCACCCTTTCGGACAATCCCGCCGACCTTCAGTGTGACTGTATTATTAAGCAATATAATGTTCATTAATTAATATTAGCAGTTTTGTTTCACGTAGGTATGTATTGCAATATCCAGCAAGCCAAACATTATTACTTTCTCATTCGATATTTTTTTGGAAAGACCTGTTTTTCCATTTTTTTTTCTCCTAATCTTTTGCTAATAAATGGGAATAGTTTTATATAATTTTTGCCAGGCAATCACTACAGCTAACATGAGATTTGACAACGGATTTTCTGATGCCAAAGACTAAAAACATGTACAGGCTTTTGGGTACCAACTACCCTAGACAATATTATCAGAAATTCAGAATCACACTAGTATTATAAAGGCAAAAGTTTGTGAGTGTGTGTGGGGGTGTGTGTGTTTATATGTTTGTTACTTCTTCACGCTCAAACGGCTGGACCAATTTTGATAAAATTTTGTATGGAGGTAGCTGACCTCCTAGAATCTAGGATGTCAGCTACCTCCATACAAATCTATAACCTAGATTAACATAAGTATAGGCTACTTTTTATCATGATATTCCCTCGGGATCGACATTCACGGTGAAACCGCGGCGCGCAGCTAGTCCAGTCTAAAAGTAACACCTACTTACTCTAACTTGTTGCTCCTTCTCCTTCAATCTCTCCTGCTCGATCTGTATCTGTTTGCGCAGCATCTCATCTCGCTCCTTTAGAGTCTTACGCGTCTCTTCTTCGTCTTTCTGCTTTTGTACTTCTTTCTCCACCATTTGCTCCATCCTGAAAGACATTAACAGTCAGAAACTGTAAGTGACGGTAGATTTAAACACTTAACAATTTTTTGACGATTCATCCGTAATAACAAAGAAGCTAAGTATGAACGGTCACCACCTGGTGACGCCGTAGTACTTCTAATATATTGTTATAGTATCTTACCAGGCAGATTTAAGCTTCCCATTAGCAACATACGCATTGGCAGCTCTCAATTCAGGTTGTTTCAGACACCACGCGTGGTGCAGTCGAAGTTCGGCTTCGTGGCGGAGTAACTGCTCTTGTTTCGCCATGATACCCTGGTTGATCTCATGTAGGGTTGATGTTGGCACTTTGTTTAAATATGAACTGTAAAGAGGAATGCGTAGCCTATCTTTATTATCCTTCTAAAAGAAAAACTACCACGTGACATATACAACTAGATATATGCGAAACCTGAATATAGTTTGTTCAAAATAAGTAACCGAATCGATTTCGATAATTTTTACCCCCATGTTATATTTTGTCCCAAAAATATTTAAAAAAGGTTAAAAGTTGGACACCGAGCGACAATAAGTAGGTTATCCAATCTCCGAGCCGAACGGTTAGGTACCTAGGTACTATTATCAATGAGCGCAAGACAGCGCGGCGCGAGCGGCGCGGGTGACCATGATTTTGTACGCTTATAACTTTGTGATTTTTCATGATACAGTTTTGAAATTTTGTACATAGATTCTTTACATAAAAATACTAGACACGTGTTTCGGGTTTCGCATAGGTATACTAAAAATAATGTCGTATTTTCATTGTATAAATAAATTCTCCTGCATAGCTATTCACAACCATTCGACAGGCTCCCGAATCGAATATGACACATTTCTAGTTATTTGCCTTGCCCCCGACAGCAAATCAAATGGCTGCATGTCGGAAGAATGACGGTCGTCTATTTGATTTAAACTGACAATTTCGGGTTTAGGATTTGTGAACAGCCTTTAGAAGACTTTTTTGATAACATTGATTGATGTTAGATTCGGCACAGAAGCGTATCGAACGGTTGTGAATAGCTTTTATGGTGACATTAAAATACATCATGGACACAGCAGTAACAAAGTAAAATAGGTTGTACACACAGTAGTAACAATTTTAGACACTCAGCTAACTGCTAGTAAACCTCTTTCGCCTCCACCTGCAGTTTAGAGTCGGCGGGCTCGAATGCGTCACCAACTGCCGAGAATGCATGCGTCCTTCCCTCGACACAGGTGGAGACAACGACGTGTGTAGATTCGTCGACCCCCAAACGAGCCTACGCAGCAATAGTAGCCGCTAATAAGCCTGCTGAGTCCCCAAAAAACCGCAGGTAAAACTAGCGGAAAAACAAAAAGGGGGTAAACGGCATGATCCAAAGAAGGACACTTGCGACAAGGATGGTTTCATCAAGGTGGAGAAGAAGAAGAAGAAGCCTCCTTGTCGGAACCAGTGCGGCACCGCGCCGGCGGGACCCAACATGCTGCTGCGTCCAGCAATCCCGACGACGCAGCTGTACGTGTCCAGACTGCACCACTCCACGAAGGTTGAGGAGATCGTGAAGTACATAGGTGTGAACATGTTAACTGGACTTTGAGGGTCGAGAAGTTGGAGTCGCGTCACAACACGAACTTCAAGTCGTTTGTTGTACGAGTTCCGACACATCATCTCGAGAAGTTCCTCAAGGAAGAGTTCTGGCCGAAGGGTGTTGTGTACCGCCGGTTTCGTGGCATGACACCAGTCAGCGAAACACGACGCAGACATGTTAGTTTTTTAGTGTAATTATAATGTTGTATGTATTTATAAATAGTAGTTTTTAGTTATATTCATATTGTATATTGTATGTGTTTTATATGGGCCCTGATGCCTGAAATAAACGGATAATAATAATAATTACCCTATGAAGATAGTCTTCTCAGATGATTCTTTAATTACAAAAGATAATCAATAACAATATTGCTTACCCATTTTTATAAAGCTTCGGCTGTTTAGCTAAAGTCTTCAGTTCTTGTTCAATCTGCATATCTTCTTGAAACAACATTAGTTCCAGTTTTTTGCGCCGTTCTTCGAGTTGTCTAAAAAGTTCAAACAAAAACTTTATAATACGAATTCCAGTACTGACAATCATTAATGGAATTTGTTATATCCATGCATACAAAAAATTATAATATTTAAGCTGTTTTTTTGTAGGTAAGTATTATTTATTATGATACTCTTGTTATTTTGTAGGTACTAACTCTTTTTAGGGTTCTGTACCTAAAAAGGAAAAACGGAACCCTTATAAGATCACTTTTTGTCCGTCTGTCGAGACCCTTTTTCTCAGGAACGCGTGAAGTTATCAAGTTGAAATTAATAGCAAATACTCAGGGCTGCAATCCCTTGAAGCAGTGAAAAAATTAGACTTCTAAGTTAATACAATCAAAAGATACGGACATTTCTGTTCCCTTTATGCCGATTAGGTATTTTGACACTCGCAAGGCAATCAAAACCTATAGGGTACTTCCCGTTGACCTAGAATCATGAAATTTGGCAAGAAGTAATGGCATGTAGCACAAGTAAAGGAAAAATCTGAAAACCGTTTTTAGTAACATTCCTATAAATTTGTACGGAACCCTCGGTGCGCGAATCCGACTGGCACTTGACCGGTTTTTTTAGGCAAGTTCGGTACATTGAACTTTTACTAGGTTGTTTTTTTAGGGTAATAATGAATGTTTTTACGACAATACTATAATAAGAATACCAGCATACAATTGTTTTACTATGGGTTTTCTGATGTATACTGGCAAATTCATTACCCCATTTTAGTTTAGTTTTAAATATAATAACATTGAAAACAAGTTACAGTTGCTGGTTTTATATACCAGCTCATGCCTGTGTGTCAAGATACCTGCATGTACCGATAATATAATGCAATGTTTTAGATTGATTTATTTAGAATAAGGTTTGTCAGGCTACGGGTATAATAGACGTTGGCAAGAAAGCTGCCAGGCTTAAATGGTAGGTATCGGGCGGGTCACATCAGCCGCATGTAGGATAACCGCTGGGCAAAAGTCTCCACACAACGGATGCCTGAAAATGGACGGCGCTGCCGAAGTCGGCCCAGAAAGCGGTAGTGAGATGGCCTGGGACGTATGCCGCGAAGGCTGGTTTGAGGTAGCACGGGAAAAGAGTTCCTGTAAGGGCTTGGGAGAGGCCTTTGCCCAGCTGTGGGACAGTATAGGCTAGATGGCCGATAGAGTAAACCTGTGACCGAACGGTCGCCAAGGTTAGGCCTAAGAATCCAGAAAAAACAAGCAAAAGAGGAGGCCTATACCCAGCTGTGCGTGATTCCAGGCTGAAAAGATGATAATGAAAAAGGTTTTTGAAAGTCTAGGCTGCCATAGATCACAAAGAAAAAACCACCTACTTACTCTGTACAAAAATTGTTTAAATAAAATCTAATCTAACAATATATTAATATACAGGGTGTTTGGTGCATCGTTTGCCAAATGGAATTGGGTCGAAAGGAGAGGTTGTTTGCTATCTCTTAAGGCCCAGTAACTCATTCCTTGTTACACCGGTTTTTTTATTACGACTTTTTAAATTTTATTTAGAAAAATACAAGAACTCTGCATTTAAGCTTATTTTTTTTTTAAAGTTATGAGTATAGCCTTCAAATTTCATTTTAATTCTTATGTTTACTCTTGTATGGTTCTATGAAATTCAAAATTACTTGCTAATATCATCTAGTTCCTTTTTAATAACTCATAAAGTTTTTGAAAAAAGGAAAAATACACTTAACACTCAATTTTAAATTGCTGTAAAAAAAAAACTAAAAGCGATCGGGATCTTCGAATTCTTTTAAAAAGTTCTCTAGTTTGTCCCCTTTCCAACGGTGTGCAATATACCAAAAAAAACTTTTAATAACTTCAGTAATTCGCTAAATGTGTAATCGAGACACATCAGGCTGATATTCAATATTACGGTAAGAACACTTGTTTTCCCATAAATAACATTCTTTAAGTAGGTGGATAGTGTTATCTCACTCTTACGCAGTCTCTTATCTCTTTCTAGGGTTCGAACTTTCCTAGAACTTGAAATACAAAATAAATTTTTATTTAATAAGTACTTAATTATAAATTTTAAATTTTACACTATCAAAGCAAACTGGGCCTTAAGAGATAGCAAATGACCTCTTCTTTCAGCCAATTCCATTTGGCAAACGATGAACCAAACACCCTGTATAACTCATTTTGGCCTAAATGGCACTTTAACATTTTCTCCTTTCCAGTGATGATATGAATAATGGTAGACAAAAATAAAATTGATACTCACGCAGCTCTTATCTTCCTCTGACTCAGCAACTCAGCCTCTTTATTAGCCTTCTCATAATACCCTTCCGTAGTCCACTGCTCATGATGCCTAGCCTTGTTAGAGTTGCTCTCGTAGTATGTGGCAACCTTCTTTAACTCTTCGGCACGTTTGAGCTCATTGTCACGGCGCTGGGCGGCCAATGCTTGCAGCTGCCATTGTGGGCGGGGACGAGACATTGTCTGGGAATATTTGGCTGGAGCAAATAGGTAATATTAAAAAATAATTAATGACTTGCATTTATAGAGGGAGATACTATCCCACTGATATAGGTACCTGATTTTTTTTTCATAACTCGCAACATATTTTTTAAACACTTGGGTTTTTTATAGTAAAATTAAGTCTTTAAGTGAGTACTGCTAATCCCCAATATAACAATCTAGGGGACTTTGGTATCAATATACCAGAAAACTGTCCTTGTAAGGACGCTTGTTGTCAAGAGCATACTTTCTATTATTATATTTTAATCAGAAATCCTAACATACCAAGACCCCTCCGTGCTTTGGAGAGCATGTTAAGCCATTGGTCCTGGCTGTCATTTGTCGGTCTTTGACAGTTGATACGGATCGCCAGAAGCACGAAAGTCTGACAACCAGTCTTACCATGGGGTATTGTATTACCTAGTAACTGGGTTGTGGAGGTCAGATAGGCAGTTGCTCCATGTAAAATACTTGTATTCAGCTGCATCCGGTTAGACTCAAAGCCAACCCCAACATAGTTAGGAAAAGACTAGGCAGATGATGATGATGAATAGAAAATCCTAACAATCATTCCCCAATTCCATAACAAATTATAGTTGAACAAGTAAAATGATTGCTACAGTTTTGCTAAATTAAATGTCAAGATCAACAGATATAAGAACACATTTACCTTTAAAAACTTTATTCAAGTACACTAACAAATTCCGGCACGCTGAACTTTAGCTAAACATGACTCAGAAAAGAAATGAAGTCATACAATTTATTGACCCTACAATTTAAATTGTAAATGCCAAAGAGTTTAGGACTTACCTTACATTTATATTTTCTGAATGTCTTTCTACATTAAATCCTAATAACTACACTGAATACAGTTTAGAAGGAATTTTGGTCTGAGAGTCGTCTTAGATCATTTAGAACAAAGAATATAAACATGGGAAGAACACAATCTTTGAAAGAAACAGTACTTGTAAGACAATTATAACACACCTGTTTTAAACTTTATTTATTGCTAAACGATAACACAAGCACAAGGTAACAACCGAATATGGAATTACATCCGAAACAGAAGTAAATGAGTCACTTTGCGAGATCAATACATACGAACCTCTTTGGTTGACTGCACACGATTGGGACATCCTTCGTAATGATCCAAGTAAATTACATGACTGTTACATTCGCTCGCGTGGGTGCTAAAACGACCCGTAATTGGAACATGTGAGGTCAGACAGATTACGTTCAATTCAATTTACTTCCTTGTAAAATTAATTTTCATTGCTCACATTCACGCATTTCAAATAAAACGTTGTTGATTCACTGCACACCGCCACAGATAAAGATTATAAACAAGAATGTCAAACTGACAGTTGCCTAGCAACGAGTTGCGTTGTGAAAACAAAATTAATTGCCTTATTAAAAAAAAATTAATAAACTAAGTAAATTGGAAGACTTGATTATTTGACAAAAGTTATTTCATTAATCATACATAATGTCACTGTTAGAAAAAGTAATGAACGTGTCATTTCACGGTTCATTGCAATCGAGGTTGGCGCGTATTTTAAGTTACAATACGTCAAATGCAATACGACCGACGCAAAGAGTAAAGTAACTATAGAGGCAAAGAGTAGCAACTCTGTGGTAAAATTTGCTTCTATGGAAAGTGCTGCCACCTCGAGTTTGGAAGGTGAACTAAAACTATACACCTACCTATAGATACAAATATACACCTATCTATAGATATACAATGCATAATATCTCGTATATTCTCTCGTATATTGACTCGCTACTCATAGTAAAGTGCATACTTACTTACTATGAGTAGCAACAAAATTTAACAAAACAAATAACAGTAACAAGTGACAACTAAAACAGAAATAACTGAGATAAACTCGGAATTACGGGAAGCGCATCAAAGTCGGGAAAGCCGGAATTGACAATGGCGGATGCCTGCAGTGTTGCCAACAGATAAAATAGCTCTCCACCAGATTCAACTTCGAAAACCACCAGAAAACCACCTATAAAAATCGGCCCTACTACAAAATTCGCTAAAATTTCCACTAAATAAATTTTTGGTTTTTGTGAAAGGAAACAGTAATTAAAGTAGTTATATTAGTAAAAAAAATTCTTTATTATCACGTAATGAAATATTTAAAATCAATAAATCACCATAAAATATTATTAGTAAATCAACAAGTCAAGGTGAGGAACATAAACATTATTCAATAAGAAGAACACCCAGGATAAAAAAATGATATTCTAAAATTCGTCTTCCGATGAATTTTCGTCTGCACCATCATCGGTTTCACATTTATATGATTCTTGGGTACTGATTTGTTATAGAACTTTTATTAGAATTTACCTACACAGTAAAAGTAAATATTTCTGAAAATTAAATGAAGTAAAAATAATATATTTCGTAATGTTTTAGTGGCTTAGTGGTTGAGTGATAGCATTTTCAGTAATTGAAACTGAATTCTACTAAACCACTAGAAAAACCACCAGCTACTAAAAGCAATATTTCGCCACTAAAAGGGGGGTCGAAACAATCAGTGTTAGTGGAAAATTCAATAAGTTGGTAACACTGGATGGCCGGCGACAATGACGTTTGTTTGATAAACAAGACAAGATGGCTGCCAAGTTTTTTTAACCCGTCAAACTCCAGATGTCGCTGTCGTCTGTGGAAATGATGACAGTGTTAAGTGTGCCCCCCCTGGACCGACGTAACTAATGACATAAATTAAAATATACTTACCTATTAAAATCTTACTTCGCAATTATTTGACGACCTCAACAATAATTATAAATTCTAAAATATGTAGGTACGTGCCTGCTACGCTTGAAGTGATCGCGCCTAAGCGTGTTTTAATGTTTGTATGACGTGTTAATGGTTGCTTCTCTTTATTCTGCAGGGGTTTTACTTTACATTACATAGAATATTAGTCTTTTGGTAATAACAAGTCATGCATGAAATAAGGTTAACTATAACAAGGGATAAAAACAAGTAGGTATACAGGCTGAATTTTTCAAGAGGGCGTGGATGGCCAAATCCGAAACTGCGAGAAATAGCGAAAAGTACTCAAAAGAGTCGCGGGCTCGATTTTGATGAAAACTAAAACTGTACCTATCATTGGCTTTTTGAAAAATCAATATTTTTAGCCAGGAATTGAACCCGTTGATTTTGATTAAAAAAAACACACACTGTATTATTACACCACTCGATAGTGTCCCTAATAAGGATCAAATTCTGGGAAGTAAGGACATGCGGCAAACTTAAGGAAAATGTTGGATTTTAATAAACTGCTTCTTATTTTAAAGTATTCATACCAACATTACCAGTACCTTGTTCGAAATGATGCTCATGCTCAATACACCCGCAGCGCAGTCACCTTCACAACATTATGTTCTAAATTGAAATTTTGAATGCAGTCAAGTCACAATCCTAGAGACGTCGAATCCGTCGAATGTATTGAAAACAATGGTCATAATTTAGAACAAAAGATTTAATAGGTAAATAACATAAGAAAAATAAAAAGTATTTTGTTAAAAATGAGCTCTTTTCTTTAGTTTCCCGTATGTCATTACTTCCCAGAATTCGATCCTTATATCAGCGACACTATCGAATGGTGTAATAATACAGTGCGTGTGTTTTTTTTTCAAAATCAACGGGTTTGATTCCTGGCTAGAAATATAGATTTTTCAAAAATCCAATGATGCGTTAGTTTTAGAGCCCGCGACTCCCTTGAGTACTGTTCGCTACTCCTCATAGTTTCGGATTTGTCCATCCACGCCCACTTGGAAAATTCACCCTGTATACGTATCTAACTAAAACAATTGCGGTATTTTGATATAATCTTATTTCCTAATAATATAATCACGAAATACAAAAGACAAGAAAGAGTACCTAAATTGTTTATTCACTCTTAGAATTCCTATCTCTAGGGATCTAGGCGGATTTACACAGGTCATTGAGGAGCCTACTCTTGAATATTCGAAAAGGACCTCGTCCATACAAGAAATTCAGAGATCAAAAACCACATGTTTGAAAACAAAGAGACTGATGACAATGCGTAATCGAGTTTCTTTTGTTTTTTAATTGAATTACCACCTACTGATGATTACACCTACATAGTAGCGCCGATTCTGTTGTTCACAAACTAAACTTAATTTTAGTTCATACATCTTTTTCTTTCTATTTCAATAAGAAAAGGACAGAAGATAAATATTAGTTCGGTCCTGTCAAATTAGTCTGCGCCTGACGTAAATTGACGTATTTTTAATAGCCAATTTTTTAGTCTTGTCTAAATTGTCTATGCAGTACCTATCTTAATTTGACAGGACTAAACTAATATTTATCTTCTGTCCTTTTCTTAATGAAATAGAAAGAAAAATATGCATGAACTTAAATTTTGTTTAGTTTGTGAACAACAGAATCGGCGCCATTAGCAATAACCTATCAAGGGCGGATCCAGGATTTATTCCTGGGGAGGGCACATAGGCCAGACAGATAAGAAGTGTCTCCCACATCTAGTATTGCACTATTGCAATATCAATCTATCATGTTTTTGGGATTCATTCTTTTCAATGACATTTAACCCTTAGTCTGCCGGAACGTAGATCTACGCGAAACACAATGGCTTTTTAATTGTGTCTGTAATTACGGCACACAAGCGGTTAAGAATAATTTAAAAAAAAAACGTTTGCCATCGGGGGACCCCCGTCGGAAAGAAGTTCCTTACGCGATACTTGCACGTACACACACATTCGTATATAAAAGAGAGAGAGAAAGTGTAAACTTAATTTACAGAGCCACTCAGTATACGTTTATAGAAGCTCTCATGCAGTTGTCGCCTTCCTGGATTTCACCCTCAAAAACGATGAAAACAACACCAATGACGAAAATTTTGAAGAAATTTTCATTTTGACCTCACTATCGGCTTTAGTATACCCTCGAAAACAATGAAAACAACAACAACAACAACAAACAATGATGTCTATGTTTCGTAGTCGCTTAAGGGTTTTTCGTTACGTGACGATTTCTACCAGATTTCTAGTTTACCTACCGCAAGCCGCGTTAAAGAACTTCGTACCAAAATGCAGTTTTAGTATCCCGCCTCGAATAGGATAGATTTCCTTTTGAGTTTGACTATAGATACAAAAATACGAGTAAGGGTTACTTTGTCGACATAAGTAGTAGTTAGTGGTAGGGTTTAGGTGGTAGTTTAAGAATTGTGAAGTCTTGGTATTGAAGAGCAAGCGAAACGAGCTCAATAAAAACACCCCACCTCAAATTGGTTTGCTTAGTTTTTCTTTTGACCATTCATCCAGTATTACCTAGCAAATTTTTTTCATGACTTGAAGAAAGTTGTTTATACTTTGGACGCCCCCCTCAGACCGCGCTATCTTTTTAGCATTCTATGTTATCCTAAAATCCTTTCGCCGACTCTAGGCACTATTGTTGGCATAGCAGACCTCTGTGCCCGAGCACGATCTGACTGCACCACTTTGAACCTTATTAGTTACGCTACTGCTGCGGAAATATAGTAGTTCTTCAGCGTTCCTCATTGAAACAATGTCTTGATGTATATGCATTCAGGCCAGACCATTCAGACGGTTCGATTTTATTTTATTTAAACCGCCAGGGGGGGCCGGGCCCCTTGGCCCCGCTGGATCCGCCATTGCAACCTATGGTAGATAAACGTACTAAAATTGTTTTTAAGTCATTGGGACTAATACTAATATCGATTGTGAGTACTTCTAGTACGAAATAAAGAATATGTTGTTGTTATTATTACGTATATTATTACATAAAATTATATTATTATATTAAATTTTTGAATAAATTTTTATTATAATTTTTTTTTATGATTTTACATTTATCTCGGGGCCGGTCCCGGTCCTTTGAAAGGCGTACGGCGGGCCCCGGAAACGGTCGGTCGCTAGCACATAGTGACGTAGCGACAAGAGGGCAACATGTTGTTGTTATTATTAGGTATATTTAATATTTTAGTTTGTGACGTCACAAATCAAAATCTTTTCTTCTTGTTCTCACACACAAAAATTATAGTTATTATTATATTATAATTCAGGGTGATTTTTCCGAGTGTGCTCTGTGCGTGCCTAAATGCGAAACTATGAGAAATTACGAAAAATACGCAAAGGAGTCTCGGGACCGGTTTTTATAAAAACTAAACCAGAATCATACGATTTTGGAAAAAAAATGTATGTACAGTTATAATTTGAACACTTTATATAAAATCAACACTTTCCTTTTACCTTTTCTTCTTCCCCGAATAACTCGAAACTATGATCCGCGACACAATCCAATGGTGCATAGCACAGTAGTGTTTTTTTTTAATTTTGACTAAAATAATAATTGTCTAATACCAGTCCACCAAAATTATATTAATACCAGTTGCCTACTTTCAGATTTGGCCACGGACGCACACTTGGAAAATTCATCGCGTATTGTTAGGCATAAATTGTGGGTTCCTAAGCTGCAAAATAACAAAATTCACAGTTCTCTCTAGCTTCCTACAAACTTGCCAGCAAGTATACCTAGGTACCTACTTACATTAAACTCGCCTGCAAGATGAAACGCAGCAATCCGCTATATTTTGCGGTCGGCAAAAATTACTCAGAACCTTTTTATAATTTCCTGGCTCTTGTCTATTGTATATTTAATTGAGGAAGTGGCTTTATTATTGTAAATTGCGTGTTATCACAGGAAATGTAATGTTATTATAAAGATTTGTTTTAAATTATTTTCTGTCGCTTGCTCCGGTTTGGTGCCGTTCTTACAAAGCTATAGGGTCTGAAAATTAACTCCTCGCTGAGTATATTTCGTGTGTCGCATCTTACAATAGCCACAAGATAAGGTTGCTCTTAGACATGAATTTATTCTCAGTAAATTTTACCCACTATCTACAACCTAAAACTAATATGGTAGGGGACCCAGAGGGTTTTTGAGCAAATTAAAATTCTCAATAGCAATCAATGCTATTCGATTAGTTGATTTAGAGATAAATGAAAAATTATGACCACTTTTGGGTACTTTTCTGAATTAATGAAACGTTGTCATGTTTGCCAAAGGGCTTCTATCCATCCATATCCATATCTATCTATCCGCCAGATGTTTTTATATTCACTATCAGGACATGTAACACTATTGCACAGAATAACTTTCAATCGCCCTGAATATCCTTTTAAAAAAAGTCCAAATCCGAGATTTCAGTCATCATATTATTATTTAGGGGAGGGGCCCGTGGCTAAATAAGAACAGCCGCACAGGTCGATCGATCAGGTTAAGCTACGCTTGCCGCGGTTGGTCTGTGGATGGGTGACCATCTTTACATACCGAGACCCCTCCGTGCCTCGGATAGCACGTTAAGCCGTTGGTCCCGGCTGTCATTTGTGGATCTTTGATAGTCGTTACGGGTAGTCAGAAGCCCGAAAGTCTGACAACCAGTCTTACCAAGGGGTATCGTATTACCCAGTAGCTGGGTTGTGGAGGTCAGATAGGCAGTCGCTCCATGTAAAATACTGGTATTCAGCTGCATCCGGATAGACTGGAAGCCGACCCCAACATAGTTGGGAAAAGGCTAGGCAGATGATGATATTATTATTTAGGGAAAGCCCACAATTTCATCGTCAGATTTGCGTATTTAAGTCATTATGGGTTGGGCCGCACACGATCATATAAAAATCAACGGCTCTGAACATCACTTTATTTTTGACCCTTTTTATAATCTGACCCCTGGCGACGGGGCTGCAATTTGAAACTTTTCAAATATATTTTCGGTATTCTCTCCTCATGCCTCACCTACTCACCTATCAACTTTTCGCCCTGCACATGCTTACTCAAAAAATCCATAGCTGATTCAGTAGGTGGAAATGGCGTTCAAAAGGGACTGTAAGAAAATCTTGGAAATTCAAATAATTAAACGAACTACCACCACTAATTCGAGTTGTAGACATCAGCAAAACATTCCGATTTTTCTTATACAACATTAATCGTTTTCAAAGGCAATTATTAGCATAGCTCAAGACCAAAGTCGGGTATCAAACTGTAATCCATCTAATAACTGTACGCTATATGCGTTGCTAAGCTACGCAGCGTTTATACGAGCCAGCAGCAACAGGCCTAGGGAATCCGGCATGACCAGAAATTAAATATATACAAAGCTGAATGTACGCACACCATTGCGTCACATCGAGAAGTAAAAAAAAGTCTTGATTTGACAGTTCTTAAGTCTTTTTTTAGTTTGTATTAGTTTTTGGTTTTAATTTTGTGGAAGTTAAAAAGCTCTTATTTTCATTGAGTCGTCCAAAGCTTGCGTCCTTCAAGGTGATAGCGGGTCACATTCCGACATGAAGAAAGAGAGGCAGATAGCGTTTGTCTCGCTTTAGATACAATGGAGGCTCGTTTGGTGTTGCTACGCTGGAAATGTTGACCTTTCGTGGTAGCTTTTGGAATGAAGAAATTAAATTTTGAAGAATATTAATTTTTTGTACTAAATATTGGTTTGTAAGTCTGAAGGTGTAATAATCCAAGATTTTCTGATGATGTATCTAAGAATTTTACACATATAATGCACAAAAAGCTGCATTATGTAAAAAAAACTACAGGCATTTTTTGTTAATAAAAGTGTTTTTCCATTTTTTCACGGAATTTGGCAAGCTCTATATTTCGCGGAATAGTACCAACTCAAACAAGCAGACACACATACACACATCTACACACATACAAATAAGGCATGGTAAAAAATATATGAAGCTTTTCCAAGCAAAAGCAACACGAAGGCTCTATAGCAGTATACACAGCTCGTAGCTGGCAGCCCCGCCGACCGGCAGTCAGTCGTTCAGAGGCTGCCCAAGCGCATGCCACCGCGAAACGTTAGCATCGACTTACAAAACTTAAAGTCAACCCCCGAATACATCACAAAACGACTTCAACACTACTGAAATCTAATCAGTGATGTACTAAAGTGATAAACATTACTAGTGATGTGAAACACTCCGACTTGTGTATATGTAAAGTGGTTTACGATTGATATTTTTTGTTTGTCCGCCTGTGTGTACGTAATAACCGTGTTCTGAACCAAGAAATGGGTTTATAATTGGTCTAAATCAATGGCCACGATGGTGAGTTATACCTATTTGTGGTTTAAACCTAAAAATGTTGTTGTTAACGTGTGTGCGTGACTTTGTATGTATGTAGTTGTTACTTGTTGGTATGTAGAGAGAAATGCTTTCGTATTTTATATTATGTTTTATGTATAAACGCTGATGTAAGTTCACACATTATCTAGTTAAGAGTTTATAAAACATTACGCCGAGGATTGAAGTCACTAACACCTGCCGGCTCTCGAGTCGACGAACTAGAAAGTTGTTTTGATGGGTTATGTCTGTACTTTCAAGTACTTTATCTAAAGCTGTGTGATCATTTAACTGTGCCTAGAGTGAGCTTATCTGCAGTTTTCTATGATGGATGTAGAGAGAGAACGTCCGGGTATGCGTGTGCGCAAGTTTGCGTTTGTAGAGTAAAAGACATCAACGCGCATTCCTTTGCGATGGTTGTGGAATTTGTGATCTCGATTGAGTTATCGGTTTAATTACTCAACTCAATATTCATGGCCGTGCTAGATACATTGTACATAGTTTATCGTCTTAAATACCTATGAATAACTTGCGTTAAAACCTTAGGCCACTAACCTGTTATAATACCGAAATTGATGTTGGTAGTTTTTGTTATAAAGTTATCAATACCTCCGACAGTTGTCATTTCGAAATAAATTATGTGGTTTTTATAAGCCTACATGAGTTTTAAATCAAACACAACCTGCGTATTATTACTTCAGAACCCAATACCTTATTATAAATGACGAAACAATCTTAAAATACCGACACCAATTGGAACCAACACTATAAGTGAAAAAAAAAAGCCACCGCATTGTTCCGAGGGCGAATTCAACCGTGTAATTGAGTTTTGGAGGAAACAACTCACAATTTAATCCTTCACATACTAAACTAAACATTGATCCCGTTCGAGGAGGGTCTAAAAGACCTCAAAAATAAAATACAACATTTTGTATCCTTTAGAAAGATTACCGCGACTTGATAATCATTAAGGCATCAAGAAGGTATTACTTGGTCACCCTGCAATTTTTATCTCATTAGCTTCTCGAAATTTCGTAAAATTATTCATCATCAGGAAAATCGATAAAGTCTTGGTTTACCTACCTGGATGATATTTTGACGGAGATCTTAATTGTTCTTTGATAGTCTGTTGATGTTGATACTCATCGTTTTGAAGAAAAATTAGCACCTAATTAGCAGTGTTAGTAATATTGAAGCTTTAGGACTAAATAATTGTTCACAAACTGAACCAGACTCGTCATCTGCCTAGCCTTTCCAAGCTATGATGGGGTCGGCTTCCAGTTTAACCGGATGCAGCTGAATATTAGTATTTTACATGAAGCGACTGCCTGTCTGACCTCGACAACCCAGTTACTGGGTAAAACGATACCCCTTAGTAAGACTGGTTGTCAGACTTCCGCTTCCGGGCTTCTGATTTCCCGTAACTACTGTCAAAGATCTACAAATGACAGCCGGTACTAACAACAAGACATGTTTTCTGAGGCATGGAAGGGTCCCGATATGTAATGGGTGGTCACCCATCCACGGACCGACCTCGGCAAGTGTAGCTTAACCTTCGATCGACCCGTACGGCTGTTGTCATTATCGTAAAGCTCGTACCAACTGGCAATTATACCAAAAGAAAGAAAAAAAGAGAAACGAAGAACAATGCCCAAAAAGACGAGTAAAATTCCGCTGGCCTCCACTATTAAAGAAAAAATGTTAAAAAAAGCGGCCCAGTAAAGTCGAGTAAAATTCCTCAATTGAGTAGCCCGCCTTGTCAAGGTTCACCTGCCGGCTAAATCATCAAAAGCGAAGTCAATACACCGACAAAAATCTACACTCAACGGCTATATAAACATTTAAATCCGAAAAGCAAATAGAAGTAAATAAACAACTAGTACTTAAATACCGGCATGAACAAGCGCGGGGGACATTCGAGATGTTATTTAATAACAAACAGAGCCACATCCGTCTCAAGGCCTCCAATATAACGAATAATTTATCAAACTTGTTGAATACTAAAGTGGCGTGTATGAAAAAGTTATTTTGGCGTAATTGGGGATGATAATTTGGAAAATCAGCGGTTGTTTGATGAGAGACTGACACCGGTAGTGATAGTCAACAGAAAGATGCAACTTGGTAAAGCTCCTTTCATTTTGACAATTCGACAACATTCGTTGCGTTATTTACGTTGTCGAGCAGGCGAATTTTTCAAACATATGAAGCAATGGATTAGGTATGAGTGCTGGCCGCTGATTGTGGAACATTATGGGTAAACAAGTGGATGTTTTCCAAAGACAAACTATCTATTGGAACAATCGAGAATAGCACTTACAAGAACAAAAGGTTTCGTGGACATAATAATGTCCAAAATTTTGAGTTGAGGAATGATGATTTTAGATCGATGGACGGCTAAATGTGACCTTGTATGAGTGAGTCAATTATATTGGCAATCTGATACGTCCTTGATGAGGTGTCCAATACGACTAAGCAAAAAATCATCTACCGAATACTAAAAAACTTCCAACGTTCAACACAATAATGTTGAGCTGTGCCACTATTCCATTAGACGGATAATCATATAGGTATAATACCTATACTACTCAGGTACAAAAGGTATAATGTCCGTCAGCAAAAAATCCAAGATAATTTGAGTCGATTACATTCAATTATACTCGCGAATAAGTTCGTTATTTCCATGGCACTGTCAAAAAAAGAAGTGGATTTCAAGAAATCGTTTTTTGCTTAAAAACAGTATCAGGTACCTATAAATACCCCACGAAACCTATACTCGTAACAGAACAGGCCGATTTCAGGCCTTTTTTTGGTGTTGGAAAAATTACCTGATTAAATTGATTATGAGAAGTCTCTATTCAGACTACAGGCCATTCATTATATTACGGACCAGAGTGATCTTGGCAATCTTTTCAGGGGTCATCCCCTTAAAACTATTAGTTCTGCAATCCTTTAGTATAACTAACTAGATTCTGCCCGCGACTAAGTCCGCGTGAATTTTCAGTCCCCGACCCATCGCGTCGCATCCCATCGTTCGCCCGTGCTACTACTTCGTTTTCGCTTAGCGTTCTTTCTGACTTTTTTTTCCTTTTGCTCTGCTACTAAAAGTCGTAGCGCGATGTTAAGTAGCATATAACCTTCGTCAAGAATTCGGCTATCAAATGCCAAAAGATTTATTCAAATCCGACTGGCAGTTCCGGAGATTACCCCTTACATACAAACAAATTGTACCTCTTTATAATCATCATCATCATTTCAGCCGGAAGACGTCCACTGCTGGACATAGGCCTCCCCCAAAAGGGGGGGTTTGCCATAATCACCACGCTTGGCAGGCGGGTTGGCGATCGCAGTATGTTATGGTGGTGGAATGTGTAATATAATAGACTTAAAACCAATCAAGAAATGTGGCTTTATTTAACTAAAAGAATTACATTAAATAGAATAATAATGACAAGGATATTGATAGGTAGCGCTATGACAACCGTATGACCAGAGTCGTCACTTTTATCATAAATACTACATTCAATGAGGTTGCATATCACCTCATTCTTCCTCGGTTGAGTTTTCACTCCCTTCTCGATCTACCACAAAGTCGCTCAGGTAGGCTTTCTGGTCCTGTTTGATCTCCGTGGGAGATCTTCGGTCTGGCGTATCGGAGAAGGCGACGAGCTACGTAGATCCTGTGAACGTTGCGGCGATGATAGCGATGGAGTGACGGTTTCGGGTGGAGCTGTAGCGCTGTCTTCCATCTCTTCAGAAGCTGTTTCAAAGCTATCATCTTCACTGTAGTCAACGGTATTTGGGAACGGTGCCAATTGACGGTTCGATACTGTTGATGTTTCCCCATTGTCACGTCGAATAAGAGAATAGTGAGGATTAATTTCAAGGAGTTCAGCTTCTTCGACTAGAGGGTCTGTTTTAGATTGTCGGACATTCTTCTTAATCAATATCGGGCCTGGTGACAGCCAGGACGGCAGTGAGTCTCCATTCGGGGATCTTCTAGGGTATGTGAAAAGTTTTTCATGTGGGGTGGCGTTAGTAGCTGTACATAAAAGAGAACGTACACAATGCAATGCATCTTTCAGTACCACTTCCCAGTTTTCCACTGACAGTCCCTTTGACCGGAGGCTGAGTTGGATAGTTCGCCAGAGAGTCCCGTTTAGACGTTCCACTTGCCCATTACCCTGAGGGTTATAAGGTGTCGTTCTAGATGAGGCTATGTTTGATTTTCTTAGGAATGACTTGAATTCTTCGGACATAAACGATGAGCCTCTATCACTATGAACATAGAGAGGCTGACCAAAAGTAAGGAAGAGATCTTTCAAGCAGTGGATGACAGTGGTAGATGTCATATCTTTACACGGATATGCAAATGGAAATCTGCTGTACTCGTCAATTATCGTTAATATGTATTTGTTAGAGGTGTTAGATGGCAGTGGCCCCTTGAAGTCTATGTTGATACGATCGAGAGGGGCCGTAGCTTTGATCAAGTGACCTTTGACTTTGAGGAACCTTGGTTTTATCTCAGCGCAGGTCGGGCACGAGGCAGTCATTTCCTTAACGTCGTTTGCTGAATAGGGCAAGTTTTTGGACCTCACCCAGTGATACATTCTAGTCACGCCCGGGTGACAGAGTGTGTTATGGAGTTCTTTTAGCTTACTGATATTCATATAGGCACATACGCGGGATAGAGCGTCCGCAGCTGCATTTTCGGAGCCTGGTCTATAAACAATATCATATTTGAAACAAGACAACTCTAATCGCCAACGTAAGATTTTCTCATTCTTGATTTTACTGTTATGATTCTGATTAAACATGAAGGCTACCGATTGTTGATCCGTAATTAAAAGAAAATGTTTACCAATTAAGTAGTGTCTCCATTTCTTTAAACTTTCCACTATAGCGCAAGCTTCTTTTTCGATTGAGGATTGCTTGCATTCAGAGTTTGATAAAGTTCGTGAAAAAAATGCTACTGGACGTCCTCGTTGAGTAAGTGTAGCCGCTAGAGCGAATTCTGAAGCGTCAGTCTCAACTGTGAAAATATCGTCGTCATTAATGGCTACTAGAGCCGCCGCCTTGATATCCTGTTTGAGTTCTTCAAAACATTTGAGAGCATCGTGCGATAACGGAAAGCTGACGCAGGTGAGGGGTTTTATCTTTTCTGAAAAACGCCCAATCCATTTTGCATAGTGCGCGAACATTCCTAGCACTCGTTTCAGTTCACTTGCTTTAGTTGGTGCGGGGAGGTCTAGCAGAGGCTTTAGCCTTTCGGAATCAGGTCGGATAGTATGATTTTCCACAGTAAAGCCAAGCAGATTGATTTTAGTTTGATTGAAAATGCTTTTTTGTTCATTGAGAGTTAAATTAAACTTCTTAGCGGCGTCCATAAATCGTTTTAGATTGCGCTCGTGATCCTTATCATCCTTGCCGCAAATAGTTATATCATCTAAGTATGCGTACGTCCCATCTAATTTTTCTTCTGATATTATAAAGTCTAGAGTCCGCTGGAAGGCAGCTACGCCGTTAGTCACTCCGAACGGGATGCGTGTGAATTGATAAAGTTTGCCGTTCGCTTCAAACGCCGTGTATTTCTTCTCATTTTCCAGGATTGGGACTTGATGATATGCAGATTTCAAGTCTATCTGACTAAAGACTTTAAATTTTGCTACGTTGTTCACAACCTGTTCGATATTTGGCAAGGGGAAGGCATCTAGATTAGTAAATTTATTTATTGTCATTGAATAATCGATCACGAGCCGTTTACGATGGGTTCCTCCTCCCGCTACGAGGACTTGGGCCCTCCAAGGGGAAATGCTTTTTTCAATTACCCCATCTTCGAGCAAATTGGATACTTCTTCTTGTATGAAGTCAACGTCTTCTTTAGTGTAGCGCCTGCTTTTGACAGCAATTGGTTGGATGTTTGGCGACAGATTGGTGAATATGGAGGCAGGCGGAACTGAGGCTTGCAGAACATTGCAGATTTCTAAGGGCTCGCCGGGACCTCCCAGATTGAAGTGGATGCTTGAATGTCGCTTGAGTAAGTCATGACCCACGATAATGTCTGCACAGAGGTTGTCAACGACTAAAAGAGGCGTTTGCTTGTAGGTATGTTGATTCATTTTAATAGTTGCGAAACATACTCCTTCAACGAACGAGACTTGGTTAAGAGAAGCGAGATTGACAGTTTGTTTGCACGGTTTCTTGGGCAACTTCATGATGCGAGCCACTTTACTGTTTATAAAACTGACTGAACTCCCAGTGTCGACGAGAGCATCAGCTTTGTATTCGTTTATCGTGATAGGGATTGTCGCACTCCTAAGACTTGAAGGAGAAGCAGCAGAGATAGCCCCGCTGCAAAACTGGTTATTGCTCGAGGTGCCAAGTTCTTCAGTCCACACAGAGTTTATGTTATACCCGGACCTGCAAACGCTAGCAAAATGGCCTTTCTTAGAACACTTTTTACAGGTAGCTTTGTTAGCTGGGCACCTTATTCTAGGATGAACATTTCCACCGCAGAAGAAACAGCGCTTGGCTGATTGTGTGGTGGAGGATGGTGCGACCGAAGCAGTCTGAGGCATTCGAGACGATGAAGCTACCGCCAGATTGTCCGATTCCTTGACTCGGGAGATTTCAGGTACAGCATTTAGATGCGGAGAGTTAGTACTAATCGTCTTTGCATCTTTCTCAGCAGTTTCCAAGGTAATGGCTTGATTAAGAGCATCGGTAAGAGTGAGCGTAGGATTCTCAAGAAGTCGCTCTCGGATTTTTTGTGAGAGTAGACCGGAGATAAGAGCACTACGAATTGCTTGTTCTTCATGTTCCGTCTCGGTGACAGCTTCAAATTTGCAATCTTTAGCAGTCAGTCGAAGAGCTCTAACATATTCGGAGATAGTCTCGTCCGCTCTTTGTTTTCGACTGAATAGGACATGTCGAGCTAGCACCGTGTTCTTTGGTTTGACATAGATGTCTTCTAGAACTTTCATAGATGCTTTATAAGTCGTGCAAGACTTGATATGTTTGTAGATAGAAGCGGATAAATGGTTAACTAACAGCTTACACTTGAGAGAATCCGATATGTCTTCAGTAATCTCTTCAGCGAGAAAGCTTTCGAAGGTCGCTTTCCAATGCAGCCATTTTGCATCGGCATCCGCGACATCAGGTTCGGCGTCAAACTTGTCGGGTCGGAGATACCTTGACAATGATGATTTGTATATCTTTTCATCAGACATTTTTAGTTAAATAAATTGTAATATAATAGACTTAAAACCAATCAAGAAATGTGGCTTTATTTAACTAAAAGAATTACATTAAATAGAATAATAATGACAAGGATATTGATAGGTAGCGCTATGACAACCGTATGACCAGAGTCGTCACTTTTATCATAAATACTACATTCAATGAGGTTGCATATCACCTCAGAATGCACAGAGAACGCTGCTGCCCATTCTCCGGTACGCCCCTTAGTCGCCTTTTACGACACCCACGGGAAGTATGGGGTGGTGCAATTCTTTAAGTCCGGCACCACACAGACAGCACACCTTTATAATATTAGTATAGAAGTATAGAGTTGTTCCAGCGATAAAGAGGGGTCGAGAAAACTTGAAATAGTTCGTGCATAGCATATAATAATTATGTTCAGGGCGTACTTGACCTGGCGCAGTCAGTGCGAATTAACAATCTAATCAGTAATTACCGTAATTACCTAAGATTTCGTCATTAACTACCTGCTTATAGGTACTGTAAATTACATACCCGCAGCTCTGTTCAGATATAAAATATAATGTGCTGAAGGTCAAAAAATAACATAATGCAAGACTATTATATTCAATTATATTTGTATTCTACTCGTACGAGTCCGTCATTTTTTGCATAATGATTAAGAAGTTATTTTTAACGTGGTCGTGGTGAGAATATTTTACTAACGCTTTTGTTTTTGTTTGACGGGGTTAGCTATTAACCTTTGTATCTAGATAAGATTTTCGTAACAACCTCCTTGTAATACCTATACACAAATATAGGTACATAAGAGCGCGTGAGAATACTATGTAGCACGTTCGAAAATGTGTAACGTAGAATGGAAGGATCCGGGGGCCTAAAAAAGCCACTTTGGAGAATCATAAAAGGATAGCATTATGAATTATAATTATGACGAAGACATTTCGTGTTTCTTCTTTTTATCGCTGCACTACGTAGGTAGGTATACTCAAAGAGATTGGACTTGGATTTGGATCGGATTGATTGGTATTTTAGCACAGACAAAAAAAAATAACTGAAAAATGCTTCACCAATGGGATTTGATACGATTAACTTAACGGTTAACTGTCCATTATGTTATCCTTTTATGATTCTGCCAAAGTGGCCTTTTTAGGCTCCCTGCTGTGATACAGTGATTTTTTCGTTAGTTCAGGCACCAACGATACACTATTTCTGTAATGTTCAATATTTACTAGGAAAATTGATATTGTGAAAAAAAAATATACTGAGAATATACTGAGAATAAAAAGTTTGTTTGAGAAATTTTTAAAAGTTTTAAATTTTTAAAAGTTTGTTTGAGAAATTTTTAACTGAGAAAAAAAATATACTGAGAATAAAAAGCACGATCTAAATAAAGGTTGAGCTTTTTTTTCACTTAAAATAATCTTTTTACGCAATAAAATAAATAATGGACACGCGAGAGGTTCACCAACAAAGTTAAGGTTTCAAATGTGAAACGGTAACAAATTATAGATAAAACTAGTGAATACTCCAACAAGTTTCAGTAGACACCTAACTTAAGTATCTACTTTAAAAATTCAGCATCCATTGCTCCATCAACCCCATTTCGTCCAACAAAATAACAATATAACCCATCATTGTACATCAAAATTCCACGATGATAGACCGCTAGAGGCATAACGTTAAGTGCCACCTACGTTACAAGTAACAGGTAGCAGTATTTTTGTATTATTTGTGTTTTCGTGAAGGATTGTATTGGGCCCGGCCGTCAATGCGCGTGCGCCTGCGGCGAGACGCGGCGCACGCGACTCCCTTCTACTCGCTTTTGATAAGGGTTTGAGAGACTTGTAACTGTAAATGCTTTAAGATTCGTGATGCTTTTCAATTTTGTATTTAAAAATACAATTTGAGAGACAAATTTGAGAAAATATGCTTGTAAAAAACATTACCCTCCTTTTGGGCACCGCCGCTGTTGCGTAACAAGACTCGATGTCTAGAAGAATTGAGAGAAGATTGAAATCAATTTATGAAATATCTTAATGAGAGTAAGCCAATGCTCTGTAGGTATATGAATGCTACAACTAGAAATAATCATTTACTATTCTCATAGTCTAACTCCGGATTAACTAAATTAATTATGTCTAATGCCTAGCCTTCAAAACTGACACAGATCTACGAATGACAGCCGAGACCAACGTCTTAACGTGCTTTTCGAGGCACGAGGGTCTTGGTATGTAAAGATGGACACCCATCCACGCTTATCCACCGCTGCAAGCGTAGCTTAACCTGATCGACAAGCCCCTCCCAAGTGTAAATCCCTAGCATCAGGTGGAACGGCACCTCATTCAGCTTTATTCTTTTCCATTTTTTTTACAAATATCATATTCATAAGTTTCCCATTTCGTCATATTGTCAATGGTACTTAAAATGCATTGGGGTAGAACACTTTAGGTAGAACTTAGGTAATGAGGAAGTCCGGCTAAGTCCAGTATTAACTAAACATAATTAATATCCAAAGCATTAACATACGCATTATCTACAAGCATACTCCTTCAACCAGACTGTAAGAATAATGATGTTAAAGAATCTGACTTTAACTCAAAACAAACCTCTCCTGTGTCTATTTTCAGAAATAAAAGAATACAACTGTTGTTCAAAACTGGGTCTTATTCCCAACAAAATAAGGACTGTCCCTTTATCTCGTGCAGATTACATATAAATTACGTTGATTGGTCTGCTCACGCCACTTCACGTGCTCGTAATGATACCACGTCGTACCAAGTTAGGATTTGAATTTTTTAGCCACCTGGCTACTGTTTAAGAGGCAGAGCTTGGAGGCATATGCTCGAGTTTTTGTTCATTATTCAGCTACTAACGTAACAATTTGAAGAAATTTGTGGTTAACCACAAAAAGATTGGAGCGTTCGTGATTCTGATACACCTGTTTTTGGTATAAAAGTGTGCCCAGAGGTTGTGGGTTTCTCTCCAATTATTTTACGTTCTTTTTATAATTTGATGCAGGTTGTATGCGAAGGTCGTAATGTGGATGTATTTGGATTAAAAAACTTGGCTCGATTCCAAATGTCTACTGACTGTTTCAACAAATTCTCTTTTTACTTTTTGGTAGCATAACATTGGCTGATAGTCAAGAAAAATTACGTCCAAAATCTGTCAAATTGATCTTTATTCTTCTTCTTGTCATCGCTTCCACTGAGGAACGTGACTACGATGCTAATTAACTACTTCTCGCCAAATCTCCTCTCCAGACTGTTCTGTCCTGCGTCAGGTGTATATGTTTTTGCATGGTCATCCCGATAGCTCTCAAAACGGTAAAGGTGATAAAACCGGCAAGTCCTAGAACTAAACAATTCGAAGACATGAGCCATCTACCAACCTGCACTGGAGCTGCGTGGTAGATTATAGGTCACTCCCTCTCGAGGAGAGAAGCCTGTATCCCAGCAGTGGGAACATCATAGGGTTTTTATGCTTTATCTCCGTAGCATCCTTCACTGTATCTGTCTATCACATAGGTCCAATGCAAACTGCACTCCTGGTACCCTCCATACGGTCAATATCGGCCAAAAGACCATTTAAAACCTGATAATTACTGACCATTGCGAAAAGGAACAGTCTTAGCGGTGTGCATATTTAATAACTTCTTAATTACCTTGTCTTCAGCAACTAAACCATAGAAGCACGTAATTTAAGCAGTTCATCGAGTGAAGGGGCAGTACCGTCTGCACGAACATGGACATAAAAAACCGAAACTACCCAAATAATAGGTAGTAGTTAACCCGTCGTTTGCGAGCGCACTTTACTTACCAGTAACCAGTTACTGCTGTGAGTTGAACACCAATTAATTTCATGTTTCCGTCAGGACTATTACAGACTAGTTACGCTTTACAGGATATTATATTATTTAAGTATGTCTTCAAAATCTGTGATGTTCTAAGAATAGGTCTTGCTGCTGTGGGTGGCCCAGTGGTAACAGCCTAGGAGTTGTAAGTCGTGGGTTCAAAGTTCAAACCTAGACTGGCGCTTTACTTTGTGTAAAATAATTTCGTCACCATTGCTCTCAAAACGGAAACCGGCATGTCTTGGAATCAAAAATTCGAAGACATGTGACATCTACCAACCCGCACTGGGCCAACGTGATAGATTATAGCCCATTTCCTCTCGAAGAGAAGAGTCCTGAGTCCCAGCAGTGTGAACATTAAAAGCTGATTATGCTAACTGCTAGGCAACATTTCTTTAGCTATGTTCATTAAGAGTTCAAATGTAAGTACACCCATTTCTCAATCGCGTTCTTCAACGCAATCGGTCTACCTTTAAAAAGCAAGGGTTCTGAAATTGAAAATACGTATAAGTACCTAATTTTGACATCCTAATAAACGTGTAATATTATTCCAAGTCGTGCCTACCATAAAGTTACAATATTTAAGGGTCATTTTACGAGTCTGTTTTATTGCCACATACTTATAATCATAGACAATAATAACTCTCAGACGGTACAAGTATCACTATAGTGTTGCCAGGAGTGTGAAGAAAAGGTTTTATATCTTTCGTAAACAATGTTCCTTTCTTTGAATCCTCGGGCGAAAATGGCAGTGTTGCCAGACATGTAAACGTCAGGTTGTGTTTTTGAAATCATTATCTGTAGTAAAATCTACAGCAGTAATGTTCGAGCTGTTATTTTATTCCTTGTTTAGATTTTACAAGCGGCTTGCGATTTCACAGGAACGTGAATTCTGAAATGAAAATGTTTTAGTTCTTTCGCAAGAACTACTTAACATTTTATCGTCTAACCAAATGTGGTTTTACAAAGTGCATTGGTAGGTAATGTAGCTGCATTTATACAGGGTGTTTTTAAGTTACTGTTTACCTGCAACAGAAACGCTCTGTACAGGGTTACTTGTAATTCGACGTATATCCGTCAGGAGTTGATAGGGGGCCAAAATTCAGCAAATTCAACCCCCTATATTCATGCATGGCCGAAATGCAATAGTTTTCGAGATATTTTAATTTTAAGGGTTTTTCGTTAAAATTCCAAGTTAAAAAAAAAAACTACTTATTGAATGGGTACTATTACAAATTATATTGTAGCTGGCACTTCAATTAAGTTATGAACATAATTAAATGTACCTAATTCAACAAAATAATTAAAATGATGACCGATTTAAGAATAATATCTTACCATTATTTTCATTTTACGCTTCAAAAATGTTTCAAATATCTCGAAAACTATTGAATTTCGCTCATAAATATGGGGGGCTTCATTTTTTGCGAAACATTTTTGTGAATTAAATACTTTTAATTATGTCATAGCTAAAATATCAAAAGAAGTTAAGAAGTTAAGTCAGTTAGTAATTGAAGTGCCAGCTAAAATATCATTTTTAATGGTACCCATTCAAATTCAATATTTTTTTTTATTTTATTTGGAATTATATCGAAAATCCCTAAAAATCCAAATATCTCGAAAACTATTGAATTTCAGCTATACATATGAGGGCTTCAATTTGTTGCATTTTGGCCTTCCATCAGCTCCTGACGGATATACGTCGAATTACAAGTAACCCTGCATGGGCATGGGGTCCTGATTCCTGTGTCAGGTTAAGTGTTGTTGGATTTTTCAACAGACTTTTCTCAGTAGTAGCCCGGAGTCTGGATTTCTGTCCGGTAGATGGCAATAGGCTTGCCCCCATGTTTTATGGGCCCCCATTATTACATGGGATTTAAACATAACTAGTGAAATTTGTATACTTTAGATATACGTGTGCCTAACCCTTCGTGTATAACTGGCGTGATGTTATGTATAACTTAACTTACCCGACTAAAGAAAGAACACTTGTACAGTCACGAGCACTAATATGTCAACACTTGGCAACTATAAATTGCGATTTTTTCACGAAATAACGAATGCAACGTTGAAATACGACACTTTACATATATACGTATGGGTTCGAAAATACTATGTTCCTAATAATATAAAAATTAAATTAAAAATTTAAAAAACCCCCGACACAAAAAAATAATAAAATGTAAGTAATTGGAAAAGGATCAAATAATTTAAAAACCCCCAACTTAAAGAATCTAGGTAACGAGACTAAATCAGATAAATTCATATGGCAGTCGGGGGACCTCTTAGCATAGAAGGTGTTCCACAGAACGGTCCCCCGACTTCCATATGAATTTATCTGTTTTAGTCTCGTTACCTAGATTCTTTAAGTTGGGGGTTTTTAAATTATTTGATCCTTTTCCAATTACTTACATTTTATTATTTTTTTGTGTCGGGGGTTTTTTAAATTTTTAATTTAATTTTTTATTTCATGCTTTTTGTAGGGAGTCCTTAATATTTGTATTTCATTTCTTTTATTTTCTTGCGTTTTAAGATTCAGGTAATTTGGTGTTTAATCAGGTTTTTTATCCGTCAAAAAATTATTATTTATTTATAGTTGAAGAATAATTTGTAAGACTAAACAGATTTTTTTGTTTTATTATATCCTTTTCCTAGTTCTTCCTTTAGTTATTCAACTTTCGTACAAGTATTTCATAGCGTTAGATATCTTAGGTATTTCAGATCTAATTTATAAAATGGGACTGCGACACTATCTGATGTAGAAATACCTACGCTTTTTAAGTGGGATTGTTCCATTCATAATAAAAATAGTCAAACTCAGTGTCGTAGGTACCAGTCATCACTCCACTTTCCTCATCATTCTAGAGCATTGATCAGACAAAAAAATATTTTGAAGTTTTTAGTTTTCATTTCGTTAGTTAATATTCCTCATTCCCTTTCAATATAGTTTACATTATTCTACTTGTCAAGCCCTTGCATTTGATACCTATATTGAAGGAGTTGTGAAAAAATAATATAATTCGCCATTTTGTGTTGGCGGCCATCTTGGATTTGAAATTTGTAATAGCGTATAGTATTTGTACTAGTCAAGCCCTTTCATTTGATACCCATATTGAGGGGGTTGTGAAAAAAAAATGTAAATCGCCACTTTGTGGTGGCGGCCATCTTGAATTTGAAATTTATTATAGTGTATAGTATTCTACTATTCAAGCCCTTTCATTTGATACCCATATTAAGGGATTTGTGAAAAAATATGTATTCTGCCATTTTGTGGCGGCGGCCATCTTGGACCGATTTTCAGCAAACATAGCTAAGAACACTCCCGACTAATTCACCTTTCAAACAAAAAAAACAAAATCAAAATCGGTTCATCCGTTCGGGAGCTACGATGCCACAGACAGACACACACACACACACACACACACACACACACACAGACACGTCAAACTTATAACACCCCGTCGTTTTTGCGTCGGGGGTTAAAAATTGCATTCAAAAATAAAGGAGAAAATCGCCTTTGAATAAAGCCAAGTGTATACATACTTATGCTCGTGATTGTATGCGTCATAATTATGTGACAAGCTATAACGTCAAGTTAGCGGCGCGGCGGTCTTATACCGTTTCTCGATAAGCATTAGAAAAATAACTCATTAGGTACGATAAAATAAAGCGCTACCTAAGCTATTGGCAAACGCTGCAGCATCTTTAATGTGTGTAATCTATCTGCATATCTGATTTAATATGCCAGTCCTGCGATGTGACGAGATATCTCACAGGAAGTGTTGATCTGACATCGATATACATTACATTCTCCACACGTTTGAGCGGCTCATTTAATGGCAAAGCTAAATGTTTAATTTTTTTTTATTAAAACACTCGCTTTATTGACAGTCTTTGCTGGGTCATGAAATTATTGTTCTTAATGTCTCTTAAAACAAATTGATGATATATTATTGAGTAGCGACCCCCCCCCCCTGTCTCACACGGTTTTTTACGACTTGACAAACACTTGACTTGATTTCTGTATTTTAATATATTAGACACTTAAGCCTTCCGGAATAATAGATTCTCTAAATGATGGTGAAAACCACAGATATAGATATACCTAGATAACGCAAGAGTAACTACTTCGCGTGCCAAAAATTGCACCAACTTATGATTACAAATCGTAAGCCGCCCCTCTCGCGCTCAGTCCTGTGTACTGCTGGCTGGGTAAGTGTGAGCGAGAGCGCGAGCTTGTGACGTCATAGTAGGTAGTCAAAAAATGGCACGCTTGCTTTCGTGATACTTGCGTTATCTAGGTATATCTATATCTGTGGTGAAAACTGCATCAAAATCCGTTGCGTAGTTTAGAAGAACCACTCGGTCACACATTTTTGGAAAATGTGGAGAAAAACTTAATTGAAGGTCGTTGTTTATGAAATCATACAACAGCCACACAGATCGATCCATCAGGTTAAGCTACGCTTGCCGCAGTTGGTCTGTGGATGGGTGACCATCTTTACATACCGAGACCCCTCCGTGCCTCGGAAAGCACGTTAAGCCATTGGTCCCGGCTGTCATTCGTGGATCTTTGACAGTCGTTACGGGTAGTCAGAAGCCCGAAAGTCTGACAACCAGTCTTACAAAGGGGTATCGTATTACCCAGTACCTAACTGGGTTTTGGAGGTCAGATAGGCAGACTGAAAGCCGACCCCTTGGGAAAAGGCTAGGCAGATGATGAAGATGATGTTTATAAAATCATGCTAATTACCTCTTCATTATTTGCATAAAACAAAAAAAAATGTAGATGAAATTCTGTTTTTTTTTTGTTAGCCTGTTGTGTCCCACTGCTGTTATCAATTTTTTTTTTTTAAATATGAGTGTCAATCATTTTGTTCTTAAAATTAATAACAGTGGAAAGTTTCGTTTTCTGATGGAATTCAATTTAAAATGGCTTTTAGGTCTCCCATTCGTCATCAGTTCCCTGACACTGCTCCTTTGTAAGGACGTCAGTTAATCCTTTTTTTGACCTGTCTTAAGTTTTTAATAGCCCATTGTCTAGCACGAGAGTTAGGTCGAACCAAAAAGTGACCAAGTGCGAGTCGGACTCGCAGACGATGGGTTCCACTGTACTATATGTATTTAACACTACATATTAAAACAAGTACGTGTCGGGCCACGCACAGTGTAGGGTTCCGTAGTAGCCCGTTATCACAATGTAGTACGATTCTGTTGTTCTTTATTCTGAATAGGTAAAAAAAAAACATATTTTGGTTTTCAATGCAAGTCTTTACCCATTATAAACAAGCAACTACTTCATCTTAGTCACTTTAAAGGATTAATGCTAAGGATTTTGTATTTGGTACAAAATTATCCAACACCCAAGTTCAACGACTATTACTGCTAAACTAATAAAGTTATCTTAACCGCTATACTTTTCCTTTAAAGTTCATGAAATGCACTATCATCGAGAATTTTTCCAGATTTTTCAAAGTAGTAGTTTAGCTTTTAGAGGGGGGGGGACGCCCTACTGGAACAAAAATTTGCACTTTAAACTTTAATATTTCGTAAATGGAGCATTCAATCGAAAAATAATTTTAGCAACCCCTAAGCCATTTTAGAAGACCTATTCAACGATACCCCACACGATGGGGTAGATGATGAAAAAAATATTCATCCCCACTTCACATGTAGGGGAGCTACCCTAAAAAAAAATATTTTCCAAAATTTTATTTTACCACTTTGTCGGCGTAACTGATATACGTACTCCTACAAAATTTCAGCTTTCTAGTGCTGACGGTCACAGAGATTAAGCGAGGACGGACAGACAGACGGACAGACAGACATGGCGAAACTATAAGGGTTCCTAGTTGACTACGGAACCCTAAAAAAAACACGTTTGAGGACCCCTTTTAATTTTAAACTTTATTTTATTTTTATTATTTTGTTTCGTTTTGTTTTTCCATATTACTAGGTACACAACCTGTGAAAATTTCAAGTGTTTACCTATTACGGACAAAAGAAACAGCCCTGTGACACACGGACAGACAGACTGACAGTTGAGCCTTAGTAATAGGGCCCCGTTGGCAACCTTTGAGTACGAAACCCTAAAAAAGAATGTCTTCGATACTTCGAACGACTTTCAACTTCAAAAGCAATTCAGAACCGGTCGCTTTTTAGGCTTCGTCAGAGTATGGTTTTTGTACAATAGTGAATATTAACCCTCAACTCTCTTTAGTTAAGTACCTAATCTAGCCCAAAGTCTAAAAACTTTTAATAGATTTCTTAGGTATATCTAGGTAGGTACTCTCTTTTAAATTATATTTTACGGTATACAAAATACTGTGTAGTTCGAAAAGTAACGTCGCACTGAAAGAAATAAGCAGTAAATAAACAATGATCTCCATATTAGCCTAACTTTTTACTGAAACTTTTTACTGATCCGAAAACAGTTAAAGCTTGAGGCAAAATGTTACAGTCATGACAGTAAACTTTAACGTTTTAAGTAAGTATCTAAAAGGTCACAAAATTAACTGTTTTATTCATTTGGTGATATCGTTGAAACCATTGAAAACTTACTACAGTAATGGTGTTTTCCTTTAATGTTGGTTGATTTTTTCAGTAAATAGTATGTTCAATCATTAAAAGTTACTGTTTTGCCTTTTACTGTTTACAAACATTTCTTCTTACTGTATGAAGTCAGTACCTAAGTCTTAATAAAATCGCTTTAATGTGGTGTAGTTAGAAATTATTTTTTTCAGTGCGGTCTCTCACATTTATCAAATAGGGGTCAGTTTTGAACGACGCATTACAAAGATATTTGAAAACATATTTCCGTAGTACATTAATTTGATCTGTCTCGTAAGGTTTAGCCAGCGTTTGCAATCTTGGGTATATTTAAGGTGAAAGCGTCTCAGGGTAGCACGCGACATTCATCTTTTCTTACGTTTTTTTTTTAAATTCGCTTGTCATTATCAGGCTGTAGGATGTTGATCTAAATATGATTAGCGGCTTTAACAAATATTTATTTATATGTAGGTATATTTGTAATCTTAAAAATCATTGATACATTTCTCTAATTTCATATTACCCTATTGATTGGCTACTTCATGAAATCATGACATTTGAGGCCAATTCTAGCTTAAGGAGTTGTATTGCTGATTCTAATGATTATAGTTCTCTGAAGCCATATTCGTTACGGTCGCGAATCATATTTTAATCAACGTACAACCTGACACTGACCTGCAAATTGCAAAAAAAAAATCGTAAGTTGAATTTTGCGGAGTACCTTAGCGCATCCCCCTTCAAGGGGCTTACATAAAGCGCGGTCACTGTCAGACTGCATAGAAAAGAAAGAGAAGCGCGATGACACAACGCTGCTGGTAATTTATTGCAAAATATGAAGCAATTACAAAAAATCTATTGTTTGGACTAAAAAATTAAAACACTAGTACTTTAGTATGTTGGTTGTAGAATAATCTGACAAAAAATCAGGATGATTGTACGTATGTCACAGCCAAAGTAATAAATCCGGATATTATATATATTATCTAGCCATTATTTATAATGTCTACTCAATTTAGCTAAAGTGATAATTGACACAGAATTAATCACATTAGCGAAGCGGGGCTACGTCGGTCGTCGGTTAGGTTACTTTAAACCCTTTACACAGAAATAGGAGCCCCGCGAAGCGGGGCTACGTCGACATAGGATGCAACAGCGAGCGAAGGGCACCCCGAGGTTCGGTTTGGTTAGGTTACTTTAAATATGTACAATAGCTATTTAATCATTATGCCTGTAACTTGTATATTAGTATGGTTTTTTTGCAAAAAGAAAGTTTTTAGAGGTACATTCATGATTTTTTTCTATCGTATCAAATTAGTTATATTATGTTTTCAACACACTATCTACCTTCCATATATCCTGAAGAATATCATATATTTTTCTGAGTTTTATTTACTGTAGTCGATCATATACTTTTGTTGTTTCTAAAATTTGCGTTTTTTTGCGTTTAGGTCCCGTAAGCCCCTTAATGGGAAACTAGTTATTATATTTTGATGACTGAACAGAACTGGTGAAATATGGGTACCCTACTATAGGTACACCTCTGCACAACCCTTCGCGGATTACAGGCGTGATATTATGGATGAGCATAAGCCTTTTACCTGCAATAGTGATGTGTCTGCTTTGGACTGCCGATTATGATCTGATAATGATCTGCTGATATTCCATGGTATTTATATACCAATACGGATGCAGTAGACTCAATTAAAACCTGATTTTAGTCTATAATATTTTACACCACATTATTATTACCTATAGAAATGATATTAAAGCTACCAGTCTTTATTTCTTAATGTCTCTATGGCCAGTCTGACAACCGCTACAGGAAACGATCATCGAACGTATTATTGCCTTGCCACGATCACCGCTTATCAACTTTCATGCAAATTAAAACCTTAAGTACACGTGTTAGGGTGTAATTTTCATAGTAATGTGTGACTACGAAACGGTGACTTTCAAAAGCGCACATCAAAGTCAACGCTACGCTATAATTTACAGCTTACCCTATAAGAAATCGCGGATTTTATTCCCGGCTTTCGCCTTTTACTGGACTAACTAAGTAATTAAAGCCATTAGATTCCCTTAGCTATTAAGGGTATAATAAGCTTTTTAATTATAACGGACGTTGTGTGTGTAGACAGAGAAAAAAAGATCATGAACACAGATTAAAATAATTATTGGTATTTAAAACATCGCTCCAGCCAGGTTGCGAAAATCTCCTGTGTTTTATGTGCGTTAACTTTACGTATCACAGCCTCCCAAACCCGGATAACTATCAGCAGCCTATCTTTTAATTACAATTTCCTTTGAAAATTACATAGCGGAAGAAACATGTCATACATTTGGTACCGTATTCTCTATGATACGATGAACATCATCCGTCGTGCTCTTGTCACCGCCGGGGTGCCAGCTGTTTTAGAACCCAATGGCTTGCCACGCAAAAATGGGAAGAGATCAGACGGAATGACCATAATGCCTTGGAAGGTTGGTAGGCCTTTGGTGTGGGATGCAACGTGTGTCGACACCCTTGCGCCATCCCATCTTCCAAGCACGGTGAGCTTTGCGGGGGCGGCTGCTGCAGATGCAGAAAACCTCAAACGGCGCAAATACTCCAATCTCTTTGCAACTTATATGTTTGAGCCGTTTGGGGTTGAAACTCTAGGGCCATGGGGCCCGAGTGCCCAGTTAGTATTTCGAAACATCGCCAAGCGGTTGGTGAACTCTTCACTTGACCAGAGGGCTGGCCTGGTTTTTGGCGAAAGAATCAGCATTGCCATACGACGTGGCAATGCTGCCAGTCTTTTGGGCACGTTTCCTGTTGAGAGCGATGCGGATGAATTTTTTGATGCCCAGCTTTGATTATTTTTCCTCCTTTTTGTATACTTGTATTATTATTATTTGAATACTGTTAGCTTTTAAAATTATGTTTTCACGAATAAATAAATATATTACAATGAACGAAACCCCGCGAAATGAACGCGAAGTTAGCGTGATTGACTATGGAGTTTACGTGGTTTCGATGTACGGAATCATTGAGTGGGGCTCCTATGATCCCGTACTCCATGTGAAATTTCCCTGAATTTTGGTTGAGGTGTCCTTTACATGCACAGCCTCCTAAAACCCGGAACGACTGAACGCCATCTTTTAATTACAAATTCCCTTGAAAATTACATAACGAAAGAAACGTCATACATTAGGCTCCTACGATCCCGTACTCCACACAACTTGTAAGTCTAGGCTAAGGGAAATTGAATAACTGAAATATGAACAAGCGTTTATTTATTGTTATTAGGCTTACCGCCTCATTGGTGTACTTTGCCTTATTGGTGTCGTGGGAGAAGGCTTTAAGGCTTCCTACAGACGGACATCGCAGTTTAGATGCGATTGACTATTTGTGTCAACTGGCATCCAAACTGCGAAAGCTGACATGCAGTTCGAATGCAATCCGTCTGTTTAGACCCTTTTTATTTTTTTTGGGTGGCAAATCATCAAATGACCCCTACCGCTCTGGGAATAAAACCCACCCGTGTTCCTTAGCCCTTTATGTTCCGGGCCAGCGGTAACCCTTTTGGACAATCCCGCTGACCCGGCAGGCTTCGGCCCTAAGGGGGCCCCTCCTCGATGCTGACATCTCTTTGAGACGCGCGTGGAACAAGTACGCGCCGTCCGGCACGGGCCTGGTCCTGATAGGATGGTGAGCTACCCCTGTTTAGACCCTTAGAAGTACAAACTGCGACACATCAAGCTATACTTTTCCAGTTTTAGCTGACCTCGCATTGTACAGATTTTCGTACAATCAGAGGTCAGCTTGTACAGGTTATTTATAACTTGATGTGTAGCCAAGCGCACACATAAGCATCTTGACTTTTTCCATGTGAGAATCATAGGCTGGGTGCAGCATATGATTTCACATCGCATTGCATCATGTAAGTGCGTTGCATAATTGCGCGCATGTATTTGTTGTGTGAAAGGTCGAACTTGTTAGATGAATGTACAATGGCTTTAGAAGATGTAGAGCTTTATTTATTACTATTGTTAAATGTTACTAGCACATACAAGCAGACAGCCTGTAACGTTCCCACTGCTGGGACACAAGTCTCCTCCCAATTTTGCTTTGCTTGCTGCTCAACGAATTTTTGTTTTCGAAAATTGAAAATTGATGAAGAGGATGACATGGACGACATTTGGTTTCAACAAGACGGGGTCACATGTCACACAGCCAACGTAATCTTTTGCGCACTATTTTTGAAAAATGTAATAATCAGCCGAAACGATGATGTCAATTGGCACCCTCGGAGTTGTGATTTGAGCCCTTTGGATTATTTTCTGTGGGTTACGCAAACCATCCAGAGACAATTGAAGCGTTGAAACATAAAATCGAAGTTGCCATTGAAGAGATTCAAGACGAAACAATTTAAAATGTACTGAAAAATTGGTTTGATCGGATGGAGTACTGCCGAGCCAGTCATGGCAGTCATATGAATGATATTGTGTTACATTCATAAATGACAAAGTTCAACCTTTCCAATAAAACCAGAAATTTGAAAAAATAATCAGTAGTTTTTTTTTTTTTTAATTTAAAACACTAGATGGCCCACCCTTTAGATGTCACGTCTTCGAATTGTTAGTTCTAGGACATCCCGGTTTCCTCACGATGTTTTCCTTTACCATTTTGAGAGCAGTGGTGATGATATAATTTACACAAAGTAAGGTGCCTGACTGGGTTCGACCCTTTTTTTTTTTTGAGGATTATAAATCATCAAATGACCCCTGAAGGGAGTTTCAGACTGTTGCTGACTAAAACCCGCCCGTGTTCCTTCCTTAGCCCTTTGTGTTCTGGGCCAGCGGTACCCTTTCGGACAATCCCGCTGACCCGGCAGGTTCGAACCTACGACCTACCACTCGTAAGTTGCGACCGTTACCACTGAGCCACCACTACTCCTGTCACATTACCTATAACATATTCACATTCAATGGGGGATCTATAATTTATATATTCTAGTTAGCCTAATAGAGTTGAACCCAGCGTTTATCAGCTACGGGGTCACCGCCTGCCCACTCATAAACCCATTCTAAATGTCATTTAACTCCATATAAATGAACTAGCTTTTGCCCGCGGCTTCGCCCGCGCTAAGTATTATTTAAAAAAAACTAATACATTTATATCCTCCATCATCTCTTATTTTATCCCCATGGGGGTGGAATTTTTCAAAATCCTTCCTTAGGGGATGCCTACGTCATAGTAGCTATGGGCCATTTTCAAATTCTTTGCAGGTAAATGTTAATTCAATTTCTAGAAATTTAAAAATTACAAACTATTTATATATTATTTTTTACTAAATGTATGCCCGTAATAATCATCGAATTTTGAAATCCTGTCATTGGTCGTGATGTTTTACTAATAATTGTAGGCTTTTTTTCAGATTTACGGTCTCAAGGTGTAAATAAATACCATTCTGTTACCAATGCGAAACATTTTTTATTTTAATACAGACAAAATGTATCACAAATATTTTGGTATCACTATTAATTACAGCCTTTTCTCTCTTAGGAACATGCAGAATCATGATATAAAACATTACTAATATGTATTAAAATAAAGTCATAAACAACTATGTTACTTTAAATATTAAGTTAAACTTTAAATTCTACCTAAATTCTGAAAAATCTTTATTTTAACATCAATCATCACTATATTGCACACATTTTTGACTTATAAATTGGTTTATAGCCAATTTATAATATTTTACAGATTAGTTTTACTGAAAACATTTATTTTGCTCCTTATATTTTTGGGACAGAAAAGTAACATAGTTGTAACACAGTAACAAAGTTGTTTGTTGTACTAATTATACTCGCATATCTAGCTTAATATCTATTGACTATGCTTTAAATTGCAATAATGAGATCTCGTATATTAACGTATAGACTTTAAAAAATATGTAGGAATGAAAAACTTCCTAAAAATAATTATGAGATTTTCAACAACATAATCAACAGCGCACTACTACTTCTCAAATATTTCTAATGGAGTATCAAACTGATAGTATACTCTTTTGCCTTTGTTTACTTTTTTGGGTTCCGCCACAATAGCCAGTAAATTTTCAAATGGCTCATAAGACAAATCAGTCTCAACTAATTTGAATTTTTTTGCAGTATCGTCCACTGATTTGAAAAACATAATTTTTACCTCACCATCATCTTCTACTTCGCTCAATGCTTTACCCAAATAAACATAATCTTGCTTCAAACCCGAAACTTTGACTAAAACGCACACACCTTGTTTTATTTTATTAACATGGATATTTTCCTTCTCTATCAAAGAATCATCGTCGATTCCTTTTGATGTGCTGGGTTTTTCAGTTGAAGTTTTATCTTTCAATGTTTTCAAGGGGATATCATCATCAGAATCTGAACCATAGACTGTGTTATAAAATTTATTTTTTTGGGAAGGCATGAGGTTGCCTATATCTTTCAGATAATCTGATTCGCATTGGATAGAATGAATTGATAGTTCGTCTACGGGTTTCAGTGGTCGGTACTCTTTGGGATCCATGCAAGAGCAAAAACCGCGCTGGCAGAAACAGCTCAAGTCTCTATACTTCAGAACTCCTTCCTCTTCAGTAAACACCTGGTGTACTTTCATTGTGCCAGATAAAGGTACAATATTCTCTGGAATTTCCGATGAACATATTTTAATATCTTCATCAGTTATAAGATGTAGCTTTACTTTACTAATATCCTTCAGAGCAAGATAGAAGTGTGAAGCATCAGAAATATCCTGTCCACGTGCGACAAGTTGGTCTGCAGTGCGCTTTAAAAAGCCGCCAACCCCGTCTGCTGCACCCTTGCCATGCCCCGCCTCAAAGAAATTCCATGTAATTTTGTTGAAGCTGTAGTCAGAGAATAATTTGTTGCAAATTAGATAGAAATTCTGTTTTTGTCGGTACTGGGTGGCCGGGCCATCTGAAAACACATGAACAATTTTGACTTCTGGAAATTCCTCTTGAATAGTGGATAAGATTGGATGAAGGTGAGCCCAGATTGCAGCTGGATTGTGAGTAATATTTTCGGACACAGTGCAAAAAGATGACACTTCTATTTTGTGTTCTGGTCCTCGCTTGTACATGACTCCAGTGTGTAAAGAGACTTGATTTCGCGAACCTCCGAAATGATGGGACTGTATTTCTTCAAAATATTTACAGTTGTAATTCTCGCTAAAATCAATATGCAATGCTACTTCTTCTTCGGCCAATTTATCTATACATGTTCTATAGTTTCTGTACTGCGTCTTTATATAATAAATGTGCCTTTTGAACTCTTTTAATATTATTTCCAAATTATCTATCATAGATTTTCCTGTATTTTGTTTTTCTTCTTTAACATTTTTTGTAACTTTTATTTTTTTTCCTAGCTTCTCTATAACTTCAATTTTTCTATCCCACTGAGGATATTTTACTATCATTTCGTTCTTTGTGGTATCATATTTTATTTTTCTGGAGCAACATTCAGAGCAGATTCCTGTCATACAAGCCCGTGAGTTTGCATCGCATACTTGATCTTTTATAATTTTATTTAGATCTGAGGTTGGAATCACTTTGTTTTTACACAAAGCAACAGCCAAGTATTGTACGTTTGTGTGTATGCGACACAAACATGTTTCTCGCGCAGCAACAGTTGGAAGTAATACATAAAAAGGTCTATGTCGGGTAAAAGTAGTATAAGAGCATCTCAGACCTGGATTTTCTCTTTTAAATGAAATAAAAAGGTTCTTCATGTTATCGAGTAAGTAACGTTTTTGCATTTTATCTTTCTTACGGGTTACTGTTTCTCTTTTTCCAGCAGTTGCTCTGGACACATCATCACGGTTGAAAAATTCTTTGATTTTCTTACCTATAACTTTTTTACTCAACTTTGATTGGTCCTTTCTTATGTAACCTTGGTCCACATTCAAGCATTCTTGTATAATTTGCATTTTCTTTCTAGAACATTTAACCACCTCTTCTTCAAATATCTTTTGAATAGCATGCTTTTCCTTCTGATTTCTAACTTTCTCATAGCGTTTTTTAATAGCATTTGACAAGACCCCGTACTTATCTTGACTTTTCCGACTTTTATCTTCATTTTTATTTATTTTTTGCTTTTCCCTATTATATCTTTTCTTGTACTTCTCGTATTTTTTATTTATTTCTTCTATTTGTTCCTTTAGTTTCAGGTTTTCTCGGAATAACTTTGATCTATTTCTTTTCACTTGTTTTCTGCCGCGTCTGGCCGCTGTTAAGGTTGAATCAGGGCTATTTTCAGGAGGAGTCGAAAGTTGAGGTGTTGACAAACGGCGAATTGGTAGCAAATCACGTGAAACGTCATGGTCCTGTGGGTTTGGAGTAAGACGTGGGGTCATTATTCCAGGTGATGATTCCGGAGTGTGCATAACTATGCGAAGAGCTTTGGCTCGATCTCTCCGCTTGGCATTCGCAGCCCGCCATTTTTTTTTCAGTGCCCGGTGTTCCCGTGATGATAAATCTCTGACTAAACGTTTCTTTGCATGGTATCTCTCAAGGTCCTTTTTTTTAGATGCCGCTTCTTTTTCAGGGTTATTTTTACGTCGTTCCCTATAACGCCGCTGCTTTTCTGCAGGCGTTAGAGCCATCTTCGAAAGACGTAGGTCATACAAAATGTCCTGAAACAAAATATTTATTATCATTTAGTATCAAATTTTTAAAGTTAATTATTAAAAACTGTGTGACACACGAATTAATATACAAATTCGGACCAAAATCAATAAAAATACCACTCTGTTACTCAGTTTACAACTCTGTTACCACGTGCTAAGTAACAGAGATGTTCAGTAACAGAGTGGTAAATTTAACATTCCACAAAAAATTAATCACAAAATACACTACATAGGAAAAATAATACTTCTGATTTAAAATATTCACTCCATGTACTATATAAATATTGTTAAATCATATAAAAAATACTAATTACTTACGCAAAAATATCAGTAACAGTGTGGTAGCTGAATAAACACACGTGACTCCTTCCACGAAACGCGGCCGACTGACTGACGTTGCGTCCCTCCCCCGTTTCCGCGAACTATCGAGAAAGATCCCAGACACCGCGCCAAAGCTACTGCTAGGAAAATAGTAGCGCCATCTGTATTTTTTAATCTAAATTACTATAGTAACAGAGCGTTGCTATGATTTTCAATGAAGCGCGGGACAAACTTGAAAAATAAAAGAAAATTACACTTTATCAATCTACTTGTCTTTTAAAGCATTTAATGTGATTCAACAATGTCTCTATTTAATTATTCTATTTATTTTAATTTATCAGTTTCCCAGTAATACAATTTATTAATGAATATTTGTATTGTACTTCTGTCTGGGACACGATAATTTTGTATAGAAAACAACTCTGTTACCAAGAATGACCGTTATGTTACCTTAAAAAAGAGGAAAATAATGAAATTTGATAAATATTTATTATTTAAGATGCTTTATGTAACAATTTATTTTAAGTTTATTCACTTTGTATTCGAAGATCTTTTGTTATTTGTTATAAAAAAAATATCTTTTTTGAGGGACACAGTTACCTGCGATGAATTTGAAATTGGCCCCTATATGCATGCGAAGTCTCAGCCCGATCGGTTTAAAATTGACAAAGTCTCATACAAACTTTCATCCCCTATTTTATCCCCTTGGGGGTAGAATTTATCAAAATCCTTTCTTAGCGGATGCCTACGTCATAACATCTACCTGCATGCCAAATTTTAGCCCGATCCCTCCAGTGGTTTGGGCTGTGCGTTGATAGATCACTATGTCAGTCAGTCACCTTTGAGTTTTATATATTTAGATAGATACTAACCTTTACAACTAAATTATGGAATGGTGGTTGATTTAATATTGGTATTTCTGTTCCCAGATTCGATTAAGAAGAACGTAAGCGCATCAAAATGTCGCAGAGGGATTTCTCCGAGGTATGTCTTGCAATTACCTAGATTGTATCATCTGTCTAGCCTTTTCCCAACTACAGGGTCAGCTTCCAGTCTAACCGGATGCAGCTGAATACCAGTATTTTACATGGAGCGACTGCCTATCTGACCTCCACAACCCAGTTACTGGGTAATACGATACCCCTTGGTAAGACTGGTTGTCAGACTTTCGGGCTTCTGACTACATGTAACGACAGTCAAAGATCCACGAATGACAGCCGGGACGTGCTTTCCGAGGCACGTTGTACAATATTTTATTATTTCCTTAAGCTGTGCGAATGAAGTTTACGTAGATTATAATCAGTTGTTTTCCCTTGCATATTGTTGAGGACCGCTAAGGGAACTTGTTTGTATGGTAAAACGACAAATTGAGTTATCCATAAGATTATTTTGTTTTCTCACTGGGGTTTGTCTGTTTGTAAACAGGAACATGACTTTCTTCACTGGTTTGCACGATTTTACTGTTGGCCAGTCGATATGAAGCACTCCATTGAGCAGGTTCGCATCGTATGATGGGTATTTGATGCTTACGACCCAACAAATCGCCTTTTCTCTCGTATTGGCACGACCTATACGAATGCACACACACTACACTACTATACTATACACTATTTAGATTTAAATCACATCACACTTTACGCTAATATTATAAAGGCGAAAGTTTGTGGGTTTGTGTGTGTGTTTATATGTTTGTTACTTCTTCACGTTCAAACGGCTGGACCAATTTTGATAAAATTTTGTGTGGAGTCAGCTGACACCCTGGATTAACATATAGGCTTTTTATCCCGTTGTTCTCACGGGATCGACATTTACGCGGGTGAAACCGCGGGGCGCACCTAGTAATATTATAAAGGCGAAAGTTTGGGAGTGTGTTTGTACATTTGTTACTTCTTCACGCACAAACGGCTGAACGGATTTGAATGAAATGTTGCCCACAGATACTTTATAGCCAGGATTAACACATAGGATACTTTTGATCCCGATATTTCCACGGGATAAACACTTATGCGGATGAAACCGCGGGGCGCAGCTAGTTAGCTTATATAGGGGTGAATTTGTAAATCTGGGTGTGGATCGGTTTGGCTCCTGAGATGTACAATGCACCGGACTTCTTGAAGTACGATTCTCGTGGAGACTTTAAATGCACCCCAGTACCTACTACCGTTTTCCTACCTTTCCCTAACATATCAGCCTATAGTATAATGTTCCCAGTGCCGGGACACAAGCCTCGTCCCCTCTGTGAGAAGGAGTGAGTCATAATCTACAACGCGGGCCCAGTGCGGGTTGGTGAATGTCACCTGTCTTTGAATTTTTTGGTTCTAGGAAATGCCGGTTTCCTCACGATGTTTTTCTTCGCCCTTTTGAGAGCAGTGGTTATGAAATTAAATACAAAAGTATAAAAGCCTGTCTGAGTACGAACTCACGACCTACAACTAGTAAGTCAGGGCCTAACCACTGGGCCTCCACTGCTCACCTTTCCCCACTATTGTTAACTAACAGCGCCCCGCGGTTTCACCCGCATAAGTCTCGATCCCGTGGGAATATCGGGATAAAAAGTATCCTATGTCCTTTCCCGGGGCTCAAACTATCTCTGTACCAAATTTCATCTAAATCGGTTCAGCGGTTTAAGCGTGAAGAGGTAACAGACAGACACACTTTCGCATTTATAATATTAGTATGGATTAATATTAGCTACACCGAAAAAAATCCATATTGATTTACTAAGACACTTTACTACTAGGAAATGAACCAAAACTCATGCCTTGCAGCCCTAACACTTTCTTAAAACAACCAGCTCAATCATTAAAAAAAAAAAACATATTCAAATTACATCTGAATTTCCTCTCTCTTCTCGGAAGTCCATTGGCCCAACATTACGTCCCCATATAGGGCCGGCCTTTAATCCCATTTCGTCATCGGTTCGATTGTACGTTCCCAATCGTTGTTGTTCGGAGTAGTTCGGACGGACCGCGACGTGTGAACGTGTATAGTTGTGCGTGACTTGCTAGTATCTGGGTGAGGCGCGTGTTATAAGCGGTAGCGGGGAGAATTTTGTGCATCGTATTGTTGATCAGTGGTGCTATTCTGTGAAAATCTTACAGTGAAAACTTAGCTGAAGTGAGCGTGGAGTGAGCTGTAAATAGTGTCAATTCCTAGCAAAAACAAACTAACTTCACCTAAGTTTTCACGGTGAGATTTTTACAGAATCGACCGGCAGTTGTATAAAGAGTATACAAGCTTATGGCGGCATCTACATCGCCACATGCGAACTATGCATAATTCTGACGTCACGCAAAATCCTGCATCACGCAAGAGTTTACCGCACAACTAGCTTAAATACAACGTCCCAACATTAATCGTCGGGCAGTTGATCAGACCAGAAACAACCTCCTCCCGGAGGATCCTGCTTTTCTTCTGAGGATGAGTGAACTTTATACACATAAGCTGACTTCAACTGTGCAACGTTGTATTTGTCTGGAGAACTGAATACAATAAATCTTGTCCTTCTTTACCTATGGACCTTTGCATGTTCTCCGTAAATACGATATTTATAGAAAACGAAAAAAAAACAGATTACTTAGTCATGTCTCCCTCTAAATTAGTTTCTTCCTGCACTCGTTTGAAGATAAGCAGGAACGTCTATGTAAGGTCAGCCCTTTCTCCCTCTCTCTTCAACTTGTAGCAGAACTGAATTCCTCTTGTTCTGTTTCTAACATTCGAAGTAAGTCTCAGACTACCTACACTATTTGTCTGTCCTTCCCTTTTTAATCCATCCAAAGCTTGTCTTTAAAAAACCGCTCTTAGCGATAAGACCGCCCATTGTGTCACCCTTTGTGCAATTTATATATTTATGTTTTTAAATATAAATGGTGTGCATAATAAAGAGTCATCATCATCTGCCTAGCCCTTTCCCGACTATGTTGGGGTCAGCTTCCAGTCTAACCTATATGTACATAATAAAGAGTGTTCTATGCTATTCTATTCTACGTGTTAGCTTGTAACTTGCGACATGCCAATGACGCGGTAAGTTACACATAAGGCTCGCTACAAATTAATGTAATTCAAATGCTGTTAAGGTGTAGATGTGACGGATAACGTGGGCGTGCGCCGGCGCAGCGGTGCTGCGCGGCCCTAATATCGGTTTTATTATTTACAAATTAGCTCGTAATACATCCTGTTTGTGGGAAAATAATATTAGATGAAAAGGTTTTGAAGGAATCTTTACAGTTACCCATTTTTGTTTTTTTCCAACACGTTTTTGTCTATGGTTATTGAGGCATTTCAATATCCTAGAATTTTGTTCTAAGGTGGAGAACAAAGTGAAACATACAGCCGCATATTCATCATCAGAATTTTAATCATTTTAATTCAGCACTTATCAACGTAACCGGAAACATCTAAGTAATAAGGGGAAGCTCTGAAATGAGAGGTTTTAATAATGCTTAGAGACTCATTTTGAATTACCTACTCGTCCTAAAACTATAAGCTATTCAACAAGCCTACACCTCCGTGAATACTTTTTCCAAGAATGCACAGAAAACGAAGAAAAAAAACATAAGTAGTTACGGCATTATTTCGGATTCCAATCGAGAAATCTTTTCGTTAGATACTCAGAAAAGAGCTTTCGCCGTGGCTTTCACAGTGCATTCGATCCTTATCTTTCTTGTAAGTACTTGAATCGAACCGCGCTTATCAGGACCATGGAAAATATACCACATATCAGCGTTATCACTACAAACACGACTGCATGTAGAGAAACAAACTTGGATGCGCGTGTTGTGAGATAAAGAAGTATTCATAGTAGGTACGGTGTTAGTTCTTAAATTTTCAGTACTGATCTAAACTTTACCAGTATTCTGCTTTTTCTTCTTCCATCCCTTAAGCCCATTTCTATCTGGGGTCGGGTCTTACTTAAGAGTAAACTAGTCGCGAGCTCGAACTTACTGGTGGTCAAGGCCAAGGTCCCGGGGCAGCGGGATTGTCCGAAAGGGTTACCACTACCCCGGAAAGTATGACGATTTCCCACCCAAAAAAAAAAAAAGTTACGTTAAAAACAGCAGAAAAAGGAATCTTTGTTGGCTCATAACTTTTTAATGGCTAGTGGCACCTTATAGTGGGTGACTCGGGGTAGCGTAGTATTATCAATTTTAATGTTGCAAATTATGTCTCTTCATCAGCACCGAATTCACATGTACTCCGTTTTTGTGCTTCACCAGTAATCGCTATCTACTAATCAATTTAGTCGTATGCCTTGGTGAAACCTGAGGATGTACAAAAATGTTAGACTCATAGGAGTTGGTAGCTAGAGTATTAAAATTTGGAAAATGTGTTGTAATCGGAAAGTAAGGTTTTACAAAGCTTTGGCTTTATTAAGTCTGCCTCTGTGCATTTACTCATGTGCTTAAAGGATCAACAAATAAAGCACTTAAACGTGCAAACATACAGATAGAAACAGAGTTAAAGGACACAAGCCAAAAGAGACCTAATATTAATCGAAATCAAAACCAATATTGTAAAGCCCTATGCGTTTTTTTTTTTTTTTTGCGGATGGAAAATCATCAAATGACTCCTCCCGCTCTGGGTGGAGCGGAAGGGAGTGTCAGACTCTTACTGACTAAAACCCACCCGTGTTCCTTCCTTAGCCCTTTATGTTCCGGGCCAGCGGTAACCCTTTCGGACAATCCCGCTGACCCGGCAGGCTTCGGCCCTAAGGGGCCCCTCCTCGATGCTGACATCTCTTTGAGGCGCGCGTGGAACACATACGCGCCGTCCGGCACGGGCCTGGTCCTGATCGGACGGTGAGCTACCCATTACTCTCCGCCCGCAGGCCCGCGCCTACGGTGGCCGGGAGTCGTCACGCGGCTCCCGACGCCTGGGGCGTCCCCCGCGGCGGCTGAGACGGGAGGCTCTCTCCCTGAACCGTCCCGCCACCTCCTTCGCTAGCATGACTGCTTCGCAGAAGGAGGTGACTGCCTCCCACTCCCTCTCGCCCCGGACCATGGCTTGCACCAGGGCCGGACGCGAGAGGTCGCCGTCGCTGCCAATCGCCTCTACGAGGACACGGCGGTGCTCCGCCCAAGCGGGGCAGACCTCCACCGTGTGCTCCACCGTGTCCTCTGGGCGATCCTGGCAATGGTGACACCCGGGCGTTTCCTCCCGCCTGATGATGTGCAGGAACCTCTCGAAACTTCCGTGTCCGGTGAGGACCTGCGTCAGGCGGTAAGTGAGGGCGCCGTGGCGCCTCTCTAGCCAAAGCCCTATGCCTTAGGAGGACTTATAGTGCCCTTATTGGTGAGGTGCTGCAGAAAGGTCAGGTGTGTAGTAGTCGCAACTCTCGTGCGTGTATGACCTGGGGGCCTAAAAAGGCCACTTTGGAGAATCATAAACGGATAACTTTATGAATTATAATATGGCGAAGACAGTCCGTGTTTTTCTTTTTTTCGCTGCACTACGTAGGTATGGGATGTAATCAAAGAGATTGGGATTGGATTTGGATCGACAAATATTTTAGCATAGACAAAAATAACTAAAAAACTCTTCACCAACCAATAACTGAAAAATTCTTCACCAATGGGATTTGATACGATTAACTTAACAGTTAACTGTCCATTATGTTATCCTTTTATGATTCTGCCAAAGGTGGGGTTCTGTAGTTTCTGCCTACCACCATGGGAAGAAGAAGTGAGTTTATGTAAAGTCTATTCAAACTTATGTTTCAAATATCAACTTTATTGTAACGGTAATTAAGTTTATTTCAGAGTGACTAGCACTAATGAAAAAGTTATAAAAATGTTTGAAATTGTAGCGTCAACTGAACTTTATTCTGTAGGACTTAAAGTTGTTTTTCCATACAATGATATTTGTTTACATTTTTGGCAAATAAATCGCGAATGCAGATTAATGTGTCTAATGAAATACACTATTACTTAAGTATTATAGTCTGCGCGGAACTAGTTGGCCGCGCCTTGGGTGGGGACGGGGGTGAGGACGGCGGGGTTGCCTATTGTTCGCAACGCACGTACTGGCAGTGGTCGGAGTAGGTAGATTGAATTGGGGTCATTGATCCGAAACGTATATATTAATATGGACATTCCTTCGGAATTTCGGGATTGAAACGTTACGTGAAAACAGATACTTAAATAATAAGTTAATTTAGTTTTAATACCTTCCTTTAAATTTTGAATTGAGTAGTAATAATAATCACTACCAACATTAACAATACTTAATTGGATCCGGAAATACCGGAATTACTTTCCGGGAAAATGGCTTATCCATGTTATTCTTTCTGTGGGTTTTTATGATACAAGTACCAAAAATCAATCTACCTACTCCGACCATTGGTACTGAGTCATGACAAAGCACCCCCGCCCCTCCCTCCCACCGCTCACAAACCTAAGGCGCGGCCAACTAGTTCCGCGCGGACTATAGTTATTTACGATTTAATGTATGACTATCAGTTTTAGAGCATCCGTTAATACACCCCCGACAGCCCAAGGTTTTATGGCGGCGATCTTCCGTCCTTCACGACTAGTTTATATAGAGCTTTATAGCATAATGAACAGCACACAATTATGGGTTAGTCTCCCGAGATGGTCGAGGGCGCGAACATCGGGGTAATTGTAAACACAATCTCAATGCCATCATTTTGACAATTCTACAATATTCATTGCGTTTTTTACGTTGGTAAGCAAGCGAATGGTTCAAACATAATTATGAAGCAATGTTTTATGAATTTCTTTCGGTAAGGTGCTGTTTTTTCTTACGTAGCTACAGAAGAGTTTTGTCTTGTTTCGACATAGATTTTATGTTAGATCTTTTTCAATTTTGACTAGATGAATATTTATTTATTTAACTATTTATGAACACACATATAAATAGAAACCAACAAAATAATAAGTACAAAGGTGATGCTTTTTTCAAAGATAATCTCTTTTAGCATACCTGCGATAGGAGAGTACAGACTGCATCAAGCTACCCGAAACTGTCAAATTTTCCGAACCTTATGCTTTAGCGATAAAGTTGAAAATCTATTAAAGGAATTTGACCGATTGTAGTAGCTTGATCTGCTGGCGTCTGTACACAAAAATATATGTAAGGTAAAACAAAATACATAAAATCTAAATAATTCTCTATTATAAATCTAAACATACAATATGGGAATGTACTTACGTACATACATACTTCTAAAATAAATATCTCTAAAATGTATATAAATATAATGTGATTTAAATAATAAATAGTAGATTGTTTGCTAAGGGAGCAAACAACCATTTTGAAGGCGAAAGTGCTTCTTTGAATCCAGAGCGCAGCGAGGGATTCAAAGTACGTCACTCGAGCTTAAAATAGTGTTGCTCCCGAGGTGGACACTCTACTTTTATCACCCTCTATGAATAAATAAGTAAGTGCAACTTATGAATAAGAATAGTACGTTTATTTATTTACATACAATTTTGACATGATTGAAAGCAGATGGCTTTACGCGCGTTTTTAATTTTTTCACAAACTTTTGCTTTATCTTCAACTTTTGTTTTGCTTTATCATACAGCCTGTTATTTATTCGTACAATGTTCGTGCTTGATCTCTTTGATGATTAGAACTTTTACTAACAATATCCACAATACAAGTACAAATAAAATAAAATAGCTCTTTAATCCCTAGGGATTAAAGAGCTATTTTATTTTATTTCCTTAGGGAGTAAAAGTGATTTGAATTAGGGACTAAAATAGCTCTTTAATCCCTAGGGATTAAAGAGCTATTTTAGTCCCTGTTTACGAAGAATACATTAGTTTGAGCTCTTTTTGAATAGATTTGATAAAAAACATAATTATGATATTATGACAAAGTGGAGAGATAGTGTTCTTTCAGTATTCTTTTAAAAACTGAAACAGTTTGGCTGTCCCTGATATAAGCAAGTTAAAAAAAAATGTAATTGTAAACAGAATGCGAATACCACTATACGCCAACCGCGGTCGGCCTATAATATCATTAAGATACGTAACAGTAGTACTTACAGCTGGACCCACATTAAATTATTAAGTACCTATTAAGTTACGTAAGCTTCCTATATTTATAATGACTATCTATTAAATACTTATAAGAAGGTTACATAAGGCATAAGTCATAATATCTGAAGTCAAAGATCAAATATCGTCTTGTCTATCATCATATCTTATTCTCCCATACATCACAGCCTTATTAGTGCCATTATTAATGCCACTATATTTTAGACATTCCATCACATATCATCTGCATAGCCTTTTCCCAACTACGTTAAAGGTCGGCTTCCAGTCTAACCGGATGCAGCTGAATACCAGTATTTTACATGGAGCGACTGCCTACCTGACCTCCACAACCCAGTTTCTGAGTAATACGATACCCCTTGGTAAGACTGGTTGTCAGACTTTCGGGCTTCTGACTACCCGTAACGACTGACAAAGATCCATCAATGACATCCGGGACCAACGGCTTAACGTGCTTTCCGAGGCACGGAGGGGTCAGACCAACCGCGGCAAGCGTAACTTAACCTGATCGATCGACCTGTGCGGCTGTTATTATTTAGCCACGGGCCTCTCACATTCCATTCACATAATCAACCTATAATGTCGCCACTGCTGGAACACAGGCCTCCTCTCAGTGAGAGAGGGTAGGCCATAATCCACCACGCTTTCACATGTCTTCGCATTTTTTGGTTCTAGGACATGCCGGTTTCCTCATGATGTTTTCATTCGCCGTTTTGAAAGCGCCTGACTGGGTTAGAACCAACGACCTACAACTCGTAAGACGCAGCCGTTATGACTGGGCTACCACTGCTCGATCCTTTGTTTCGTCTTCCCATACTCCACCCATCTTCACTCCAACTTAAAACTTTCCTCACGAGTTTTAAAGTGTCTTTTTTTCTTCCACACCTCATGCCCATGCATTTAGGCCGCTTTCCGAATTAGCTATAATCGCTCACAGCGCTCACATCATCTCACATGCGTTCCGATTTAGATATTACGATTATGACAGCTGAGAGCTGTCAACAATTCGGAACGCCCGTGAACGCGCTCACAGTGCTTGCTGAATGTAAAAACGATATTATTAAAGTATTTCTTTGTATAAACACCACATTTCTTCTTCTTCTTTGGTTAGGTGGCGACTGTCAGCCAGAAGCACAATTTCGAAAATGCCACGTTAGTTTAATTTTAAATTAAGATGCAAATCAAAACAAACAACACTGACACATCCTCACACACACGCTGTCAGTTTTTGACAGCGCTCACGGTGATATTATTCTAGGGCATGGTCGGCGTTATCGCAAGATGGCGCATGTCATGACGTCATCTATGACGTTTCACGGGATATCGTTATCGCGCTCACGCTAATTCGGTACGGGTTTAAGTACGCTCACATCGATTATTTCCCATCTCGGAACGCGTGGAGGTTCTTGCCCGTTCTTTTCCAAAAGAACCTACTACGCTTTGAAGTAGGCAACCAGCTTCATCTTTCTGCCTCACCGACTCCTCTGACAATTCAAAACTGCCTCTAAATGGTTTAATTGAAATAATTGCTTTGAGTTTGACAAACGATCTCTAACGCAGACTAGTATGCAAGATTACAGCAAAAATAATGATGTACGAGTATTAGAGCATTAAAAGATACCGTTCAGATTTCTTGTAATACCTACCTCCTCTTATTGAGATTGAGATCAGGAAATAAAAAAAGATACGACACTATTAATTGCTTATCTTCGGCGTAAATTGTAAATCAATGGAAGGAAATCAGAAACTCGATAACATCGGTATTCATTCGTAGATATAGAAGCATAAAGATAGGAAGCGCTTTTTATTACAAGGGAAACTTTTACTTTACTCTAATTTGTCTCTAGGAGGTTTAGTGAACTTTACACCCTGTTCCTCATACCTATAGTCAATACTCGTTACTTTTCTCTAGCCCTTAGAATTCTTATTTTATTTCTGTTTTTATACGAAATAGTTTTCACAACTTTATGTCTGAGTATAAGCAGCGTCTCCAACATCAATGTAAGTATGTTCTTACGTCCACCCGACGTATTAGCGCAGTTATTTCCTGCACTTCTAATCTTAATTACGTCCGTTAAGCGTATTTCCGTCTCGCAATTAACCGTGTACGTCGTTATCTACCTTTATTGTATGTTATAGGTAAGCTTTAGAATGTTTTAGAATATTTTAGATCGTGTTTCGAGATATCACTTGGAGAATGTTTCTTATTTTCCTGTAATGTCCCCACTGTAATGTTTCCTTTATGGGGCTTACAGGACCTAAACACAAAAAACGCAAGTTTTAGAAACAATAAAAGTATATGATCGACTACAGTAAATAAAACTCAGAAAAATATATGATATTCTTCAGGATATATGGAAGGTAGATAGTGTGTTGAAAACATAATATAACTAATTTGATGGAATAGAAAAAATCTTGAATATACCTCTAAAAACGTTCTTTTTGCAATAAAACCAAACTAATATACAAGTTACAGGCATAGTGATTAAATAGCTATTGTACATAATGACTGGTCATTATTTTAAAGTAACCTAACCAAACCGAACCTCGGGGTGCGCTTCGCTCGCTGTTGCATCCTATGTCGACGTAGCCCCGCTTCGCGGGGCTCCTATTTCTGTGTAAAGGGTTTAAAGTAACCTAACCGATGACCGACGTAGCCCCGCTTCGCTAATGTGATTAATTCTGTGTCAATTATCACTTTAGCAGGACCTAAACACAAAAAACGCAAGTTTTAGAAACAATAAAAGTATATGATCGACTACAGTAAATAAAATCAGAATAATATATGATATTCTTTAGGATATATGCTAGGTAGATAGTGTGTTGTAAATGAAACGATTGAAAAAATCATGAAGATAGGCTAAAAACTTTCCTTTTACAATAAAAACCATACTTACAATCATTATGATTTTTTCTCAGATACAAGCAACATACTACTAAAGCACTAGTATTTTAATTTTTTTGTCCAAACAATAGATTTTTTGTAAATAGATAATTGCTTCATATTTTGCTATAAACTACCAGTGTTGTGTCATCGCGCTTCTCTTTCTTTTCTATACAGTCCGACAAAGACCGCGCTTTAGGTCATGTAGTCGCCATAGCAGTTTGAATTTTTGTAAATTATTATCCCTTTTCCGGAGAAGATTTTCCCTCCCAGAGAGAGGAGGCCTGAGTCCCAGCAGTGGGAACGTTAGGCTGATTGTGCTATGCTTATGCTATAGAAGAAGCTAGAAAACACATCTTAAGACGCTTTTAATCAGTCTAACAATCAATCACGTAATAGTAGATTATGCACCGAGGGGCTAAAGTTGTGTCTTATATCACGGGCGTCATATTGAATCTCGAGCGCAATGAAGGATTCGGGATGTAACTCCCGAGCGCAGCGAGGGTGTCAAGAATTTAACTCACGAGCGAAGCGAGGGAGTTAATACAAGAATCCTGAATGCAGCGAGGGATTCAAGCTAGCCCAAGGCAAAGACACCTTTAGCCCAGAGGAGGATACTCTACTTTTTACACCTACTGTGAGAAAATAATAGCCATAGTACGAAAATTCGCGCCTTTATTGCGTTTACCAATAAGTAGCCAAGACACGATCAATTCGATTTTCAAAAAAAAAAAGTCTCTTCTACGGTTTTGTCGTGTGTCTATTGATATCACTCTCATGGAAGTGGCGTTTGTGTAAACTAAGCTTTATACAGGGCTGGTAGAATGGTTTTGGATGATTGGCTGTATGCATTTTGAATTTAGAACGTCATTGGAGACGCTCGTGAAAATAGAGTATTTTTGATAAAATGTGATAAATCGACTGTAGTATAGATAGGTTTTATTACTTATTTATTTATTCACAAAATCCACAGCAATCTTAGCGCAGTTTACTTAAAATAAATTAACTAATGTTACAGCCAATTACTAATACGGTATTACGGCGCGGTACGGTATTTGTTATTATTAATGCCAGTTTTAATGTTATTCCATTCCTTTTAAAAAATGGTTCGTAGTTATCTAATTATTCTTACAATATTATGTCTTCGAAAACATGGCAACGATATGAAGAAGCAGTCGTTGTGATTTTGTAGGAAATAGAGAATGTCATCCACGCGTAGTAAGGGTTTCGAGAATAGCTTTCCTCTTTCTGGCACTAAAGGGTTAGTACTATACTGCCAATAGGTATAGCTGAGCATGTGAGATTCCAAATTCAAATCACATTATTGACCAGCGGGTCATAATGAAATCCAGTACAACATTATTGACCGGCTGTGCCCCCGGCCACTAATGACTCACTTTAGGTTAAGGTTGCTTGACATATAATTTGACATTTTCGAGCAGGTGGTGTGAAAAATTATTGATTGTCCGAAAGGGTTACCGCTGGCCCGGAACATAAAGGGCCAAGGAAGGAACACGGGTGGGTTTTAGTCAGTAAGAGTCTGACACTCCCTTCCGCTCCACCCAGAGCGGGAGGAGTCATTTGATGATTTCCCATACGCAAAAAAAAAAATGGTTAGGCAGAGTTGTACCTTTAGTACATCTACGTTTCGCCAGTTATGTTTAAGAGCGTTTACGCCGTAGATAATTTCATACAAACTTTCAAGCCTTTATTTTTGGAAATGATTGAACCGATTTTAGTGAAACTTCTTACGCATAAGCAGGATACAAAGGTTTAATAAGTTAGTATATGGAAAACATTTTCGAAAAATAGTGATACATACAAATTAGGCCGATTTTAAACTTTCCATAGAAACAGAGATTTCCAGTTATCTTTTTTTAAATAAGACTTTAGACCTTTGTATCCTGCTTATGCGTATGAAGTTTCATTAAAATCGGTTCATTAATTTCGAAAAATAAGGGTTTGAAAGTTTGTATAAAATGCCGTACCGCGTAAACGCTCTTAAGTCCCGTGTAATGGGGGAGCCTATTGACATCAAACGGGCACAAATCATGCAACATCTACGAACCCGCACTGGGCCCGCATGGTTTACGGCCCACTCCCTCTTGCCGAGCGGAGGGGTGTGTTCCAGCAGTGGGAAAATCTAGACTCCGGGCTGGTACTGAGACATTCATGATTGAAAAAACCAGTAACAGTACTTATGGCTTTTTCTCTAGAAGAAACTAGAGAAGATATAATAAGACGCTTTGGATCAGACTACAAACAACTAATCAATTATTATTAACTAACTGCGCCTCGCGGTTTCACCCGGGTAGGTATCGATCCCGTGGGAATATCGGGCCTATATATTAATCCAGGGTGTCAGCTACCTCCATACAAAATTTTATCAAAATTGGTCCCGCCGTTAGAGCGTGAAGAAGTAACAAACATATAAACACACACATACACACTCACAAACTTTCGCCTTTATAATATTAGTGTGATTTAAGGTTGCCTTGTCCATTTGTGGGTTTAGGATAAACCAAATACTTAAGTTAACAAAAAAATCATAAAGAAAGGATAGGTATTCCACTGTGCCGAAAAAAAATCTCAAAACACATTCCTGTTTTCAAACCTCGAGGCATTTATAAGTTCATTAATTATTAGGCTCGGCCCGATTGTGCGTAAAACGAAAAAAAAAACCGAAGTATCGGCGAAAATAACTTAAACGTTACTAATTACAAACTGTTGTGTGTTAATTGACTTGTAGACTGTAATTGATTAATTGATTGTAGCAGTTAATTAGTTGAGTTGTGTTCTTGTAATATTTTTTACTCAAATATACATACGCTTGTATGTATCAAATGGTTTTGTTGAGGATTACCATCTGCCTTTATACAGCCTAAATACCATAATCTACACAGGGTCAAATGAAATTCACTAGCGAAACTCCGCAGACGAAACGTTCCATTCCAAGGTGGCCTGGAAGAGATCGCAGAAAGCGATAAGGCCGCCCATTGTATGTATTTTTCATTTCTCATACTCGGAAAGTAGTATTTGTTTGATCCCAATAGCGGGTGGGAGACGCTGCTTCCCACCTTTGGGCGGGAAACACTCATAGTGATTGCTTCCCTCTCTAGGACGGGAATGAATTTTAAAAATAGAACTTTTGGTTAGGTAGTCAGCTACGAAATTTTTTACATAATTATTAAGAAAAATGGTGCGGTCTTGTGAGTGTATAAACAGCCAGTGTGAATTTAAAAAAATACCTATTAAGCAGGACGGCCCGCGGCGGTGATGCGGTGTCTCCCATACTTATTTAAATTTTAAAAATGACAATAGTGTAGGTAATTTGGCGGGATACTAACTCTGTAAACTATACCTACCGAAATTCAAAAACTTGGTTTTATAGACTAAAGTTAATATTTGATTAAAAATAAGTTCAAGCGATTCTGAAATGTTGAGCCCAGATTCGGTTAAAGACGAGGCAAATACAGTAATCGAAAATATTTTGCCAGAAATTTCAAAAGAAAGATACTCAAATACAAACAATGATTATATGAACTGGCGAGCAGACAAGAAAATAAAATAAATATCTTAGAAAAACTACTATTTCATACTTTCCCTATATTCGAAATGAGAAGTAGAGTGTTTAACACGGGTGAAAGTCATCAATTCCTTTCGACCCTTGTATAATAATCTACTATTTTGTTATATATTTTCTGGTGTACAATAAATTTGATATAAATAAATAGGTGCGCACCTGTTGGAAAAGAGACGTATTCCACATTGAGCACCCGCTTAAACACCTGGGTGAATGCACCCGACACACAGCGGCACCATCACTCAGGTGCCATTTAAGCGGGTGCCCAATGTGGAATACGTCGGAAAAGAGAAACAATACTTTCTGCCGGTAAATCCTATTTAAAACCCACCATCTTACCAACCAAATAGGCAACGACTATCTTATCAGTGGAAGGAAAATAGCGACATTGCAATAGCAAGAACTCGCGATAACTTTGTAAGACTCCACCGGGCCCTTATTCAAATAGCCATTATAAAACTATAATCTGAACGTAAAAAACTATATTAACGCCAAGCAATTAGCATCAAATTATGGCCGACAACATATTTGATTTAATAAACCAATTTAAATACTTATTTGCTTTACGAAGATTATCAATGTTTATTGCTGGCGCGTAAGGCGATTGTAACAATGTTGTATGTTGATACTTTGTTAAAATACAGGCGCGTACAGGAGGTGCACTCGCAGAAAAGTACTTTTAGACTGCAAAAGTATATTTTTAGATTAGTCTGATAGGAAACGCCGACCTTATATAGTTTTTAAAATATGATTGACTTGAAAAGTGTTTAGTGTCCGACCGAATGTTCGGTTTCGGTTTCGTTTTCGGTTGAGTTTCGGCAAAAACACGAGTTTCGGTTTAGTTTCGTTTTCGGCGGCAAACTTGCCGAAACTACGACCGAATCCGAATGTGCATTCGGGAGTTTTCGCGCTGTGATTAGTAACACCTTAATTAGTTTCCTTAAGTACTTAATCTTATGTGTAATAATATAAGAGTCTATCCACTCAAATAAATACCTATTGTGAGTATTTTTAAGGCGCAACTAATTTTTTTTTCTTAAATAAAGGTTCCATGTTGATTATTAATAAATGAAAATGTCGAAGACTGCTTATCTATGTGATTTAAAGAGAAAACAATAAAGACTGACTGATTATACTAACATTTTCTTTACTTTTCCTCAAAATATGATCCTTGTAAGGAAGATTCGGTTTCGGTTTCGGTTTCGGCCGAAACAGAGATCGTTGCCGAAATTCGTTTTCGATTTCGGTCGTAAAACTAGTTTCGGTCGAACACTATAAGTGTTTGTACAAACATACTTAGCATAATCATTCTATCTAAAATGTTTCCACTGCTGGGACTCAGGCCTCTTCTCTTCCAGAGGGCTGTAATCCACCACGCGGGCCCAATGCGGGTTGGTAACCTACCTAACCTACTTACCGAAACAAAAAACAGTGGCAATCCCGGAGTGCCGATAAAAGTGAAAAGAAAACACATACAGAATACTTTGCCATCACTCACTGACATATCGGATATACATTAAAACCGAGTACATCCCGAGGACAGCCGGACACATCCGAAGCGGATATTTTTAGATTCGTCATGTCTGTCTGTCCGTCCATATGTCACAGCCACTTTTCTCCGAAACTATAAGTACTATACTGTTGAAACTTGGTAAGTAAATGTATTCTGTGAACCGCATTAAGATTTTCACACAAAAATAGAAAAAAAAACAAATTTTGGGGTTCCCCATACTTAGAACTGAAACTAACAAAATTTTTTTCGTCAAACCCATACGTGTGGGGTATCTATGAATAGGTCTTCAAAAATGATATTGAGGTTTCTAATATCATTTTTTTCTAAACTGAATAGGTTGCGCGACTGACACTTCCAAAGTGGTAAAATGTGTGTGGGCACTGTAACTTCTAAAATAAGAGAATGATAAAACTAAAAAAAACATATGATGTACAATATCATATAAACTTCCACTGAAAAATGGTTTGAACGAGATCTAGTAAGTAGTTTTTTTTTAATACGTCATAAATCGTAAACCGCAATGTACCTTTTATTCAATCATTTCAAATATAAAAATAATAAAAAAAACATTTAATTTCATAAACATAAACCTTATGCATAAACCCGGATGTTATGGATCCCTCGGTGCGCGAGTCCGACACGCTCTTGTTTTAATCGTCTTATTAACAAAACACGCGTGATGTCGCTTACGGTAACAGTGGCGCGAGTTCAATGGTTTTTGCCCATCTCAAAAAATGCCCAACTAGCATATAGAATTTTTCACTTCAAAAATCATTTATCTTTTAAAGAGTAATGTTTCTACTTTACCTACAATCCAGACTAATTTGTAGATAAGGAAAGTAACGTTTGCGCGAATTACAATCACTTTTCAGGCATCTTCAACCATATAGAATAAGAAGCCGTTTTCAGGGTGAATGGGTTGCGTATTTATACATTACCTACCATGTACCGATGTACGTATCCAATTAGTTTAATTAAAAACCAATTAAGTAACTATCATCTAAATAATTTATTACAGAACTACGTCCTTTATTGTGTCAAAATAAAATGTGGGAATAAAATGCATCAAATTAAAACATAACTATAACTGCGCGCACAATTATTAAGCCCTACGTTTTCATAATAATAATTTTAATTGGAGAACGACATGCTCGCTGATGTTTTATGAATATCAAGTTTTATTATAGACAAATGACAGAGAGAGATGAATGTCGTCGGGCTAACCACAGGCGAGGACACATTTGTGCATTTATATGCAACCAAACCGTCTGGGGACCTAAAAAATCCTTTTATGATTCTGCCAAAGTGGCCTTTTTAGGCCCCCTGATTTGATTCGTATAATGTTTTGTCGAGCAAAAACATAAGCGAAAAGCGGAGTTTCATGACATCCTACTATAATATAATAATATATGTGAAAGTTTGTATGTTTGTTACTCCATCACGCAAAAACGGCTGAACGGATTTGGATGCAATATGTATTTTAAATGATTTCAAAATCAAAGTCATTATTCAAATGAGAATCAGCACTTTTCGAGCGTCAAACATTTGTAACCTGGATTAACACATAGGATACTTTTTATCTCCGTAGTACCTACCTACATTCACGTGGAATAATTTCCGATATCAACGCGGGCAAGCCGCTGGCAAAGCTAGTAAAAAAAAAGAATATTCCAATTATCCTTCACAGTTATTTTGCACACTGTCAAAATCACAGTGACCTTTATTCTCCTTGTAATAAGGTTACAACCACAGATATAGATATACCTAGATAACGCAAGAGTAACTACTTCGCGTGCCAAAAATTGCACCAACTTATGATTAGAAATCATAAGCCGCCCCTTTCGCGCTCAGTCCTTTGTACTGCTGGCTGGGTAAGTGTGAGCGAGAGCGCGAGCTGGTGACGTCATAGTAGGTAGTCAAAAATATGGCACGCTTGGTTTTCATACAGTTCGTGATACTTGCGTTATCTAGGTATATCTATATCTGTGGTTACAATAGTAACCTTAAAAAAAGTTACCGTAAAAATCACAGTGACCTTTATTGTCGTTACAATAAGGTACCTGTGACTGATGAGTATTTCGTCGAACTACTCGTATAAGACTTAGCTTGCTTTGTTTGTAAAAAAACAATCCACAATTATTTAAAAAACTGTCGGAAGTCAGAATTAATCCGATTCGGACTCAGTATTTAAACAAGATATGTCATGTAAAATGTAAAACCGCGCTAGTCAAGAAAAGTTTTTTTGGTATTGCCCCACGCATTTATAATAAAGTACCTGATGTAATAAAAAATATGACTGTAATAAAATTTAAAAGGGCGCTAAACGAAATATTAATCGAAAAAAGTTATTACACGATTGACGAGTTCCTTAATGATGAATCGCTGACTAATTGACTTATCTTGTAATTTTTATAGCTGCTACTATGTACATAACCTGATTGACATCTATTTCCAATTGACATAATTATTATTTTATATTTTTTGACATACCTATTTCCAATATTTCCAATTGACATACTTATTATTTTATTTTGTTTTGACATCATTGTGATAATTTTTTACTAGCGTAAACATTTAAGTAACTTTGACAATTATAATTTTTATGATTTGATTTGACATTTATGATGGTGCAATCAGTCCGACATTTTTCAGAATTTTTTTTGATTTTTATTGTAATCTAATCTAAACGACATTTATTTACTTAACAACTGTAATTACTATTTAATACTTTTTATTAAAACCTTAATATGACATTAATTTGACTAAATTTGACATTTATAACTTTTTCAATCATAGTTTGTATTGTAATTTTTTATTTTTTTTGATTTTGTTATTTGAGAATAGGTACTATATTATTTGCATGCCCTTGCGACGGTAAAATATGGAGGACTATTATACCTACTATGTAAAAAAGAACATCTTTGTACCAATACCCATGTTTGCAAATAAATAAATGATTGATTGATTGATTGATTGATTGAAGACGAGCATTCGTAGGAACGTTACATTACATGTGAATACTCGAGTGTGAACTCACCTTACAAATCCGAGAGTCTTCGTTCCAGACCGAGCCTCTCTATAATTACTTACGTACAGTTAACAAGTGAGGGGGGAATTACGGAATTGACGCGACTTCTTTTGTTTATTTTAGCCCCTGTCTCCCTAATTATGATTCTTATTTTTGTACTTACATGAGAGGCCCGTGGCTAAGAGACCCCTCCGTGCCTCGGAAAGCACGTTAAGCCGTTGGTCCCGGCTGTCATTCGTGGATCTTTGACAGTCGTTACGGGTAGTCAGAAGCCCGAAAGTCTGACAACCAGTCTTACCAAGGGGTATCATATTACCCAGTAGCTGGGTTGTGGAGGTCAGATAGGCAGTCGCTCCATGTAAAATACTGGTATTCAGCTGCATCCGGTTAGACTGGAAGCCGACCCCAACATAGTTGGGAAAAGGCTAGGCAGATGATGATGATGATTTTTGTACTTACATGTCGGTACCGACTTGCTTGGTTGATTATTATGAACGAAACTGTATTATTTTATTGCACTGAAATTTTCTTTAGTTGATAGGGGAAATAACAATGTCATTTCGCATAATTTTATTTATTTATAGGAGGACCAATAGCTACAGATAGATAACAATTGTATGTGAGACATAGAGCCAATTACAGGTTCTCACGGGTAAAAACAGAAAAAGTAGTAGAAATCTTAGGATCACCAACAAGCACGATAGAAAAGAATACTTATATGTAAGGTACAATAAGCACTGTGTACTTTTAAAAAAACAAGTTTTTGTTTAAACATGTCATTTTTGTGTGTATTCTAGCTGACCCGACAGACGTCCACGGAGCCTAAAAGGCCACTTTGGCAGAATCATAAAAGGATACCATTATGAATCATGATATGGCAAAGGCAGTTAGTGTTTTTCTTTTTTTCGCTTCACTACGTAGGTATAATCAAAGAGATTGGGATTGTATTTGGATTGGATTGATTGGTATTTTAGCACAGACAAAAAAAAAATAACTGAAAATCCTTCACCAATGGGATTTGATACGATTAACTTAACAGTTAACTGTCCATTATGATTTATTATGTTATCCTTTTATGATTCTGCTAAAGTGGCCTTTTCTCATTACATTTACAAAATCTCATTGCAAAAAGCACGTTCAGTTTTTCACGCCCTTGAATTTTTTCCGGGAAACTTTTCCATTTTTTCTTACAATAAAAACCTAATTCGGACTATAACGAACATTTTCAAACTAAAATAGCCAAATCGATCCAGCCGTTGTCAAGTGAGGCGTATCAACGAACAGCATTTCATTTTTTATTAGATATTAAATGAAATTGGCAGCACTTTCAAGAAATTGCTAAGGAAATCGTCGCATAGAGTTTTCCGGGAAGTTTTTGATCGTTCTTAGGAACACCTACACCGCCTCGGCTCTGTTTGATGCCGTTTATTGTGCGCAAAACCATAATGTTTAATGTCGTATAAACCATAATTAGCAAAAGGTGTGTCCGTCGAGGCAGCATACTATTGGCTACGAAATCACATTTAAAAAACATAAAATGTTGCAGTATTTCAATGGTATATAAGCTATAAGCTTGTTGAGCATATTATTGAAAATTTTAAAAATATTGTAAAGTATCATCTATACAAATAAATAAAATGGAAGTGCCCGTTTGTAATGTCAAATAACAGCTTTTTACGAAATACATATAAAAGTGTTTTTTTACCAAAACGGCTAGACCGATTTTGACGGGGCTTTCTTTGGTATATAGCTGATGTTATAAGGACTAACTTAGGCTACTTTTATTTTAGAAAAATAATTAGGGTTCCGTGCAAAAAAAAAACAATCCAAATTGTTTTTCAGTATGCATTGCGAACGAAGTTACGGGCACAGCTAGTGAATAAATAAGACTAAGACTTCGATGACAAATCGAAGAAGAATAACAGATTTTTCACGAAATTTCGAGAAACTTCAATGCCTTTAGGTATCAATATAGACTTAGGGATGATCTTCTCAAATGACTTAATCCTAACGACACAGCGCAACGCAGAAAACTAAATAATCTAAGTCGACACAGCCACATAATTTACATTTTCCTTCTCCTATTACGTCTAATCTGACGCCTAATTATCTTATCACGAGGGATTATAGGGGGCGCCACGGGCGAGTCGTCCGCGATAGAATTACGCGCGCTGTGTATCGCGCGACTTTATAATACGGTACCGCGGCGACGTGCGGCTGGATGCACAGTAATAACAAGTTGCACGCAATCCGGTGAGTGGAGGGGTAGAGGACATTGTGCGGGAAAGAGCGGAAGCGAGAGCGGATAGGAGTAGAGCTCCGATTCCATGCTAGAATTGCCTTTTGTTATTAAGCCGTGCTCTGTGGCGACCATTATTTGCGATTTTTGTAAACTAAGTTTACGGCAAGCAAATCCATAAATCAAATCATCTATTTGCAACGAATGTACAACTAGTGGAGTAGATAGAAGTGAACCATGTACATTTTGCCTGGATAGTCACGCAAAACTTATAAAAATTGTTAAGAATCTATCTAAAATCAAAATTACAAATTAAAATGTCACAGTTAAATAATTGAGATTGAGATACAAGTATCCTTTTACTTAGTTCAGGAGCCAGCTGTTCAACTTGCTTCTGCCCACTGTTTGTACAATAATGTTTAGTGTACTATGTCCAATCTTATGTGTTCTCTTTGTACAATAAACATATATTATTATTATTTATTTCCTTTATTTAATTAAATACTTACATATAAATTATATTTTTAAATATAAGTATAAAATAAAAATATAAATATAAAAAATAGTTGCCCACCGATATCGGTCCAAACTACCGGCGGTCAGGGCTCCAGGAACCTCCTGACAATGCGAGCCGTGTCCAGAAGTACTGCTTTCTGAATCAAGCCCTTGATCCAGCTGCCCAACGAGAGCCTCTTCAGGGGTTGGTCGAGGCTCTTGGCTATTACTCCACTGGCTGTCACGACTATTGGCACAATGATTGCTGAGTCCACATCCCACATGTCGACAACCTCGCGAGCCAAGTCAAGATACTTAATTTGATTATCTTTCTCGATTGATTGATTATCTTTTTCTTTTAAATTGTTTATCTTTCTCGGCTATTACTATTACTATTATTTATTATTATTACAATTAAACACACATTGATAATAATTAATATTCAAAGCAGCATTCCTTGTCCCTTGTTATGAGACACTATTTCACCAAGATTTTACTACCATAACACCAATGCAAAGAGACCATAATATTCTCTTTTAAGACTAGGCGCAGCAAGTACCCAGCGACGAGCAGTTCACATGCTTTTTCATACGTTTTGCATGGATTCGTCACACACGTGGGGCCACCCGCTACAACAGTACCTACTCAACACTGCACTGCAAGAGGCGACAGCCACCTTTGGTCGTGGCAGATGGCTCGTGTGCGCTTACCTTAACAGTAACGATACTCGTATATGACAATAATAATAAAAACAATTTTCCAACTAAAACATTAACATATAACATAAACATATAACATAACATTTGCAGAAAAAAGTGTACCGTTGGGGAATGACAATGTATACCCTTGCGCTCCTTCATTCAGCCAATCAACTCAGCTTATTGCAGTCCACTGCTGGACATAGGCCTCTCCCAGGCTGCGCCACAACACCCTGTCCTCCGCCTTCCGCATCCAGTCCATTTCAGCCACTCTCTCTAGGTCGTCCGTCCATTTAGCTGGGGGGCGTCCAACAAACACTACGCTTGCCGATTGCCGATACGCGGTCTCCACTCAAGGACTCGTCTGCTCCACCGGCCATCGGTCCTTCGACAAACACGGCCAGCCCACTACCACTTCAGTTTGCTTACTCTGCAAGCTATGTCGGTAACTCCGGTTGCGCTCTTTGAAGTTCGGAAATTCTGCTACAATCCATACTAATACTATAAATTCGAAAGTAACTAAGTATGTCTGTCTGGATGATACCTTTTCACGCCCAAACCACTGAACGGATTTCGATAAAATTTGAAAGATAGATAGATTGCATCCCGGGGAAGGACATAGGATAGTTTTTATCGACATACCTTACGGGCGAAGCCGCGGGCGGAAGCTAGTATTATTATAAATACACAGCCCGCTACCGCTTATCCACTAAAAACCCACCCTTAGTCGTCTTCTTCTACACCCACAATAAAAGTCACGCGTCTATTTTTGGCCGGGATCACACAACGGCGCGCGCACGGTGCGCGATACTATCTTATTTCTAATATCGGATTATAGAACCGTGGAAGCTGTTTCTTATCTGACAACCACAGAGTAATTACTAAACGGAGAGACCATGTCCTTTCCACTCGCGCGTGGATTATCCGAAAGATAGACATGTCCGGCAGGTGGGCAGTTGTGTCTTCCTGTTTGCTGAGATCATCCTGTCTATAAGTATTTTGATGATACCTAATCAATCATCTCATTCATCTTTCAGGGCTAATCGAATTGGTAAAACGTGCAAATGGTAAACAAAGAGTATGACATATTATGTACAACAATGATCAGTGGTATAGTGGATATGTTGTATTTCCTAAATATTAATAAAATACATTTATTTCGGGTAAATAACACCCATTTCCTAACATAAATTAATAGAAAACATAAAATAAACCAAATAATTATTGTATATTGTATTTCATGTGAATGTCACCTTGTTTTATTCGACTTAAGCGTCATTTCACGTTATCCCTCCATTTACTCAATATTCTGTGCTTTCGCAATAGGGATAAGCGTTATTGCAATACAGCGCCCGTAGCGTGAGCTACTTATCTGTCGCTATACAGCTAACACTTGGCATTCTACCTGTCTGACACTATGAAGGTTTAATATGGTGATATGATGCCTCCTTATTGGTATAGTAGCAGATAGCACTGCCGAGCTTTAGTTTCAACTAGCTTTTGCCCGCGGCTTCGCTCGCGTTAAGTATTATTAAAAACAAAACTAATACATTTACATTTTCCATCATCCCTTATTATTTTATCCCCATGGGGGTTGAATTTATCAAAATCCTTAAGGGATGCCTACGTCATAGTAGCTATATGCATGCGAAGTCTCAGCCCGATCGGTTTAAAATTGACAAAGTTTCATACAAACTTTCATCCCCTATTTTATCCCCTTGGGGGTAGAATTTATCAAAATCCTTTCTTAGCGGATGCCTACGTCATAACATCTACCTGCATGCCAAATTTAAGCCCGATCCCTCCAGTGGTTTGGGCTGTGCGTTGATAGATCACTATGTCAGTCAGTCACCTTTGAGTTTTATATATTTAGATATCTTTATCAAAATATAAAGGGTAAAAATCAAAATAAAAGGGGCTCGTGGCTAAATAAATGATAACAGCCGCACGTGTCGATCGAAGGTTAAGCTACGCTTGTCGCGGTCGGTTCGTGGATGGGTGACAATCCATTACATCCAGACCTCTCCGTGTATCGGAAAGCACGTTAAGCCGTTTGTCCCGGCTAGTGTCATTCGTAGATCTTTGACAGTCATTACTCATTACGGTTACTCAGAAGCCCTAAAGTCTGACAACCAAACTTACCAAGGGGTATTGTGTTGCCCAATTACTGGGTTGTGGAGGTCAGATAGACAGTCCCTGCATATAAAATACTGGCATTCAGCGGCATTCGGTTAGACTGGAAGCCGACCCCAATATAGTTGTGAAAAGGCTAGGAAGATTGATTGCTTTCGTCAAAATGCAATAATGTGTATGTTCTATTTTCAGTAGGGAAGTGCGAGAGAAAAGTCGATAAGTAACTTATAATAATAAGTTACTTATGGACCTTTGTCTCACACACTGTCTTGTCAGAAAAGACAGTGTAAGTTTACCTACTGTAAGAGTATTTATATTCTTCCTTTTTCGTTAAGACGCAGTCGGCACAAATTATCACCCACCTGACATGTCACTGTAGACCAAGCTTTAGTTTATTTTTGTTGTTAGTCGCTTTTAGTGGCAATTGTTGGGCCGTGCACCCACTGGCAGACAATGTGCCATTTATCAACACCTGACGAGACCCGTCTGTACTGTCAACTGCAATTTCTGACCTGCTAAAACTGCCCTTACTTCGTAAAAGAAGTAAACGCGTTGTCAAAGTCAACTTGCCGTTGATGTACTGTTTACTGTACAGTGTACTCCGCCTGACGTTGGTAAGTAGGTGTTTGGCGACCCAAATGAAATGTTGACGGAGCTATGTGCATTGTATGCCTGTTTCCTTATAGTTCAGGGCAATAAGGAAGGGGATTGAAAGCTTACTGAATGTAAATGTTGCTAGGATTAAAGTTATGTTTGTAAAGAAAGGATGCAAAGTCATCGTTTAGTAGCCTGTTTTATTTGATCTGCTGTCAAGTCCTTTTTTATAGGTAGTCCTTAATATCACAACAACTATAGTCGGACTTTTAATTATTAGCTGTAGTAAAATGACAGCTTAGGTATGTGTTACTTAAATGACTGAAATTGGCGTCTTTTTGTTTTTTCGCTGCCATCAACCAAATCAAAATGGACGGACGACCTAAAGAAGGTGGCTGGGGTAGACTGGATGCGGAAGGCGGACGACAGGGTGCTGAGGCGCAGTCTGGGAGAAGCCTATGTCCAGCAGTGGACTGCGATAGGCTGAGCTGATTGATCAACCAAATCTTGTTTTTCTAGTACAGAATAGTGTAACAAACGAAACTTATTTAACATGCATACCTAATCTCTAAACTCAATCCGAAATGAGTTATTAAGAAGTGTCATTTTACTGCAGCTAATTAAAAGAAGGACTATAAAATTTTTTAAGCAGAGACTTTCTTTATAATAAGCCTATATTGTTCCCACTGTTGGGACATAAGCCTCCTCTCTGTGGGAGGGAGTGGGCCAGTGCGGGTCTAAGACGTAACATGTCTTTTTGGTTCTATGGCATTTTTTTTTTTTGGATGGGAAACCATCTAATGACTCCTCCAGCTCTGGGTGGAGCGAAAGACAGTGTCAGACTCTTACTGACTAAAACCAACCCGTGTTCCTTCCTTAGCCCTTTATGTTCCGGGTCAGCGGTAACCCTTTCGGACAATCCCGCTGACCCGGCAGGCTTCGGCCCTAAGGGAGCCCCCCCTTAGGCCTCCTCGATGCTGACATCTCTTTGAGGCGCGCGTGGAACACGTACGCGCCGTCCGGCACGGCCCTGGTCCTGATCGAACGGTGAGCTACCCATTACACTCCGCCCGCAGGCCCGCGCCTGCTACGGTGGCCGGGAGTTGTCACGCGGTTCTATGGCATGCCTGTTTCCTCACGGTGTTTTCCTTCACCGTTTTAAGAGCAGTGGTGATGAAATATTTTACGTAAAATAAAGCGCCTGTCAGGGTTCCAACGTACGACGTACAACTCGTAAGTTGCGGCCGTTAACTCTGAGCCACCAGAGCTCAAAACAAAAGAAAGACCTAAGATAAATATTTGGTACTTATCAGAATTTCATGCTCCAACAACTTGCAGTCAGCAAGATAACCAGAACAACTTAACATTTCCATAAATTTAACTAGGTTACAATAACAACTTAAACTCATATTTTCTAACGAGACCAACGACAGAATCATGATAAAGTCATATAATTTGTCACGACAATCGTAAAACATGTTGTTGTTTTTTTTATCAGAACCGCCGCAGCGTCCGCATTCCCTGAGAACGTGATGCGAAACGCGTGTTCATTTATCTTCAAGTTAGCTTTCCATCCGGTAGCTAATTAACATGGGCAATTAAAATTATTAGGATTCAGTGCTAGTGTAGCGGTATCTACAACGCAACATGAGAACAACGCGTCATACTGACGTCACGCAAAATTCTGCATCTCGCAAGCAGAGTTTACCGCGCAACTAGCATCATAGATACAACAGTCCGTCATGAATAATCGGGCAGTTGCCCGCCAGACACAACACCCGTCTGGTTGGAGGATCCTCCCTTTTCTATAGAGTATGAGTAAACTTTACACCCTGTTCCTCATACCTCTATACTAGAAATAATATTTAATATTGGTCGTGACTAGTTCATTCTTTAGGAAAACTTACAAGAAAGACGCCTTTTTTAGGCTCCAAAATCAAAATAAAAAGTCATTTATATAAATTAGGCTGAGAATCAGCACTTTTCGAATATCAAAATTACATAAGATCCCAAAACTATAATATTGTGATCTTATTGGATTGCTTGAGAAATTTCGAAGTACAAATAAAATATTTTCATAGTGTATGAATAGCTATAAAATTTTACGTTCCGTTCTATTATTTTAGTCATAATATTCCTCCAAACCGTATTTCGGCCATGTCAACGGAGACTGAACTTTGGCGCGAGAGATATTATGGGTGCACAAGTGTGTGCGCAGACACAGGTCACACGTTCTCTTCCCTCATTCTCATAGTCCGATGGGATACCACGCAATCCGACACGACCGGAGAGCGATCGAGTCTACTCTCTAAGCTCGAAATTCCTAATTTCAACCAACCGGCGTTTCCAACTCCGGATCACCTACGGACATAGATAACTTCGGGTCCCGAACTGAAAATGGATAACAACACGATTTGACAGTTGTCCTTATTCCCGACGTGTCCTTGCCTGTACGAAAACGTTAATTAATAAAGAAAGAAAGAAAATACGTTTATTTCCGGTAAACATGACGCAATAAAGAACATTAACAAAAAAAATAAAAATAAGAAAGGGTTGGGGGAAACAATGCAAGACAGAGCCCCAGCGCTGGTTTTCAGCAAAAGCCGGCGCCGACGTATTGACGTCGTCCGGTGCAGCAAACAAATATTAGGACGCTGTAGTGGTACAGCAGACACAAAGCAAATTAATAGTATTATTGAAACTAAATGTGATAAAAACAGGAAAATAAAAGGAAAAAATAGATATAAAGGGTGTCTCAGTAAGAGTGCACTTTTTAAATTTAGAATATTTTTTTTTTTGCAAGTGGCAACTCTGAAATTTAACAGCTCTCACCTATGTTTATACCTTTGAGTAATAAACCAACTGGAGGCGCCATTGTCAGGCGATCCCCGCTGCCAAAGGTACGAGACCGCCGGTCATAGCGGTTATATACATGTGTGCGTATAGTTTATGCTTGTGTTTGTTTTTTGTTTTGTGTGCGTGCGTAACAACGCAATCGAATTGCATTAGTGTATTATTGCGTTCCCTCGTCCCCTGCGATGAAAGTGACAGACTTATATGCATAGATATTAGTACTCGTGGCGTCTCCGGTTGGTTTAATACTCAAAGGTTTATACCGATTATTAAAAATGGAGCGCTTTTTGAAAGAACAACGCGTTATAATTGTGAAAACTCATTACAATGGAGCAAAGTGAAGTCGATGCCAATTTTTCGAAAAAAGTAATCTTCTCCGATGAAGCGCTTTTTCCATCTGAATGGCTACGTAAATACACAAAATTGTCGAAATTGGGGCTCAGAAAATCCTCATGCATTCCATGAGAAACAAATGCACCCACAACGAGCAACTGTCTGGTGCGGATTTTGGTCAGGTGCCTTACTTTTTTGGAGATGAGGCCGAAATTGCAGTGACTGTGAACGGCATTCATTACAGGAATATGATAACCGAGTTCTTGTGGCCTCAACTGGACGGCATGGATCTGGTCAACATGTGGTTTCAGCAGGACGGCGCCACCTGCCACACCGCGCATGAACAATCGACTTATTGCAGCAACGGTTTCCAGAACACATTATCTCACGAAATTCTAATGTCAACTGGCCACCAAGATCGTGCGATTTAACGCCGTGCGATTTTTTTCTTTGGGGTTTTGTGACATGTCGGGCTTATGCGAATAAACCAGAAACAATTCCTGAGATCAAATCAGAGATCCAACGCGTCATCGGTGAGATACAGCTACATCTCTGTGTAAAAGTCATAGAAAATTTCATGAAAAGAGTAATGGCCTGTCATCAGAGCCTGAGGGTTATTTGTCGGATATTTTATTCTATACTTAATCGGAACATGTCTTCTTTACAATCCAATAAAAATATCACAACTCTCTCATAAAATATATGCTTTTATTTTAAAATGAAAAAGTGCACTCTTACTGAGACACCCTTTACATACATGCTATGAGAATATCATCCTCAATAAACTTTTTACATTTTATGTAGTGGCAACATTTCGGAACGTCATTATTTAGCTTGCTTCGAGACTTCGAGAGATGTGTTCATTCTAATGTATTAATCTACTTTCGGGCAGGTCCGTATCTACGTTGACGAACTGAGACAGTAGCCCCACAGGCGCAGGATCTTCCGAGGTACGGAGGTAACACGGGGGGTATCACGGAGGTTGGCGGTGTGATTTTAGTCATAACACGATGGTGACGTGATGCCGAATATCATTTGCTTGATAAAATACCTGATAACCAAGTGGTTAGCAGGTATTTTATCAAGCTTTTAATTTTATTTTTTTATCGTCTGCAGTCTTCCACCCTGCCATTCATAAAGTGCTTTTAAATACATGTTATTAAAACGCTTATCGGCATCAAATTGATTTGACTCTTGACACAGGAAGCAGCCATCGGATAAAACCAAGTGTTTACCGCTAAAGCTTAGGTTCAAGTATACTTGAGTTGCTTTAGGAAGACGTACATTATCTGTTGATGTTTACCTGTTATTCTTGTGTTTGTTTATGTGCAATTATAGCTTGCAGGCGCAGAAAGTTCCACATTCCATGTTAGTTATTATAAATACCAATAGAAGACTATACTACCGTGGCTGTTCTTAATACAGGGAGTTCCGTAATTAATGGATAACCTAGATTATGAGCTCATAGTACTCATCATCACCACCATCATCACTTCAGCCGATAGACGTCCACTGCTGGACATAGGTTTCCCCCAATTGGGGGGGGGGGGGGGGGGGGGGGGGTTGCCGTAATCGCCACGCTTGGCAGGCGGGTGGCTTTCGCGGGTGGGTGCCTGTGTGGTGCCGGAATAGCACCACCCCATACTTCCCGTGGGTGTCGTAAAAGGCGACTAAGGGTCGTACCGGAGAATGGGCAGCAGCGTTCTCTATGCATTCCACCACCACACTATACTGCGATCGCCAATTCATCATTATGAACAAGTATTATTACTATGGGACCAAACCTGAAATCGCGAAAAAAGAATCAGCTGTTCCCTACATTTTGTCGAGTTATGCGAACATAAATGTAGGGAACAGCTGATTTTTTTTTCACGATTAAATTTTTTGAGGGGAAAAATAATGTATCATCAAAAAGGAAAACATAGGGACGCAAGTAGTTACTATTTCTTATTCTGTAAAAAATCATTGCTTTATGGTCATTAATCAGCGAGAGCGTTTCTATGGAGAAACCACCACCCGGATTTCCTCTTAAGAGGTTATCCATTAATAACTTAACATCACGCCTGTAATCCCTGAAAGGTTAGACAGAGATAAAGTGACATGTTAGTTTCTGTCAGTCATACTTTGAACTTTTTTTTCTTTTTTTATGTCTGTGTACAATACTTATTAAAGAGTATTCTATTCTATTCTTTGTGGCAGACACATTAAAATCATATTATTGAAAGTGGCAGTGATGCAGTGGTGGCCTAGTGTTAACAGCCGTGTCTTACAAGTTGTAGGTCGTAGGTTCGAACCAAGGCAGGGGCTTTACTTTGCGCAAATTATTTCATCACCATTGCTCTCTAAAACGGTGAAGGAAAACATGTCCGACCATATTTCGGCCACGTAGGCCAATCTCAACGGAGACTATCCTTCGGCGCAGCAGGTATTATATTACTATCGTGCACAAGTGCGCGCGCAGACACAGGTGCACTCCCTCTTCCCTCACTCTCATAGTCCGATGGGACGGCAATCCGACACGTACCGGAGAGAGATCAGGCGCAGGACCAACGGCGGGGGTATCACACCGCCAACTTCCAAACTCCGGGCATCCGAATTTCTTAGTAACTCCGTCTGTTACTAAGAAATTCGCAATAGAAATACTCAATAACACTTTGCCCGACCCAAGAATCGAACCCAGGACTCCACGATCAGCAGTCGCGCTTGCGACCACGAGACCAACGGGACAGTTAGAAGGTTTATGTACTGGGTGCATCATCATTTCAGCCGAAAGACGTCGACTGCTGCACATAGGCCTCCCCCAAAAGGGGGGGGTTTGCCATAATCGCCACGCTTAGCAGGCGGGTTGGCGATCGCAGTATGGTATGGTGGTGGAATGCATAGAGAACGCTGCTACCCATTCTCCGGTACGCCCCTTAGTCGCCTTTTACAACACCCACAGGAAGTATGGGGTGGTGCTATTCTTTAAGTCTGGCACCACACTGAAGGGATATGGGAGAAAAAAGCACCATTTACAGCAGTAAATATATTTAAAATAAAGACAATGATTACAACAGTGTTAGCGGCGAGTACGCGGAAACGAACTAACTATATTCTACGATTGCAGTGCCACCTCTGCTCACGCACTTCGTAATACTATAACACCTCCCCTCGAAGTCATGAGCATGTATCTTCGACATTCACATACATTCATTCATCATACCTAAATTACGCAGACACTCATGATGCTTTGTTCCACTCAAGCCTTTGGTCAAAACATCAGCAGGCATTCGGTCAGTACATAAATATCTAAGATCAATTACACCTTGTTCGCACATATCTCGAATAAAGTGGTGCCTCACATCGATATGTTTCGTTCGTGGATGATAATTCCTACTTTGAGCAAGTTTAATCGCGCCCTGGTTGTCGTTAAATAGCATCACACACTCACACTTAATCGCAATGTTACTTAAAACATCACGCAAATACATTGCCTCTTTGGTAGCTTCGGAAATGGCCACGTATTCGGCTTCGGTACTTGATAATGCAATGGTCCGTTGCTTTCTCGCTTTCCAGCTAATTGGAGCACCTGCCAAAATAAATGCGAAACCGGAATAGGATCTACGATCTACCGTATTCCCTCCCCAGTCTGCATCAACCACACCAAAAAGAGGCAAACCTGTTCTTTCGTACACTAATCCGTAATCTGATGTACCTTTCAAGTATCTCAGCACACGTTTAGCAGCCTTCCAATGTTCAATATCGTAATTTGTATTGAATTGGCTTAAATAGGTGACGGCATACGTGATATCTGGTCTCGTTGATACGGCCAGATGCATCAAGGCACCTATCAAACATTGATACGGATACTGTTCCATTACATCACATCTGATACATTCAGGTTTCTCTAATTTCACATTTACATCTATAGGTGTGACAGCAGATTTACACTCACTCATACTAAACCGTTCTAACAGTCTGTCTATATATGATTTTTGACTTAAGTACACTCTATATTCGTCGTCACGACTAAATTCAATACCTAAACAAGTTGATATCTTGCCCATGTCTTTCATTTCAAAGGCATTCGATAACTGTTTCTTTATATCTTTCATCCATGCATCATCATTTGTTGATATAATAATATCGTCTACATATATACCAATTAGCATCATTCGCTCACCCTTCTGTGCAATAAATACACAAGGATCCTGCGGCAACCTTTCAAAACCAATATCACTCAACTTTCTCACTAACTCTTTATGCCACTGCAACCCTGATTGACGCAAGCCATATAAAGATTTTCTTAACAGACACACACTATCCACACATTCATCAAGAGCCTTATTCCAGCGTTTAGCTGTCTGAAGTATGTTCTTTTCTGTGAACCAATCTTTTCTTTCGCGAGTACTCTCTCTAGAACATCGCTTAACTGATCTGGAATTTCCATAAATACCTCTTCATCGAGGGAACCGTTAAGGTACGCCGTTACCACGTCCATTTGATGGATTTCTAATCCAAATTCAGCCGACAAAGCCGCTATCAGCCTTATTGATGACGATCTCACAACCGGGGATGAGGTCTCGTGAAAATCCTCCCCTGGCCGTTGTGAACATCCTTTTGCGACGAGGCGTACTTTCTTGCCAGTACTTTTCGTACTAAACACAAACCTACTTCCAATAACTTTTCGTTGTTTTGGTCGTGGTACAATTTCCCAGGTTTTATTCTTTATTTGTGACAAATACTCATCTTCTAGGGCAAATTTTCACAAATTTACGTCGCTTCTCTTCTCTACATCTTTCCAGATCATTGGTTCTATCATTGCTATCCCTGCACTTATCTGTTCATTCGGTTTATCTGATTCATTTTCACTATCTGTAGTATCCTCTTTTACTGTATGATATTCTTTCCGCGGTCTACCCGCCATACCAGTACGAATTAAACGAGGTCTTCCTCTTTTAGAAGGTTCTATTAAATTTTCCCACGAAACAGTTGAGTTCCTCTTTCTATGTATCTCTATCTCTATCATCCTCTGGTTCATGAACCCTTTCAATCGATCTTCTTGGTCTACTACCATCTCTTCTGGTTCTCAATATCTTCCGGTTATCTTCCACTCTTTCATTTACGTTACGTTAGACACCTTTAATTCGACTCTTATTTGCTCTTCATTAGTGTCTTCTGCTTCATCAAATATCTCTTTATATTCATGTCTAAACGCTGTCTCATTCATAAACTTCACGTCACGACTCACTATTATTTTTCTTGTCGTAGGGTCATGTATCCTATATGCCTTAGATTGAATATCATAACCCACAAATATTCCTAACTGCGAACGAGACTCAAATTTTCCTTTTGGTTTTCCCTTTTCCTTATAATAAGCTTTTGCACCAAACACGTGCATATATATTACAGTGGGTTTCTTCCCTTTCCATAGCGTAAACGGTATTTGACCATTTAATGCTGTAGTTGGGCACCGGTTTCTTATGTAATTGGCAGTATTTATTGCTTCTGCCCAGAAAAAAGGAGGACTGCCTGCTTGGCGCATCATACAACGTGCCATCTCAGCTAATGTCCTGTTCTTTCTTTCAGCGATCCCATTCTGTTGGGGTGTATACGGCGCTGTCAACCTTCTTCTGATTCCAGCTTTATTCAATAAATCATCTAACTCATTGTTTACGTACTCACGTCCGTTATCAGACTGAAGGTACTTTATCGTCCTTCCTGTTAAATTCTCTGCATAGGCTTTGTAGGTTTTAAATGCATTTAGGACATCACTTTTATTTGCTAAGAAGTAGACTTCACACCATCTGGATTTGTCATCGATGAATGTAACAAAATATTTTTTACCGCCGTAAGACTGATGTTTCATGGGGCCACAAACATCGCTATGCACTATTTCTAGTAATTCGCTTGTACGATCTTCCGTTTTCCTTGGAAAAGGCGTGCAAGTCTGTTTCTCACTTATACAGATCTCACATTCAGACGACTTTTCGTCATCCTTAATTGTTAGCCCGTGTACTAAACTATTCTTCGCCATAGCTTTCAAGTCGCGTTCGTTGAGATGTCCGAGCCGTTGGTGCCACGTGTCTAGTGAATTATTCACAGCTTCAACATTATTGGCACAGTTCTGACTCATCCGAACATGGTAAAGGTTACCAACACGGTCTGCCCGCATATGAATTTTATCATCATTATCAATCACAATCGCATCATTCTTTCTGAAGCGAACCTCGAACCCGCGATCAGTCATCTTGGCCACTGATAATAAATTTGTACGTAGATCGGATACGTAGAACACTTTTTCTATATCAATTTGGCGTTCTTCACTGCCCGTGTCTACCGAAATCCTTACCTTACCAGCGCCGGTAATTTGGGTTCTGTCGCTATTAGCTAAACTTAGTTCGGAGTCCAGCCGCGTAAAATCCTCGATCATTTGCTTCTCGTTACACATATGACCCGTACATCCACTGTCAATGCACCAAATAGGATTTAGTTTCTCACCCAACATAACCTCTTCGGTAGTGTTCAATAACATCGTTGTCTTTTGCTCGTTGTCTTTACTGCATTCCAACTTTTGTGCGCTTTGCTTATTCTTGTTGATGTTCTTAGTCTTGCACTCTCTTGCTAAATGCCCGCAACGACCACAACGATAGCATTCAAAATTATTTTTATGGCCTTGATTATCATTATTTTTCTTCAGATTGGCATTTTTATTTTTATTGATACGTTTGACGAACATAGCCCCTTGGTCTACCGTCTTGGACTTACGTGCTTCGTAATCCTCGATAATCTTGACCTTTAACGTTTCCGTTGATGGCAAATCATCGCGCGATTCCATTGCCGTCCTAAACATGGCGAACGAATCCGGCAAACTGTACAACAATAATATGGCTAGTAGTTCGTCAATAACAATCAAACCGATTTCTTTGAGTTTTTTCACTGCATGAAAAAAATCCGCAATGTGCTTCTTCAAATCATTATCTTCCTGCAAACGAGTAAGAACCAGCTTTTTCAATAACGAGGCTTTTCTGGCAGGTCCGCTCGACTGGTACATAGATTTCAGCTTATCCCATATAGCCTTGGAACTTTCCAAACCATCTAACGCAGCCAACTCACTTGGACTTACCGCTAATAATATGTCTGACTCGGCTTTTCTGTCCAATTTTATCCAGTCGGCATATTTCGAATTACCGAAATGTGGTTTTGGTAACGCTCCCGATACATATTCCCATAGATCGTTCTTGATCAGAATTGCTCGCATGTGTATCTTCCATGTATCGTAATTATCACCAGTAAGTCGATCAATCTTAATAGATGTAGCCATATCGAAGTTTCTTCAACTCCAAAAACAACAGCAGTGCAATATAAAAAAGTCTTCCAACTTAATTATTAGTAGTAAACAAACGGCGAAACGTAACTTGCAATTCCACGTTAACTAATCACCTTCGTTAAACCTTTACTCGCGTAGACGCGTTTATAACTTTGTTTACGACGAACTGTTTTAGTTCAAATCACTGCAATTGTTCACTAATCAGTTTTGATTTCACTCACTGGCAGACTCTGGGCCCATAACCTGAAGGGATATGGGAGAAAAAAGTACCATTTACAGCAGTAAATATATTTAAAACAAAGTCAATGATTACAACAGTGTTAGCGGCGCGTACGCGAAAACGAACTAACTATATTCTACGATAGGTGGCACTGCTCACGCACTTCGTAATACTATATATAACACACACGTAGACATACTGGGTGCATAAAAGTCGGAAATTCAGAGAAGAAAGCGTACAAATGATTTTAACGTCAGATAAATAAATCAGTGCTACGGCGTAGCACGCGCGTAGCACTGATTTATTTATTCTTAATTCGTATTTATGCTAATATTTTTATCGACTCGAGTGGAATAAATATTGAATTAAACTTATAACTTATAAGTTAGTTTGTTTTAAAGATCTTCAAAAACATGTTTTTATAGTTTCCATTAGTGATAATAGTCCTCCAGGCGTTCGAAACACAATATTGCGCTCCAAAACAAAGATAGCTGACGTGGCTCAAAAGGCTACCCAACTTAAATGGGACTGGATAAGCCATGTCTGCCGAAAAACTGTGATCCCAAATAGCACTGAACTGATGCCGTGAGACAGTGAGGCGGGGTCGCGACAGACCACGTAGGAAATGGCGGGACGAGCTGGATAGGTTCCGTCAAAACTGGAATGAAGACGCGCGGACTCGCGAAAGATGGAATGAGTGAAGGCCTTTGTGCAGGAGTGGGGCGGCGTAGGCTAATATAAAAAAAAACATAGTTTGGTGACGTATTTTTCTGTCGTAAATATCTATCATGAAGTAGCGTGTCATCTCAGTGTTCACATCCTTCCTAGGCACATCACCTGTTATTATCGATATGGTCTGTGTGGTGCCGGACTTAAAGAATAGCACCACCCCATTCCCGTGGGAGTCGTAAAAGGCGACTAAGGGGCGTACCGGAGAATGGGCAGCAGCGTTCTCTATGCATTCCACCACCATACCATACTGCGATCGCCAACCCGCCTGCCAAGCGTGGCGATTATGGCAACCCCCCCCCCCCCTTTTGGGGGAGGCCTATGTCCAGCAGTGGACGTCTGTCGGCTGAAATGATGATGATGATGATGATAATATTCGATATCAAATAATTAGCAGAAACTATCTCTCCAACTTATAGAACCAAAAGGCACACATTGCCTAACAACATGATCTCACGTCTCATATATTTAATTAAAACAGTAGGTCAATATGCTTGCTTGTTATTTAAATACGCTATGGTGTATGGGAACTTCGGTGTCTTGGCCCGATTCACGCTTGACCGGTTTGTTAAATTAATTAGTGGATGCAAACATTACTGTTGAGTCACGTCTTTCCGGGTTAGACGATACTTAGTGAACGCTCTCACCCATTTTCTGGTACCTGCAAATAAACATGCACGTATGTAGGTATTAACTTTCTAGTAGGTGCATATATCGGCTTCCTATATCATCAGCGTGGCTTTATTTACGGTCAGTTTGTTGATTCGTTTCAGTACTCCACCATCTCTCACAATATCCACAAAATGTTTATTTATTTATTTATTTAGGATCTCCGACAAAAGATGTATAAAATACATCACAGTAATATTATAAAGGCGAAAGTTTGTGAGTGTGTATGTGTGTTTGTTACTTCTTCACGCTCAAACGGCTGGACCGATTTTGATAAAATTTTGTCTGGAGGTAGCTGACACCCAGGATTAACATATAGGCTGCTTTTTATCCCGTTATTCCCACGGGATCGATATTTACGTAGGTGAAACCGCGGGGCGCAGCTAGTGACACATAAAATAAAGGGCAACATCAGAGTGGCAATTCTCGTAATTTTAATAACGCTTACAGGCTGTTCTCAGTTTCAATCTGTCAAAAATACCTCTAATTTCCCTAAATTTTTGACAAGTTTTTGACATTTGTTTGTCGCCGAGATAAGACTGCGACTAGATTTCGAACATTAGAGTTACGAGAATTGGCCATCTGGTATTAAGAAGTAGGTGCACTCCTTTACTTATAGGAGACCACAGCCACACCACACAATAAAATTAACAACTAAGCTAACAAAGTTAAAATATTAATAATAGGTAACAATTGGAAAAGTTACAAAATTATCGTTTATTCCCAGTCGCCCCCGCGGGGATTGCCACCGGAGGCAAATGGGAATAATAATTCCCAGTCGCCACCGGTGGTGACTGGGAAGTCATTGCCCCCAATTCAGTTTCGCTATACATTGCTTTGTTTCTTGTGAAGAATAAAATAATAAGGAAATTTATTCCAAACCTGCATCTATGTAATTGATGATAACATTGAAATAAAGTTTCCAACCACAACCTCTGAAGTGGGGGCAATGACTTCCCAGTCACCACCGGTGGCGACTGGGAATTTTTATTCCCATTTGCCTCCGGTGGCAATCCCCGCGGGGGCGACTGGGAATAAACGCTAAATTATTAAGGGACATAATTATATGTATGTTCTCTCTGGAGCTAGAGACCCAGCTTCGCAGTCTAAGTCCCTGTCCTTGAAGTAGACAAGATGTAATATTGCTTTATTTTTTTTTCTTTCTAATTTCTCATTTTTCCTTCTAAACATTCTCCGGATAAGTTCATGTTTCACATACAAACCTTTTCACTAGCCACTCAACTGCATAATAGATAGACTTAAGATTTTTGAGGGTATTTGTTAAGATACTCTACTCTATTGTAAAGAACCTTTGTACACACAGATCCTTATAAAAACGAACCGCATCAAAAGCCCTAAAATTCGTTCCAATTTTTGTTTCTACCTGGCCACATTATTGTGTGAAGCGTCGGGAATCGAAGCCGATCCTTTGTGGTACCGCGACCGCAGAACGATCGCTCTTTCTGCTATTAAACCATACCACCATACTGCGCAGACGTCTTTCAATAATATAGATTGCATGCTTTTATTTACTTACTTTTTTTTCGATCATCGACGAAGTTTGTTTTGATTTTGTTATGTCAATTTTGGAGGTATTTTTCTGCTTACATAATCAGTCTATAATGTTCCCACTGCTGGGACACAGGCCTCCTCTTTCATTGAGTGGGAGTGGGCCATAATCCACCACGCGGGCCCAGTGCGGATTGGTGGACGCGGCCTGCTTGCCGCATAAGTACCACAGATTAATAATACTAGGTCTACCTAATCACCGTTCCCGATTTATTCGCCAAACATGTAAACAAATATGAGTATTTGGAAAAATAACTTTAATTCCTACGCAATAGAGTTCAGTTTCTTCAAACATTTTTATTAATTTTTAAATAGTGCTAGTCACTCTGAAATCAACTTAATTACTACTTAAATAAAGTTGATATTTGTTTAACTTGAAATAACAACAATTGGAAGCATACATTTGAATACCTAGACCTTCTTTTTTTTGGTTGGTAAATCATCAAATGACTCCTTCCGCTCTGGGCGGAGCGGAAGGGAGTGTCAGACTCTTACTGACTAAAACCCACCCGTGTTTCTTCCTTAGCCCTTTATGTTCCGGGCCAGCGGTAACCCTTTCGGACAATCCCGCTGAAATACCTAGACCTTACATTCAAATATCATGAAATGTACCTAAGTAATGAAGGATGTGTTTTTAATGTACGAGTGAATGAATTGTTATGAGGAATGGAACGCAATGCATGAGAGAGAGAAGGAACGACTGTGAGAGGGAGTAGAGTAGAGCTATATCGGAAGACAGTATGGGAAGGGATCGTTACGGGAGTCATACGGTGTAGAGGAAAGAAGTTTTATTAAACCACGGATTTTGTTTATTTAAGCATTTTATTTGCCCCACAATCCCACATTCTACAGTAATAATAATATATCTGCCTTCTTTGTTGCTCTAGCGATCGCAAGCGCTACTGCTGAGCTGGTCCGTGTTTGATACCTGGGTCGGACAAAGTGTTATTGAGTTTTTCCATCTCGCATATCTCAGTACCGACCCGGAGTCTGGATTTGTGCACGGTGAATGACAATAGGCTCACACTTATTGCATGGGTTTTTAAACATAACTGGTAAAATGTGGGTATACTATAGGTACTTACAGACGCCATCACATCACAATCTGTCAAATTTCTGTACCTAATAGATTTTCAACTTTATCGCTAAAGTATAAGGTTCAAATTTGATTGGGAAAATTTGACAGTTTCAGGTAGCTTGATGTGCTAGCATCTGTACCTACACCTCTGCCTAAGCCTTCGGGCGTGATGTTATGTTAGAAAAATATTTGTTTAAAAAAAAGTATAAATGAAGTATGACGTATTTAAATGGCCAATATACCACTCTTTAATCCGTTTACTAAGTATGATAATAAATTTAAAATATCTTGTTCATCCCGTGCATTTACCATCAAAATAAATTAAAAAGCTGTAAAACTTTGTAATCTCATAAAATATGATAACAGAAGTCAATAAATATTTTCACAGTAATAAAAGCATGTATTACATGTTAAAGAAGGAGATAAATATAAGTGGAACATCTAGTTATGCTAAACTGTACCGATAATGTACTGTTGATATTTACAATATTGTATTATGGGAACAGTTGGTAATTTTACATCAGGCTTGTTGATAAGGAGGCCGATATGGAAGTTGTCACTGCATTATTTAGTATCGTAGCCTTCGTTCAGAGAAAATTATGTATTTCACATAACCTTACCGACTACCTATAATTAGAGTGCAGATGTAGGGGTTCTGTTCTATTCTATTTTTATTAAATGCCAAGTAAAGCCGATGTTGACTATTCTGCTAATGTCTAAAATGAATTGGAAAAAACAAGTGTTCATGATAAAAGAGAAAAAAAAACAACGAGGTACTGAAGAAACACGTAAAATTCTTCGAAATGTAGCGGTTAATTTTGCTTCTCAAAATCACAATATAAAAAACTCATTACGATTAAGTAGTATTTTGAAATAAAAAGCTTCTGGACATTTATATCCTCCTTTAAAGCCTTACCAAGTAGTGGCAGGGCAGATTTAGGGGTCAGTAGCATCGTTATTCACGTCATAAATTACTGTAACTTACCACCTTATTTAAAAACCCTTGAGCATAGTAAAAAGTACTAACGTTATAAAATATCAAGACTTTAAAAACACTAACAACGTAATAAAGTACCAAGACTTTCAAAACGCTAACCCTTACTGATTTAATATCAACTGCTGGAAACTGGAGAATGACGTAAACCTGAATGAGCTCTCGATCTACCTCCAACCAACATCCAAAAGCCGTACCAGTAATCGTAACTACCGAAGCCATTAGTACCATAAGCCTACCATTACCTACCTATTCTCCCGTCCTGCCAGCACGTAATAGCATATACAATTGGATCGCAGGGCGGCTGTAACTAAAAACTGTTTATTACACGGCACACTGCAGCTAATTTGGTCGCTGGCTAATTTCTGGATAACATCGTCGGCGCAGCTCTCCGTGCCACATTCTTGCGCGTCTAAGAACTAATTAAGTCTACCCTGCGCTTGCGCACACCCTTCGGATGCTTGTGCTGGGACGGACTTAGGAATCGATGATCTAGGAAATATTATTTGCTTGAATGTACTGGAATGGTAAACGGTTTTCGAATGCCTCACCAAGGCGCTGATTAGTAAATCTGGAAATAAACCGAGAATAAAATCTGATTTGAAAACAGATCCAATTGATTTTAAAAGTGAGACTTTCAGAAAACAAAGGTTATCAGAAAATTACTTAAACTTTAAAACCTCTCGAAATGTAAACTATAATGTTTTCTTCGCTCAGTATTTAAATAAGAGTTCTCTAAAGTGACTTTTTTATTGTCTCTAAAGAATTCGGAATAATTTATTATCTTATATAGTTTTAAGCAACTCCCAATAAAATAATCTGACACATAACTTTTTTAACTTTCATAATCAAGTAAAATTATGAACAAGTAAAGCAACTTAAGACTGATATAAATGTTCTAGTAAATGCATTTCATATCTATATTGGTCCCTGAGATTGTACGTAATAGCCATAAATGTGACCATTAATTCACTTGCATATTGGTAATTATTTAAAAGTATAATTATGATCAACATCTCGGTGGTCTTGAAGCAAGGATGGCTCATACCGACAATACTTTAGTGCGCGTCGTAATAAAAATAAAGATTTCCATTAATGTTTATGGTTAAATATAAAATAACAACAGATAAGGTTGGTTATAAAGTATTAAAGTCACCGGATGCATTATGTCCGACTTTTATTACATTGTTCCTGGTGGTCTACATTATAATTATCGATTACCCTGTTAAAAGTTTAAAGAACCATTATAGAAACTGTAAATTAATGAAACATATAACTTTAATAAAGCTACAACGAAGTGCAAACGATGTATAAACGTAAACGAAGCGAAAGGAGTATCGAAGGATCGTAGCAGGCTCAGTGGGATTGTTCGAAAGGGTTAAGGAAGGAACATGGATGGGTTTTAGTCAGTAAGAGTCTGACACTCCCTTCCGTTCCACCCAGAGCGGGAGGAGTTGATTCCCCAAACTTAAAAAAAAATCGAAGCAGGTGGCGTTCTGTTGTTTCTGCCTGCCCGGGATGAGAAGAAGGCATGAGTTTATTTATGTAAAACAAAGTACATCGTTCCGAACCTACTAGAAGCACGTACTAAGCTGTAGAATCTTCTGTTTCCACAATATTATCACCTTATAAATCTTCTTAATCCGAAGTTGCTAAACCACCCAATTTGAACCAAAAAAACACATTCAAGAAACATTTGTAGAAAAATATAAGTGGAACGATAAAATCGTCAACACGTTTTTGTTCTTGGACCCCAATTTATTACCTCAATTAAATTAGCCCACATCCTCCGCCGATGAGAAGTTACCTCGTATAACACTTCGTAAACCGTATGAGACAAACAATTTCAAAGAAAAAAGGCTACAAAACCGCTTTATTGTAGACACTAAACATAAAATATACAGGACAGAATTTACTTCTTTTGTGTCGATCAATAAAACGCAGCCATAAAAAATTAAGTATAAATTATGTCTCAAATACGACCCTGGCAAATATCGTGGATAATCTTTGCACAGCGATTGTTATTATAAAGTTTAATGCCTACTACAGTCGATTACACTCGGTCCGCTCCGAAATAATGTAATTTTCAAACTCTTTTATATCGTACTTGTTCTTTTTTCGGGTCCGTGGCTTAGGCCCCCAGTGGTCGACGCACCTGTGGCCGACGCCCCCGATACGATTATTTTAATATCTTTTATTTTTTTGTGCTTTTTCACTTAGTACAGTAAACGAAAAAAGTGTTTCACCCTATTAATAAAGTATTTTTCCTTGCTAAACAAAAGTTATCTATCAAATAGCAGAGAGAATAGATCGCCAACAACCAATATTAAGTACATTTAATATTTTTGTAAAACAATTTTTGTGCCTGACAGTACATTTGATCAAAAATTACTTTGAATTAAATTAATCGTATCGGGGGCGTCGGCCACAGGTGCGTCGACCACTGGGGGCCTAAGCCACGGACCCCTTTTTTCGCGGATCATTATCCCGCTGTTGAAAGGAGACCCCAACGCCCTATGCACTCCAGATTTTTTTCATTAAGTGCTGTGAGCTTGGAGTCTAAATAAGACTGGTCAGCTATAAAACACAGGTTGTCTACCACGCCCACACCAGCAGGTTTGCGAAGGTTCAAAAAATAAAAGAGAACTGTTAATCCGTGATAATGTTCCTCGTAATAACAGCTTGAATATAATTAAATATAAGAAAAAACAAATTCGTTGGGAGAATCGACATTTAATTGTTTATTAGTTGAGAATAGAGGCATTGATGTAGTTTTATATTGCGTCCGAATTTATTATCTTGCATTAAACCTTTTATGTTAATTTTATAAAGGCAATCCAATGTAATCTTAGATGTAATACATAATGTACAATTGTTTGTTTTCCCTAACAAAATAAATAAATAAATAAACAATAATACTTAAATGCGACATGTGGGATAAAATACTTGTGATATCACCTGTGGTGGAGACAGTAGCGTGCAACGGAACGCGCCTGGGGCTATTATTTTGACAGCAAAAACAAGATGGCGGACGATGATTGCGCGCGAAATCGATCGTCACGAGCGCATTCCACTCGCACTGAACGCGTGCCGGAACAAAAACTACTATATGAAAGTAATTTTCCCCGAGATGTCTGACATGCGTACACATAGAATAACATCCTATTTAGTTAGATGATTTGAAATATTCGCTGTGAATTCCAGGCAGAAGGAATGCCTAGGCAATTTTTCGCGCTAGATTTAGCGCACGCTAAAGTAACTGAATCGATTACTGTAACGTATGTCTGTAACGTGTTCAAATGAAAGTAACTGTTATTTAAAACCGTTTTGTTTTAATCGTGTTTTACAAATCATGTATTACACGTATGAACGGCATTCTAGCGTTTTTCCTTTCATGAGTAATTACTTCGACAAGGTAGGTAGTTATATTATGCCAGCCTCGATTTGTGCCCGGATGATGCCAATAGGCTCGCCCTCTATTTCATGGGACTTAAACATAACTGGCAAAATGTTATGTTTAAGTAACTTAAAGAAATGTTAAGGTGTACCGACGCCAGCACATCAAGTTACTACAATCTGTCAAATTTCTTTAATAGATTTTCAACTTTATCGCTACAGCATATGGTTCAAGGTTGATTGGGAAAATTTGACAGTTTCAGGTAGCTTGATATGCTGGCGTCTGTACATTGATACATCTCTGCCTGACCTATCGGGGATTAAGGCTATGTTGGACTAGAAGTAGGTATTATGTACGGTCCCCAAGGGGGATAAGTAACCAGGGTCGACGGATATAGTTGAAGTTTAGTAAGAAACCGGTTGATGTTTTCGAATAAAGTTTAATTTGATAAATTACTAGTATATGTTTATTTTCTATTAATTAAATTTTATTTTATTCCAAAACATCCATCGGTTTCTTATTAAACTTCAACTATAACCGACGACCCTGGTTACTTATCTCCTGCTTACTATAAACTTAGTTAGGTACCACCAAACGGGGTGAATAGGGATGCAGGGGTGAATTGGGACAAAACTTCAAAATGGATTTTAGCGTTGAAATAATACAGTTTGTTGCCGAAAAGGACACACGTTAATTATAATACAATAAACACATTAGACTCTTTTTTGGCAACAAACTAGATATATTATTTCAATGTTAAAATCGCTTTTAAAGTTTCGTCCCGATTCACCCCTGCATCCCTATTCACCCCGTTTTATGGTACACCATATTATGTTTTTTCATAAAATAAACACATTAAAATCCTTGTTTATCACCTCGTCGATCGTTATCAAGCGCAAATGATGTAATAAATAAATACCTAACCAAAGGGAACTGGTTCTGACAATCTTTATAAACGATGGGCAAACAACTTGTCGGTGGTCGCTACTTTTGCTATATTTTAGCAGTAAAAAGTTACACCTACAGTTACACATGCATGGCTGAATAGACGATGTGTTGTGCGCTTATATTATTTTACTAGCTGTGCCCGCGAATTCATTTGCGTGCATGTCAGATAACAAATTGGATTTCATGGGTTTCATTTTTTTTTGCGCGGATCCCTAATTAGTTATTTTTCTAAAATAAAAGTAGCCCCAGCTACTCCTTATATCACCAGCTATCTGCCAGTGAAACTCCTGTCAAAATCGGTCCCACCGTTTTGGAGATAAGCCGGAACAAACACACAAACAAAAAATTTAAAAATAGTTTCTCAACGGAACAGGCAGGGTGTGGATGTGGAGCTGTGTCACAAACTATGCTCCACCTCATATCCTGCCTTATGTGCCCCAAAACATGCAACCGACCACGCTAATTCAAGCATAACAACAAAGTTCAACAAAACTATTGCCAACTTAACAAAACAATAAAACAAACACAATCGATTTTCGTATTAAAAATACGTAAGATTGCCAACAGTGGCTACGCACCGTACATTATTAAAGTCTGAGTCAATATGGAAATATTTAAATGTTACCTAAAACAGAATACAATGGGAAATATCTACGCATGGTTATTACCATTATGGCCGACAATCGTGGTCATTATGGTATTGAATACTTTATTGAGTAATTTCCTGAGTTAAATCGTATGGTTAACCGGAATTATTAAAACTATTGTCATTGAATTATTGTAGCCGCGGCATATTATGCTTCGATTTTCAGTGCAATTCGATATTTATAGTGTTAAATGTATGGAGCTGGAGTTTGGAATTGGAAAATAGGTAGGTACATGCAGCACCATTCCTTTATACTTACACACATTTCAAATTATCGGGCAATTAAAGTATCAAATTCTGAGTTTATATATTGGCAGTTTGAATTACCAATCCTGTTATCATTGTTTCAAGGATACAACTTCCCAAACGTCAGAGGATACAAGAGTCAAAGGTCAGACGTTCGTCGGTGAGACCAGTCCGCGGACATTCGGCGAGAGTGCGGGGTCACTCACGAAATAGTAATTGTCGAGGAATGCGAGGAATCCGCCGCGTTTGTGTGCGATTTCGCAACAATAACCCAATAAAACAGAAAATTCACTCGAACCCGCCCCGGCCTTATAAGACGACTAGTCTCCCTTCTCGGTCGGGTTACACAAATAAGTATGGAAGTCGTGATGGGACCCACGCCTTCGGGCCAAACTGAACAGATGCGCGGAAGTCAAATGCATGCGAGGTTTTTTTACACAAATAATGAACTGTCACCCTCAGGCTTAAATGTATTTCATTTAAAAAATCTTTAAATTTTCTTTATCCAAACAAACAATGGAAACTCCGCGCACTGTGTCATTATTTGTAATTAATTAAGGCACCGGCCACAACGAATGCTTTACGAGCGGAACGTACGTCCAAGTTTGATTCAAAGATTGATTCCCATAAAATACATGAATGTGTGTAAAGAAACACAAAACAAAAAAAAACTTTCGACTAAACCATCAAAAAATTACTCGAATCCGGTCCCAAATTATTGTGTGATTTGTCTCGGCACAACACACGTTAATTGTTTTATTTCGAACAGGTAAAAATCACAGAGCATAAAAATCTCGTAATTATCCCGAGGTCCAGAATGAAAATAGGCGGGAAAAAATAGACAAAGGATGACCGACGACGCCGCTTTTTGTTTTTTAACCCATATACCTGGGCGGAGGAATGAGTTCAGACTCAGGTTTTTTACGTTGCAATCTTAAAATGGTGGAACATTCTGAGGTATAAATAGCAGAGTAATTGCGCAGGAATTATTGAGACAAAGTGATATCAACAATCTTAAGGAAGACGTCTTTATTCTCGATGTCGCGTACATTGTTATGGTTTTTTCTCACAACAAAACTGACGATGGGCCCGTCCTATCCTATCACGTAGCAGCGATAAAAACGTGACGGAGTCAGCACTGACGTGATTACAAAAGCTTTGTTGTGGTAACAGCTTATAAAAGTCCTTCTCTTTTTATTGTTTTGTCATTTCACTCGCGAGTTACAGAGAATATTCATGAGACGTGTCTTATTGTTGAACAAATCGTTAACAATAAGAATTTGTTTTCAATAAAAATACATTAATCACGAGCGTACGTCATCACGTCTGAAATGAACACACCACAATAAGAAAATTAAGGAAATCAATGCAGCCTTAGCTCGTCTGAAGCCAGCCTGCTCGGGGATCAGGGGGCCTAAAAAGGCCACTTTGGCAGAATTATAAAAGCATAACATTATGAATCATAATATGTCGAAGACAGTCCGTGTTTTTCTTTTTTTCGCTGCACTACGTAGGTATAATCAAAGAGGTTGGGACTGGATTTGGATTGGATTGATTGGTATTTTAGCACAGACAAAAAAAAATAACTGAAAAGTACTCCACCAACGGGATTTGATACGATTAACTTAACAGTTAACTGTCCATTATGATTCGTAATGTTATCCTTTTATGATTCTGCCAAAGTGGCCTTTTTGGGCCCCCAGTTTAGGGTCGATTATGGACTTACGGTTTGAGTACGAATCGATCAAATAAATTGAACACATGGCACCGAAGAGAGAAAGGGTGATTCTTCTTCGGGTTGTCAGGAGGTTTTCCTGGTTGTAGCAGTGCCGTAACTTGAGCATTGCTCCAGATTTAAAGAGCCTTGAATTAAATTAAACTCACATAACACTGTCTAACCATTAAGTGTTCTAATATATTGCAGCTATTAGATATAATTGGAATGTGTACGATATGCTGTAAACCTCATTACAACACAAACACATACGACTCTCGCGTCGCCTTTTTATGCGATCAAAAGTGCAAGTAAAATTGAAAGCAAATTAGCGTTTGCACAACAGCATGTTACGATACTCAATGGCCCAAGATTAGCTGAAAGGGAACATCGATACCTGTGTGTATGCACGTTTAATAACATAAATTTCAATCTCCATGCATCTATCTCATGTACATATGTGTGTTTACAAGTAATTCCGCGTCTACGGTTCATATGTGACCACGCATCTATCCGGGACCCATAAAATAGGAAGTTATAGGCACATGTTGAATTTCAAATGATTTCACAGAACACATTTTGTGCCTATGATAAATGTTCGTGAGTCGTTATACCGGGAATTGATGGATTTATTTATATAAATTATAAATGTATAGCTATTGAATTGACATGCAAACTAACACTGCCAGCGGGTTCGTTCTCGCGAAATGCACTTAAATCTTCTTTGAATTATGTTTTGGTCTGTGATGGAAACCTGTACCAAATTCGATCTAGCGTTTCTTATAAGTCAGACGTAAGTAGGTATACAAAAAGCACTACTTATACTCGAATCGCTTTAGCGTGCGTCTCTAGCATCCTTTATTTCAAAAACTAAAATGTCGTCCGTTAACGTCCTGAATTAATATCTATCGTGATCTTCAACATGTTCCAATAACGACAAACCATACATAGTTTATTGTTTGGGTTCCTACAGAGAGATATTTCCCCATACTTCCCGTGGGTGTCGTAAAAGGCGACTAAGGGAGACCGGAGAATGGGCAGCAGCGTTCTCTGTGCATTACACCATCATACCATACTGCGATCGCCAACCCGCCTGCCAAGCGTGGCGATTATGGCAAACCCGCCCCAAAATTGGGGGAGGCCTATATCCAGCAGTGGACGTCTTTCGGCTGCAATGATGATGATGATGATGAGAAAAATATTAGAGTAAGGGTAATGACCGCGAAGGTACATACAACTCGATCCCTACCGGCTTCCCTTTGAAAAATAACACAGTTAGTATTCTATAGACAAATAATATAATCATATTAAAGATATCTACTCCGGCTTATCTCTTACAAAAATTGATCCTTCGCTAGTGTCGGTTATACCTCGACTTCTCATTTACTTCTAAGAATGTATTCGCTATTATATTTCTCCGTCAAATCTACGTGTTCAGTTAAGTCTGACTGCATATCAGGAATATGGCATGCCAATCTGATAAAGGATTACTTAAATGAAAAATTACAATCATGGCGCACCGCGACTTTAAACATGGTAGGATGCAAATTTCAAAGGATAAGAGTTTCCATTATTAATGTTCATTACGTTCGGTCGCTCCGGCCATGTATTTACATTACATGCTGTGCATTTTCTACTCGCAATTACATTTTGATAAATCGACGGATAATGTTTAAACACACTTTAATTAACTACGGCGATATTAAAAATTCTTCCGATATGACGTTCACTAAGCGTCGTGGGGCGGTCCGAGTCTTTTCATTTTAAAAAGTAACGTTACAAGATAAATGAAAGGTCGTTTCAAGAAAAAATAATTACCCAATGCATCGAGCGAACGGTTATCAGGCGCCTCTTTAAACGAAATTTTAATAAAGCGAATAAGGCTCGATTACGTCGCTCATATTTCAAGATGGCCGAAACAATCGGCGATCATTACCAGTGGATGCGTATGCGCTCGGTATACGCCACGGGAGCGCATTGATAAACGTTCGTAATGATGGTACGCAAACTTACCGTTTATGGTAAACTTATCGAATGATGCCGGGTATGAAAATGAAATGATAATTTTTGAAGTTACGAAGGAGAATGAGCGTATCTCCGTTTAATATTTGTTGTAAGTACATAAGGCTAAAAGACCCGGAAAGGAAATAGGACATGTTCTCTAGGAATCGTAGTTTCTGTTGAACACAGACTCTCCCTTATTAGGAGGTAATAAAGTCAACTGTCATCACAGTTACATCGTTTGCGGCATAGGGAAATGTAGTTTATATAATTTCTATAGTTCTGGCGGTGTCCCTTCTCCTGTTAGTGAGACTAATCCTCTTCGATAAGATCAATGAACGACGCTTTAGCCTTTAGCGACCCTTCTAGTTATCCAACGTTTTCCTAATCTCTTTAAGATTGAAATCCTTTAGCATAATTAGCCTATAGTGTTCCCACTGCTGGGACCCAGGCCTCGTCTCTGCGAGAGGGAATGGGCTGTAATCCACCACACGGGCCCATGCAGAGCGGGTTGGTAGATCATGTCAAATGTCTTCGATTTTTTTGGTTCTAACATATGTCGTGCCGGTTTCTTTACTATGTTTTCCTTCACCGTTTTAAGACCAGTGGTAAGGAAATTATTTACGCAAAGTAAAGCGTCTGCCTAGCTTCAAATTCGTAAATTCTTTACTATTCCAAAATTTCCTGGTTCATGAAGATAGGGATATCTTCCCACCAAACGTATCCCAAAACGGGTGTGTTTACAGACATCGGTACCATCATTAAACAATGCCCTTTTTCGTCAATCCGTCATTGTTACAGCACAAAGATCACGTTCACGAGTGTGTACCCGGGCCATAGGTAAAAGGGCGCCTTCTCTACCTGCCTGCATTACACACAACACACGAAATATGTGAAATCGGCGCTTTGAAACAGTTCGAAATACATTACTGTGTAACTTAATCTCCAGTTAAGTGAAAGAAAGTGTGGTGCAGCTATGTATAAGGCATAGGAGGGGAAGATCAATGGTTGGTTGTTTCACGGTGAGGTAGGAGAATGCGGTCCGTGAGAAAAAAATACTCTCGCTTCCGATGCGGTCGGATAGATAGCGCAGGTGGCGATCGCGCCTCACGCCTCCTCGCCCGTTTCAAATTTAAAATACTTTATTTTTAGGGATCTCTGCGTTGGGTGCATGGACCAATGAATATTTTAAGCCTTCGTTTAATTCCGTAACGTTGTTTATTTGCTCAGAAGGGCAATTGTTAATTAAGAATGCCTTTGCAATTGTTTAAGATTAAATTAAGGACGGGTTTAATGAAGTCTATTTTAAAAGTACCAACACCCATTGTTTATAGATAGTGGACGTAAATCATACTATTGTTTACCGCATTTTCTCATAAAATTAGCTTAACAAAAATATTCAGAGCTCACATCATCAGAACACTAATTCCCTTAATTACAAAGTTTCATAATCTACTCCCAATCTCATCTCAGCGACAATAAATGTCAAAAACTTGTCAAAAATATAGGTAAATGAGAGGTATTTTTGACAGATTGAGACTGAGATTGACTGTGGACATTCTTAATATACTTCCCGTAGGTGTCGTAAAAGGCGACTAAGGGGCGTACCGGAGAATGGGCAGCAGCGTTCTCTATGCATTCCACCACCATACCATACTGCGATCACCAACCCGCCTGCCAAGCGTGGCGATTATGGCAAACCCCCCCCCCCTTTTGGGGGAGGCCTATGTCCAGCAGTGGACGTCTTTCGGCTGAAATGATGATGATGATTCTTAATATGGCGGGAAATACCCCTCTGAACTCTACCAATCCAACTTTGAATCATCAACTTAACATTTTAGTGTTTCAACTATCCTGAACATTTTTCCAATTATGAAACTTCAACTATACGGAACTTGTTCGATAAATTCAACGTAGCGTTAACGTTACCATCGTAGGCGAAGGGTTTAGGAATTCAGTAGCAGTTTGTCATTTGTCGTTTTTTACTATTATTAACGTCGGCACCGTCGAATCCTTTATGCTTTTGTTGCGCAACACAAATATTTTGACTTGTAAATATTTATGAAACGTTTCATAGTGTTATTTCCTAGAAATTAATGATTGAGACGTGTCTGTTTTTTGTTTTAATATCTTTATAGGCAATAGGAATATTTATTTAATAACTTTACCCAAGTAACCAGAACCCTGTAGCGGGTTCGTGTTATTTGTGTAAAAAGATCGACGAATTCGGTGAGGACCTTCAATTCAAAAACTTTTATATAGAAAACTTGTGTTATAATTTATTATGCTGGTTGGCAGGGACACCGACGTGACACCTTATCATAGATGCAGTACATGATTCTGAACGCCCCTGCAATGAATTTAATAGTCGGTTATTAAAAAAAAACTGTTCCATACATTTTGACCGCTGTTTCATACAAAAATGCAATACCTATAGTATTGCATTTTTGTATGAAACAGCAGATTTTATTTTTGATAACTGACAAAAAATTTCTACGCTAGAATCATGTGCTGAATTCATGGTTACATGAAAATTAAAAAAAAATTAAAAAGTGTTTATTCACAGAAATATTTTTTTACAAAATAACATACAAAATACTCCTTTTTTTTTGAAAATTTTTCATATATAATGACACTTTTTCACATTTTTGATGTCCCTGCTATCTTGTTTAAATAGATTAAAGTCCAAGGCTCAGTCTCATTTGCACTATAAAATCAGGATCAAGCACCTACAAGACCGGATCTTTTTTATTTTTTTTTCTTCTAGTGCTGAACTGGGTTAAAAAAACCTTTTACTTAGACAACGTGTTATAAAACCCAAGTTTGTCATTTACTCTCTATGAATTTCGTAATTTAATCACAAAAAAAAATTAAGGCTCTGTAATAAAATCAGTCTGCGAGATTCGGTACGAGTATCTAACACAGGCCACCTGCCGACATTGAAACTAACCTACAAAAACATTAATTCAACAAGTAATTAAGTTCCAAACCAATTAATATCGAGAACTTTATAACCCACATCGATTGTAATTGTAAGCTTTAATCTCCGACGAGTACCTACGGCAGTGGAGGAAGGAATCGAATTTAATATCGATAACGTACCTATATTAAAAGTCACGTATCGCGTATGAATCGATTAATTGGAATCCCATCGAAAAACACGCATGCGTAACGTTCTTTACATATCCTTTTTGCGTTAACTGTGGCCTTTGAGCGAGTTCAAACTATATAAGCAACAATATCTGCAGGCATCTGCATAAAACACAAAACAGTTATGAATGTTTGTTAAAACTTTCTTTTTTGTTTGTTCTTATTTAGAAAGAAAAAAGAAAGGAAGAAAATTTAACAACTTATAACTTTTTGTTTTGTTTTATATATTTTTTGTATGTATGTAGGTATATATGTACGGTATTTATTCTTATATTTTACTTATAAATATTTTCTATTTGTCTTCTGCTATTGCACCTACTGTGTATTGTTTCTGCATCACCCTAAGGTAGACTGGTAGAAAATGCCCATGGCATTAAGTCCGCCTTTGTACAGTTTTTACTTGTGCATAAAGTTTTAATAAATAAATAAAATTTGTTTATTCTGCACAAACTAAACGCATTTTACAAAAGAAGACAAAATACACACATACAGAGTGGCCAAAAGCATTGTATTCAACAAATAAAATTTTGGCAATTTTGTCTTTTTTAACATTGCTTGTTTATAACAGTCAAGTAATGTTAATTTTGTCTTTTTTAACATTGCTTGTTTATAACAGACAAGCAATGTTAAAAAAACATAATTGCCAAAAAAACATTTTTGCGGTTATAACAGGTATTGTAACATTATAGTGTAAACTAGCTTTTGCCCATGGCTTCGCCCAAGTGAAGGTCGGAAATTATTCACAGCAAATACAACCCCCCAATTTTCTCTCTAAGAGGTGCAATTTCGAAAACCCCTTTCTTAGTTGATACCTACTCTTCACAAAGAACACACCCTTTAAATTTCATGTCTCTAGGACCAGCGGTTTAGGCTGTGCGTTGATGTATCAGTTATTCAGGACTTTGAATTTTATATATAAGTACCTAGGTATAGATAAGTTCAGTGGTTATTCGAAAAAAGACGCTTTAACTACCCAAAAGGATTAAAGTCTATTAAAATAAGTACAAAAACAATTCTGCAATACACCATAATGTTGGGCATCCTCCTTAATTTAAATTAACGAAATAATCCTTCCTACGTAATTTTCCCCTAGTCGAGTGCCACTCCCCGTATGGATATCACCCAATTCCAATCAGATAATACAGTATTACATGCCAGTATTATACTTTAGACAGATCATTAACGTAATACAAGGCTAAATACGTATATAAATGGAAAAAGTTGCCAATGAAATAGCAGGATTAACTGATTACGATCTTGTCTTTAAGACCACAGACTATGGACCATGTCTGCCATGCCATTTTATGTCTTAAAATAAATGTTACTGGTGTTCCTTCCTTATCGATTCTTTTTTTTGTTTAAATACAAGCTGCGCCCGCGACTTCGTTCGCGTGCATGTCGGGAAACTGATTTTACTTCATGGGTTTTACTTTTTTTGCGCTGAACCCTAAGTCTTTTTCAAAAATACAAGTCTCAGTTATTCTTTTTAATATTTTAATATCAGCTATCTGTCAGTAAAAGTCCTGTCAAAATCGGTCCAGCCGTTTTGGAGATTAGCCGTAACAAACAGACAGATAGACAGACAGTGTGTCAGACAGACAAAATTTTTAATAATTGATTTATGTTATAAGTACCGTATACACTTTCATATGCATTTATTAAAAAGCTGTTAATTTTGCCATTGTAAACAGAAGCTTCAATTTAATTTATTTGTATTTCTACAGATGTGTCTGTTAAGTAGTTAAATTAGCTTGTAAGCATATATTGTATAGGCTAGTAACAATTTAAACAGAAGTGCATAAAAATAAGTCCATTTTTTAGAAAACCTTACTTTTGTGTTAATTTATTTTATCTCTTGCTACTTAAAGCAGCACAAGTAGCAAGTTTCATTTAGTTTTACTTAATAATGTTAATAACTTTCAGCGATAAGAGCAAAAAATCTTGAATGTTATTGATATTAGGTATAATTCGCGCAATAACAACTTAAATGCCATCGAGTTTACGCATAATATCGTGAAAGCATATTCGTGTTATTGCGTACAACTGTTACATACAGCAAAACGTAAAGTAAAATACTTAATACGAATACACTTCATTCCCGGAGATAACCGAGCGCTATCGAAAACACCCGACGAATAAGAAGCGGGGGAAATTGGAAAAGGCTGTGATTACGACGTGGTTGTAAAAAATAATGTGGCAACGAATCAATGGTTTAAGTTTTCAGGTTTTAAATTACAGTACCGGGTGAGATACATGTGTCGGTCGTATTTTGAATCGAGATTTTATTGCTTTTATTCGACACGTAAACACAAACCCCCTTAGTAATAAACGTAACGCTTTGTCTTCTTCTTTCGAAAGTCAAATTACTGACGACTGAAAGAGAGAAATCGGTGTTTAACTATTAATCTGATATAATACGTTTATTAGGGGGGGGGGGGTACGTGTTAAAGTGTCTGCTGTTTACAATGCCATAATCTGAAAATCTATTTTTTAACAGCAATATTTCTTTAAAAGTCGGTTGGTCTTGACTCTTTACGTGACCAGAGGGCTGGCCTATTTTTGGCCAAAGAATCAGCTTCGCCATACAACGTGGCAATGCTATCATGGACACTTTTTCTGTTGACTGCGATGCGAACCAATTTTTTGCTGTCTTGTGATTCTTTCCCCACTTTTTTTGTATACATACCTACATAAACAAATACACATGTACATTTTATAATATTTTATAAATTTATGGGAGGGGCCCGTGGCTAAATAATAACAGCCGCACAGGTCGATCGATCAGGTTAAGCTACGCTTGCTACAGTTGGTCTGTGGATGGGTGACCATCTTTACATACCGTGACCCCTCCGTGCCTCGAGAAGCACGTTAAGCCGTTGGTCCCGGCTGTCATTCGTTGATCTTTGACAGTCGTTACGGGTAGTGAGAAGCCCGAAAGTCTGACAACCAGTCTTACCGAGGGGTATCGTATTACGCAGTCACTGGGTTGTGGAGGTCAGATAGGCAGTCGCTCCATGTAAAATACTGGTATTCAGCTATATCCGGTTAGACTGGAAGCTGACCCCAACATAGTTGGGAAAAGGCTAGGCAGATGGTTAATATTGTATAAGTTAATATTATCTTGTTTGAAAATATATACTTAAAACAAAAGTGGATTTGAAAGTTAATTCCATGTAGGTACTTTGAGTTACAAAGGGGCACTGCTAAATAGGCTAGCTGCATATAATGCAGGTAATTCAGCCAATTACAGTAATTTCGTGTTAGAAAGTAGATGCTTGTGGGTTGGTCCTACAACATATCAATCTGCGCCTACAAGGCACAGAAAATTGTTTTCTGACCTTAATACACTTTCGTATAATCGCGAAGTCACGAAAGGAACATAGAAAGTTTTTATTGGCGCCGATTCTAAAAATTAAACTAATATTTAGGTATCTTCTGTCCTTTTCTTAATGAAATAGAAAGAAAAAGATGCACTGAACCTAAATTTAGTTTAGTTTGTGAACAAACGAATCGGCGCTAATGGCAGCTGTTATTAGGAATTGTGAAGTCAAATGGCTTGAATTGCAAATATTCTGACAATTTATGATAACATGCTGCTTTGGTGAAATCTTTAAAATTGAGAGATAAGATTTCCTGTAAACATTTACCATACACTCTTAGTAATTCACGCTTAGAGGGGCTTGTGGCTAACTAAGATCAGGTTAAGCTACGCTTGCCGCAGTTGGTCCGTGGATGGGTGATCTTTGCATAACAAGACCCCTCCGAGCCTCGGAAAGTAACGTGCTTTCCGAGACCGTTGAGAGATCGAGAAAGCTGCCTTTCGTGGATCTTTAGTTACGGATCGTCAGAAGCCCGAAATTGAGACGAGTCTTACCAAATCAGATAGGCAGTCGCTTCATGTAAAAGACTGGTATTCGGCTGATTGGTTCTGATCCGGTTAGACTGGAAGCTGACCCCAACGTAGTTGGGAAAAGGCTAGGCAAATAATTTACCATACACTCTTAAAGCTGGTCATAGACAAAAAGTGAAGAGTCATGCATACCAAGTGCGCTTCAACTAGGCATTAACTGTCACCTTGACTTGCCCTGCTAAGGATTAGTGTAGGGTTGATTACGAGTGATTGCGAAAGAGTTTGACAGAACAATATTGGTGTTGGTGATAGCACGGAAGTTAAGAGCTACCCTACGAATAATAAAAGTCAATACATGTAACCCAAGCTTAAAAATGGCACCACGCAAATGTTTACCGCGGTGAGCGTTGCCGAAAAGGCCACCGACTGCTGGGACACAAGCCTCTTCTCGGTGAGAACGAGTAGACCGTTATCCACCACGCGGGCCTCGTGCGGGTTGATAGACGCCAACGATAGATATGCTTATCCAATTGTTTTACTATGAAACTTTTACCACAGCCTGAACCTGAAGCTGTAGCGGTATCTACAACGCCACATGCGAACATCGCGTCATACTGACGCCACGCAAAATCCTGCATCGCGCAAGCAGAGTTTACCGCGCAACTAGCATAGATACAACGCGACGGCCCGACATAAATTATCGGGCAGTTGCTCGCCAGACACAACACCCGTATGGTCGAAGGATCCTCCCTTTTCTATAGAGTATAAGTGAACTTTACACCCTGTTCCTCATACCTCTATAAAGCTCTACTTACTAACATATTTTCTCTCACAGGTGGAGCCGACAGGCTCGGCATCCTTGGGGGCGGCGTCTCGGGCCCTCTTTGTGGAGAAAGTCCGCGCCTCCAATGCGGCATGCCAGGCTGGAGACTTTGCCACTGCAGTCGCTCTCTACACCGATGCCTTGACCCTGGATCCTGCCAATCACATACTTTATAGTAACCGGTAAGTTCTGCGAGCTTGTTTAGTCTATTATGCACGTCAGGGGTGCTTGACACATTCTACAGGTCGTCATGATTCGGCGGCTTAAGTTCTTAGGTTAGTTAGTATTAATAAACGTTCCTCAATGACGTACCCAAGTGCGATATCATTTGATACGCCATTATTGTAATATCAGCATCTCAAGATCATTGCTAATTAATAAACACATGAAAACAGTATCCCAGTTACCAAGACCAGCTCCTCAAGATGCTGTACTTGAGGGCTTGATCTCGTGAACGATTACGTCACATTGACCGAAGTTTTGAATGACATTCATCACATTTCGTTCTTGATGGTTCTTGCTATGTCGTAAGATTTATTGAAATACTTGTATTTTGTTAAAATTTTAATGAATAGCGCTGTATCATGTTTTTTAGAGTATAGTTCGGAAGCGCCCAGATCACACGAACCTTCGCCGGCTCGGTACCGGGTCCCATCGTACCCAAGAATGAAGTTTTTGGATATCTAATGTCGAAGTTTCGCGCCAATCATGCGTGTTTACATTTTTACTTTTCACAAATTTCACACACACAGTTAAAGATAAGATTTAAAATTTGACAAATATTATTGAAAATATTGTGAACAACACGAAAATGGCCAGGTCTTAACGTAATATTTAAACACAGGTCCATTACCATTACCTACCACTACTCAATTTGTGTTCGAAATCGCCGACCATTATTGTTTTTTTTATTGCAATGATGTGCGAAAGCGATTATTCCAAACGATTTTTTTTTAAATTTCGATTGGTAATATATGACGAATGTAATCGATACTTGGAAGTTAAATAAAATTAATTTAAGCAGTAAATACAATAAGCATTGTTTATAATAATGATTTATGCTTTTCTAATGTCATTTCAATAGTTTTTTGGACATTTTACTGAAACAGAGTCAATAACAGACATTTATTGAATTTCGCGCCGAAATTTTTCTATAATAATAATAATAATAATAATAAAACTTTATTTCAGACTAGGTCCATAATATTGTTAGTATTTTGGTGTTAGTAACAATAATGCTTATGTAAATAGGTTAGTATTGTTAGTTTTCAATACAGTAGGTAGTAGGATTATTAATTCCGACCTAGGACTGTCCCCACCCAGTGTTCCTGAAAGGGACAGTCCGCTCTGGCAGCGATCATTTTTAGAATGCTGTTGTTACTACCATGCAGGCGCTGTAGTAAGGAGGCCGCTTTCTTTCGCATGATGGCATGGAAACCATCTGTGCGAGCCTCTGCAAACATTCCCGAAGCACTACAGCGCCATGGCAGTCCCAACAGCATCCTAAAAGCATTATTGAATTGAACACGCAGGACGTTATAGGCTCGGCGCGTGTATGACACCCACAGGCCACTCGTGTAAAACGATTTACAGAACGCCTTAAAAAGGGTAACTTTGACGTCTGTAGTACAACGAGCGAACCTGCGGGCAAGCATATTGCTCCTCACAGACAACGCCCTGCGCTCCCTCTCTATGTCTACGTCATCCCTTAGGTCGCTCGTGACAATGTGGCCAAGGTACCTAAAACTATTTACAACTTTTAATGCTACACCGTTGAGACTTACGGGCGGAACACTGCGTGGCTGCTGCCTAGGTGCTTTAAATACAAGAAGCTCACTCTTCTTCGAGTTGTATATTAGGCCATGCTCCTCCGCATAGGTCTCGCAGGTCGATAGCAACCTCTTCAACCCACCTATCGATGGACTGAGAAGTACCATATCGTCTGCATAACTTATATTGTTGACACACGTTCCGTCAATGTGGCAGCCGACATGTGTACCGCTCAGTCCCTCGATAAGCTGGTTGACATAAAGGTTAAACAGCAGAGGCGAGCTTAACCCCCCCTGTCTGACTCCGCATTCCAGCCTGTACTCGCTCGACAGAGCACCCACCCACCTCACCCGGTTCTTTTGGTTAGAGTACCAATATTTGAGAAGGGAGGTGTACTCCGCCGACACACCCGCGTCCCCCAACTTGCCCCACAGCTTGTCATACGCAACCAGATCAAATGCTTTTGACAAGTCGAGGAAACACGCGTATACCGGCGTTCTCCTCGCTGTGTAGTACATGACTGTCCGCTTCAGACTTAGAATGGCGCTCTCTGTTGAGACTCCTGCTTTGAACCCGAACTGGGCATCGTGCAACTCAACCTGTGCAGTCAGGCGACTATTCAGCAGACTGTCAAGCACTTTGGCTACTGTAGTAGCGAGTGAGATGGGCCGGTAATTACCAATGTCAGACGTATCACCCGTTTTATTTTTAACTATAGGGACGACTATGGTCCGCATTAGCGGCTCTGGCAAATACGAGTGACCTATGCACAGACTGAAAAACATAGACAGTACACGGGGCAAATGAACCCCCGCAAATTTATAATGCTCGATGCTGAGCCCATCGTGACCAGGAGATTTTCCATGCTGCATTTTTCTAATAATTGTATCGACACTCTTCGCAGGTATCTTTACATTCTTCCCCGTCACAATGGGCCCACCACCACTCGCCTCATCAGACGTGGGACCTAAGGGTGACCGCACAGTAAAATGCTCTCTAAAAGCCTCGGCAATCTCATTGTGGTCAGAAGAGCCATTGACACTCATCGGGATACTAGGTCTAACGTTCATTTTGTTAGTATGCTTCCAAAAACTCCTAAAATCCTTAGAGGAGTGGTCGGATGCAAGGATATCCATTCTTAATTGCTCTTGATTATCTTGACACCATTTTAATTTAGCTTTAAAATGTCTCCTTGCCTCCGACATCTCATCAAAGATTCTACCACTAACTGGTCGCCCCGCTAAATTCCACAACTGAAACCTAAGCCGCGCCTCCCGATGAGGGCCCGCTACGTGCTTATTCCACCCAATGACATAACCTCCCTTCCTGCGACATTTTTTTCTATACGTTTGAATTGCTGCTCGTGATAACGTATCAGTAATTTGCACATATAATTTATCAAGAGCCGAGTGATGTTCCTTGTTATTACAAAAACCATCACAACAATCACTCAACTCCTGCGGAAAATCTATCAACCGTAGTTTAGATTATATTTATATAATCTAAATCTCTATATTTTTTTTTAATCTCTATATTTGAATTTATACTCGGAATGCGCTCGCTGTTTAAAATTATTTTAATGACAACTATTATTTATTGTGGATTTAATTTTTGATACTTTCTAATAGTTTTCTAAAGAATTCCCAGTACTTAGTTATATATTTTTTAAGCAGGCTTAGTAAAATTTTGTTTGAGAAAAATAAATGAATTCTATAAATTGGGTTTTCTGCAAACACTTTCAATACTTTTTGTTAGTTATAAGAGTTTTTATTCAGTTTCTATTTTTTTTTTATTGCGAATATCGATTAGGCTGTATGCAAGTTTTGAATCGAAATAAGAAAGTTGGGTGGACGCTCAACACTAAAAATTGTCACGTCGCAACACAATTTTTAGTAATTTTTATCAAGATTTGATCGTGTTTTTTATGTAGTTTATGTATGAAAAATGGTAAAAGTAAGAACGCAGACAGAATGATAATATCTTAATTTTATCCTTTTGCATCTTTTCAACAAGAGAGTAGGTTGTTTATGTAATTATTTTCACTGAATTCAATATGTCTACTTTTCGGATAGGTGTGTAGTAATACCAATTCTATACAACTTTCGCAGTAGATTAACGCAGTTTGTCCGACCTCAACATATAAATAAATTATAGATTTTTGGTAAACGATATCGCAAAGACCATAAAATACACACATACAGAACTCTATTTCATCATAATAATTAATTTCATCCAAAATATTTTCAAAGTCCGTGTTTCGCGGTACTAATCACGACCTCAAGTCACGGACCGCCTACACTCAGGTTTAAGCATCTTGAGTACACGCACCTATTGTATACTTAAGTGTCAAGTTTCATTTATTAATCAGTCCGTCACTCGGCTGATATCGTAAACCCAAACCGTAGCTTGAGAACGTCAAATAATATGTTTATTAATACGATCATGACCTCAAAATCGATATCAAGTGCGAGCTCTTGGACTGAGTGACGTTTATTAATACGGGCCTTAGAATCATTCCAAAGAGTGCACTAAAACTGCAGCATTATCTGCATTTATATACTTCATCATTATCAGCCTACTGCAGTCCATTGCTGGACACAGGCCTCTTTACTCATCCATGCACGACTTCTTTACTCATCCAGCTGCTACTGTCACTCCACCTGAGGCCGTTATGCACCTATCTGTTAGATTTTTCTGACCATGTTGTAACCTTCAGGAAACTGAAACAACACCTTCCCGTCCCTCTAAAAGACCAAAACACCATACCATCAGGCCCGGATTACCACCTAGGCACACAAGGCACTGGCCTAGGGGCGGCCCAGCCAGCCTAAGGACCCCACTGACGTCAGGTGGACATAAAATTATTTTACTAAATAGTGCAAAGCGAAAAGAGAGGCATTGGAAATATAGCCATATGGCGTTTTGGCTTCTATCCAAAGTGGCGTCGGAATGGGGTGCCCCAAATGTTGAAGTGCCTAGGGGCCCTGTGTCTCTAAGACCGGGCCTGCATACCATACCATTCTTTAGCTTAACGTGTCATTATTATTCTTGACTTCAGCCAGACCTCATCTCGTATCACTTTAATTATAATCCAAGAATGAGAAAAATTATAGTAGAAAATCTCCGCCATATTAGATTAGTGAACGGTTCTGGTTATAAACTAGACCAGTCTCCCGTAGCTGTCAATCGTATTGGTCACGCGTGTACATAATTAGGAGAAATTATAGCATTATTATCAGCCTCGGCGTATTTTATGTACCGTATGTAAAGGGAATATACATACGGTACATAAAACACGCTAATAAGTACAGTCAATAAAAGAGATAAGTATGCAGGATTGTCGGATATTGTCGAAGTTTAGTAAGAAACCGATGGATGTTGGATGACCAATTTTGACATCAGTTTCTGAATATACACACATCAAAAGTGTCTAGGGATCAACATATATTTTTGCAATAACTTTTCTCCTGATTGATATTAATTAAAATTTTCTTTAAGGATTCATCAAATAAAGTGTTTTCGTTTGTCACAGTAACGATAAACCAAGTCACCTTTGCATTAATAAAGAAATTTGCCATTTTCCTAATAAAGGGATTTTTGACATTTGAACCACTAACACAAAAGTTCGAAAAAAAGACTGAAATAACAGTTTTCTTTAAAATTTTATTGGGTAACTTAAACAATTAATAATCCGTGTTTCTACCGCGAACACTAACAACACAAGAACATCGGTTTGGCATACTCAAAATGAGTTCATCCAAATCACGCTGTGGAATGGCCGCCCATGTTCGTTGCAACAACAAAAAAAGGTCTTCTTGCGACTGGATACCCTCCATATTCGGCAGAGCTCTTCTCTGTAGCATATCCCATGCATGCTCAATCGGGTTCAAGTCTGGCGACTGAGCAGGCCAGGGCAGGACATTGATGTTAGCTGCGGCGAGAGTCTGTCTTACAACTCTTGCGGTGTGCGGTCGTGCATTATCATGCATTAACTGAAATAAGGGACCGATTTGCACTTGTAGAGGAACGATGACGTCTGATACAATCGTCTCAGCATAAATTTGAGCGTTGAGGTTGCCTCTGATCCAAATCAACTCAGTTCTTCCGCCGATCCAAATACCCGCCCATACCATGATGGTTCCACCACTATAAGGATGGACTTCCTGGCAGGATTTTAATCGCTGTTGGCGTCCAGGGGTTCTCCAGTGTCGTATACGTCTTGTATCCGGTCTCATACCAAAACGAGACTCATCAGAAAAGCACACGAAACGCCATTGTTCTTCTGCCCAATTTCTGTGTTCAAGAGCCCGTTGATATCGAATCCTACGATTGTGCATTGCTATAGGTGGTACCCGTAGCGGTCTTCGGGAATGAAGGTTCACTTCATGCAAGCGGTTTCTGACTGTTTGGTCGCTAATCAAGTTCCCTGAAGAGTGATGAAGCCTCACGGCTAACATCATGGCGGTTATTGTTGGAGCTCTTCGAGTTAAGATTTGAATGTATCGGTCTTGTCTCCGTGTGGTGCAGCGATACCGTCCTCCATGGCGCTCAGCCACGGTACCAGTGCTTCGGTAACGTGTCCAAAGTCGACTGATAACACTCTGACTTGTATTCAGAGCTAAAGCCACAGTACGTTGCCGGGAACCAGCTTCTATCATTCCCACGGGTCTGAGCATTTCTTCCCTGCTTAAATGACGTCGCCGCTCCATAATAACGTTGGTTTTAATCAGTAGTAGGGAAACAGTAGCACTAATAATGTCTTCAATGCGTTGTATGTTTTTATAGGGAAAATATTGACAGCTGATTTTCATCTTTTACTCGAATTTGATTCACAGTTCCTGATTCAAATTATGAAATGCACCAAAAAGGATCCATATAAATTTATAAAATCATAAATTTATTACAAAGCCACATCTCAATCTCAAGAAATCCGCATAAAAATGCTTGATCCCTAGACACTTTTGATGTGTGTACTTCAACTATATCCGACGATCCTGCATACTTTACTATAGTCTTTTGTTGTCTGTACATAATCAAGTAAAATTTTTCGCATCCTATACATCGGCAAAACTGTACGAAGATTTTTCGGCTTTGGGTTCACCTGAACCTTACGCAGTTCATGAAATTGGTTCTAGCATAATCAGTCCTAGCATGTTCTCACTGAGAGCTGTGGTAGCCCAGTGGTCACGGACCCGACTTACAAGTTGTAAGTCGTGGGTTCGGACCCAGACAGGCGCTTTACTTTGTGTAAATTTATTTCATCACCATTGCTCTCAAAAACGGTGAAGGAAAACATCGTGAGGAAACCGGCATGTCCTAGAACCAAAATTCGAAGACATGTGACATCTACCAACCCACACTAGGTCCGCTTGGTGGATTACGGCCCATTCCCTCTCACAGAGAGGAGGCCTGTGTCCCAGCAGTGGGAACAGTATAGGCTGATTATGTATGTATATATGTATGTTCTCACTGCCGGAACAAAGGCGTCCTCTCGGTGAGAGAAAGTGAACCATAATCCACCACGCGGGCCCAGTGCGGGTTGGTAGATGTCACAAGTTTTCCAAATTTTAATTCTAGGACTTGCCGGTTTCCTCACGATGTTTTCCTTCACCGTTTTGAGAGAGGTGGTGTTGAAATTAAACTCACATAGTGAAGTGCCTGACTGGATTCGAATCATGAAACGTTTATTTTCTCTTGACTGTACTTCCCTGTCAAAAAGAGTAAACCTAGACAAAGTGGATAAGACAGAGATTAAAACAGAAGACGAACTAGCAGGGGGTCGAGCAAGGGCGGGTGGTGGGGGGTTCAGGGGATCAGACCGGAATAAATCGAATTCACGACCTTACAACTCGTAAGTTGGGGCTGATACCACTGGGCCACCATTGCTACTTCGCCTGCTTCAATTCGAATTTATCTTCGAAAAACCTGTGTTAATGGGTCACGACTTCTCCACACTAGATTCTAAAGAATAGCTTGTTTTTACATTTTCTTCAAGGGATACAACCACAGATATAGATAGACCTTGATAACGCAATTATCACGATCTGTATGAAAACCAAGCGTGCCATTTTTTGAGTACCTAGTATGACGTCACAAGCACTATTTCATCATCATCATTTCAGCTGAAAGACGTCCACTGCTGGACTTAGGCCTTCTCCAAGCACCTCCACTTCGACCGGTTCTGTGCTTCTCGCATCCAACGGGTTCGAAGCACTATTTAGTGATAGGAAAATCAAATCGATTCAAAGACGCACCCCCGGGGCCTAGCACCAGCGTACACAGGACTGAGCGCGAAAGTGGCGGTTTACAATTTTTTAAGTAAACTGGTACGAATTTTGGCACGCGAAGTAGTTGCTCTTGCGTTGTCTAGGTGTATCTGTGGGTACAACTTTCAAAGACCTATGTGATTTTTTGTAGCCTCTTTCATGATCGTCTTCGCAAAATGTAAAGGTATGAGATCTCCAAAGACCTTGTTTAGTAACTAATCGTTAATTTTTGCACAGGTCGGCAGCGAGGCTAAAACAAGGGCAGTTCGCAGCAGCTCTACAAGATGCGACGCGAGCGAGAGAACTGTGCCCAAACTGGCCGAAAGCGTACTATAGACAAGGTAAGAAGCTGTTTAGAAGTCATTTGTTTTAATAATTAGGCATGCGTTTTGTGCATCATCACTTGCAAAGTTTACTGAGGTATACAACGTTATTTTTAGTATATGCGAACCTGAATATATTTTTTTCAGAATAAGTAACTGAATCGATTCCAATAATTTTTACCCCATGTTATATTTTGTCCCAAAAATATTTAAAAAAGATTAAAAGTTGGACACCGAGCGACACTAAGTAGGTTATCCAATCTCCGCGCCGAACGGTTAGGTACCTAGGTACTATTATCAATGAGCGGCGCGGGTGAGCATGTTTTTGTACGGACAAACAGGTAACTTAACAAGCTTATAACTTTGTGATTTTTCATGATACAGTTTTGAAATATTGTACATAGATTCTTTACACAAACAAGACAGGTGTTTCGGGTTTCGCATACTAAAAATAATGTTGTATTTAGCAGTCCCCCAGACAATGTTTCGGTCATGGCGGTCAATCTCAACGGAGATTCATTCCATTATAAGTAGTGCACAAGTGTGTACGCAGACAAGTGCATTCTCTCTTCTATTACTCTCATTGTCCAATGGGACGGCAATCCGACACGATCCTAGAGATCAGGCGCAGGATCAACAGCTTAACGTACTTTCTAAGGCACGGGGGTATCACACCGCCAACTTCCAAATTCCGGGCTGTTAATAAGGAATTCCTAATGGAAAAACTCCATAGCACTTTGCCCGACCACGGAGTCGACCCCAAGACCCCACGCTGAGCAGTCATCATCATCATCATCATCATTTCAAGACGTCCACTGCTGGATATAGCCCTCCCCCAAAATGGGGGGGGGGGGGGGTTTTGCCGCAATCGCCACGCTTTTGGCTGGCGGGTTGGCGATCGCAGTATAGTATGGTGATGGAATGCATAGAGAACGCTGCTGCCCATTCTCCGGTACGACCCTTTGTCGCCTTTTACGACACCCACGGGAAGTATGGGGTGGTGCTATTCTTTAAGTCCGGCACCACACAGACATTCACGAGACTAGCAGTCGCGCACCACGAAACCAACAGGGCAGTCAGTTTGCTGAGGCAGTCAGTGAAAATTACCGAGTAAAAAAAAACTACGTTCGGCACCGTATATCTTCATCTCTGTCACATATAAGGCTCTCACTCTAATGCTTAGTCATATTGATTTAGTCATATTTACCCGAAACCCTAATTGCGTAACACTATTTAAATGACAATCTGATTCATTTTGAAGGCTATTGCTAATCCATTGCTTCATATGTTCGAAACGTGTATCTGCTCAACAATGTAAATAACGCAATGAATGTTGTTGAACTGTCAAAATGAAAGCCATTGCTACTATTAGTGTGTTACGCGATTAACCCGCGAGTACTGTAAAAAAAAAGACAAACTCTATAGCTACTGAAAATATCTGAAATCACCCCTTTCGACTTACTTTTTAGGGTTCCGTACCCAAAGGGTAAAAACGGAACCCTATTACTAAGACTTCGCTGTCTGTCTGTCTGTCACCAGGCTGTATCTCAAGAACCGCGATAGCTAGACTGTTGAAATTTCACAAAGTATGTATTTCTGTTGCCGCTATAACAGCAAATACTAAAAACAAAATAAAATAAACATTTAAGGGGGGCTTCCCATACAACAAGCGCGATTTTTTTGCCCTTTTTTGCTCGATATCAAAAATGGCAACAGGTAGGCACTTGAAATATTCACAAAATACTCAGTTGTATTTTAACTTTAATAATAATAGATAATAAAATTAAAATAAAATAGATATTTAAGGGGGGTTCCTATACAACAAACATGTTTTTTTCGGCGTTTTTGCCTTGTGGTACGGAAACTTTCGTGTGCGAGTCCGACTCGCACTTGGCCAGTTTTTATTTGCTCCGAACATACTGAATGTGTTATCCCAGGAAAAAGCAAACTTCATCTTTTAGAGTTACATCAAATACCTACACATAATGCCAAGATAAACAGTCACAAAAGCTGTTTATTATTATGACTGTAAGATGGATTCTAAGTTGACTAAGTAACTAACTTAATGGTTCCCATTTGATATCCTTAGTGCAGGCCTTAGGATTATAACTTTTAACCGTTAAACCATTCATTAATTCCTTTTAATGACAGGGATTATAGACGAGGAATTTATAATTATGAGCTTCAAGTTTAATCGTCCATTAACGTTACATTTATCTACTTTAATGTTCCTTTAGTTAACCGCATTTGCTACTTTAGCAGTGACTTAAGAGTAAACTAGTCGCGAGCTCGAACTCACTGGTGGTCATGACCAAAAAGACGCTGTCTCACTTGACTTCGTGTCTGACAGAGCTAGTATCAGTGATGAGCAGTTAGACGCTAGTTTAAAGACACAACGTCTAGTTTTCACGCAAAGAAACACCGTTCCAAACTGAGAGGACCGTAAAATAATTTGAAAAGTGCTTTGGCAAATCGACTTTTATAAAAAATCATTGCATAAATCAATTATAAATAAAGTTTATTGAACTCTTCGATAACTGAGCTTTGTCGGTACAGACTTGGTTTTGAAGATTTTACAGTTCTTTTATTACTTATATACACCCAAAGTTACGTTAAAAATAGCAAGAAAAACGAATCTTTGTTGGCTCATAACTTTTTAATGGTTTTTTATTTTTCTATTTTGTTTGCGTACAGACACAACTAATAATAAGTCAAAACGATATCATGTTTAACTTTGGGTGCTCAATGTCGAACAGTGGAGTTTTACTCTCCCGAAATTTGTATGGAAAAAATCGACTAGCGGCACCTTAAGGCAAAAGCATCAGGGTAGTGTTGTGTGTTCTGTAAAGCCATATTTTTTAAGGTCGCGATTATATTTTAATCAACAACCTGACACTGACCTGCCGATCTGTAAAAATCTCATCGTGAAACCTTAGGTGAAGTAATCTTGAAGTGAGTTTTCAAAAGTTTCAATCCCTAGCATCAAATGAAATGACAGCTCACTCCAAGCTCGCTTCACCTAAGTTTTCAATAGTTATTTTCAATAGTTACAATCGCTAGCATCAAATGAAATGACAGCTCACTCTAAGCTCACTTCACCTAAGTTTTCAATAGTGTCAATCCCTAGCATCAAATGAAATGACAGCTCACTCCAAGCTCACTTCACCTAAGTTTTCAATAGTTACAATTCCTAGCATCAAGTTTTCAATAGTGTCAATCCCTAGCATCAAATGAAATGATAGCTCACTCCAAGCTCACTTCACCTAAGTTTTCAATAGTTACAATTCCTAGCATCAAGTTTTCAATAGTGTCAATCCCTAGTATCAAATGAAATGACAGCTCACTCCAAGCTCACTTCACGTACCTAAGTTCTCACGGTGAGATTTGAACAAAATAGATCGGCTGCAAATTGCAAAAAACGTAAGAAAATTTTAATTTCGCGGGCTAGCTTAGCGCATCCTTACGTTTACGTGTGAGTTTGTACAGTCGAGTCAACAAGAATGATAACATCACGTAAAATAACATCACACCTGTAATCTCCGAAGGGTTAGGTGTACCTATAGTAACCTCCACATTCCGTCAGTTATGTGCTGCTATAACAATAACACTTTTCCCGACCTGGGAATCGAACCTCAGCTCAGTAGTAGCGTTTGTGATAGCTAAACCAACCACAAGAAAGTCCCTGGAAAAAGTATTCCCGCGTGCAAAGCTTCCGACATGAACCTACTGCATTGAAAACGTCATAAACCGTCCATCTAAGCATCACACCCGAGCCTTAGATCATCGATCGTGATAAACTATGCATTTAGCACCTCTATTGCATATTAATACACTTTTTTGCATATTCGTGACATGCGCAGTGCACACATTGTTACGACTGTTGCGTGAGATTACAATTACTTTTTTTTCATAATTTTCTATCACTTTCACTCCACTGAATACGTCTTACTTTTATTTAAGAGCATTTACGCCGTACGGCATTAAATACAAACTTTCAAGCCCTTATTTTTCGAAATGAATGAACCGATTTTAATGAAACTTCACACACATAAGCAGGATATAAAGTTCGAAATGCCTTATTTAAAAAAAGATAACTGGAAATCTCTCTTTCTATGGAAAATTTAAAATCGGTCTAATTTGGCTGTAACACTATTTTTCTAAAGTAACTTTTTAGACCTTTGTATCCTGCTTATGCGTATGAAGTTTCATTAAAATCGGTTCATTCATTTCGAAAAACAAGGACTTGAAAATTTGTATGAAATGCCGTACGACGTAAACGCTCTTAACATAGACATAACATCACGCTTGTAACCCTCGAAGGCTTATCCAGAGGTGTACCTACCGAAGTAACACCCATATTTCACCAGGGGGCCTAAAAAGGCCACTTTGGCAGAATCATAAAGGATAACATTATGAATCACATTGGACAGTTAACTGTTATGTTAATCGTAACAAATCCCATTGGTGAAGAATTTTTCGCGTCTTTTTTTTTGACTGTGCTAAAATACCAATCAATCCAATCCAAATCCGATTCTAATCTCTTTGATTACCTACGTAGTGCAGCGAAAAAAGAAAACTACGGGCTGTCTTCGCCATATTATGATTCTTATTGTTATCCTTTTATGATTCTTCCAAAGTGGCCTTTTTAGTCCCCCTCTTATGTTTGCGGGTTGCAGACCAAGGGCTAATTAAGCTAAGTTAGTCTAGCTTAGCTCGCATAGCTGATGTAGTTTATCACGCTTGTGTGCAGACCGCAAACTACGTGGAAGTATGAAAAATTACCTCAGCTATGAGAACGCAGCTAGACTAACTTAGCTGAGTTCTTGGTCTTCAACCCGCATAAGTCATGTCGTCGCTCGCATGACTAAGGCCCGGACTCCACTGAAGCGGAGCTGTGCGAAGCGGAGCAGAGACGTGCAGGAATCGTCCAATCACAGACGAGACGAGTGACGCGATGAGGATGTGATTGGTCGATTCCTGCACGTCTCCGCTCCGCTCCGCTCCTCTCCGATCCGCTCCGCCCAGCTCCGCTTCAGTGGAGCCCGGGCCTTAAAGTCCTATCACATTTTTTGATTCTTTAAATTTTTCACTAACCGTCATAACTCTATGTTATTTGGATCTCAAAATATAACCATTTTGAAAGGCAAGAAAATGTAAAGGATCACAAATAGAAAAATGTAGTTGTCTTAACTCAAATCAGCTAAAAAATGAGATAGGACTTTTAGTCATGCGAGTGAAGATGTATCAGGGGGCGAGCCTACTGCTATCAACTGGAGACAAATCCAGACTCCCGGCAGCTACTGAGAATTTCCAGATGGAAAAACCTAGTAACACCTGGGAATTGAACCCAGTACATCATGCTGAGCAGAAGCGAGGCAGTCTTTTATAAACTTTGTGGCTATTAATGCATGCGGGTTATTATTACGAACAATTTTATGGCTAAATACTTACCCATTAAGGTGGCCTTAAGTGTACCTACTCGTACCTTTTTTCGTTTCGTTTTTTTTTTGCGAACATCGATACATTCGGTCCCCTGCCGCGACGTAGGCACAAAAAATACATAGGTAAGAGTATGTACCCATAAATTATCGACAATGTTACGTCCGCGGACTTATTTATGAAGACCTCTTATTATAAAATGTAATTACTTTAGTCCTTATTATTGTAAGGGTTTATTTGAAGCTGTGCTGTCCCCGCTTTCTTGCGACCTCAAAATTTCTTCACCTTCTAAAAGATTCTTCACTCTCTGGTCAAGTAACCGTGAAACAATGCAACAAAGTATGGAAATAGAAATTACGCTTTGTTAATCACTGAGCGTGCGTAGTTTAATCAATCATTCAATTTCTAACTATAGAAGCGTGACAAGCTAGTGTTGTGACCGCTCGATATACAGACGCCAGCACATCAAGCTACCCGAAACTGTCAAATTTTCCCAATCAACTTTGAACATTATGCTTTAGCAATAAAATTGAAAATCTAATAAAGAAATTTGACAGATTGTAGTAGCTAGATGTGCTGGCGTCTGTACTACACATAAAGTAACTACTTATTAAAATATGCACTTTGTAACTATACAAGGTTGCAAGTCACAGGCCCGAATTGGCGCCGCAGTGTTTCACGCGCGCCACCTGAGAGTGGGTGCGGACTGCGGCCTTTACAGGAATGGCCGCACGGGGAGGTGGGACCCGCTGAGGAGCAGCGGGCCGAGGCCTGTCGGGGGAGCGGTGAATGCTTATGCGAATCCCGCAACACTCGGTGGAACACCGCGGTGGTTTTAGCCGGTAAGAGTCCGGCATGCCCCTCTGTCAACCCCACGATGGAGGAAGTCCATGAGGATTTCCATCGCACAGCAAAAAAAAAAGGGATGTCGACGACAAACTGTAACCTTGAATTCAGTGGCCTTTTTTTTTTGCGGATGGGAAAATCATCAAATGACTCCTCCCAGCTCTGGGTGGAGCGGAAGGGTGTGTCAGACTCTTACTGAATAAAACCCACCAGTGTTCCTTCCTTAGCCCTTTATGTTCCGGGCCAGCGGTAACCCTTTCGGATAATCCCGCTGACCCGGCAGGCTTCGGCCCTAAGGGGGCCCCCTTAGGGCCCTCGAGGCTGACATCTCTTGTAGCCTTAGTGTGAGTTTTTTCGACTCACGTTCGATTGCGAGCGCGTTAGAATTTTGTATAGGAAATTAGGTTTCTCCTAGTGACCACCAGGTGGCGCTATAACTTTGAGTGAAAAAACTCACACTAAAGCCACAGCACATGATTCTAGACGTCTAGCGTAGAAATTTTTCGTCGGTTATAAAAAAAACTACTTTTCCTAGAAAAGTGCAATACGCGGGTAAAATGTATGGAGGAGCAAATTTTTTTTTTATAACCGTTGAAAATGGTCAACAGGGTGTTCAGAATCATGTACTTACTGAATCCACGGTAAGTTTGCGCGTCGATGTCCCTCCTACCAAATAGGTACTTACAAGAGAAGCTTTTCGCAGATAAGCTTCATCGGCCGCAGAATATGTTTTGAATTTTTCGAAATGCATAGGTATGAATAAAATGGCTAATCAAAAATACTCAGTGGTATTGTTATATAAAAAATAGAGCCATGTTTACAATTAAACTCAAATTATAAATCACTTTCTAAGTTTATCTTAAATTCGATTGACATTATAATATGTAGTTAAGTTAGGCAGTCGCTCCATGTAAAATACTGGTATTCAGCTGAATCCGGTTAGACTGGAAGCCGACCCCAACATAGTTGGGAAAAGGCTAGGCAGATGATGATTATAATATGTACATAGTTAGTATTACTATAAACATTACAGTAACATTTGAAACTTACTATAAAATAAATAAATAAATATAATTCATTTATTTCAGGCAACGATCCATAATCAATACAAAAAAAAACATAAATTGTCAATTTGTCATCTTAATTTTTAAATATGAAAATTACATTCAAATTAATTAATAATCATCAAGTCAAAAGTAAATGTCAAATTAAAAACTATAAACATCAACTACAGTAAATGTCAGACTGAACTATCAAATGTCAGCTACAATAATTAGGTATTATGATAACCAAATAATAACGCCAAAATTCAGAATTGATATACTGTCTACAGAACTGGAATTATAACATGACAAATTATACTCTCGCGACATGCCTGCCACAACTGTCCCTAATGTAGGGACAATCAAAACGCTTGGCAATCATACTTTGATAGCAGAGGTTTATGAGAAACGGTACAATAACGAAGATAATAACTTTACCAACGGTTACGACACTAATTCAGCGAAACGGATTCGACATAATGAATGTATAAAATTTCTAATTGTCTACTAAGTTCAGATTTACGTTATGAAGTCGCCATGAATTACCCTGGTAATTACTTTACTGTATTCTGTATATTGTCCGGCTGTCCGCGACTGTGTCCGAGATTTCTCTTAAATGAGAGTAAACATGACAATTACTGTCAATCACGTTATAGTGCTGACATCGATACCTCCATTTATTCTGAAGTATCGTAGTTCGACGCTCACGTTTATTCCAAACTAGCTTCAGCCTGCGACTTCGTCTGCGTGAAAGTTTTTGTTCTCCCGACCCACACCATCGCATCGCATCGCATCGTCCACCCGCGGAATTTCTTTGTTTTCGCTTAGCGTTCTTCCTAACTTTTTCCTTTTTGCTCGGCTCCTAGCGTGATGTTACTTAAATAGCCTATCCTATAGCCCTCCTCAAGAATTGGACTATTAAATGTATAGTTTTTTTTTTTATATCCGCCTAGTAGTTTCAGAGATTATCGCATTCAAACAAACAAACTCTTCAGCTTTATTATTATTAGTATAAAAAATAAACCGAACACAAACAAAAGAGGAGCGTGAAACTAAAACCTCTTCGGTATCAAATTCGATTATCTTTTTAATTCGATTATTCTATATTCAAATGAAGGCGGGCCCTATCAATAAGTTGAATGATCCCATTGTTTCTTTTAATAATAAAACTGCTGGTGTGAGAACACTGATATCAAAGCACAGTGTAGGCAACCATTCTATCAAAGATTCAACGCCTTTTAAATTAACAGCTTTGAAAGTATGATTGGTAAAATACCTTTACTCACAAATCATCGCGTTGACCTGCCGTATCAGTGTAGTCAGTAGTATATTCCAGTGTTTTTTTTTTTTTACTAGCCATTGCTCTCTTTCCATCTCTCTCTGTTCAGAGGTGCCAAGGACCAATCTTTATTAAAATAGTCCAGCTCATCCCGCCATTTTCGTCTGGGACTGCCGCGATGTCGTTTGCTATTAAGCGGACCCACTGGGTCGAAAGTTTGGACCATTGATCGTCTGACATGCGGCAGATAATGTGTCCAGCCTAATTTCATTTATGCGTGCCAGCTTTCCGAGAAACATCAGTTATTTTAGTGATGGAACGGATTGTTGTATTCTTAACCCGGTCCACAAGTTTAATACCCAGAATATTCCAGTGTTTAAATCTTCTTTATTTTCTAGGGGTGGCACTACAATGTCTTGGTCGACATGGCGAAGCGCTGGCGGCGTTCAGCTCAGGGTTGGGAGTGGAGCCGTCTTCGAGGCAGCTGCTGGCAGCTCTGGTGGAAGCCTCCCTGAAATCACCACTCCGGACAACCCTGGAGCCTACGTTTAGACAGTTAGAAGCTATGAAATTGGATCAATCACCTTTTGTACTGATATCGGTAAGTCTTTGTAATAGACATCACACTAATATTATAAAGGCGAAAGTTTGTGAGTGTGTCTGTATGTGGGTTTATATGTTTGTTACTTCTTCACGCTCAAACGGCTGGACCAATATTGATAAAATTTTGTATGGAGGTAGCTGACACCCTGGATTAACATATAGGCTTCTTTCTTTCCCAATATTCCCACAGATCGATGCTTATGTGGGTAAAACCGCGGGGCTCAGCTAGTATTATGTATAAAGGCGAAAGTTTGTGATTGTGTTTGTTACTTCTTCACGCACAAATGGCTGAACAGATTTGGATGAAATTTGGCACACAGATAGTTTATAACCAGGATTAACACATAGGATACTTTTTATCCCGATATTCCCACGGGATGGACACTTATGCGGATTAAACCGCGGGGCGCAGCTAGTTCCAATATAAATACAGGATATGGCAGGGAATACCTGGATGAGACTCGCACAGACCAGGGAAGCATGGCACAAAAGGGCGGAGTCCTAATAATACTCAGCAGTAAATATACACACATCAAAAGTGTCTAGGGATCAAGCATTTTTATGCAGATTTCTTGAGATTGTGATGTGGCTTTGTAATAAATTTATGATTTTATAAATTTATATGGATCCTTTTTGGTGCATTTCATAATTTGAATCAGGAACTGTGAATCAAATTCGAGTAAAAGATGAAAATCAGCTGTCAATATTTTCCCTATAAAAACATACAACGCATTGAAGACATTATTAGTGCTACTGTTTCCCTACTACTGATTAAAACCAACGTTATTATGGAGCGGCGACGTCATTTAAGCAGGGAAGAAATGCTCAGAGCCGTGGGAATGATAGAAGCTGGTTCCCGGCAACGTACTGTGGCTTTAGCTCTGAATACAAGTCAGAGTGTTATCAGTCGACTTTGGACACGTTACCAAAGCACTGGTACCGTGGCTGAGCGCCATGGAGGACGGTATCGCTGCACCACACGGAGACAAGACCGATACATTCAAATCTTAACTCGAAGAGCTCCAACAATAACCGCCATGATGTTAGCCGTGAGGCTTCATCACTCTTCAGGGAACTTAATTAGCGACCAAACAATCAGAAACCGCTTGCATGAAGTGAACCTTCATTCCCGAAGACCGCTACGGGTACCACCTATAGCAATGCACAATCGTAGGATTCGATATCAATGGGCTCTTGAACACAGAAATTGGGCAGAAGAACAATGGCGTTTCGTGTGCTTTTCTGATGAGTCTCGTTTTGGTATGAGACCGGATACAAGACGTATACGACACTGGAGAACCCCTGGACGCCAACAGCGATTAAAATCCTGCCAGGAAGTCCATCCTTATAGTGGTGGAACCATCATGGTATGGGCGGGTATTTGGATCGGCGGAAGAACTGAGTTGATTTGGATCAGAGGCAACCTCAACGCTCAAATTTATGCTGAGACGATTGTATCAGACGTCATCGTTCCTCTACAAGTGCAAATCGGTCCCTTATTTCAGTTAATGCATGATAATGCACGACCGCACACCGCAAGAGTTGTAAGACAGACTCTCGCCGCAGCTAACATCAATGTCCTGCCCTGGCCTGCTCAGTCGCCAGACTTGAACCCGATTGAGCATGCATGGGATATGCTACAGAGAAGAGCTCTGCCGAATATGGAGGGTATCCAGTCGCAAGAAGACCTTTTTTTGTTGTTGCAACGAACATGGGCGGCCATTCCACAGCGTGATTTGGATGAACTCATTTTGAGTATGCCAAACCGATGTTCTTGTGTTGTTAGTGTTCGCGGTAGAAACACGGATTATTAATTGTTTAAGTTACCCAATAAAATTTTAAAGAAAACTGTTATTTCAGTCTTTTTTTCGAACTTTTGTGTTAGTGGTTCAAATGTCAAAAATCCCTTTATTAGGAAAATGGCAAATTTCTTTATTAATGCAAAGGTGACTTGGTTTATCGTTACTGTGACAAACGAAAACACTTTATTTAATGAATCCTTAAAGAAAATTTTAATTAATATCAATCAGGAGAAAAGTTATTGCAAAAATATATGTTGATCCCTAGACACTTTTGATGTGTGTAGTATAGGACCTCCCTTTTGTAGATCAGGCAGCAGGGTGAAACAAGGCTCTGCCAGGGTCGCGGGTTGTTCGAAAGAGATAAGGTGGCCCCTGGCACAGGCAACTGAAGGAACACGGGTGGGTTTTAGTCAGTAAAAGTGTGACACGAAGAGCGGGAGAAGTTATTTGATAATTTCCCACCCAAAAATAGGACCATAATAGCTTTGCTTTGAAGTCCCATATGGAAGTAGCTATCACAAGTAAAATAAGCTTACGAATCTATTTATATACCCAGTTCGGCAATAAAAAATGCTACCATTGCTGCATTGGTAAGCAAAACGATTCGTTATTGTTTATAGAAACCGAGCATTAGCTGTTATAACACTAACAAAAGAAAATCGACAGATGTAAAAACCTGACGCAATAACATTCAGAATTCAGACACTGCAATGCCAAAGTTTAAAACTGTGAAGATTAACACATAATCAAATAACTAACTAAATACACATATCCAAGTCGGGAGCCCTTCTAAATAAATACCCCGAATGCAATTTCATTCGTTATCGCGATGGCATTATGTTAATAATGTTGTAAGAATAGTGTTGAGCCTGCAAATGATACACGAATCTTCGTGTTGTACCTTCGCTTTCGTTTTAGCTATATCAATTATATGTTTTATGGTTTCAGTTTAATAGTGGGCCATTTTGAGCGCTGTAGCTTGTCATTGGTCATTATTTATGATTCCACAACCTAATTTGTTCAATGATAAATGATTTTATTCTGTACTAGCTGTGCCCGCGCCTTCGTACATTGGATTTCATGGGTTGTAACTTTTTGCACGGAACCCTAAGTATTTTTCGATTATAAAAGTAGCCTAAGTTACTCCTTATAACATCAGCCGCAGCAGCAAAATCGGTCCAGCCGTTGCGAAGAACAGAGAGAAAGACAAAAAAATTAAAAGTTGTTTTTTGTTATAAGTACCGTATATACTTTCACATGCATTTAGTAAAAAGCTGTTATTTTTATATTGCAAACAGACACTTCAATTATATTTACCTGGATACATAAGTAGGTTTGTACTAACACTTATACACGTCAATCATATTTTAAAAAACTAGATGAGGTCAGCGTTTCCTATCCGACTACTCTGAGAAGAAAGGCGGAAACAAACTCAGAGGTCACAGTCTCATTTAAAGTCCAGGCACAATCATGGTCAGATCATGTGACGACCATGTAGATTAGTGTCTAAAATGGTGTCTTGGGAAAAAAAGTCACAGATTTAAGTGGACCTGTCCAGTTAATACAAGCATTTGTAAGTAATCGTGTAGCTCAACCTAGAGGAGCTCAACGACTCGATGAAAAATACCAAATAAAGGAAAGGAATTTCTATTCCTACCTAATTGCGTAACACACTATCAACTAACATTACCAGCAACATTAACTAGCATTTGTAAGTAATCGTGTAGCTCAACCCAGAACTTAAGGAGCTCAACGACTCGATGAAAAACACCAAATAAAGGAAAGGAATTTCTATTCCTACCTAATTGCGTAACACACTATCAACTAACATTACCAGCAACATTAACTAGCATTTGTAAGTAATCGTGTAGCTCAACCCAGAACTTAAGGAGCTCAACGACTCGATGAAAAATACCAAATAAAGGAAAGGAATTTCTATTCCTACCTAATTGCGTAACACACTATGAATCATAATCTGAATTATTTTGAAGGATATTGCTAATCCATTGCTTCATATCGCTGCCCTAGTTCAACAGTAAGATATCTTTAAAAAAAATCAAAATTTAGATATGTTTTGTTTCAAGTGAAAAATTTGCTCTTCTGTCCGGTTCAAAAATCGGATATGTGTAAAACATAACCAAAGTGCCTAAATTTCAATGTCTCACTGCGACATTTAAGCATATTTTTACCGACCTTAAGTTCAAGATTCTGACATCTTATGATATTTATAAAGTCAGGCAGATTTTTACTTTTATTTTATTTCTACACAGAGACCTTCAAATGTCCTTATATAACTCCCTAAAACATTAAACTAAGCTATAGTTTTAAAAAATCAACTACGTTTTTCAATTAACAACGAGTGAAATAATGACAGTAAAAGCATAAAAGTATGAATAACTCAAAACATACTTTTTTCAACATACTGTTGAACTAGGGCAGCGATATGTTCGATAAAGAACAATGCCCACTTTCCATACATTTAAAAACCTGATGATGTAAGTTAATATATAGTTATAAGGTATAGTGGAAAGAGTACCTGTAAGATTAGAAAATAATGTCATATAGTCATTTTTACGATTTAAAGTCTACAAAGGCCAAAAATATTAATGTTACTTTGTAGGTTAGGATTTGCCTTTACGACAGTTTGTTTACATATAAAAAGTCTAACTTTGCTATTGTATTGTCAAAAGTGATCACTTGCCTACCCATTTCGTTGACCGCAGTACACATATACCTACCTACTACGTCATCCAGAAATTCTGCTGGAGCAGAGATATTGTCTTGAAACCTAGCCCATCTCAGTAGTTATACACACAAAATGGCACAATACACAACGAGACGCACAGACTAATAAAAAATAGTTATTGATTAAATAAAACTTAAAATAAATTATAAAACTCAGAAAAAGAGTTGAATAAAGTCAAGAAGCAGTGTGCAAAACGGAACGTTGTAAAAAATGAGTAGTTGGATGCGTTCAGGGTAATTGAGATGCGTTCAAAATAAGGACATAGAGTTAGCATAAAGAAAAATAAATAAATATTTTTTTCCTGGCCTTCTTTTAAAATTGTGATTAGCGTAATGAATGTACAATTAAATTAGCTGAATTTTAATAATTATTTCATTTCTATACATTGTCAGGTGAAAAATGGGCATCCTTCTTTGTCTGCTCAATAACGTATATTAACGCAATGAATGTTGTTAAACTGTCAAAATGAAAGCCACTCCTACTGACAGTGTCACGCAATTAACCCAGCTGTAACTTATTCGATTTCTAATTTACAATCTAAGTATACCATTTTCTATCTACTACGAGGGCACATAATATCTGGTTTTCCCTACAATATTACAGGTTAACGACCAAATTAAATACCTACATTGTTTTCATGTGCTAAAGACACATTGATTCCCACGCCTGGGGCAATCGCGTTTCACTGAGGGGATATTATAATAGAGCCATAAAATATTTACTGCAAGACTACAAACCTTTATTTGTTCGAGAATGACTTAGGACTGAATAACATATAAAGGAGATGTTCCAAAAATGTATGGAGCCTAGGCCACCACTATGTACACTAAATGTAAATATCGCTATACAATATAGTACGGTTACTATTAACGGTTTTATAATGTTAATTTTCTACAATTTGACTTCGTTTTAATGTACAACTCGGTCAAGGATAGCAACACAAAATAAATATGGTGGATCAGCAATATGTGAAATGTCACTATGACAATGACATTTATTTGATGTGTCGTAATATCTGCGAAAAAAAACAAAACCCGAATTCCGAAAATACTTGGGTTTTGACTAACATTCAAAATTCAAAACAAAAACAATCACTAAAAACTCCGAAACACATCCAATTCAACACGCGCGAACACAACAATCCAAAGACAAAGTCAAACTGTCAAAGAAAGACGTCACGTCACACAACTTAAAACTGTCAAAGTCGTCAAACGTCATGTCAAACACAACTGTGATGAATACCATAAAAATAGGTTTATCTTATCAAAAAACTTCCCAAATAATCAGTTGTGTACACCCACAGACTAAGAGAAGTGTACACCTGTACTTTTCTTCAAATTAATTTGTTTGTATTTTTATGAAAATCCCCTATTTTTTTCCTATTTATCTATGTAGTGTACATGGTGGTAGCCCAAAATTAAACATCTCTTTTAGACTAACAGAGTTGATAAAAATAATCCTAACGAGGCATGAGGAACAGAGTGTAAAGTTCACTAATCCTCCATAGAAAAGGCATTCCTCCGACCAGACGGGTGTGTGTCTGATAGGCTACTTCCTAACGATTATTGTCGAGATGTTTTAATATGCTAGTTGCACGGTAAACTTCACTTGCGCGATGCAGGATTTTGGGTGACGTCAGTTTGTTGCGTATATAGTTCGCATGCGGTGTTGTAGATGCCGCCACTACCCATCAAAGCATACAAAAGCTGTAAAAAGGGCTAAATAATCAAAGAAGCTGTTAATAGAAAAATCAAAATGTATAAATCTACCACCAACCCCACATCCCTTAGTGAACCAAACAAAATACGTTAGAACAATATAAAATGATGATCAACTTCCTCTAAACGAGCGGAAGAATGCACGATTCATGGAGATGCCTTAGAGACCGAACCCATTTCAAATTCAGTAAATGCTATTGTTGATGACCTATTCCATACAAAACATGATGTACCTATAATGTACACGGGATTAATATCACGTAACAATATGTCGCTAAAGTTTAAATCCTGTATAATTAAATGCCACGCTTGTAACGTCCAAGCTTGCCACAGTCGACCTGGGAATCGCAAAATTGAAAGGATTATACATGTAAACATGGCCAATGGTTTAGCATTAGTGTGCAAAGCTGAGAATTACTTAGGGTTATAGCGACTAACAGCCCGCTCTGCGCAGACGCAAATGCTTCGTTTTGTATGTAAACGAACAACATTGACGCGTCAAGATCTCGCAAATTGTACATACTCCTACAGAGCAAAAGTCTTTCTGCTACAGAAAAGGAACGAGCTTTAAACACTGCGTTTTGGGATTTCAGACCGTTTCACGTCCAGCTTTATGCACCAAGTTTTTCATCACTCAGTTAACAAAATCGTATCCAAGATAAACGATAAACTAAGAAAAGTTGTATCCAAGATAAACTAAGAAAGTTCACTTATTGTTCTAGTTGAATTGAATATAAATATGAACTTAGTGGTCCGAGGAAGAGTCCTTTGTGATTCCTCACAAGAGAGTATTCTTCGGACCACCACGATGCCTACTTTAGCAACTTCCAAAAGAACCTACAGCTTTGATGCGATGGTTATAGCCTGTAAAAGCATTAAAAGGTTTTGTAAGATATTTCAAATATTGCCAAAAATGGTGTCTCCCGTTATTTCGTATCTGGAGACTTCGATAAAAGCAACCTTTCTTTGTCCGTAAAAACACCTAATAAAGAACATAATATACGATCCTTCGCGATTATACGCACATCGCATTTGCCACGTTCCATGGATGAATTGCCTTTTGACAGACAGGGTATTGTGCCTATGATATAAATATGAAACACTAGCTTCTGCCCGCGACTCCGTCCGCGTGAAATTTCTTACTCCCCCGACCCAGCCCGTCGCATCGCATCGCCAGCTATAACTTCGTTTTCGGTTAGCGACAAACTCTTCAGCTTTGTTATTGGTATAGATTCAATAAAAAAGAACTGCGGGTGGATCGTTTCTCCATAGAAACGCTTTCGCCTGTTTTCTTTCTGGTTAATAACCATAAAGAAATGATTTTTACAGAATAATAAATATTAACTACTTGTATGACCCTGATGATGCATTATTTTTATAAACACTAGAACGCTTAAAAAAGACTTCATCCATAGTTGGGACTAGAGACCCTAGTCCTAACTCGCCCGCTTTTAACCCCACTGCGCCAGAAGGAGGGTTATTTATATGCCTAGTAGCTGCAAGGGTACAGTTTCTCAGAAAAGTGCTACGATGTAGAAAATAAACACTTACGACGTATAAATACGTCGTCATGTCGATTGAAACCGCTGTCAACAAAGGCCTTTAAGAAATATCTTCTAAATTGGTCGAATAATGGAGGAGGAAATAGGCGAGAGCCAAATCTCGAATTACGACTTTTTACTTAGGCTTTTTCAAAAGTCTCTCCGACCACATTTCCTCTTAATGGGAAGTATCTATTGGGCTTTTATGGCAGAATAACTGTTCCTTATTGTATAACCAGTTCAGGTACAGTTACTTACAGAGTAAGTACCCATATTTAAACAAGAATTGAGAGAAAAACACCATAAAACGTTGTCACCTCTCCATGAATAGTGTCTCGACAGCATAAACACCACGCAATACTCTCCGCGGCTCTCGAAGTCTCGCTCGATCCCAAAATAATGCGATCCATTAACGTACCTCCGGAAATATGTGCATTGTCAGTCCTTCTCTCAGCATTGACGGAGACATGGGGACAGACTCGCGATTTACATAAAAACACTGACCTATAGAGGACGTTTTCATTTCTTACATTTATAACTGCGAAAATTTTGTAGGTACGTTTAAATTGTTATTTAAATAAGTAATAACTTAAAGATCCTAAAATGTTTCGTGTTTTCCGAAGCCACACATATCACGTTTTAAGCGTAGGCAGCGATCACCCTTTCCCAAAGTGGTAACAACAAAGTCACATAAACATTTACGTCTGTCGTGAATGAGACTGAAACATTAACGAGATTCGCACGTCTCTACACGAAAACAAGTACACCCTAAGTGACATATTAAAAGAAAACCACATTACGCAAATACAATCGTATCATTATACAAATAATGGCACATTTAGGTCTCGTCGATGTTGGCAATATTAAGCACCCCATACACAGAGCGAGCGGACTATTTGCATACATTCCGCTGGCGTGCAGTCGGGCGACATCTGAACATTTTTCGGCGCATTTAACTCAGACAATGGGGCTGAGTGATCAAAGGCCCATAAATACGCGACCGACCCCCGTGAATTTACATACAATCTGCGCGACAGTTGATCGGCAGCCCAGACGTGAATGGCCGAAATGGCGTCGCACTACCACAAAATGGCCGCCGCTCCGCGCATACAATGTACCGAATTGAACTGAAAATCCGTAAATTGAAGCGATTTAAACACTGAGATAAAGAAACTGAACGTCGACATTGTATTATCTGCTCTCCTGCGCATTTAAGTGTCTAACACTTTCCTAATCTTGCCATAAAACGATGAAAATTATTAAGAAGCTTAAGTAGTTAGTGCTAAAGCGAACTCAAAATGTCATATAATCAAGAATTCCAGTTTAATGCCTGTACTACATAAAACTGGATCTTGACGACTCGAGCTTGCATTTTCTAAATACAAAACATTAGATACACAAAATACTGTCGATATCTTTAGAATACCTACTTACTGATCCAACTAACCGCTCCCTGGGTGTTCCTTAAATATGATATTATAGCTTTATATCAAGATAAGTTCAAATCATCCGGCTAAATGTTCCTACAGCCATCGCATCGGCAAGCTTAATGGCTTCTTAAAAATTCGTCGCGCTTTTTGTACCCGCCAATGATACTCAAATTCGCATTTTTGCACATACATTAGTTTATTATTATGTCGGGGTTAAAAGTAAATGACATCAAAGGCGAGATTAAGGGCACCGATTGTAAGCCGGAGTGGTCACTGGATGATTCAGAAGCTGCACAGAATGGTCATTATGAGTTAAGAATACAACGGAAGCTTTGCTTGCTAAACGTGGCTATCTAAGATTTTAAGTAGTCGTTTACAAAAAATATATTTATGCTAAGACCGCATTCCATCACGGCGTCCATTTACTTTTATTACTACATCGGTCACAACAGTACCTATGCATGTGCATTACTGTCACTGACTATGCCTTTTAGTGACACAGAAGTGATTCTCTATGACTCCCTTTGTTCCCGTTCCGAAGGAAATGAGATTAAAACACTCTAACGACAATGCCAACAAAATATGAATATAAGTGAACTTTTGCCATATAACTACTTAGTAACATATTGTACCTGTTAGCAATCAAACTTAATTCGTTATTAGAAAACGGTGGAAGTTATTTAGGTCCAAGTCAATCAAAGTCCTGCGACCTAATTGCAAACACACTTTCAATCACAATCGAAGGGTTTTTAAGGAAATTCCTAATCCATCGCTTCGTAGGTTAGAAAAAAATCGCCTGCTCAATAACGTAAATAACGCAATGAACGTGGTTGTACTGTCAAAATGAAAGGCATAGAGATCAATTGCCATTTTATACGAGTATGTTTTTCGCAAGTACCCCGCAGCTCTTATTTCCAAGGCATCGTCGTGAGTTCGTGACATATACCTTCCCAAAAACAAAATACTAGAAGTTGATTGTTTCAATTTATTCATATCTTACGTCTTTATTCAGGTGGTTGGTCAAGAGCTGTTGGCAGCAGGACAGTACCAGGCTGCAGTCACAGTATTAGAAGCAGCACTAAGAATCGGATCCTGCTCTCTCAAGTTACGGTAAGTTACATCACTTAACCGAAACGACTCGAAACAGACGACGACGAAAGGAAACTGAAATGACGGTAGAGTCCAAAGATATTGCTTATGTTTCAGGGTTTATTTTTGGATTGAAGATTCTCTCAGACAGAAGTTGTTTTTATATTTGTGAACTTAGAATGTTTAAAAATTCTGGTCTTTTAAAGGCTTTTTGCTACTGCCGATCAGGAGGCCTTAAAAGGCCACTTTGGAAGAATCTTAAAAGGATAACATTATGAATCATAATGGTATCAAATCCCATTGGAAAAGGATTTTTCAGGTATTTTTATTGTCTGTGCTAAAATACCAATCAATCCAATCCAAATCCAATCCCAATCTCTTTGATTATACCTACCTACGTAGTGCAGCGGAAAAAATAAAAACACGGACTGTCTTCGCCATATTATGATTTATAATGTTATCCTTTTATGATTCTGCCAAAGTGGCCTTTTGTAGGCTCTCTGCTCACTAACTGACAGGGACAATCCTCGTAATTTTAAGAACGTTCACAGTCTGGGGGCCTAAAAAGGCCACTTTGGAGAAACATAAAAGGATAACATTACGAATTATAATATGGCGAAGACAGTCCGTGTTTTTCTTTTTTTCGCTGCACTATGTAGGTACAATCAAAGAGCTTGGGATTGGATTTGGATTGGATTGATTGATGGGATTTGATACTTATTTGAACTTAACAGTTAACTGTCCATTATGTTATCCTTTTATGATTCTGCCAAAGTGGCCTTTTTAGGCCCCCTGATCTCAGTCTCAATCTGTCAAAAATACCTCTAATTTCCCTACATTTTTGACAAGTTTTTGACATTGATTATCGCTTAGATTTGATTCCGACTAGATTTTAAATGTTTTTAATTAGGGGGATCTGCTCACTCACTTAATTATACCAGCACTTCAATTACATATTCGATAATAAAACCCAAGAACTTTAATCTCCGACCATTTTATAGTTTACGCAATAAAACAAAAGATAAATCTAACTTCTTAAGGCTCAAAAATTAATGTTGGTACGCGAGTAAATCTTGTGTTAAGGCGATGATAAATGACGTACCACAAACAAAACACACCGATCTTCGTTTTACGGATAAGGTAACTTAGATGTATATCTTTAGGATCTCTTGTTCAATTTGTTCAGTTTACTCTAGAAACAGGGCTCGATAATGTTACGCAAAATACTTGAAGTAGAGCCTTACAAGGAGTTCTTACATAAAAACTACGCATCAACATCTAGTCAGAACCTCCATAATCTGAGGAACAGGGAAAGTTGTCCTCAATCTAGCACTTGCACATAGCTTTGCCAATCAACATAATTATCTAAACTAGTTAAGTTGTACCCATTAACATTTTTACAAGTAAGTTATTCGCCTTATTCGGAGATATATATGTCTATTCTGGGGCTGCGAGACGATGCAATGCCTTTTACGATTCGCGTCCGACAAGCACTTTCAATTTCACGCCGATATTAGGAGACTAGCTCGGTCTGCTGATAAGTGTAGTTTCCGTCGCTTGCAATGAAACTGTTGTGGTTTATTGCAAAGCTGATCGTTTGCGTGTATTACTTAAATAGATTGTTTGTCTGGGTAATTCTGCATAGATATGAGAAGGGAATCTTCATGCTTAGCCCAAACAGAAGAAAATGAGTCGAATTTGACTTTTTTGCATATAGTAGTGCAGTGGTAAAGTCCCCGTGTTACGAGTTGTAGATCGTGAGTTCGAACCTAAACGAAAATATTTAATTTAATCACCACTGTTCTCAAAACGGTGAAGGAAAACATGGTGAGGAAACCGGCATGTCCTAGAACCAAAAAATACGAAGACGTGGGACATCCACGACATTATAGGCTGATTATGTGTGTGTGTGTGCATATTGTACTTAACCAATGTGCTGAATAATTACATACAGTAATCATCGCAAGAAACTGCTATAATAAAACCAACGATCCATTAAAACAAATCTAACATAACATATTTACATAAGTAGAATGCCGGACATCTCTAGTAATATCTACACAAGAAGACCGCTCCCAAGAATTTTCTAGATTAATATAGATAACGCCACTGCACTCACGATTATAAACACCAGTGCTTAAGTATATCCCAGTTATCTTCAGAATAAATTCTTTGAATCTGAATTTGTAAATGCTCCTACAGACGGATCGCAGTTTGCGGTCATCGTTGATTATAACGTGCAATGAAATGCAAATTATATGCGATTTGCCGATTTTTATGAACTGTTAAACTGTAACCACCTCAAGTTACTGGCGACGGTAGAAAGAAAACTATTGCTTGCGCTTTGCAAGAACTTATTAATATTCGATTGCTTCAATTACCGATTTAGTATTGCCGATGTTACCAATTCCTCAATATTAGCGCTCATTACTAAGTAAATTAGCTTATATCCCTAATTCAGTGTTATAAGCATGTGGTGTTTACCTTTATGTAAATCTTGCACTGGTACTTTACTAAAAAACCGGGCAAGAGCGAGTCGGACTCGCGCACCGAGGGTTCCGTAACATCCGGGTTTATGCATAAGGTTTATGTTTATGAAATTAAATGTTTTTTTTATTTTTGCGTTGATTGAATGAATGGTAAATTGTGGTTTAGGATTTATGACGTATTAAAAAAACTACTTACTAGATCTCGTACAAACCAATTTTCGGTGGTAGTTTACATGGTAATGTACATCATATATTTTTTTTAGTTTTATCATTCTCTTATTTTAGAAGTTACAGGGGGGGGACACATTTTACCACTTTGGAAGTGTCTCTCGCGCAAACTATTCAGTTTAGAAAAAAATGATATTAGAAACCTCAATATCATTTTTGAAGACCTACCCATGGATACCCCACACGTATGGGTTTGATGAAAAAAAAAATGTTGAGTTTCGGTTCTAAGTATGGGGAACCCTAAAATTTATTGTTTTTTTTTCTATTTTTGTGTGAAAATCTTAATGCGGTTCACAGAATACATCTACTTACCAAGTTTCAACAGTATAGTTCTTATAGTTTCGGAGAAAAATGGCTGTGACATACGGACGGACAGACAGACATGACGAATCTATAAGGAATCTACGGAACCCTAAAAAATGAATTACGTGTTTGTATCAGTGTAATAAATTGTAGTGAACCTAATAAAATAAATAAATAAATAAATACTATTTTATTTATAACCACTTATAAGATAATTGTACTAGAGTTACGAGTAGATAATGTTGTAAAGTGAAATATTAAAAAAATGAATATAGGCAATTAAAAGAAACAACAAGTAGGTAATTTATGCTCTCGCACAACTTGTAAAAGTTATAGAATCTTTTTATTAGGTATGAAACTCAGTGCTAGCAATAAGACATTGGGAACAAGATGTTATCATTTGATATTACTGAGCATCCGCACGAAGAAATTGCGAGTTAATTACACCAATCAGATTTTTACGCATCGTCTCACAGCTGGTTAGATGCAGATGCGGGTCGTCTACAGCGCACTAAAAAGAAATTAGTCCGTTTATTTTCGTATAAAAGTTTCGATCGTAATCCCTGAACAACAATTTCACACCATTAACGCCACTCAACTTGTTAATAAGAAGAAGACAAATGATCGAGCGAATCTCTCCCCTTCGTTCATTACTCGTAACATTATTATTTTTAATCACAGCCAGTACGTAACGAGTTGACAGTGGGATAATTTATATATACTTAAAGGGAACGGCTATCTTTGGCGGAATTTCGACGTTTTGATTTATAATGTTCCTCTGTCGAGGAAATAAAGACGTCGTAAATTTTGAGCGGGATATACGGTGTTGCGTTTTAATAACAGACCTCTAATTAATGGAATGCAATAGTCCTTATATGTGCAGTTACATTCGTACGACGTGCATAATTATGTTAGCGTTCCTTGGGATACGGCACTTAATCTTTCATTTTATGTCTTCTTGAAATTCTCTTGTGTTTTATACTTGAAAGAGTTGAAAGGCGATGTTTTCGCGGATGTGTGCTCCGAAAATAAAAGTGGTGGTGTGTTGCCCTTAGTTTACCGATCCCAATTTGGCAGTAGGTGGAACGTCATTTATATATCGCGCAACTGCAGGCAGCTTCCAGAATCAGGTGCTTATTGAGACTTGAGTTTTTTTCTTACATACGAATCCTGTTACGCTTTTGCTTCGAGGAACCTAAAATCAATTAGGGATCGAACCAAATCGATGCTTGTTATCATTAAGCCAATGGAGCGATAATTTAAGCTAAATGCAACCAATGTTCTCATTTAATGCGGTTAGTAATTGGCGGAATATTGCCAATCAATCTCGACGCATTAATGTGAGTACACAGCCGGCAGTACTTACCATAAATAATTACGAGCAGCAGCAATGCACGCACAAAAAATCTTGGTACTTTAATTTAATATTCATAAATGCAACTCACAGGATGTTTGCATACGTTCCGCTGCTTCGCTCTGCTTATCCTGCGAAAAAAAGGGGCGTAATGTTGCCCTTACACATCTACACCTTACTAATAATAAACGCGCTATTCTCAGGAACTACTATTATTTTCTACTACTATTTTCTTTCTTTATTTCAAAGAATAGTACTGGAACTACTATTCTTTGAAATAAAGAAAGAAAATACATTTATTTAGCACAAACTAAAAGACTCACAGTACACCAGAGACATACATCAGTTATAAACAAATGAAAAAAGTGTAAAGTCTGATGTAAGAAATTAGCAGGAAAGTGTGCCTCACGGCTGCGCCAAAAAGTCCCAGTTCAGCAAAAATACCAGACAACTAGTGCCTGACGCTGGTTTTCAACTGGACCATTTTTGCATCATCACACTAGGCCCTTAGGAGCCAAGGAAAGAGAAAAAGAAAATGGAGAGAACGCTAAGCGAAAACGTAGTTTTAGCGCGGGCAGACGACGCTAAGCGAAAACGAAGTTTTAGCGCGGGCAGACGACGCTAAGCGAAAACGAAGTTTTAGCGCGGGCAGACGACGCTAAGCGAAAACGAAGTTTTAGCGCGGGCAGACGACGCTAAGCGAAAACGAAGTTTTAGCGCGGGCAGACGACGCTAAGCGAAAACGAAGTTTTAGCGCGGGCAGACGACGCTAAGCGAAAACGAAGTTTTAGCGCCGGCAGACGATGCGATGCCACGGGGTGGGCCGGGGAACGAGAAATTTGACATAAGAAGTCGCGGGCAGAAGCTAGTACTGATATAATGAAGATACCTAATGCTTTAAGTATGGATGTTACACGTCACTAATTACTAAACAGAATTCACTGAACATCGAATTTCATCAGATCAAGTTACAGAAAAACAAAATATCCAAAGCGTTCACTGTTCTCACATTCTATACCGGGTCAAATTAAATTAGTTAGCTATACTCCGCAGACGTGATCAAAAAGATATATATCCAGATATTTATATCTTTTTACCTTTGTACCAAGATATTTATATCTTGATATCTTAACATGATAAAACAAAACAATTTTTAAAAAAATTGGGGTCTTTGACCGCTTTTAGTGTACAGACGCCAGCACATCAAGCTACAACAATATGTCAAAGGAGATGGCTAAATGACTGCCCCAAGCATGTATAGTAATCTCACATTAACTAGTAATATTTAAATATTCATTCATGAATTATTTAGTGTTTAATAATTTCCAAGAACTTTCGTGAATTATTAAACATAAAAAAGTATCTCAGTTGCTTTTTAGGGTTCCGTATAAAAACGGAACCCTATTACTAAGACTTCGCTGTCTGTCCGTCTGTCCGTCTGTCCGTCTGGCCGTCTGTCCGTCTGTCCGTCTGTCCGTCTGTCCGTCTGTCCGTCTGTCCGTCACCAGGCTGTATCTCAAGAACCGCGATAGCTAGACAGTTGAAATTTTCACAAATTATGTATTTCTGTTGCCGCTATAACAACAAATACTAAAAACAAAATAAATTAAATATTTAAGGGGGGCTCCCATACAACAAACGCGATTTTTTTGCCCTTTTTTGCTCGATATCAAAAATGGCAACATGTAGGCACTTGAAATATTCACGAAATACTCAGTTGTATTTTAACTTTAATAATAAATAATAATAATAAAATAAAATAAATATTTAAGGGGGGCTCCCATACAAAAACGTTTTTGCCTTGTGGTACGGAACCCTTCGTGTGCGAGTCCGACTCGCACTTGGCCAGTTTTTTTTTATTGACATGACAATATCAAGGGGAAATAATACAGTACTGCAAGCTAGGGAGGAGTCATATCGCTGTTCCAGAATGTCAAATCGAAACTCGGTTTTTGATAACAGGTATCAAAACGATTTATTTTCTGAAACTAAGAAATGGCAATCAAAGTTTTCGACGGGAATCGATGGCGCTCAGTTCGGTATCCTGTTTAGTTGCTTGTCACAGGGTTTTGATTCGGAAAATGGGGTTTTTTTAAAGTGACAATCGACTATACTCAATTCCACTTTTTTCTACTTAATCAAAATCAAATAAAAATAACTGAAAGCTTCGGAATGTGCTTCTTTGTTTAATCTTACTACCTATTTTGTGTCGAAAAATATTAACTGAATAGTGGTCGACAAAAACTAATTCTATTTGTATCTTTCAACCCTTTCGATTATTTTATCGATTCTGTTCCACCCGACGTTCAATCCCATCTCTATGAAAAAAACTAACGTCAGATGTCAGACGTCGTTTTTTAAGACTAAACGAATAAATAAATAGGTAAATCGCATTTTTGTTCTTTTATTTCAATATCTTTTATGCCCTTGGTTACTCAGTGCGTTAATTATCTACTTTAGGCAGAATTGTTAACATACCTATCTCAATACAGAAATTACAAATATTTGGCTCGGTTAACCTTTAAGATCTTTTTCAAATACGTTCATCATTTCAACCATAATGTTATTTACATTGTCTGTGAATACTGTCTTTATTTTAACTAATTTGGTTATGTAGTTTAGGTTTTACGACAGAATACTTATATTATTATGATTTTAGTGGAGATTATCTATCGTAAGTCCGTTTTATCAAGTTTTTTTGGTGCAATTACTCCTTTGTAGATATTTACGTCAAGTACCTTAGTCCAATGAAAAACACTAATCAATAAAAATCGTCGCAGACACGTTAAAACGCCTAGATAAAAGTGCATAGCAATGTCATCGTTTGAAGTTTTTGTACCTTTATCGTAGGAGTTACGCGATTTTTATTTCAGGAATGTGCGGATATGAAAAGTTCCTGAACCTTTTTAATTACAATATACTAATTTTCAGCTATTCAGCATTATATATTGCTAGGAACCATGTCTATACATGCATTTTCATTGCGGGATCAGTCGTCCATACTTCAGTTTAGCCATGTCCTTTCTTTAATAGATTTTCAACTTTATTGTTAAAGCATAAGGTTCAAAGTTTATTGGGAAAATTTGACAGTTTCGGGTACTTAGCTTGATGTTCTGGCGTCTGTACCTATTTACTTAATATCAGTAATTTTTTTTTTCGTGTAATCTTCACAGACGTGATTGGTACCAATATCTTTTCAGTTATAAGTACTCCAAGTACAATAACACCACCAGCGGTCGTTGACCCCTAAGAAAAAAAAAATTTTTTTTCTTTATTTCATCGTGTTTAAATATACCCATCTCGACTGCAAAGTTAGCGAAACTCTGCTAGGCTAATATAGTTTGGCCCTGTGTAGTAAAGAATAAGCCTTTCCTTCTTTCCAAGTTTGGATACGTCGAGGCACTACCACGAAAATCTAAAATCCTCGAAAACCTACTAAGCGAGCGAAAGTGATGCAATTACTTTTGAAACGCAAAAGAAGAGTAATGGCTATAATGTGCGTACGCTAGGAATAAAACGACTTATGTGCCAAAACGAAATTACTCCTTTTTTAACAAAATAAATAAATATAAAAAACTACTTTCAGTAAACTTTGGTATGATAATTATATGTTTTAAAGTAAATTTCATTGAATAACTCTTAAGTGTTACGCCGTGATGTCGAAAAAAGTAAAAAAATTATAAGTAACATTGCAATGTTTTGCATCGAGAAAAATTCATTGAATCGTGTATTCCTTTTACATGATACCAGTCAAAAACATATACCAAAATGTTAAATCCCTATTCCACATACTTAACAAGTTACACGAAATAGAAAAACCACATGTTTTTCAACATATCACCTTAAGCCCCAAACTTATATTGAAATGGAAGCTAACGAAGTATCGATGCACGCAGAAGATCAGTGGGAATGTATTCAGTAGATGCACCCTCGGAACGGGGCCCATGTTTATGGCGCTATTAAAATCACCGTTAATGACCTCCTACCATGGTCTCGGATATTTTGCCTTATGAGAAATACCAGCGCTTAATAAATATCTATGTATATCCAGCGCAGCCACTACTAGTGAAAGACCGTGTTTGAGTTAAGTCTATAGTCGTGTAGGGTGTTCATGTCGTGTCCAAGGAATTTCCATTGAATTACTTCGACGAATATAATAGAGAAAGCGATAATGTATATTCTGTGATATTTTAACATGAAACTTAATAATTTCTTGATTGTAACTTCTGTCGTGGGCTACTAAACACAGACCGACGTTCATTGCTAGTTGTATGAGCATTTGTTGGCATTTCAGCTCATGTAAAAGACAAAATGGTTGAGCTGAATGGTGTTGATCCATGCGTCTTGTTCGTGAACGAGCGCCGTCAGATTGGACTGGTCATCTCTTAGCTGCCACGGCTTATTTTAATTATTCTATTTTTGAATAATTTGTTTTGTTTCTATTCAACTCTGGATGCTTTTAACGTGTACGTCGTTTTACATCGATCATAAATTCAACATTAATGATGTAAGTAACTAATATTTTTGTAACAATATAATTTAAAAGAGTGTCCATTGAGTTTCTTATCCGTTCTTCTCCATGGGTCCCTACTACGCTTTGGAATGGGCAACAAACTAGCTTCATATTTCAGACTGACCGTCTCCTTGACAATTCAAAAGTGCCTGTAAATGGTTCCATTGAAATAAATGCTTTGATGAGACATTACAATAAGGCACGTTTGATAATACTAAGGGATTTTATAAGACACGATGACGATCATCACTACAATAAATAAATAAAAAACTTTTACGATGACTTCTGTGTATAAATTCCTGTATAACGAGCTCAAAATTGGAACGGGACGTAATTATAACACCTACGAGTACGTGCGGTGCGCCCGAGACACCTAATTCCTCAGTTAAATTTATTGAAACACGTTTCGAGCCGAAGACATTGATTGAATAAGCTCCATCTCTATATACACTTGGGAGACATTAAGTAACTCTTCCCGTCCCAAAATTGTCAACTTAAGCGTTGGAGCGGTCCGGCGTTGAAACCCACACCTCGGTGCGATCTTATCTCTGCGTTGATGGATCGAAGCTGGATCGATACGGGACTATTCTGTTCGCCCCACGATAAAACTCCACTCGATATAAATAAGGATTGTTATATGCGATCCTTATCGAGATGATCTTTGTTGACAGATGATGAGATTAAATGGGATAATACTTTGGAAAGGCTGAAATAATGAATACACTGACCACTTTTATTGATAAATTAACATAAATACTTTTTTCTATACGACCTCCCGGGTGCAATGGTCGAGAAAAATTACCTTGGCTTCCATATAAATGTGTTTTACATTATTCGCTGTCTGATATCATTAATATCTGATGCTTTAACAACTATATAACAGAAATATCTTAATTACGTTTGAAATCATGAATCTTATTTCCAACACTAACTCACCGTTAACTTATTTATGTTCAATCTTGCAAAATGTTAGTGCTTAGTGTTAATACACTCGTCTTGACATAAACCGGCCGACAGTACAAGAGCAGGTAATCTTAGTTCCTAGAACCAACTAAAATACCTAAGAACGCCGGCCATCGGCTGAGCGTAGCTTGAAGATAATGGTATTACGGGAAGCGACCGATTCGATCAGCGGATACGTCCCGATCGATTAACAGAATACGTCAGCACACGATCGAGAGATCGACGCGAGTGGAGGTGTAAAAGTGTGATGTCAAATTACATCGCGCTGTGTGATTCATTACGTTCACCACAAATTAAAATATTTATCTCAGATTATTTTAATCGGTTTCACACGAGCTATTTAAGAACGGGCAGGCTTGAAAAACCGGACGTGTGAACATTTAGTCCCGATGCTTATACCTCGTGGCTAATTATAAAGTCGTCGGCTGTTACGTGTTGTACGCAAAATGCGGCTATTATTATAATTGTTGTGTGCTTAGGTCGAAGTGCTTAGGGTGAGAAAGAGCTTTTGAATGTTCGTGCTTGTAAACGTTGCCTGAACGATGGGTGATCATTACGCCTAATAAAACTATATAGGCGGCAACTTGTTAACGTTAACTCTCTACCTCTCGGCTTGTTTGTAAAATATTACTGAAATTAGAGTTAATGGCGTCGACTTCCGAAGCATCCTCTAATTTAGGGTCATCTGCACTTACGGCACTAAAATATTGGTTTTCAATTCATGAAAACCAGTCTTAGCTTTCTAAAGTGAACCTGTGTTATTGAAAACGGACGTTCTGATTTCTCTTTAGGTAGAATATTATAAGCATTTATGTCTTGCCTAGTTTGCATGCTATGCTTATTTCCGTAAACTAAACATCGTACTGCATATTAAATATTTATGATAGCGTTAACACAAAACAATTTTCTTTGTACGGAAAATGGCTAATCGTGAGTAACTTCTTTTGTGTTTCAAGACCTAAATGCTAATATTTCATGTTCATTTAAATACAAATTCTAGCTTTATTGTATAAGCATAGTCAGCCTATAACGATCCCACTGCTGGGACACAGGCCTCGTCTCTGTGAGATGGAGTGAGCCGTAATCCACCACGCGGGTCCAGTGCGAGTTGGTATATGGCGATTATCACACTGCCACGCACCACGCTGCATGTTGCGTGACTGCGTATTTTAACGTTACTTGTAAGTATCTCCGTTTGTATAGAAAACACGCACAGTCCAACACACTGAAAACGCAACCACGCGCGTTCATGCGGATCACGCGCATACACGCGGAGAAACATGCACACCCGCGCGTAGGTGCGGGTCGAGACGCAAGGTATGGCAAACCGAATCCCACAGTGCCGCGCGTGATTTTGAATGGGCGTGACGTGTGTGTTTGAAAATGGATGAATGAAAATGAATAAATGAGAGCCGCCGTGCGTGAATCTACAAAACGCACCTACGCGCGTGAGTGCGCAAAAAACCCGTACGATGATGCAGATCTGCACTCCCGCAGGAACGCGCGTAGGTGCGTCGACACGCAATATGCAGCATGATGCGGGGCAGTGTGAAAATCGCCTATGTCACTTGTCTTCGAATTTTTGGTTCTTGGACATGCCGTTTTCCTCACGTTGTTTCCTTCAACACAACAACAGAATATATAATAATCAGCTTAACAATAATTCTACCAAATGAAACGTTGTCATACAAAAATTTGCTAATCGTTAGTTGTCAAAGTGAAACATCGGAGAAACGTTGGTTGGCAAGTGATAATTTGCCAAACAATTTTCGGCGAAAAGGCAGGACACCATGGGTAGATCATAAGATAAAGTTAGCCTTAATCTACAAAACACACTCCTTCTAACAGTAACTTAAATAATATATTTCTGTCAGAACCATAGCATCCTGTACATCAACAAACATTAATTCAGCCTAGGCAGAAGGAAGTGTTCCTTCAGACTACCTCGTTCACTAGCCATTTAAGCCAATAGAATGCCTATATAATTATTTAATAGTCACTAAACACTCCTATGATTCTACTCCAGTAAATTTAACATAATTTAACTTCCAAAGTATATCTAGTTATATTGAGTTATATTACATCATTTGAGTTTCTGAAGACTATTGCCGATTAATTTGCAATTTATCACAAACTAGCTTTTGCCCGCGGCTTCGCTCGCGTTAAGTATTATTAAAAAAAACTAATACATTTACATCCTCCATCATCTCTTATTTTATCCCCATGGGGGTTGAATTTATCAAAATCCTTTCTTAGGGAATGCCTACGTCATAGTAGCTATATGCATGCGAAGTCTCAGCCCGATCAGTTTAAAATTGACAAACTTTCATCCCCTATTTTATCCCCTTAGGGGTAGAATTTATCAAAATCCTTTCTTAGCGGATGCCTACGTCATAACATCTACCTGCATGCCAAATTTCAGCCCCATCCCTCCAGTGGTTTGGGCTGTGCGTTGATAGATCACTATGTCAGTCAGACACCTTTGAGTTTTATATATTCAGATAGAGATGTACTCTGACATTAATTATTCCCTGTCTGAGCTCATCGATTTGCGTTTGTTTATTGTACTTTTCAGAATCTGTGTTTGTATGTAGCTTTTTCGCTGAAGTCGCTTGTGTTGGGTCATTTGATTGAACATTGCTGGGAACTATTAGATTACTTTAGTTTTATATTTCCTCACGTCTCTTTATTGCGGGGATTCATTTAACCGGATATCAGACTATCTCAGCTATGCATGTTCTACGCATAGCTGAAATGGTAGTGGATGATGAATCCTGATGCTCCATTTTGATTTTATTTGTTGCAAAACATTTTCTTCTTTTTATGCCTGTCCAAGATAATTGGAGTCAGTGCAGTTGTTTTCTTCTTCCTTTTACCTTAGTCATCACCTCCTCACATCATACACTTTTCACCAATATCATCCCTCGCATATTTCATCTTCTTTTAGTGACCCTCTCCCTGGAGGGAGAGGGTCACTAAAAGAAAGGTCCATAAACGTTTATATTCATCACTCTATTTTAATATTTTCTGCCATTGGCACCACTTTCAGGCATAAAATTACTTATCTACTGAATGAATTATATTTCATTGTTCTTTATCTATTGTCGAAAGCGTGTCGTGTTCAGCAATTGTCATTTACTTGCGGACTTCGATGTTAGTTTGACTTTTGACTTCCCATGTGGAACGTTGTCGGTTATCCAAGGTACTAGTTTTACGATGTCTCTAGGTATGGCTAAAGTGCTGTACTGCTGTGCAAACCAGTTGCATTGTGTTAATTGGTGGCAGGAAGTATGACCTGCGTGTCAGTATTTACGAGTAAATTGCTATAACTTCTGCAGTTCTGAGTTTGGTCGTTACAAACTAAGCATATTAACTTTACACATTATTTAAAATTTACCCCACTAATATGACTGCACTATCCACTAGGTTCCACTAATTACTACTCTAGCATTCCTCCTGTGGTCCACTAATAACTAATTTAGATTTCAGTGTGCAAAGAGAGCACCACTAAACATTTCCCATAATAATGGACACATCGAAACGTATTTTAAGATTGTAACCTCTCTTATTCTTCTACAGGGGCTCAGTCTTCAGCGCGCTATCCTCAGCCCACTGGGCTCTCAGTCAACTAGATGCTGCCATCAACTACATGCAGCAAGACCTGGCAGTAGCCAAGTCTCTTGGAGACACGGCAGGCGAGTGCCGGGCGCACGGCAACCTTGGTGCCGCGTATTTCAGTCAGGGATCCTACAAGGATGCCTTAACGGCGCATCGGTATCAGCTGGTGCTGGCTATGAAGTGCAAAGTGAGTACCATATTGTAGTTAGCTATAAGTAGCATGATGTAGCAGTAGCCGAGGCTCTTGGCGACATTGCAAGAGGGTTTTAGTCGCAACCGGTGTCGTAAACAGGTCTTTATAAAGTGGGACAAAAATGACCGTCAAGCATTTTCCCTGACACCTGATAGATTTATGCGTCTGCTCCTGGAATTGAACTGTTACCTTTACTTTTACTCTTTGTGGAGATAGTCTACCCTTTAAGTATTATTATTGCGAAGTCTGTCCTCCACCAAATTTTGGCCTGCACGATCTTCAAATGTCAATTCTAAACGATCAAATAAACAATTCAACCGACTTGCTCCATTTACGTCTGCGAATAAATCAAGTGCGCCTGTGTTTGTGAATGCAAACCTTCTGGGATACTGCCTGGCTGATCTTGGCCCACAAATTATGTTATTACATAAGAATAGGCCTGCTACTCTAAAGACAATATATATACAATGACGTAGCGTTCAACCGCAGTCAGCCTCCGCGAACAGTTCTCTGAGTATAACAAATCGCTCAATATGAACTGTAGAGGGCGCCCTATGTTCTCAAGCGCTCCAATATACGCGCAGCAGGCACAATGGAATATTTACATAAAGAATGGTAGTAAACCGTTTGATTTTTCCTTTTACAAATGAAATAACAAATGTTCTCGACTTCTCGGTCGCAATAATAACTTGCGGGGTTTACGCGAGCCGTAGTTGTAAAAAGTTAATTTAATTTTTACTATGGTACTCCGCTCTCGGCTGATGATGGTTTATTATTTATAGTTTTGTTCCTTTGTATGGAGATCTTTCCTTAAATTAACGTGTTCATTAAGAGGAGCGGTCATAAGTTCAAACTTAGCCTATCCTAGCTGGGTAGTGGGGAATATTAGAAACTCTTCGTTCTGGTCGTCCGTTCTTCGGTCCGGTATGTTTATAAAAACTGAATTCTACTAATTCTGTCGTCCAGCATGATTTAATTTTATTACTGCTATCCAAATGAATATGTATGAATGTGCTATTGAATTAGTATTCTGCTATCCTTTTATGTCTATTAATTCCTTTGACATACACTATATCTTAATGAAGCCAGTCCCCACATTTTCTATTCTCAAACATCGCATAAAATACAAAAAGTATAAAGTGATATGTCACGGCAAACCTGCATAATACTCTTATAAATCGCGTGCAGATTACTGAGAGTGAGTGCACACTCGCGCAGGCGCAGCTTATCCGAGTCTTTGCGGGAATCACTTTCGTTGTACACAGTTCGAGAACTGGCAACCGTATTACACTTTAAAAGAAACCCCACAAATAGTAAAGTTCGCTTTTTATTGATGCCTTTGATGGTCGCCGCGAGCCGCACACGACGTGATGCTAATTTGCAGTAAATACCCTGACGTGCGCCGGCGACAAGGCCGCGGCTCGATGTGCAGAATGACACTTATCTTCCACTACGATTAATTCAATGTTCTCGGAACTTTATTGTCCTTTAAATTGCAGTTGGGTCTGGAGCCTGGATAGTTGATGCTCAAATTAATTCGAACGTCTGAAGAGCTCGCGCAGGCTCTTGATCTCAATTTTCACTTTCTGGTCTTGTTCTACTTTTAGGATCTTGTGTCCGGATTTTGTCTGTGGATTGTTGATAACTTGAATGCGAAAACTGTATGTTTGATGGACACGGATGGAAAATAAAAGGAAGAAAATACGTTTATTATTTGCGGTAAACATGACGCAGAAAAAGAAAACATACAAAAAAAAATAAGTTAGGGGAAAATTTGCGTCACACCCACGCAAAACGGCCTTTGCTCAGCATAACGATAAGACCCTATGCGAGACAGAGCCCCAGCGCTATGGTTATATTGATAGAACTGCCAGTTTCGGTAAATGATGGTTTTTCGGTAGATCAATATCATGAAATCGATTTGCCAACCCATTTCAAACAAAGTAACCACATATCCAGCTCTTAAAAATGAATTCATATTGGCAATTGCTGCATGTTGGCAATCCAGTGCAACTTGGTCGGTAGTTAAAGCTTCTTCTTTTTAAGAATCATATATTTTTTATCATTTTATATATGTATAATTGTATATATATAAAATGATAAAAAATTCCAAGCGGTTGGTCGACTCTTCACGTGACCAGAGGACTGGCCTATTTTTGGTCAAAGAATCAGCATTGCCATACAACGTAGCAATGCTGCCAGTCTTTTGGGCACGTTTCCTGTTGACAGCGAAGCGGATGAATTTTTTGATGCCCTTTGATTATTTCTCCTCCTTTTTATATACTTGTACATATTATTATTATTATTTTCATACTGTTAGCTTTTATATGTTAGTACCTAAGTTTCAGAGGCAATCGAAATGTATTACAGCAAGTTTGCCTTCATTCAAAATAATTACACCGTGTATTTTCCGACGTTAGCTTTTCTAAATATAACTTCGCGGAGCAAGTTACATTTTACTGCAAAAATATACTTTCAACTCGATCGTAAACTAAAAAGTGGAATTTCAGTTCTAAGCCACGGCGACCAAAGAGGTTGAGGGTTTATAGTTCTCACTTTCACATAAAGATTTTACGTAAAAACTCCATATAATAACCCAGGGTTTCATACATTACGTACAATATCAATATCCTAGCATAGAGGTGTATTACTTCACTTATTCTCATTTTAAAAGCGAGCAATCATTGCGTCCACTTGTGAAACAATCTGACGAACAAATAGTCGTAAAAAATTATTTACTTTGCGCGTTCTGCTCGAATGGTACACAACAAAAACTCGCAAGTCGATTTAAAATAACCGCGAAATGCTGGCAACACAGGAATTCACTCGCGAGTAATCCGAGAATGGGCGAATAATAATTACATGATAAAGTGTAGTGGACGCCGCAGCTTCGCCGCGATCACAATCAAAAGAATTATCGTGTGAGCATGCTTTAAATGATTACGGGGAGTGTACGTACAGTGTACCTACCGACAGCGGCCTGTAATGCGCAACAGTCAATTTTATTTAATTTATGACTACGAGATTGGCAAAGCTTGTACCTTACTATTCATCGTCAATACAACGTTATTTTTAGTATAATGCGAAACCTGAATATAGTTTGTTCAGAATGAGCAACTGAATCGATTCCAATAATTTTTACCCCATGTTATATTTTGTCACAAAAATATTTTAAAAAGGTTAAAAATTGGACACCGAGCGACACTAAGAAGGTTATCCAATCTCAGCGCCGAACGGTTAGGTACCTAGGTACTATTATCAATGAGCGCAAGACGGGCGAGGCGCGAGCGGCGCGGGTGAGCATGTTTTTGTACGGACAAACAGGTAACTTAACAAGCTTATAACTTTGTGATTTTTCATGATACAGTTTTGAAATTTTGTACATAGATTCTTTACATAAAAATACTAGACACGTGTTTCGGGTTTCGCATATAATAAAAATAATGTTGTAGACAGGGTCAAATTAAATTAGCTAGTGAAACTCCGCAAACGTGATCTAAACATGATTAAACAAAAAAAATAATTGTTTTGTTGTTTTTTTTGTGGGTTCATCGGCCGCAGTTAGTGTACCTACTCATTTGAAAAAACTGTTTAAATTTTTTATTTTTTTGTAAACCCCACAGCCGCGATGAGCTTCGATATCACTGACCTCTATAATACAAGTAATAGAGGTCAGTGTTCGATATCTAAATACGATAAAACAAAAGAAAACAGATTTTATTTGACCCTGTAGTGTCGACTACACCTTGATCCGTAAACTACCTTTATCTAAGTTTAGTCAACACTTTATGTAAATTCTTATATTATTGGACTAATTGCACGTCTTAATCATGAATTCCTTAGAAAGAGCCGATTACAAAAGACAGATATTACTGGACAGTCCAGCTTGACCAGCATTATCAAACTAGTCCGCACATATCTAACAGCCGCGTCAATTATTGAGAAGTACAATCGACAACAGCGATAACTTTCAGAGAACATCACTACGACTTTTATTATACGCTACATTTTTTACCACACATGTTTCGTTCCACGCAACACTGCAAGAAATCTTCGTTTATGGGTTACATTTCTCGAGACAGAATCCCAAGAAAAAAAAAACATTAAGACTATCTTTTAAAAACTATTAGGCCCGTTTAAAATAGACCTGCTCAGGTTTTATTTCACATAGATTACAGGCGGCTTACACACGATGTTTCGCAGTGCCATACGTATACCGCGAATAATTTGACAGTAACATGTGAGGTGGACTAGCCGGCTTCATTAGCGGATGCCGTGGATAACCCGTCGCAGGCAGGTGCTATCTCGCGGCTTCGCGTTCCAATTGCTCGGTCAAACGTTTAACGTTTTTAATTAATTGTTATTAAAGGCTGATTGTAGCTGCGATGAGCAGAGCGTTGGGTATTCCGAAAATGCGACGGGAGATAGAGCGTCTGAGCACGTAGAAAATGGCATCAAGTTTCGAAATCTTAAAAATGTGATAAAGCTTTTATTCGTTGAATATTTCAATCAAGCGCTTTGTCAATGTCAAGCCAAAAACAACAACTAGAGCTATTTAATAGATCAAAAACTTTAACCGACATATTCAGTTTCTTCAACAAGAATTGGTCCCTAACAGCTTTGAACATAGAGAAGTGGAAAGAGAGTAGGGGGCCTTTGCCCTGCAATAGGACATCACAGGCTTATAATATAATTCAGTTTACAAGTTCCAAAAACATAGTAGCTATAAAAGCTCCATTACAAGTATTTACAAGTCCTGTGAATGAACACTAAAAGATAATAAACTTTACACATTTTAAATGTTTTTTCTTTATTTGTTTGCATACAGAATCAGGGATGTAAGTAAAACAAGCGCACAATTCTAATGCATCTTGTACAAGTCGCTGAAGGGAACTGGACACAGAATTTATATGCGATGACTTAGCAATGTATCACTGCTGCAATCTTTACAACCATTATTGCTTCGAACGAAACTAACGTGCAGCTTGTAACCGATATAAATAATGCAGATTCTTTGCATGTTTTCATAAGAATTTATTGGAATAAAATCGTATTAAAACTTTTAATACGGTCCATAAGAAATGAACTTTGATTAATAATATGTCTTTTGTAATTATGCTTTCCTTTTAGCGCGTAATCGATGCCGTATTTAAAACGAAATATGAACAAAACGTCATCCGTTACTGATATATTAGACACTTGTGATTGCGTGCACTTATCGGTGGACGCGATCCCTCTGTGCTCGACTGTACCGTCTGCGAATTCTCATAAAAAAGCAAAAAAGCCAACAAATACTTAAATACATATCGAGCTCAACGTAATGACTAAAAACTTCATTTGCAATAATCATCGTATATTGAAGAGCGGGTATTTATTAAAATACATCGCCGTATGAATATTCATGAAGAGCGAAATTCTTTAGCACCGATGGTCATTACGAATTTTTTAATTGTGTTTATCGATGTTAAAATGATAATTTTGCATAATACGCCAGTTTTCACGTTGAATGGCGGAGTGCCGGCTGTGTATCCTTCTAGAGAGATGAACTTTGCCATTGAGGGTGATAAAAAAAAAATAGAAGTTATGTTGGTCTGCAAGCTAGACCAACACTGTTCTTATTTTTTTCTGCTAATTACCACCCAAGTTCCAAGTTTTTACAGACATCATTATTTTATTGCTGAGCATACCTAATTATACAAAAAACCTGTATGGATTAGAATATGGATTCGCTTCATCAAATGCTTTTTTAACTTCATTGTTTAAATGGTAAATAATTTTATTTCTTTAGGTAGGTTTGTACAAACACGTTTACACGTCAATAATATTTTTTAAACTGATAAGGGCAGCGTTTCCTATCTGACTACTCTGAGAAGAAATGCCAAAACAAACTCAGAGGTCACACACTCTCTAAAGACCAGACATAATCTTGGTCAGATCATGTGAAGACCATGTAGATTGGTGTCTAAAATGGTCTTTTGAGGAAAGAACAGATTGAGTGGACCTATCCAGTCAGTTTCACTAGGTACCGACCTAGATTTTCCTGAACCTTAAGTTAAAAGTAAGTACTTTAAACATGCAAGTCACATAGCGGATGTCTCAAAAATCGTGTGTATTAAAATGTAAACAGCAGTTTTATCCTAGAATTGTGTTTACATGGTGTTAACATTCGTTTCTCTTTAATTAAACATTACCCACATGCATATACATGCTTCGCATAGCACAGTTTTTCCGTCAACAAACTAAATGTGATGTACTCGGCGAAGGTGACTCTGTAATTGTTTCAATAAAATAAGCACTCGATTTTTCTATAACAAACCAAATCTATTTGAATGCTCACATATTTTACCATGAGAATGTTTTGTTACAGCAAGGTGTCATTAGCAATTCGGAACATAAAGAAATATTGTTCGGCACTCGGCAATTCAAACTCAAACTATTTATGTCAATTAAGCCATTTATAGAACATTTCAATTGTCAAAGAGGCGGTCAGTCAGTGTGAAATTTGGAGCTAGTTGCCAATTCCAAAACGTTGATCTCTATGGAGAAGAACGGGCAAGAAACTTCAAGGATACTCTTTTAAATCAAGATATTGAAAAACCGTAGTACTTAGGTAATACAGTTCACCGAATCGTAATGTTCTGATTCGATGTAGGAATGTTAGTTCCGACCATTCGTACCTCTTTTTCCTATATTTTTACTTTTTATCTAACAATAAATGTCGTGTTAGATGATACTTACGACCCTGTGGGTCCTGCTTAGTTGCAAATGACATCGTGGCAGGCCCAGACGGAGATGGCGGGATGAGCTGAACTCCTTTAATGAAGATTGGTCCTTGGCATCCCTGGACAGAGAGAGGCCGAAGGAGACTAAAGAAGCCTTTGCCCAGCAGTGGGACATTCATGGCTTAATAAATAATAATAATATCCAACAATAATGATCTGATAATATATGCATATGTGCACAACCCTGTGAAATAATGAAATATGTTTGCGCTGTTCGAAAGCAAAAGTAATAATAACTGTAATAAAACATACGCTGACAAGTTGCTAGTCCCTCGACGGTCTTATATGACTACAGCCCTTTATCATACGCTGACTGCTACAAATTGTACAGGATAAGCCGGTGATACGCCGACTTTACTCCTTAATTGATGGAACACGACATGTTTCTTTTATCGCAGAAAAATGTATAGGAATCTAGGCGTAGCAAGCTTTCGCTAGATACTTTTTCTTGAAGATCTAAAGCCGCCGGTGATCATGAAAATAAATAAACTAGCAGATAGAGATTGTACCTAAGAGATCCAAAAGAATTTGTTTAAAAGAATTTGTTCAAAATAAGTTTTCATGTAAAAAACGTCTAATAAAACGCAAATAAAAAATATATACAGGGTCCATCGTCGTGCAATCTGTTAGCATAGATTTAGTACATGTTTCTGAAACCTTTCTGCACAGGGAGCGCAGAAATTTTTCGTCGGCTATGAAAAAAAAATCTGCTGTATCATAGAAAATTGAAATAAACCTACGCGATCAAAATGTATGGAAAAGATTTTTCTTTCTCAGAATCACGTACTAAATTCATGATAACATGTTGCGCGCCCCTGTTGTTGTTGTATCCCCGCCACTCTGTATTTTTTCTTCGTTCTTTTAAATTTTCTTTTCGTAACCTGTCTTCTTTGGTAGGTAGCTTTTTTCTAGCTTTCGCTGTAAATCTCGTGGGCCTCTCTCCACTCCTTCAGATCGAAGGTATTACAAAATCATTATCAGTTATTGAATCTAATCAGAAAAGATAGGTAATTAAAGATTGTCTGCGAAAAAGATCGCTCTTAGCGATAAGACCGTCCATTGTGTTACCCTTTGTAAAATGTCTATATATTAATGGCTGTAATGTATACGGTGTACATAATAAAGAGTATTCTATTCTATACGGACGTTCTTTCAACACACCAACAAACACATTTTCTCTACCACATCATCGCGGATTGTTTTACATATTATCTTCAATCTCCATCCGTGCTTACTAGAAATAAGTTATTGCAATCTTAGAAAATACATGAATAACTTCGTGGCGTTAGTTTTATTCATAGTCGTTTTATGCAAATATCACACCATATAACATTAGCAAATTAAGTTTCATATAGGTACCTACTCAATTCCATTTATAATTATTTTATCCTACGTTAATAACTAAAGTCTTCATTAAAATAGGCGTCCCGTAATTTATCTTTAGACCCAGGAATCCCATAATTCTCTCACCCTAATGAAAATTATAATTGTAACTCCTGTAATGAGGCAGAAAATTTACATAATGAATATTAATATAAATTATGCTGTGCCATAGTCTACGGGTTTCTCTGTGTCTTGGGATAAATAATTGATTAGACTAAACTATGATAAGTAAAAAAATATATATGCAAATCAGGTTTAGTCCAAAGGATCTTAATATAGAGAATTTTGAGAACTTTACTAATGCGGACCAAAAGAGCAAGACGAGAAATTACAGTTTGAAGATATACAAACAATAATATGCACCAGTGGGGTAATTACGTAACACGCTAACAGTAGCAATAGCTTCCATTTTGACAGTTCAACAACATTCATTGCGTTATTCACGTGGTTCAGCAGACAATTTTTTCGAACATATGAAACAATGGTTTAGCAATATAATGAATAATTATGTAAATATAGAGGCTTGTGGCTAAGTAATAATAGCGGCACGGGTCAATCGATCAGGTTAAGTTACGCTTGCCGCGGCTAGTCCGTGGATGGGTGAGCATCTTTACGCTTTCGCTAAGCCGTTGATCCCGGGTGTCATTCGTGAACCTTTCACGGTCGTTACGGGTCGTCAAAAGCCCGAAAGTCTGACAATCAGTCTTACCAAGAGGTATCGTATTACCCAGTAACGGGGATGTGGAGGTTAGATAGGCAGTCGCGTCACGTAATATACTGGTATCCAGTTGCATCCGGTTAGACTGGAAGTCGACCCCAACGTCGTTGGGAAAATAATATACATTTCTATGTTTTGTTCAAATTTATAATAAGCAAATAATAGAGTCATGAATCAAAGAGATATAAAGTGCGATACCTGTGCCGATTTATACGCATCATAGTTCACACAGGAATGTTTATTGTACGTACGAATAATCCAAAGAAACAAGGCACACAAAAGAACATAACAAAGCTTGATAAACGTACGTCTCATTCGAGTATTATTTATAAAGGCCTTTAGACTCGACAGTGACACAGACAACCAGAGTGACACAGTGTCTGCACACATGAATAGTGTGCGTAGTAACAAGGAACACGGCGTCTCGTTACTCGCCCTGTAGGAAAACGTCCAAACGAGATGGAGTCAGTATGTAAATCACCGCTTTATCGTATCATGTTGCACATACTTAATTAGCTAGATTGTTGCGGGGCGTCCCACTTTATTCGCTAGTGTTGGTCGCCGTCGATGCACGCCAACGATAATACTATATCTAGCAATAATTTAACATCGTGTAGAAGTTTATTGCGAGATATCAAAGCGGTATTCCTGGAGCTAAGTAAGATTTGCTTATATTTACTCTATAAAGTCAACAGTTTGTCCGTTTTTCCCATTACGGTATTTCCTGTTTGCATATGATTATTATTGCTAACACAGAAATGCCATTATGCATTCAATGTAGGTACATATTCTTGATCTAAGTGTGAAAGAACATAATTTCCATTGTTTTGTATAGGTTACAATTTATATCGATACCGGACGTAGTACATCACTACTCAAAAACAAAGCCCCTATTGGCGGTCTCCGTCTGTCGTCGATTTTATTTTTTTTCTTCACTTCCTCAGTGAAAAGGATGCGGTGCATTCTACGGGTTCTTTATTTGCTCTTAATCTTTTTATTCTTATTTGTTTTGTACGCGCATGCCTCACTTTATTATAAATTAAGTATACTAAATACTCTTAGCAGTGATACGCGTCAAAAATATCGATTAGATACGCCTTTGGCAAAAGCGCTAAGGTTTTTAATGCACATAATTAAAGCTACATATTGTATTAAAATAAACGTACTCTGATGTTGATTTTGTTTATTTTGAAACGTCTCAGATGTAGCTTAGGCATACTGCAACAGGAGATGTTTCTGAATTTTGAGTTTACTATAATGCACTATACTGGCGAAATGTGGGTCTACTACAGGTGTCTGCCTAACCCTTGGGGAAATAAAGGCGTGATATTATGTTCTGTCATTATAGTAATCACAAATCTGCAAGCGCTGCAGCTCATAGTTAAATGATGATGTTTTAAATCAATCTCTGCAACTTATTGCTCTTTTAACATTCATGACCCCGGACTTGACACGAACACAATTTCTGACTCATTGCGTGTAAATTAAGAAGAAACCATGCCCAAAGAGATGTAGATACGGCTCTGTAATATAGTGTGTGCACCGCATTGATAACATCAAGCTGCATCAAGCTCCACGCGACGCTACATTACACTCGTTACATAATTACTGCTAAACCACATAAATAAGTCGTTCATATGACGTGGAATGTCGGCGCATTTGCATTCGCGTGTTCCTACCTACATTACATGTGAAAAATTATACATAAAACCTGAACCCATAAAATTTGTACCCATTGAATTGGAACTATCACAAATATATGTTATATCCTCTTAAACTAATAAAGCTGGACAGTCGGACGAACGCGGACGCATTCAATGTCCTCGCGAAATTTACGATATCGTACAGCGAACATTCGCTGTATGGGACCATAAAAAGTTATTGTAAGTGCTGGTGCTTAAATAAAAAGACTAGGGAAGCGTATTGAAATGACGATCAAGACGTTACGTCGGTATGAGAGTAATGAATCGTTGGTAAGTGTCAGTAATGGGCCTTAAGTAATGGGTTTTTGTAATTTTATGTCTCTGGAGCCAATTGTGATCAAAAGATAATTAATAAAGGATATCGAGAGCTCTTGGATTATGCATCTTATGTTTACTAGGATACGTTAGTGATGCTTCTTATTTTAAGGCTAGTCTTTATGACACGCATTAAACCTAGGCTCTGAAATCTCGCAATTGATGCATTGGTTTAATGTACGGCTAGCTATTAATTCTTATGAATATATGGTGGCCTTTCGACTTGCTAGCTTAAATTACTGCAAGTGAAAAGCAGAATCTGGCAGCAGCGTAAAATATATCACTTATTTGGACAAACAGGAAAATAACTTCCTGATAGGTATAAGTATTTCACAAGTACCAGTAAAACCTCACTCAATAAAATATTTATCTTTCCCAGGACACACAAGCAGCAGCAGCCGCTTTAACTTCCTTAGGCCACGTCTACACAGCGATTGGAGACTACCCCAACGCGCTTGCCAGTCACAAGCAATGCGTGCAGCTAGTAAAACAAATGGGGGACAGGTTGCAGGAAGCACGGGAGATTGGCAACGTTGGGGCAGTATACTTGGCTATGGGGGAGTTCGACTCTGCTGTGGACTGTCATACGCAGCATTTAAGGCTGGCAAGAAGACTTGGGGATCAGGTGAGACAGCATTTTTGTTTAAAATTGAATAACTTGAAGACGGGGTTCTGCCATATGGTAATAAAAATTGAATAGCCTGAGCGGAATTATTCGTATATGTTTATAAACTATGTCTCAGCTCACAAGTTAGAAATTTGCAATATGTAATTAATTGCATGATAAAATTAGAAGTTCCGAAAACACATTAGTTTACCTAGACGACGAAATTTTAACTGAACATTAAAACATGAGCAAACTGTTATCTTAAAGGTTGAAGAAGCAAGAGCATACTCCAACTTGGGATCCTCATACCACTATAGAAGAAACTTTTCACAAGCTATCGCTTACCATGAGAACGTGTTGAGGATAGCACAGAATCTTGGTGACAGAGCTATTGAAGCCAGAGCGTATGCTGGGTTAGGACATGCTGCTAGGTGAGTCTCTCTTTAACTATATTAAATTACCTGATGATACTTCTTTAGGAGAGATGTGATGTTAAGGTAGACAACGATAATGCTAATACCTAGGATACTCCTAGAGAAACACAATATCTAGGATAGTATTCATAAGCATGCGTTTGAAAACATTTTGTCTCTTCCGACAACGCTATAAAACTTTCGCTCTCTCTATAACTTTTAGTTTAAATCTCTACTGTACGGTACAGTCGGTGACCAACATTGTCTGACCCACCCAACATTGCCTGACTCACTCTTTAATATCTTGTTAAGCCATTTTAATCATTATCTTCTTGTCGTTAAAGTTGAAAAGCTTTTAAGTAGCACGGCAATACTTACTACACAATCTTTAATTTCGCGTATTCTCAACAAGTCATTGTGGCTTCGCGGTTCGATGTTGGATTGGCGACGAACAACATGTGGGTTCGAAAACACAATCCATCTATTATCAATTTCTTTTTTTATTTGTTTACATTTATGATTTCTACAATATTTCTTGCATTATTAAAGAATGTCCAATATGATTTTTGCCTAACAACTTGTCTGGAAAACAAGTGGGTAAATTAAAAAAACAAATGAGTAGGACGAAGTAAAAGTTTACTTCGTGGGGTAGATGGACACTAAATCGATCTAAGTGACATAAGTCAGTCTACCTACGCCTAAACAGTGACTGTGCACAAACATTTCTAAAACGTTTGACGTAAATCGTAAAAAGTATTTTTAATGAATTTGGTGTAATCATAGTTATCCGGTGGAATCATGTCGCAACATAATGACTATACAAAACATTGCTGGCTGAATGTCGTCTATGGGACCTGATGAATTGGTAGAAGTTGGTGATCGATTTAATAGTAGTCAGTATTTGGAGATTCTGCGTGACGTCCTGCTGCCGACTGTGGGAATTGCCTATCTAAATACAGATATTTACTTCGTTCAAGATAACTGCTCCATCCATCGTGCAGGCATTGTGAAGAATTGGTTAGCTGCTCAAGAAGGTGTAACTGTTATTTACTGACCATCTAAAACTCCCGATTTGAACCTTATAGAAAACCTATGGGGTCAATTGATTTTAAATTGGGGCACATCCAAAGTGCGAAATAAAAACAATTTGGCTGAGATCCTATCATCGACATAGGAGCACATGAGAGGAAAAGATTTTTGTTGGAACATGATTTGCGGTATGCGTAGCCACTTACAGCAAGTTATAGAAGGAGACGGTGCGCCACTCCGCTACTAACTAATGTACCTATAAGTATTTTGAAACACATTATGTAAGTAAATGCTCAATTGAATGAATGCTAAACCATTAAAAGTTGCAGATTCTGTAGTGATGTTATTGTTATAAATGGAAATGCATTTTTCTATTTAAATAACATGTTGATTCACTACATAATTATACTTAGCTATAAATCTGTAAAACATTTCACAAATTCGTTCATTTTCTCGCATTTATACATCAATGTTTTCTCGATAATAAACTTCCAAGCATTAGCATGACTTTTTTAAATGTTTATAAATGGTTAGGTTTGAATATGATATTATAAAATGTAATAATTTTGAACTATGAGCATTTACTTACTTTATCTGACTTATGTATATTTTAATGAAATAATAAACATTTTTATTACTTGCAATGATTTTGTTTCATTCCTATACAATCTGCCCATTTAAAAAGACATTTCTCGATTTCTTTCGTTAAAAAAAGTAAAAAAAAGATAATTAAAAACAAAACATTGCTACAAAAAGCTTAGTTGAGTTTTTCCTGGTTTCGAACGCAGACACCGACAACTATCGACCTGCCTAATTGACAACGAGACCAACTCAACTGTAGTAATATGTCTTGAAATTTGACCTTAGTTGGGATGACAGAAGCAATATTCTAAAGAATTTGAACCATATCGTATATTTTCATAAAGTTCATTATCGCACAATCACAACCAGCTATTAAAATGAATCACGGAATTTAGCTATTAACCGTAGACAACTTTAAAATGTTACTGATGCGCGATATTTTTTTTTTCTCATCCACCCTCGCCTTGGTTTTTTTTTAGTAGTCGTTAAACTCATTAACCTTTCAACCTTAACAACAACAACATAATTATTAAAATCGCTTAACAACATTATTTATCGAAATGCTTGCACGGGGTATTCCAAATGTTCACGATAAGGTTCAAATTCGCTATCACTCAAGTGGGTCAGATAATGTTGGCCACCGACTGTACCATAACGAATGCAATTTTAACGTCCTAAACACAGTATTGTTGCTGAGCTATGCGGATTGTTGTATTTCGGAAAACTAAAGATATATCTTACGTGGCGGCAATAAAAATTAACACTTGTATCTCACAGGTGCGCCGGCGATTACGCGCAAGCTAAGAAATGGCACGAGAGACAATTGGACGTCGCTCTAGCGGCAAGGGACAAGGTATAGCCATGATTTTTATTGATGAAACTGTCTGTATGCATACACACGATCCTATTCACGATAGTATTCTTTTGTTTATGTAAATAAATTACAAGGATCCCTGGCACTAGCTGCCAGGTTATGCGGTTGGCAATTTTATGTTCCATGGTATACAGGGTGACAGAGACATCGACAGCTTGTTACCTATTATTAAGTAGATGGATTCTTCCCCAATGCGTTAATTTTTTTCGTCGGCTGTTAAAAAAAATTGCTGTTCCATACATTGTTTCGTAGGAAACAGCAGTTTCTTTTTCGCAGGTGGTCAAGACTCATGTACTGAACCCATGGTAACATGGTTGTGCGTCGATGGGGTGCCACATTTTATCTTAGGGACATCAAATTGGTCAATGGTTTTGGTCAACTGCCGGTCTATTCTGTAAAAATCTCACCGTAACAACTTAGGTGAAGTGAAGTGAGTCATTCCACCTGATGCTAGGGATTCACACTATTGTCTGCTCACTTCAAGCTCACTTCACCTTAGTTTTCACATCCGCCATCTGTAAAATTATTAAAAAAGGTTCAAACCGGGTGCGGTGACTTGACAAAGACGAAAATGTGGAGTCATTGTGCCTCAATACTAACATACACGTATCCGTTATAATAAGAAATTACGAACTTATGTATTTCAATAAACCCTGTACTTATGTTTGTTGCTGACGATCCTTCAGGATCAAAAACAAAAGAAAAAGCGGTTCAAACCGGTATGAGAAAGTTTTTAGTGGATAAGACAGAGATTAAAACAGAAGACGATCCAGGAGGGGATCAGAACATTCAGAACGGAATAACTCGTTATAATGATGAGATTTTTATAGAATAGATCTGCAGGTCGTCTATTGTTTTAAATCTATCGTCATATTGGTTCTTCTCGTAGTTTTAGAAATTATTTCGTTATTGTGTAGGTCGGGGAAGGTCGAGCATGTTCAAACCTTGGCATCGTGTACCAACTGTTGGGGGAACACGACGCTGCACTCAAACTGCATCAAGCACATCTGTCTATAGCTAGGCAGTTACAGGTAATATGAAGCACTTTTACCTTTTAAAATGCAATTTATGCCAAAGCAAATACGAATGTCTGCACAGCGGAAAAAGGGCACTTTCACCTTGCACTTTAGTCTCTAATCATCGTTTTTTGCCGCCCTTCTATCTTTGTTATCCATCTCAATTATATTTCGATAATTTATCATTCGTGTCCAAAGACAGTTTTTCAATAAAATTATTTGCATTAACATCTACCTAATTACTTTCATGGAAACAATGTAAAATGTAACTTTAACGTGAAGATAGGAATCTGTCGGAGGCAAGTCATCCAAGTTTCGCTGAAAGACTGCTGACAAGCGGAGCATAAAATCACGCTATTGAATGTGCACCCATTTAAGTGATAATGACTGTTAATAACTGGTTTCATGCCATTAACTTGACGATCTCTAGGTCTCGTTATAATAATAACTAGCTTCTGCCCGCGGCTTTACCCCATAAAACATCCTGTGGCACTCGGTAATAGTGTAGCTTTCTATCATTTTTGAAATTGGAATTTCACTTCCTGAGATTATCAACAAAAAAGTTACCTCTTTATATTACAAGTTTCAGTCAGATTAAAACGACAAATGGAAGAAAAGACATCTATTAGTGTATGTATTTAACGGACAAATTCAAAGAAACGATTTCAATTCGTTCCATTTTCCAGGATAAAGCAGGTATGGGGAGAGCATACGGCAACATAGGTAATGCATATTCCGCCGCGGGGTTTTACGAGCAAGCCATCAAATACCACAAACAAGAACTGACGATCTCCAAAGAGGTTCATGACAGAAGTTCTGAAGCTTCCACGCATGGGAACCTGGCGGTAGCGTACCAGGCCTTAGGAGCACATGATATGGCGCTCTTTCATTACAGAGCTCATTTAGGTAAGGTTTATCCAATACTTGAAGGTTTTAGTTTGTTTGGTTTTGGATTTTTGGTTTAGGCCCTCAAAGTATGAAAATAAATAGCTCCGTGAAATCCTTTTTAGCCGATCGCGGATACCAAAAGTATCGTGTCTGTAAATGGTAAATCAAATTCCTTACTTTGAAAATATAGAGTTATCATCTGCCTAGCCTTTTCCCAACTATGTTGAGGTCAGCTTCCAGTCTAACCGGATGCAGCTGAATATCAGTATTTTATATGGAGCGACTGCCTATCTGACCAGTTATTGGGTAATACTGATACAATATCCCTTGGTAAGACTGGTTGTCAGACTTTCGGACTTCTGACGACCTGTAACGACTGTCAAAGTTCCACGAATGAGAGCCGGGACCAACGGCTTAACGTGCTTTCTGAGGCACAAATTATAAAATATACACGTCGAAATTTTTTATCGATGAGTCTGAAGAGTGTTTTGTTGTTCCTGAACAAAATCAAAACAACAAGTTAAAAAAAAAATTGGAGAATGAAAATTCATAACTCTTGTACCTTTCTCTAACTTATAAAAATATCCTAATATTCCAGGCATAGCCCGCGAACTCAAAGACGCAGCCGGCGAAGCTTGCGCACTCCTCAACCTAGGCAACTGCCTCTCGTCTCGAGGGGAATTCGCTCAAGCAGTGCCCTACTACGAGCAACATCTGATGTTATCCCAAGAGTTGGGAGACGTTACTGCAGAGGCTAAGGCTTGCCATTTTTTGGGATACGCCCATTACTGTCTAGGGAATTATAGGGAGGCTGTCAGGTTAGTACAATTTTCATTGGTCTGACAATTCTTAGTATATGTTATAATACAATGTTGATTATCAATCAATAAATCTTGCTTTCTGCCACCGAAACCGTTATGACGCCTTTCAGATGATGAAATAACCAGCTAGCTGTTCTCTACTCTTGTCAATTAATGTAGAGTAGCAAATAAGCTGATCACTTATTGGATAATAAGTGATCAGATACTGATATATGATATTTACGTTAGATGCTACGATGCTATATATATGATCACTTATTTCCGTTGCTGTCCTTTGTGCAAGAGTGCTTGTAGCACTTGACTACAAAAGTTTATTAATTGATTCATGAACTGCTTAAATATTTGCTTATTGTGCTGTGAACTTGAGTTGATCAAGTCTAGCAAACACAACTTTTTCACGAACTTTAATTTACGTAAATGTATTCCAGATACTACGACCAAGATTTATCCCTGGCCAAAGACTTACAAGACAAAATGAACATGGGACGAGCGTACTGCAACTTAGGACTTGCCCACTTAGCTCTGGGCAACCTTGAAACCGCTCTGGAATGCCAGAAGTATTTCCTGGCGATAGCCCATATGACCCAGCACTTACAGGGCAAATTTAGAGCACTGGGCAATATTGGAGATGTTCTGATTAAGATGGGAGATGTTGAGGAGGCTGTTAAGATGTATCAAAGGCAGCTTGGATTTGCGAGACAGGTATGAATTTGATTCTTTACTTCAAAGACAAGCTGATGATCTTCTTTGCTGCCCAGCTATTATATTCTTCTTTTTATATTTTCAGGCCCGAGACCGATCCTTGGAAGCGGCAGCATGTGGTGCGCTAGGTCTTGCCAGAAGACTTCAAAGAAGGCTTGATGCAGCGTTAGGACATCATACTCAAGTAAGCACTTCGTTATAAATAAGCCTGTTCCTGCTCAATGCAGGCACTTCACTAATCGTATTTACCCGAATATTCACGTTATTTGGGCAATACAAATTATACCCTATCTCTGTGTTAATAAAGTTCATTTTGTGTTTTTTGTTTAATAGCGCGAAAATTTCTGACTAAATTCTCAATGTATTTGCTTCAGGAGTTAACACTACGCCAAGAGGCAGGAGATGCGGCTGGAGAGGCGAGAGCTCATTCACACCTGGGAGCTGTTCACATGGCTTTAGGACATTACTCGCACGCAGCCAGGTGCTACAGGGTAAGAATTTATCATCAATATTTTTTCCTCATCTAGATAGTCTGGTGCATTTTACTGCAGAACTGTTCACAAAAACACTTAATATTTTTTAGGAGCAATTGGAAAGAGCGCAGGAACTTCAAGACTGCGCATTAGAAGCCCAAGCGTATGGTAACTTGGGCATCGCAAAACTTAACATGGGACATTATGAAGACGCAATAGGATATTTGGAACAGGTCTATTATATTTTTCAAAAGCTATGAAGAAAACGCTTCGCTTCGCTTCTTTTCTTTAAATTTTAAACGGGCATCTCATTTAAAGATATTATAAACAAGTGATTTATTTTAAATTATACTCTGTTAAGCTTTCAATAAACACGATCTTGGGCATCTTGTAAAAGTATCCTTTAAAAAAACACCGATCACGGTTGCATTTTGTTCCTGATTGATCAGTCAGAACTATTTTAGTATGGACTTTAGCTCTTATTTGATGCTATCTTGTCATCTTGTACATCACAGAGGCGTATGAGTTTGTTCGTAATCTTTATTTTGTATATGCAAAAAACAATTGATTGTTGCTTTATTTCTTAAATTAAACGATTTTTCGACCTCCTCAGCAATTAGCAATCCTTGAACGCGTAAACACACCAACGTGCCAACTGGACAAAGCAAGAGCACTGGGTTCACTGGGTGACTGTTACGATGCACTGGGCGACCCTGATGAAGCCGCCAAGTATCATGAACAACATTTGGCTGCTGCACTGAAGCTGGATAATAAGCGAGAGCAGGAGAGAGCGTACCGAGGATTGGGACTTAGTCACAAGTAAGTATGGAAAAATTAATATAGGGATTTTTGAATAAAATATCCTGTTGGTACAAAGATATTACTGTTATGAAATACTCTTTGATTAAAAATTCCATTGTATCAATGAGACTGCCACTGTGATGGAGAGAAGCTGATTTATTAAAGACTACTTTGATGCCAATAATGGTAACGGTCGCTTGGTTTAGATAAGATCTCCCTCTGACGTCAGTTCCTAAATCATTGTCCTGACTGATTGTTTTCAAGATTTTATGATCCTTATTGTTTTTAGGTCAGTGGGCAATCTTCAGCAAGCTCTGGTATGCCTAGAAAAGCGTCTAGTTGTATCGCATGAACTAGGCGCGCCAGAAGCTAAGGCGCAGGCTTATGGAGAACTGGGTGCTTTGCACATATCCCTGAACAATCTTGAACAGGCCGTACTTTGCCTGGAACATCAGAAGAATATTGCCAAGTAAGCATTTGTGATCCACACATACATACATAAACTCATGCCTTCTTCCCATGGGGTAGGCAGAAACTACAGAACGCCATCTGCTTAGGTCCTCTCCTTATTTTAAATGAGAATCACGCGGCTCAAACACATTTTGATGAACCCCTTCCTGAGTGTTTATTTAACTAATCCCTTTTCTCGGGGGTGTTAAGGCTGAAATCTACTGCACTTCTGAGAGTCAGAAAGGGACAGATTTACAGAAAATCGCTGGTCTGTGCGTATTTTCACAGCACTTTTTATTTTGTCTACAGGGAACTAAACAACCAGATAATGGAAGCAGAAGCATGTCACTCGCTGGGCGTGGCGCAGCACGCACTGGGCGACCACGCCGCCGCCATCAGACATCACCGCGCCGAGCTCGAGCTGGCGCATAGACTGGGCCTCACACACTTACAGGTAATGTTTATTGTTTATTTTTTTATATTTGTTCCTCAATTTTCATGATTGCACCTACCACTGTTTGTCTCTACATCACCCAAAGGTTGACTGGTAGAAAATGCATATGGCATTAAGTCCACCTCTGTACATTTATGTGTTTGAAGTATTAAATAAATAAATAATGTTGACAAACAAAGTAGATCAAGAAATGTGTGATTCTTTCATAATTTGCGATCATCAGATCATGCAGTCTGCTTCTTACCATCGGTCTCATTAATCTCACCACCAACGACCATCAGTCCTACGACTATTAAGGCCGAACCTTTGCAATTTCTGTTAACACATTATTTTGTCTATGGGTTGTCTGGGAAAGAAGTGGGCTCATTTTAATTGACACGTATAATGTTTTTGAGAACAGTGTATTCATGAGTGTATAATTCTATTAATGATAGGCCCGTGCGTGCGGTGGTTTGGGCGCTGCGCATGCATCGATGGGCGCACACGCTGAAGCAGCAAGATGGCATGAGTCACGATTGAGACATGCTACTGCATCAGGTGAGATATTATCCTTTTATTCGGTTTTGAAGAATAACAGTCATAATCCTAGTAACTGTCCAACTGTAAGGCAAGGAATTCCCATTTTCTCATAAATAATTCATGATCCATTTAATGTATAAAAATTCCTATGAACACCTTTGAATTGAGGTAGATGGAAAGTGCTACGACTAATCTAAACCAATAAGCAAGGACTCCAGGACCTCCGATAAAATTGCACCGGTATAGTCCCTCCTTACCTAGTTATACTCATTGTGGACATTTGTAAATAATTGATTTTGTTACAGGTGATACTAGAGGACGCGCACAAGCGCTCGCAGATTTGGGAAGGGCTCATCTAGCGATGGGTGCCTGTGGCAGTGCTGTGTCATATCTAAGACAAGCTCTCGCGGCCACTGAGGGACTGGCTGATGCTGATGAAGAGGTAAGCAGTTATGAATATTCCAGTCTATATTATTCCACTTCAAGGCAAAAGCCTCCTTCCATTTGATAATTTTTCTCCATGTTGAGCATTTTCTCACCTTAAAAATTACCTACATGTAAGAAACTTGGCCATCTTCTTCAGAGCCCTGCAGAAACAAATCAGCTACGATTAGTTTTCATGTCACTATTTGGGACGCCATCGACGTTCTTCTGACTTTATCCTATTTTATAAGAGCCACGGTCTCAATAATTATAACATAATGTCGACTCCAGATATAATATAGGTACACGATCCAATCGCGTTAACTAGACCTCCATTCACCAGGCTCGCGTCCGCCACCGTCTCGGCTTCGCTCTGTGGGCATCAGGAGAACTGGAAGAGGCAAAGGAACAACTACAAGCAGCCCTCACTCTACTAGAGTCTAGCAACGACAAGCACAGGGACAGGAAGATCGTTGCACTATACACGTCCACGCAACATGCACTGCAGAGAGTACTTGTTGGTAAGTGGAGGAAAACAGTTCTATACACTAGTGATGAAATGAGCAGAAGACAATGAAAATGACAAATAAAAGACAGGGCTTATTCAGCAAAGTGCTAAATGATGTCAGGATGTGAGGAGTGTTGCTAGTTAATTTAATTTGATTTGATAATTGACTAATCTAATCCAAAAATACCAGCATCAAGACAAAATAGATATCGCTTTACATTTTGGGACTTCGATCAAATATTTTCGCATAACTATTCTCTTCCCCTACACTTTAAGTAGTCTCAAATCAATAAATTCATCATCTTTCAGAACTGGGCCGTCACCCCGAAGCATTGGTGGTAGCCGAGAGAGGGCGATGCCGATCCCTGGACGCTGTCACTGAAAAACCGTCCGGAACTTTGAACCAAGCCAATCTTGAACTTCATGCACAACAGAGGTAAGTCCTTCTACAGTCAGAACATCGAATTGCTCTTATCCCAATTTGGCATAGGAACAGTTTTTATTTTTACAATTCATCCCTAAATGATAAGTGATTTTTATTCTTGTCCGTGAAATCTATAAAACAAAGTCGGGTTAGTAACACTATTTATAACTCAAGAACGGCTGGACCGATTTGCATGATCTTTTATTTGTTGGATTTGTCTTCCCCCCGAATAGCAGAATAATTATTAAAACATGGGAAAAAATAAAAATAAAATACACTTTTACACCTCAAAAAAAAAAGTTAATTAAAATTACATTAATGTTAATTATTTATTTTAAACTAGATAAAGTCGGTGTTTCCTATCTGTTGACTACTCTGAGAAGAAACACCGAAACAAACTCAGAAGTCAGAGTTTACAGTCTCTTTTAAAGTCAAGACATAATCTTGTTCCGGTCATATGAGTATATTCGCCATGATCTTAGTATTCAGATCAATCCTTTCCTGCCTAGCCTTATCAAACACTATCCATCTTTTCTTCGGCCTAGCTCTTTCCTTTTGTCCATCGAAGACAAACAATTTTAATTTAAAGAAAATTAGGAAAATTATCACTCACAGTACAATATTATCTCTCAGGAGCGCGGAAGAAGCTGGCAAGGAACGCTCAGAACCTTGGAGTCCATCTAGCGTGGAACAAGTATTAGAAGTTGTGAACAAACAGAAAGCGCCTGTATTGTACTACAGTCTTGCAGCTGGCCGGTTATATGCATGGCTGCTGCAGCCACATAAAGGTAACACCAAATTAAAGGATTCTAACTAAGGCCAAAAAGCTTAGGGCCCTGTTTCACAGTGCCGGGATGTTGTCTTATAAGCTTTGAAAGGAAAATCGCTAACCTCAGAAAGAAATACAAAAAAGGGAAAAAAGATTTGAATAAAACGATATTTCAAATAACTGGAAGCCGGAACTTCTGGTTAGATATGTAGCGGTATTTACAACACCACATGCGAACAATTCATCATACTGAAGTCACGCAAAAAATCCTTCATCTCGCAAGCAGAGTTTACCGCGCAACTAGCATAGATACAACGGCTCGACATGAATCATCGGGCAGTTGCCCGCCAGACACGACACCCGTCTGGTCGGAGGATCCTCCCTTTTTTATGGAGGTTGAGTGAACTTAACACCCTGTTTCTCACACCTCTATAGATGCAACTTATCTAGAAGAGGTGAATCAGGTCAATAAAGTCGATTATTCCTCGTCTAAGAAACTTATTGTGATTACAAAATATTTTTTCTTTCCAAGGTATTCTGAGATTCCACCAAGTGTCTCTACTGGAAGAAGCTGAAGACAGTGACAACAGCTTGCCTGATATCAGTCCAGATGACCTTCAGCCAAGTAACGGTAAGATTTTTTGAGATAATTGTTTTTTACGTCAGTCCAAGTTTCTAAGACTATCCAAAGGTTGTCGGAAAAGAAAACTTAACTTTAGATTTCCAATAACGTTATTTAGATTTCGACTTCTACAGTAACGTAGTCCTATGTAACTTTCTATGTCTCTAACGAAGACCTAATTGGGACTTACTTTTTCTGGAATGTCCCCTTTATAATAATTATGCCTGTATCTCTCTAGTGAGTGGTCTCGGCAAATTGGAACATTGCATCGGCGAGTGGTCTACTTGGCTGAAGGCAAACGCCGAGCGACGAGGCGAGGCCGAAGATCAGTGGGATCCTGATGACAGACCGAATACGGGACTAGCGCGAATGGTATGATACTTCATCTATTACTGATCTGTCCCTGTGTTTTTTTTCTTATATCGTTCTCCTAACTATAGAAAACTTAATTTTCCGAAATTTCTCGCAACTGTGAATCACGCATTTGGACTATGTCAAATCAATTCAAGTGTTGCCATCGTTACTTAATTCTCATATATTCTCTTTTATGAGTTTCTTATTTTTTTGTCTGCAACCTTGCTTTCTAGCAATACACCTTGGTAATTTTAACATCATGAAATTCCCACTAACTTTACGTAACCACGTTATGCTCATAATCTTTCACTACTTTTGTCACAGGTAACTCGCAACCATCTGTTGAACTCGTCCAACTATTCTCTGAGTTCTCTCTTCAGTGTGGGCTCAGTCGGAGGATCCGTCGCTGGATCCGTAGCTAGTCTACAAGGGTCTACCAGGTACGTTATTTCCTCTTTCTAATTTCCACTCATAGAAGAGATCTTTAGGAAAAAAAAACATTTTACCTGAGGGATCTTTTTTTAAGACGTTTCATAATCTTCTTTCTACATAACATGTAATGTTACATTATGTCGTTAGATCTAGCGTCCACATCCCCCGTAAGAAGCAGCCGTCTTGGCAGGGTCCACCGTGCCTCAGCGCTCTGTACCAAATGCTGTTGGCACCGTTCGAAGATCTGCTGCCTGCCTCCTGCAATAACAATCATGGTGAGGATATTTGACAGCCTTCTGTATGATATTCCATTATGATATATTAATATTTGTATATCCTTCTAATGTATTGGTACATAACCTGATGAGTAGGTGCCAGCTCAGACTAGTTCAAATATATCTGGCTTTTAATTAGTGTGGTGGCCATTACTTTCTTAGAAAAGCCTTCTCACAAGGTACTCTACAACTAACTATCACGTCTAAGGCTTATATTTTCTATGCGATCATAAGTCTTCACCATCGAACCATTATTCAAAAGTGTCATCTCCCACAGCATCACACGGTCGTCGCGGCTGCGGTGGTCGCCGAGAACTGATCGTGGTAGTAGAAGGCGCACTGTACGCGTGTCCTTGGGGAGCCCTGCGTAGTGCTACCACCCCTGGCGTGCCTGCCATAGGCGTGGCCGGCGATGGCGAGCCACTGTGTGAACGGTACGCGATGCTGGCCGCACCGGCGTTGAGGCCGCTCAGGCACCATCGGCATATGAGAGCAAGGCCGCATCATGATCATGGTAAGGAATTTTGTTAAAGGAATAGCTAACCCGACAGGCGTTGTTCTGTCCAAACAATAATTCATAGAAAAAAGCACTTTCAGTTTTTCCTAAATTTTGGGCTAGTTTTAAATTTTTTCTGTCCACAAAAACCTTATACGGATATTTGATTTTTTTCTAATAGGGTTCAATAATGTGTTTTTCCCAGGCCCATCCAACGCCAACGCTAACAACGCCGAAGCAGGCATGCGTTGTCTCGTAGTTGGAGCACCAAGAGTGGGAGGTGCACGATGGGCAGCTGCTCACGCGCAACTGAAGGAAGCAGAACTTGTAGCGGATATGCTACGCGTCACACCACTTACTGATTATCAGGTAACTAACTGAGCATAGCTAATAGGGAAGGTTTTAGACAGCCATATATTTCAAGAATAAGGTACTTTTGAGGAAACTCTACTTTTAACATCGTTTGCTAGTCATATAAAAACGCCCAACGAAGTCTGATCAAAATCAGAACAATTTTCAAGCATCTCGTGCACATAAGGCGAAAGTAAAAACATCTCTTGAGGAGCAACTTATTCAGAATGAACATCATTGTCAGGAGAGCTACGCATTTTCAATTCAATTCATTTATTCAATAACAATTTTCACATTGCGTCTGAATTTATATAACTAATAACTAAATATATAAGAAACATCATGCATGCATTCCTAAATCATTACAATTATCCAAATTACAATAAAATGAGAATAATAATAAAAATAATATAAAATATAAAAAATCATGTCAATAACTCATAGGTCAATTCATAAAATTCGATTAATTCAATTCAATTCAATAAGTTTTAAATAATTAGGTTACTTTCGAATTTTGTATTTATTTATAGTTCATCAATGGAATATAGACACTTATTTAACAAGAACCGTTTAAGCTTATTCTGAAACCCACTTGCATATACTAGACTTTTTAATTCTGTCGGCAGTTTATTGAACATTTTTAATGACTTGTGGTAGGCGCTATGCTTTACAACGTTCAGGTGCGGCACTTGCTTCATCTGGAGATCTTTTCTTCTTGTACTCTCCCTTTTTTGCCTTTCATCTTCAGTCTCATATTCAAAGATATATTTTGATAAGTGACTGAGTAGGACTAAAATGTACAAGCTTGGGACTGTCAATATATTTAGGTCATTAAAATGTGGCTTACATGATTCTTGCTGTTGAATTCCAGCTATGGTTCTGACTGCTCTTTTCTGAATTACAAAAGCTTTTTGAGTATTGTAATCATAACTTCCTCCCCAGAAAAGTATGCTGTATCTCAGTTTCGACTCAACTAATGCGTAATAGACCAGTTTTAAATGTTTTGTGGTTACCTCGTTCCTTAGACTTCTTAGTACGTAACAGGCAGAGCTGATTGCTTTCTCTAGGTATGTTAGCTCTTGTTTCCACTTTAACTGGCTATCAATATGAACTCCCAGAAACTTAACCACTGAGACCACGTTCACTGTTTCTCCATTTATGACGCAGTTAATGCTTTCTTTATTTTTGGAAGTAGAACGGAAAAGCATTACATTGGTTTTACTGGCATTAACTTTAAGACTGTTAACCGCAAACCAGCTGTGGAAGATATCTAAGGTTTGATTAACTATGGAATTAAGAGCGTGTATGTTATCAGCCGAAACAACTGCATTAGTATCGTCGGCAAAAACCACAAGCTGGATGGATCCCGCAGCTTTTCTACTCATGTATTGAATAAGGTCATTAACAAACGCGATAAAAAATATCGGACCAAGTATGGAGCCTTGTGGTACGCCATTGTGCACAGGAGACAATTGGGACCTATACGTTTCTTCACTTGGACAATTTTTACCTGAGGATTTTGTCTGTGGCACCACTGCTTTGATCTCCACGAACATCTTCCTGTTTTTTAAATATGACGTGAGAAGTGCCAATACTTTACCCCTGACACCGTAGTGCTCAAGTTTATCTAATAGTAATTTATGATCCACCGTGTCAAATGCTGAACTTAAGTCTAAGAAAAGCCCAGCTACTTTCTGTTTGTCGTCCAATCTGCTAACTACGTCCTTAATTAGAGTCGATATTGCGTCTTGTGTCCCAACGTTTTTCTGATAGCCAAATTGTCTTCTACTTATAACTCCATTTAGGTTGAAATGTTTGAGTAATCTAGTTTTAATTAACTTTTCAAGAATTTTTGAGTGAATAGGTAGTAATGAGATTGGTCTGTACATCTTTGGGTCGGTTTTAGATCCTTTTTTGTGTACAGGTATTATTTTGGCTATCTTTAGTTGATCTGGAAAAATTCCCTCATCAAAACACTTATTATAAAAAATGCTTAACGGTTCCGCTAGTACGTCTATATTGTCCTTTATTACTGATATATTTATGTCATCATAGCCACAAGATTTTTTGTCGTCCATTTTTTTCACCATTTTGAATATCTCAAGGGGAGTGACAGGGTCTAGGACAAGGTCATTGGTCACTCTTTCTGCACTTTTACGTAGAATATCCATGGCAGCCCCTGTGCATGTAATAGTTGATGAATTAAGTTCGAACTGCTGGGCAAAGATATTCACAATATCTGATGGTTCTGACACGATCTTATTATTTGATTTTAAAATTAGTTTTGTATTGTTATTGGCACTCTTATTTCTATGTTTGTTTATAACTTTCCAAACCGCTTTTGAGACGTTTGTTGAATTTGTACCAGACCTCATTTTTCCTTATTTTAACAATCTATTTTTTGTCCCCAGGCATCAAAAGAAGCTGTACTATCACAGTTGACGCAAGCAGAATGCATTCACTTCGCCACACACATTTGTTGGAAGACTCCCGCTATCGTACTCAGTCCTGGAGAAGTGGTCAGTACATTTTTAATATAACCCTTTTTATATACCCCTATTGGACAAAAACCTCTTAGGCAATTTAGCACACTTAAACATATTTGATTACATTTGATTTTTGATATACATCAGTTCTGAGTATTGGCCCTTGTAGTGTGCCTTGAGGAACATTCTTTAAAATCACAGCTGTATATTATTATTTGTTCTGAATGTTGGTCCTATTAGAGTACCTTGAGGGAAACCTTCGACTCGTTATACTGTTGCCTATGTTGTGTTGTTTCTATGGTAGTTATTTGATGAATTCTTTTCAGGTGGACTCACAAGCAAAGCGATTACTGAATACTAGCAGCGGTGCTGCCGATACCTCTACGGAAAATGAAGAAGAACGTACGTTTCTTTGTGATTTATTTAAATTGAGCTTATATTGTCGTCTAAATGTAAATGCTTGTCTGTAATTTTAATGTTTTGGCACAGATTCCGAACTGCCACCAAGTAATGAAGAGTTGCCACCAGCTTCAGAGTTCATGCTCACTGCATCAGAAATTATGAATCTAAAGATCACTGCAAGATTGGTAAGTTTTTCTTATAATTTCAATTTACCCGTCTTTCTAGCGTCATCTTTTGCAAGATTCAATTTTAATATGTGCTAGTCTTTTCTAAATTGTTTATTTCCTTTCTATTTCTTCCTCCCAAAAGTTTTAAAAACAATTTATTTCGTTAATTTGACTAATAATATGGCTGTTTATCAGGTGGTAATATCCTGCGCACCATCAAGCGCTGCCCTCCAAGGGTCATCAGCAGAAGAGAGTGAAGACGTGAGCCTGGCAGGAGAAGGAGTATCACGTCTATGTCGAGCGTTGTTAGCAGCCGGAGCTCACGCCATTCTACTGACCTTATGGCCAGCTCCGCAAGACACAGCCACCAAGATACTGTATCGATCGCTTTACTCTGCACTGCTGCAGGGTAGTCGTGTTGCCAAGTAAGTTATTATTATTAGGGTGTTTAAAATTTAAATTAGGCTGATAATCAGCACGTGCTTGGAAGAAGCGGCGCCATGTCCTGACGATCTGAAAGTCTTTCATGAAGCATGTAATGAGGAAGCCTCGATTTTGGATCTAATTTTGCGGCACCGCAAATTGTACTCTTTGCACTGGTATAACGTAAAAAGTCACTTATGATCCTATGCTTGTAATATTTATTATCTACTATTTTGGAATTTTAACAACACATTCTGTATCAATATTTGTCTCATAGGGCTCTGGGCGACGCGATGCAAACAGTCCGTCACACTAAGCACTTCGCGCACCCGGCGCACTGGGCTGGGCTGGTCCTCGTGGGCGCTAACGTGCGGCTCAGCAACAAGGTCGCACTCATGGGACAGGCTCTGTGTGAACTGTTAGCGGCCCCTGATAAGTGCAGGTGAGAAAATAAAGGCATATGGACACCACCAACCATTTGGAAGGATCTACTTCAAACATCCATCTGTATAGACAGTCATAGGTTCCATTGGAATGCTTGTCCACTAGTAATAATTCTTTAGGATCCTCAACTGACTCCAATTCCCTAATTCATCGCACCCAGAAACCAGGGCCACTAGCCCTGCTTTCTAAGAATCCATTTCAGCCCATTTAATTGTATCTTGTGAAGTGGTTTCCGGCTGTCTTATTTAAACTTTAATAGCTGATTTGGTTATCAGAGATTTTATCACGTTACGCACGACCGGGAGTCATACAAAAGTTGAAATGGACCTTAAGTAATAACCGATTTGTTTCTAGGGATGCACTACGAGTGTGCTTACACCTCGTCGAGAAGTCCCTACAGAGGATAGTGAGAGGACAGAAGAACGCCATGTATACCACACAGAAGAGTATCGAGAACAAGGCAGGCAGCATCAATGGCTGGCGGGAACTACTTATGAGTGTTGGATTTAGGTGAGTTTCTCGTAAAGTAACAAAGTAGACTCTTATTTTCTAAACATTTCTTCAAAGGTAATCCCCACTGATTTTATACTGTGTCCACCACTGTTTCAATCTAAAAATATTGTAACGTTACTGGTATCAAAGTAATAAATCAGATTTGGAATACGATGTACATTTTTCAATGCCATATCTACATTTCCTCTGCGGATTTAATTATGAACCGATTGAATGTAATTTTTGTTCTCAGGTTTGAGCCAGCAGCGAATGGTATACCTTCAAGCGTATTCTTCCCACAAAGTGATCCTGAAGAAAGGCTGACTCAATGTTCAGCTAGTTTACAAGCTCTACTTGGTAAGTCGAAACATCAAACTTTGCAACCCTTACAATGTTATCTTATTCACCGATAAGTACATTATCGTCAACTTAGCCTGGTTTCGAACTTTGACATACGTTTCAATTCGGGATTTGTTTGTGAGCTTGAGATTTCAGAAACAAAAGTCTAGTCATCCGTTTTATCTTTATGTAATTTCCTGCCATCACGTGTTATTTGCTCCTACTAACGAATAAACTTTGCCTCAGGTCTAACATCTACAACTCTACTAGCGCTATCGAAACTGATATCGAATGGCGACGTGGCAGACGATATCATCGGAGTGATACGCTCCGTCATCTCGCAGTTCTCTGTGAAAAACTCCGACACAGACACCATTGAAGTCGCTGTTAACGTCAGGTTGGTAGATTTTCTTAATTGCAGGACCGTTGATTTAAATTTGGTTACGAAAAGTATCTTAAACTTCATCTCCATTTCATATCTTGGTTTTTTCTTCTTTTTTATTTTCATTTTTAATATCTTCATCTCTATGATGATGACCGCTACAACATTAATACAGATCGCGATGCTTTTCGTACATTGAGCTTCAATGTCGTATAGATATTTTTCTTCGTTAATCCTGCAATCTTATTAACGGCTTGGCTTTCAATAATTTTAATATAGTTCCCGAATCCAATGATTTTTGTTTTGCTTTAAAATAACCACCTCGGAATGCAAGACTGAACTCTCAGCAATATTAAGTGACCCCCCTATTTCTGATCCTCTGGAGTAATTTTTCAAGAAGCTAGTGCTGTTCTACCTTTTTTCTTCTCACCAAAAACAATATTGTGTAAATCACTAATTGACTTTTTATATTCCTCAGATTATGGCGAGTGAACGGTTGTCACGAACTTTTAGCATCACTGGGCTTTGACCTGGCTGAAGTGGGTCAAGATGAAGTTACGCTGCGCACCGGCAAGGCTGCCAACAGGAGACATATACAGTTTGTGCTACAGGCACTACTCGCGTTATTTGGTAAGTTATTTTCCTTCAAACTTTACACTTTCGTAGTATATCTTTTTGCTTTCATAACGGAAAATATCATTACTGTACTTAATTGTGATAAGTCAATCAGTATTAACTCAGGTTATAGTTTATTAAGAAATTTTTAATGTATCTTTTCACATTCAATAACGTAGAGTATTTGAATAGGTACCTACTAGGCATTCACGTCGATAACCATAAAACTAAGGAGCTGAACTCTGTTGCTATCTTAGTTTAACTAGACAGCAAGAAAAGGTATGCTGACCACGAAATTCATCTTTTCACAGACACGCAAGAAGCCCCACGAAGTCTCAGTTTGGAGTCGAGCTCGAGCGTTGAATCACTGGCGTCAATTGACGACGGTGACTTAGAACCGCACTCTGATGGAGAACCACCTCCGAGACAACATCGACGTAAGTACTCTGTATCTATATCATTACATACTTTGACGTAATTAACATAAGTAGGCATGCATGGTCATGGATACAAAATACCAAAGTTAACAGCTCAAAACTTTTTAATCTTAAACTAGATTCAGTCAATGTCCATCACCATTTTCCAAAGCGAAGTATTAAAGTATTTTCATTCTCTTCCACAGAGGAGAGCGTATCATCGGTACCTCCACCACCTCTACCCCTAGGATCATGCGGCGGTGCATTCACTATGTACGTTCGAGGATCTGCCTCTTCTACAGAAGTAGGTCGCGGCGAACCCGACGGCCGCACTGCCCCGCCCCCCGCGCCCCCTCCGCCGAGATACAGAGGGGAGAGTGACGCAGCATTCACTCCCTCCCCTCCCGCAGCCCCACCCGTTCCTACCTCCGCTCCTCCCCGCGACGTGTCCTTAGCACTCGCACACCAAACGAAAATCAGAACTCTGTACACACGAAGACCACCATCTGATGACTCGGACTGGGAAAGCTCAGGACATGACACGGTCTTACGAAGGAGGCCAGATCACGCCCACGCGAGATACCTCGACGCTTTTTATGACCTGGCTTCAGCACAACCAAGAAGGTCGGAAGAAGAAAAGACTGAACAGACCTTGGCTCAGCCTTCAACGTCCAAACGGACTCCGAGACCGAAAATGGGTACAAGCAGCCGTGATTCCATGGCGCAAGTCAGACACATGAGTGGAGAACTAACCCCGACTATTTCTGAAGTATATCACGAAAGGAATATAGGACTTGGTCTTGCACCACCACTAGCAGAGTTGTTGCTTGCTGAAGAATCTAAGACTGAAATGAGAGCTGCCAGCTCCAGTGAGAATTTGCTACTCCAAAACTTAGAGAAACTTGGCCTTTTGGGCGATGCAAGTGAGAATGAAGAACGCTGGTGTAACACCAATTCGTCCCGACCTTGGCTATCAGCACCGCCTCTAGAAACAGACGTTCAAGGTTCTGACCTAACCACAGCAGAAATCATAGAAAGACAGACAAAATTCAAGAAAGATACAGAACCAAAGAGAAAGGAAGAGAATGCTTACGAGTTAAAACCGAAAGAAGAAACACCAGGACCGAGTGGTATTGAGAAACGATCTGTTTCCCCATTCTCCGAGATGTCCCGACGAGATGAGGGTGATGGGCGAAGCATTGCCGACTCTCACTCGTCTTATAAAGCTTTAGTGCTAAGTCCTAGAGCTCCATACTTGCCTGAAGACGGGGAAGCTTCTATTAGCTCTGCGGCCGAAGGGGGGAAGACCCACCCCCGCCCCCGCCGCCCCGCCGTGCCCCGCACTAGACCCACATACACAACGCTAGACTTTCCACCGAATAAATGATTAAAACTTGTATATTTATACAATTTAGGATATTTCTGAATGTGTTAATTTATTTCTACTGTGAGCTTGGCTATGATGTGACTATTATAATCTTAGTGCTTTAACATATTATGTGAACTGTCAATAATAGCGTAGTTTCTCTTACACTTATCGTTATTTATAAATATTTAGTTATTTATTTCTTTTAATAATTGTATTATTTCACGTTAACTATTAAAACTGTAAATCTTTTCTTAGTTAAGTATAACTCTATAAGTTCTATGACTCGACGATTACTTGCCATTGCTTAAAGATTATAGTCATAAGTATTTTGTAAAAAGTGAACATAAATAAATACAGTCATAAAATTGATATTTGTTTATTTATTATAACGTGATACTTGCGTAACACATTAACAATATTGCAATTCCTTTAATTTTGACAATTCGACAACTTGAATTTTTGAGACTTATTAAGGAATGAATGTATGAAGTTTCATTATAATCGATTCGTCTTAAAATTGATTATTTGTTTATTTATTATAACGGGATACTTGCGTAACAAACTGAAATTCTTTTCATTTTGACAATTCGACAACACGAATTTTTGAGACATATGAAGGAATGGATTAGGAACGTTACGCAATTGGGGTGCAGATTCACAAAGTCAAACTTTATTTTCTTTCACCTAAAAAGAAAAACTTATCGTTAAAACGATCGTCATCATTATAATCTCTCTCTTGTTGTGTCCAATTTCTGTACCATGGGAGTTCGGATTATAAAAGAGTGAGTAAAGAGAGAAAGATAGATATTAGGTCTTTACCTATGAAATTGCCGTTTTGTATGAAAAAATTTAAACGATTTTTTTTTTCATGTATTTTTTATTTGTATTTATCGAAGTAATCACCCATGCAATCAATGCATCTTTGCCAACGCAGTGGCAGTTTATTGATGCCCTTCTTAAAGAAATCAGCTGGACGGGAGGCAACAAATTCTTCTAAGGCATTTTGTACTGCCTCTCGGGTATTGAATTCTTTTCCCGCCAAAAACTATCCAAATTCTGGAAAAAGTAGTAGTCTGTAGGCGCAAGGTCTGGTGAGTAGGGCGGATGACGGAGAGCTTCCAACCCCTGTTCTTGCAACTTGGAGACTACTTCGCGCTGGCGATCATTGAGTTCGTGGGGCACCCATTTGTCAAGCTTTTTTACCTTGCCAATTTGACGCAATTGGACCAATATTGTTTTGACGCTAACGTCGAAAGCTGCTGCTAATTCAGCCGTAGATTGTGTATCATCAGCTTCCACAATCGCCTTTAAGTCGTCATTGTCGACTAAAGTCTTCGGACGACCGCGAGGTTCATTTTTCAGGTCGAAATTTCCAGAACGGAAGCGAGGAAACCAATAACCGGTGGTGCGTTGGTTTGTAGTGTTAGCTCCGTAAACGTCGTTGATGTTGCGTGCCGCTTGTGCCGCGTTGCTGCTACGACGGTACTCATATTCCATAATTACTCGAATTTTTAACGTATCCATGATGACGAAAAAGATTGAAATGCGATGAAAATGTAACACTAATCAATAAACAAATGACTACTTATGGGAAAAAAAATCCATGTTTTTAAAACAAAATTAATTTGAAATTAGAATTCTTAGCCAAACAAAAATTATTTTGATTTGAAATGGCTAGTACTGCAGAACGGCAATTTCATAGGTAAAGATCTATTATTATACATTTATCAGACAGATGTGGTCATATAGCCGGGATGGCAGTACGGGTCGAGTAGGTATTGAAGTTTTGTATGGGACAGTTGATATTTTTTTCACGATTACTATGTGAGTCCCATGGAGAAAGTTGTTCACTCTGATGGTATGTTTGTACCACACCCTTAAATATAAAAAATGACGTGTTACGTGTACACACAGTTACGTGAAATATTACAATATAAAGAAAAAAACAAGATGCCAATTTACAAAAAATAAAAATAAAACATACTTTTAACTATGACACACATTAAATCAAAATACATATATTATGTAACAAATATACCAAGTGCCGTGACCCCGCGTGTGTCTTAGAGTTGATTTTTGAATCGACAGATAATTTTTATTCGTGGAAAAAAATTGACGTCTGATAGATTTTGTATGGCAGAACTGTCAAAAATTCAAAATTATTCCTCAGATAAAATTATCTAGCGTTGGAAAAATCAGCCCTTAAACTTGCACCAAATGGGAGTCCAGCTCAGCATGTTTCAGGCAAATAAACCTGACGGTGAGATTCTGCTGGATAGGGATCCAGCAGAATATCACCGTCAGGACTCTGCAGGGGCAGAGTCATACAGATGAACGTCGAGCAGACAAAAAAACACGAATTATTGGTGTTGTGAAGAAGTGTTTTAGGCGGAATAAAATTATGTAAAAGGCGATGTGGTGTAGGTACCCGCAATTTTAACGATGTCAATCGTCTTTTCCCAATTATGTTAGGGTCGACTTCCAGTCTAACCATGTCCAATACTAGTATTTGACATGCAATGACTGCCTTTCTGACCTCCACAACCCAGTTACTGGGTAACACGATACCCTTCGGTAGGCCTAGTTGTCAGAGTTTTGGGCGTCTGACATTTATTTAAATCATGCATTCTTCAGTGAAGTTTTGCATTGGGAAACGTTTTTGTTCGAAGATTGATTTTGTATTCGATTACTTGATTTTATTGAGAGAATGCACCTGCACCACACACAAAAAATAATAATCCACCAAAAACATTTTCATGTAAAATGTCGCCAAGAGACTGTCAAAAAGTTATCAGATCTCATGTAGAGCCAAGCTTCTAACTCTTCACGCCCTAACTCTATAAACCCTAACTTCACAAACTCTACACCTTCGACAAAATTTGAGGCTTGGCCGTTTCGTTACTACAAGAACTAGTGAATAAATTTTTCATTTCTCATACTCGGAAAGTAGTGTTTATTTGATCCGAATAGCTGGTGAAAGACGCTGCTTCCCACCTTAGTGTGGGAAAGACTCATAGTAATTGCTTCCCTCTCTAGGGCGGGAATGAATTTAAAAAATGAACTAAATTTGATTAGGTAGTCAGCTACGTTTTTATCCTGTATTCCCGTTGTCCCCGTTATCTGTGTCCCCGTTAACGGGGACAACGGGAATTTAATAAAATTATTAAAATTTAAATAATTAAGAAAATTGCAGCGGTCTTCTGAGCTTATAAACAGTCAGTGTGAATGTTTTTAGGGTTCCGTACCCAAAGGGTAAAAACGGGACCCTATTACTAAGACTTCGCTGTCTGTCCGTCTGTCCGTCTGTCCGTCTGTCCGTCTGTCCGTCTGTCCGTCTGTCCGTCTGTCCGTCTGTCTGTCTGTCTGTCACCAGGCTGTATCTCAAGATCCGCGATAGCTAGACAGTTGAAATTTTCACAGATGATGTATTTCTGTTGCCGCTATAACAACAAATACTAAAAACAAAATAAAATAAATATTTAAGGGGGGCTCCCATACAACAAACGCGAATTTTTTTTTCCCTTTTTTGCTCGATATCAAAAATGGCAACAGGTAGGCACTTGAAATATTCACAAAATACTCAATTGTATGTTAACTTTAGAGGGGCCCGTGGCTAAATAATAACAGCCGCACAGGTCGATCGATCAGGTTAAGCTACGCTTGCCGCGGTTGGTCTGTGGATGGGTGACCATCTTTACATACCGTGACCCCTCCGTGCCTCGGAAAGCACGTTAAGCCGTTGGTCCCGGCTGTCATTCGTGGATCTTTGACAGTCGTTACGGGTAGTCAGAAGCCCGAAAGTCTGACAACCAGTCTTACCAAGGGGTATCGTATTACCCAGTAACTGGGTTGTGGAGGTCAGATAGGCAGTCGCTCCATGTAAAATACTGGTATTCAGCTGCATCCGGTTAGACTGGAAGCCGACCCCAACATAGTTGGGAAAAGGCTAGGCAGATGATGATGTATGTTAACTTTAATAATAAATAATAAAATTAAAATAAAATAAATATTTAAGGGGGGCTACCATACAACAAACATGTTTTTTTCGGCGTTTTTGCCTTGTGGTACGGAACCCTTCGTGTGCGAGTCCGACACGCACTTGGCCAGTTTTTTTTAAATAGTTATTAATAAACGTTCCTCAACGACGTAGTCAAGTGCGTTATCATTTGAAACGCCATTATTACGATATCAGCATTTCAAGATCATTGCTAATTAATTTTAATGAATAGCGCTGTATCACGTTATAGAGATGTTTTCTACTCAAGAAAGCCTTATCGCCATATCGGCTGTGTGCAGAGACCTTGAGTTTTGATGATCATCAGTCAGTGACGAAATCGGGGTTTTTTAGATACCAATAAAATCTAAAGTATAAGAGCTAGGCAATTGAAACTTTATACGTTTAATAAGTTCACTCTTGACATTATATCCCGAGAATTTTGTTTATCTGGTATGATCCAAACCCAAGTTATGAGGGTTCAAAAAAACGTGAAGCTTTTCGAGAAAAGGTAGGTAGTGCTCTTACGCTTCGCTTGCCTCGTCTGCCCCCCAGATCTGCAGGTACCAATGTGAGTTTTTCTATTCATATGTACTTTCTGAGTTTATCTTGGACATTACTGTCATCGGTGAAGGAAAACATCGTGATTAATCCTGTCAATATAAGTATGGATTCACCAACACGTCTTGAGCAAGCGTAGTGGTCAATGCTCGTGCCTTCTCTGTATGAGAAGAGGCATTTGCCCTGCAGTAGGACAAGTACACAGGTGATAATAATACCAATAGGCTGGTATTATTATCACAGGTGATAATAATACCAATAGGCTGGTATTATTATCACCTGATAATAATACTAATAGGCTGGTATTATTATCACCTGTGGACTTGTGTAGTCTCCAGGCCGTCGAGATTGGACGTCATGACCGAAATCGGTCAGGAGGATATTATTAACTTAATTTAACCTTCCTTTTGGAAGTCTACACCAAAAGGCTATTAGCTAAGTCTATAAACAGTCCTAACAATGAGCCCACACCCACGAAGTACCAATAGGGTGCAGTAGACCAGCAAATTTATGTGCCGTATAAACACAGTACTTGTAAACAGTAACTGTTTAGATATTAGTTCGATAGTCGGAGTGATATAATTAACAGAGCCGGTACGCAGGTACGCTGAAATTGTCTCACTATGCAAATGGCGCTACATATATAAACACAATGTATTAATGACGGAATGTCGGTGTGGCCTAACACTACATTCATTATCTGGTCAGTTAATTCTTACGGACGTAATCGTTACTTATTTACCATTTAATTTATGTAAAATAGGTTTTTATTCTAACGGAAAATGGGTTGTTATGCTGTTAAAAGTAGGTATTCGACGATATCCATACTAATATTATAAATTCGATAGTAACTCTGTCTGTCTGTCTGTCCGTATATTACCTTTTCACGCCTAAACCACTGAACGGATTTCGATAAAATTTGGCAGAGATAGATTGCATCCCTGGGAAGAACATAGGATAGTGTTTTTCGACATACCTTTTTTTTTTTTTGTGGATGGGAAATCATCAAATGACTCCTCCCGCTCTGGGTGGAGCGGAAGGGAGTGTCAGACTCTTACTGACTAAAATCCACCCGTGTTCCTTCCTTAGCCCTTTATGTTCCGGGCCAGCGGTAACTCTTTCGGACAATCCTGCTGACCCAGCAGGCTTCGGCCCTAAGGGGCCCCTCCTCGATGCTGACATCTCTTTGAGGCGCGCGTGGAACACGTACATACCTTGCGGGCGAAGCAGCGGGCGGAAGCTAGTTTTCTATATTTCTTAAAACTGCGAAGAATGCTTTGCTTTTAGAAGGCATAAGATCTAAGCGAATGTAAGCGATAGCTAAACCAGGCAGGAGTATCTGGAAGTGCCGTTTACCGTGGCATCCCATCAAATCATGTCTTGTACTGCAGCAACTGCTGTAAGTACCCGACACGGTTCCATAATAATCTCATTAAATTTTAAGTTAGCACCTACCTTAGTAGACATTGTAGAATTCAATAAATGATTGATTATTAAGTATCCACTCATAAAGAAGTAACGAGTCACGATCCTCTACATTCTGTTTTGGTGACGAGGAATTTGTAAGTAAGTTTGGAATGCTAAAGTGGTCCTACTATATACTGAGGAAGTGGAGAGGAGTGGAAGTGGCGAAGAGGAGTGGTATACTGTATACTGAGGATAGTCAGCCTCTCTACCTACTGAATGGCTATTGTTTAACCACGAGATGTTGACATCCTGGTTTAGAGACAATAGACCTATTCTTTACATTAAAAAAATATATTGGTCCTGCTCTTAACGCTGATACCACCTCGTGAAAACTGATGGAAGAGTCTATGATAAACCGAGCGCACCTAGAAGAGGCCTCTTCACTCTTGCTTTGAAGGCTGACGACTAAAAAGTAAGAAAGGCTGTAAGGAAAACTGCGAATAGAAAAGAAAAGGATGCTCGATTGATCGTATTCATGAATTCCGTACAATTATTTAAATTTTCTGTTCTACCGACCCTATTCCTAGCGCACGGAGGCGGTGGCGCTTTCTATCGTTGAACTAATCGTGTTCTAAGTATTTTTACTGCCTAGAATAGTACACAGTCGTGCTAAGGCTATTACTGAACAGCTATTAAGACTTGTTTGCAACTTAATATCAATCAAAGTTAATAAACCTACAAGATTTTGTCCATTACGGGCAATAAGCCTACACAATTTGTAATTAGTAGGAACTAGATACACTTTTATACCCTTGCATAAATCGGAAATTGTTTTATTCTTAAACTAGCTTCTCCCACGACTTCTTGAAATGATGATTCTTGTTTTTCCGACCTCACCATCTGCCTAGCCTTTTCCCAACTATGTTGGGGTCGGCTTCCAGTCTAACCGGATGCAGCTGAATACCAGTATTTTACATGGAGCGACTGCCTATCTGACCTCCACAACCCAGTTACTGGGTAATACGATACCCCTTGGTAAGACTGGTTGTCAGACTTTCGGGCTTCTGACTACCCGTAACGACGTTTTTCCGACCTACCGCGTCGAATCGCATCGCCCGCTCTATTTTCGCTAAGCCTTCCCTCTGAGTTTTTTCTTTCTGCTTGGCTCCTAAGAGTCCTAGCATGACGTTAAATAGCCTTCCTCAAAAATTGGGCTATAAAATGCAAAAAGACTTTTTCAAATCCGACTGGTAGTTCGAGAGATCAACGCGTTCACACAAATAAATAAACTCTTCAGCATTATTATTAGTAAATTATATCTACCAATAATATGTTGTGGTTCACGCGTTCTACACGAAGTGTTGATTAGTGTAACTTCTACTTTGCATTTCATCATAATTATTAAAATTACAAGCACATGAACAATTTTTTTTCTAAGCTCTGTGACGATGTTACAGATTATCTTTTTAACGGACTTCAAAAAAGGAGGAGGTTTCTCAATTCGACCGTATAAATGTTTTTTTTTTTTTAGAGGGGCCCGTGGCTAAATAATAACAGCTGCACAGGTCGATCAATCAGGTTTAGCTACGCTTGCTGCGGTTGGTCTGTGGATGGGTGACCATCTTTACATACCGAGACCCCTCCGTGCCTCGGAAAGCACGTTAAGCCGTTGGTCCCGGCTGTCATTCGTGGATCTTTGACAGTCGTTACGGGTACTCAGAAGCCCGAAAGTCTGACAACCAGTCTTACCAAGGGGTATCATATTACCCAGTAGCTGGGTTGTGGAGGTCAGATAGGCAGTCGCTCCATGTAAAATACTGGTATTCAGCTGCATCCGGTTAGACTGGAAGCCGACCCCAACATAGTTGGGAAAAGGCTAGGCAGATGATAATATGTTTTTTTTTTTTATGTGTGTTCGCGGATAACTTCGTCGTTTATGAACCGATTTTAATTATCCTTTTTTTGCTGGAAAGGAGATATGCCAAGGGTGGTCCCATGATAAGAAAACCAGGGTCTGATGATGGCATCCCAGTGAAATCGAGGGGAACATTCGAAAATCGTAGGAGCGACTAGTGCGCTTGTTAATTCTTTCATTAAGTATTTTAAAGCACTACAATTTAATGAAGGCCTGGAGTCGATCTAATGATAGAACCGAAAGACAGTGGAGGGGACTCCTCAACGATTTACAGCAGTTACCTTGTGTTTGGGCTTGATTAATTTGTATTGATGTGAACTTTACACCTAGTGGGTTGTGACTGTCATTAGGGGTCTGATGATGAAGACAAAGGACAGTTAAGGGAACTCCTCAACAGTTTACAGTAGCTACCTTGTGTTTGTAATTAATTCATTTTTTTTTAATGTATGTTCACTGATTACTCGAAGACGGTTGGACCGATTCCAAAAGTTCTTTTTTTATTTGAAAGGGTATACTCTCGTGGTGGTTCCATTATCATTAAGTTGGAATCTGATGAGAAGATCCCATGGAAATCGAGATAACCCTCAAATTTGAGTATTTTTTAAAGTAACTTCAGCATTTGCTCTCGAAAATCATCATTTGGTAAAGTGGAGCTGATGATGAAGACCACAGATGGCCATCGGAACTACTCAATGACAAATATTTCACGGGTTGCGATTTGATTACTTTAATATGGTTGCTAAGCAATTTATGCTCGTCACAATGTGTATGGTGAGTGATTGTTAAGGAGTTCTCCTGTTTCTTACCGGGAGAACTCCTCAACAATTAACGTCCCAGCATCGGGAAAAGCAATATTTTGTAAAAGGTGATGAACAGTTGGCATTAGGCTATTGTAACTTAGATAAATTACAAACTGACCCACTAAAAAGTGAAAAATATAAACATTTTTACAAAAAAAAAACAACCGACTTCCAAAAAAAAACACTACAAATTGAAAAATAACTTTAATTTCGGAGGTCGGTGTCTTTGGTTCCGCATTTTCGTTTATTGACACCGACTTCCGAAATTAAAGTTATTTTTCAATTTGTAGTGTTTTTTTTTGGAAGTCGGTTGTTTTTTTTTTGTAAAAATGTGTTTATAGTCTAGCACTGTGTTGCGGTACTTTCCACCAGCTGGTTGCTATGAAGCACATTATCAGCTTGGAATTAGACCTAAGCTCCCAGTTAACCCAAACGACAATCATAAAGATCACCACAGAATTCCGTTCAACCACATTGCGTTACCAACATTTAGATCTCCTTAGGAACCCGTTGTTTGTGAGTGTAATAACCGGAACAGGAAAATAAAGCAAAAGTGCCAACCGCAAGCAAATGGAGAAACGTACTCGAAAAAAAGTTACGCTTTCGACCTTGACACGGCCCTGAGTGGCGCAAGCGCATTTTATTATGATTACGTATGGGGTTCTTTTATTTTTTGCCAGTCGTAATATTTGGTATGTACAATCGTACCTACCGCCCGATAGTTAGCGTCCGGGTACGATAGACCTGTATGTACTCTATTAGCAATTAAGGCGATGTCGATTTACTTTTAATTATTGGGACAGTAATTTATCCAAGGCAAATTAAATTTATAACAGCCGTAGTAACTTTCTGATTTACGAGGTAAATCTTATCTTCTGACTGAATGAACTGCTTCGTGTTTTACCGGATAGGTATACCTGTTTTCAGGTCATCGACCAGAGGTTGACCCCACTTATGCTCCGTTTATTAGAAAAATTACTGTTATCACCCTTTCAGTAATTCGATATAAATGTATTATAAACTCCTTTAGTTCACGATAAGTACAAAGCAATGTAATGTATTTACCATTTAGGTACCTACATTAAAAGAATAACTCTAAAGTGCAGTAATTTTAACAATATTACACAATAACTGTCGTTATTTAACCGTTATTTTTTTGACTGCCCCGTTGGTCTCGTGGTTGCAAGCGCGACTGCTGAGCGTGGAGTACTGGGTTCGATTCCCGGGTCCGACAAAGTGTTACTGGGTTTTCCATTAGGAATTTCTTAGTAACAGTCCGAAGTTTGGAAGTTGGCGGTTTAATACCCCCGTGCCTCGGAAAGCACGTAAAGCCGTTGGTCCTGCGCCTAAACTCTCCCCGGTCGTGTCGGATTGCCGTCCCATTGGACTATGAGAGTAAAGGAACAGAGAGTGCACCTGTGTTTACGCACACACTTGTGCACTATAATATCTCCTGCGTACCTGGCTAATCTCTACTGAGTTTGGCCATCGTGACCGAAAACGGTCGGGGAGGCTATTATTTTTCTATTGCTATCTATACTAATATTAGAAAGAGGTTAAGTTTGTGAGGTTGTTGCGGGTAATCTCTGGATGCACTGAATCGATTTTGAAAATTCTTTTACCAATAGAAAGCCACATTATTTGTGAGTGTATTAGGCCATATATTATTATTATTATTTATATAAATGAATATCTTAGAAGATATCAGAGATTTAAAAGCAGGGGCGGAGCGGCTGGCGGTGTACGAAGTTCAAACTCAAAGCAATTATTTCAATTAAACCATGTACAAGCACTTTTGAATTGTCAAAATTAAATAGTCGGTCTGACTAACTGAGTCGGAAAGTTGATGCTAGTTGCCCATTCCAAAACGTAGATCTCTATGGAGAAGAACGAGCAAGAAACTCCATGGACACTCTTTTAAATCAAAATATTACAATATCCTGGGCACATTATTCATGTTGCTTCTATATGTGAGAACAATGTAAAAAAAGACAAATGAATAAACAATTCAAAATATAAGGTTAAAAATAAGCCTTGGCAGTTAAAAGATCAGATCAGCACCATCCAGCTCAACCGCTGACCCGGCGAACATTCGGTTCCCTACAAAATTGTAGGGAACCGAATGTTCGCCGGGTCAGCTAGTATAATGAAGTATAGGTAAAATTGATCTGCTCTATTGACCAAGAACCTTCGATTCACTTAGTTGGCCCAACTTTAAATTGTTTGTGTCGCAAGCTGTGTCACGACCTCTAATCATTTTGGAGTCGCATTTAGGAATTTTTCAAAACAAAGTCTACAAGGATAATTTCTCATGTAAACCGGAGCTAGGTATTTAATTAAATAACATAAACCTATGGCCTAATACCTATGTTTTTATTTTATATGGGTATAAGAGTGTCTTTAGTTTAGTCTGTAGGTAATATTATATTCTTGTGCGAGTCCCAATAAATGCTTTTCCTTCTTTTCTTTTCTTTCTTTAACCTCAGGATTGCTTCCTTAAACATCATCATTCTCCCCTGCCTTATCTATTTTATCCAGTCAGCACATGCATTTTTAGTTCTTCATCAGCCGTCATCTCAGCGTTCTTTTCCTTCCTTGCCAAATCATCTTTCACTAAACAAAACAGAAAGTATTCCTACCTAAATATTTAGACAGGCAGCAAAAATGTAAGATTTTTATCGAAATGTCCTTAACAGGTGTCCAATTAAGAGTGCAAACGCCCACTCGGCCACAATGCACAATGCTATAGAGTGTTTCATTGACGAAATCAATGCTCACTCGATAATCAAACAAACCAGAATATTTCTTTTGTCATTGCCAAGCCGCTAGTCGTGATCAAACCGAACCAATACAGTCCCAAATAGGATTAGACGCAGTAAATCTAGGTAATTATCATATTATTGTGTGTTGTGAATGGTTGGTAAGCCACAAGCCGCTACTAAGTAGTCCACAATAGAATATGTAGAGGATTATGATAAATAAAATGCTTGCTGATGCGTTATCAGTGAGTTTTGCATTTTCATCGAGCTGATATCGATCAGGGATTACAGGACTAACAGCTGTTGTCTTTGACCCTGGAATAAATAATGCTTACTTGCACTTTTATATTCGCTGATTCTGCAGTCTATGGCTGGTTCATTATTATTCTTATTGTTAAAGCCCACTACAGAGTCCCCCTCTCTTTCCACTTCTCTCTGATTTTAATCAGAGAGAAGTGGAAAGAGAGGGGGACTCTGTAGTGGGCTGGACTGGACTGGTCCTTAGCAGCTTTAGCTGCTAAGGACCAGTTCTAGTTTAAGGAGTCCAGCTCATCCCGCCATCTCCCTCTCGGCCTGGATACTTCAAGGTAACGCTTTTTTTTTTTTTGCGGATTTGAAATCATCAAATGACTCCTCCCGCTCTGGGTGGAGCGGAAGGGAGTGTCAGACTCTTACTGACTAAAACCCACCCATGTTCCTTTCTTAGCCCTTTATGTTTCGGGCCAGCGGTAACCCTTTCGGACAATCCCGCTGACTCGGCAGTCAAGGTACCCCTTGGTTATTCTATTAATGAGACAAGCCATAATAAGAGAGGAAATATCTTTCAAATAAATGTTTTTTCATACTTTCTTTCAGGACATTAGTCAACCGAGGAACTCTCTCACTCTCACTTATAGTATATTAATGGCAACCTGAGACAGTTACTTATATGCACGAGTAGCTACAGTGCGGCCGACGAGAGCATGTGTTCTTGACACCTGTCAGATTCATACAAACAGATACGTGTTTTGCGAATTTGATGTTTATTAACAACTAGAAATGTCGCACTGACAGGTGTCAGAAACGCATTCTCTTGACGGCCGGACTGTAAGTAAACTTTCCTAAAACAACTGTGGATTTCTCTCTTGCAAACCTACTAGCCTCAAACGTGAAACAGCCTTCAAAATGAACACTAACATGCGCAAAAATTCCAAAACCGTAATTTTACCGGAAACGTAGACTAGCGTCAATTATGATATTACGAATTTAAATAAAAATAAATCTATGCGTAGTGTGAAACAAAATAATTAGCATTTATTATGAAGTAAGGCGGCCCACTTTCCACCAGTGTGCAACGCGGCTAACTTCCAAATAGTTACATTCGACACGATTATTGTCTTTATATCCATTGTATTCAAATTGTCTCATGTATTTCCTAGTTAGGAAGCGTGGTTATTATTTTTATGTGATATCTTTATGGTAATATATCTAAGAGGTGCCTTAGGTGCTGCCTCTAATAGTCGCGAAGACCTTGCTTAATATTCAAGAGTTCACTCTGACTATAGATGAGTACCTTATTAAGTCCTTTCAAATTCTTCGCGATTCTTGGGATTTCCATCTTTTATATCACCTAAGTGATGATGTGCTCGGGCAATTGCACACTAAAGCTACGGTTTCCTATAGAAAAGCGGCGGCCGCCACATAGCGGCCTCAGTGACGGCTGTCATAAAAATGATGGCGGTTTTGACTTTACGGTGGCAAAAAACGCTTTCTAGGAAAAGACACCAATTTACTTCCATAAATAACGTTTCTATGACGTAATTTGCCGGTAAATTACGGACGCTGTGTTGCGGCCACTGCAGTTTTAGGAAATCCTAGGAAGAAACCTATTCACTCAAGACTTGAAGACTCCCAGGTTACCTACAGGAGTTTCACTCCTCTGTACACAAAACAAATGGCTTGCCAAAACGCTTTTTATAAGTGGAATATATCCACTATATATCTTCTTGTATCTCGAGGACCAAAGCGATACCTGACATATTAACCTTTTACTTTATCATTTAAGTATCGAAAAATGAGAAGTACCAAGAAACCCGCTGAATGTCTCCAGAATGACGTAAATCCTCGCATTACTCACCTTCGTACCTCACCTTTATATTCGCGAGATCATAAAGTTAGATTAAATGCATATTTAAAGATATTAACGCGATCACTTATAAGAATCGATCGTATCTTTACGAAAATATGCGAGCGCCGTGAAATGAGCCGGCCATGGCTATATTTTCAAATAAAATTACGGCTTTATCAAAAACCATTGCCAAGTGTATAGTTTATTGTCGAAATTAATACTTAAGTTGGTTACTCTCAGATTGCTATCTCTCTCTGAACCTGACACAGACCTTTTACATATGGAAATAGATGATTTTGTTGATTTAGAATGTCTAGGTAGGTTTTGGTCCATATTACTCGAATATAGGTAAAGGGTGGTAGAAACATCTATGCGCAGCATAATTATTCTAGACCCCCCCCCCCCCCCCAATTTTCCGTCGGTTTTTTTCCGTTCCTTATATTCCTACAGCGGGCATAAAAAGGCCACTTTGGCAGAATCATAAAAGGATAACAGAATGGACAGAATCCCATTGGTGAAGCATGTTTTAGTATTTTTTTTTGTCTGTGCTAAAATACCAAGCAATCCAATCCAAATCCAATCCCAATCTCTTTGACTGTACCTACGTAGTGCCGAAAAAAAGAAAAACACGGACTGCCTTCGCCATTTTATAATTCATAATGTTGTAATGTTGGGGTTCCTAAGAGGTGGTCTCAAGGAAACAACCACATGCTTGTAGTACTATTTAATGAATGCAATCAATGTTACATGGATATGTGGCTTATGAGGTATAGTGCTAATTCAGCATATTAGGTATAAAGGAGTGTGCATACTTAATAATGTAAGAGAGCATACATATTATTACACTTCACCTCCCAGGGGCATAAAAAAAAAAAGAAATTAACACAACTTTTTCTTTTTTTTTCATAATTACATATTTTACTAAAAAAAAAATGGTGTTACCTATTTTTATAAATATAAAATTATACTAGTTCTTAGCCTATTACTGATTTTATATGAAATAAATGGGTATACCTATTTATTCTTATCATTATACATTGCAATGTTTTTTTTTCTTATATTAAATCTATTGATAATAAGGCCTAGTCCTATTCTTATGTACTAATTCTATTTTATCTTTTTTTAGTATTTTTACATTACAACCTAAATCTTGCACTACCGTATAGGGACCTTCAAATAGGGTATCTAATTTACTACCTGTTTCATTTTTTAATAAAATCAAATCATTTTTCTCATACGTTGTTGAATTAACAGATCTATCATGTATTTCCTTACGTTTATGCTTATTTAACAACAAATTGTTCTTTGCGTCGGCATGAGCTAACTGCAATCTATATTTTAATTGTAATGGATAGCTATCTAAATTGTATAATGGGTCTACAGTATCGCTAATGCTATCTGGTATCCGACAAAGTTTTCCAAAAACAAGTTCATATGGCGTATATTTTGTTTCTGAATGGACTGTGTTGTTGAAACTAAAGCACCAAAATGGTAACCAATAGCTCCATGTATTCTTATGGTTTCCGCACTGAATTCTTAAAAATGCACCCAAAGTTTTGTGAGCATTTTCAAGAGCTCCAATCGACTGATGGTGATAGGCTGTAGAAGATAATTTTTCAATATTAAGAATTTTACAAACCTGTTCCATAGTTGCAGAAATAAATTCTGTTCCTCGATCCGTAGCTATTGTTTCCGGAATACCAAATCTTAATATGAACTGTCTAACAAATGCATCTGCAATGGACACCGTTTCTTTGTTTTGTAATGGAATAGCTTGTACAAATTTTGTTAATTCACACTGCATAGTCAATATGTAACAATTTCCGCTTTCGTCTCTATCTAAAGGACCCACTACATCTAAGTAAATCTTTTCGAATGCCGAGGAAGCCGTTGTAGTAATTTCCATCGGTTCTTTAATGTAACGATAATGTTTAGATTTTTGACATTTCGTACATTTTTTAACATATTCTTGAATATCCTTGTCAATACTTGGCCAATAATATCGTCTTTTGATAGTATTGACCATTCTACGCACTCCCGCATGTCCACTGGAAGGCAATAAATGAAAGTCATTCATAATTATTGTCTTTTCATTATCATCAGTTATTCTTTTTACTCCTCTTAATATACATATTCGTGGTCCGGACCAATTAGGGAGTGTTGTTATCTCTTCACAAATACTTTTAATAAATTCTATATTATCATTATTCTTAATTATACATACTTCGCTGATACGTATCTTTTTGCAAAAATAACTTAATTTCTGCACAAATTCGGCTCGCGAGAAATGCGCCTTGAAATCAAGATTAATGTATAATGTCTTTTTAGTCTCTTCAAATGCAAAACATTCAATTTCTTCAGTTATCATGTCATTATCCTTAAATCTTTTTAATTTGCTACCTTCAATCAAACACATTTCCACTGACTCACGCGGTTTTCTTAATATATCCACAACCCTTGGGTGATCAGTCCAGTCGTTAGTGGATTTATTAAGACCCTTCTTTCCATCTTCTTCCTTACTGTTAATTTGTTCTTCCATCTTCCTCTTTTGCATCCTTGTCGTTACAGCCATAACTTGCTCATTCATACTTTTAAGTTCGTCAGACGTTATATGAACTCTAGATAAAGCATCTGCCACAACATTATCTCTTCCTTTCACATAGAGTATTTTAAAGTTATATTCTTCTAGGGTTAACCTAAATTTAAGTAACCTACTTGACGGATCTTTCATACCAAATAAATATATCAATGGTTTGTGATCTGTCATTATGGTAAATTGATTTCCATATAAATATGGTCTAAAATATTTAACAGACCACACGATAGCTAAAAGTTCTTTTTGAATAGTCGGGTAGTTCTTTTCCGCCTTATTCATGGGTCTACTCGCATATGCAACTGGTCTAAGATCTTTGTTACATAATACGGACCCAATAGTAGTACCCGAAGCATCTGTTTGTAAAATAAATTCATGATTTTCTGAAAAATCGGGATACTGCAGTATAGGTGACGATACTAGCGCATTTTTTAAAGTATCAAAAGCGTTCTGGCATTCAGTAGACCATATAAATGGTTCATTTTTCCTACTTAACTTATTCAAGGGCATTGCTATTTCCGAAAAATGTCTAATAAATTTACGGTAATAATTACAGAAAGCTACGAAACGTTTTACTTCATCTGCATTTTTGGGAATAGGGTAATTTTTTAATACTCTGGTTTTTTCCGGATCTGGTAATACACCTTTATCTGTAACCAAATGTCCTAAATAAAGAATTTCTTTCTTTAAAAATTCACACTTTTGTGGATTTAATTTTAAATTTACTTTCCTCAACCTTTCCATTACACTTACTAAATTTTGATTGTGGCTAGATAGATTTCTTCCGAATACAATGAGATCGTCTTGGTAAACTAGACATTTATCAAAAGTTAATCCAGACATTGCTACTGACATCATACGACTAAAAGCATTAGGACTTATCTTTAAGCCCATGGGTAGCCGTTTCATGCAATATTGGCCTGTATTTGTAGTGAATGCAGTTAATTTACGACTATTGGGTTCCAAACTTACTTGGTAATAACCTTGGTGAAGGTCAAGGTGAGTGAAATAAATAGCTCCCGTAAGCGTATCTAAAATTTCATTAATATTTGGTAATGGGAATTTATCGTCACAAATAACTTGATTTACTTTTCTATAATCTACCACTTAACGCCATTTTCTCCCTTGTCCCTCGCTGCTTTTCTTAGGTACTAATAAAATAGGACTGGACCATTCACTATTTGTCTCTTCTATAATATCATTTTTTAACATATTATTAACTTGCTTAGCTATTTCTGGTTTTAGTGCCTGTGGTAACCTATATGGCTTGACGTAAACTGGGGTAGAGTTTTGTTTCACAACTATAGATTGCTCATAAATATTGGTTGTTTTTAACGTATCTCCTTCTAAATGGAAAACGTCTGAATACTTTGTACATATTGCCTCAATTGATTGTTTCTCTTCTCCGTTTAAATAATTTAGATTTAATTCTGACAACAATGTTTTAACTCTAGTGGCGTCGATATTGGTCTTATTAAATTGACAAATATTATAATCTTCGACACTTCTTAAATCTGGTATTAAAGATGGTAAACACACTTCCTTATCACTAACATTAAGTATCCTGACTGGAATTCTGTTATTACTAACCTTTGCTATTGCGTTTGCTATAAACACATCTTTCGCTATCTCTTTACTACAAACTACAACTTCTCCATTTACATTGTCATTCACAATAATAAAATGAATTGATTCCGAACGCGCCGGAATAATTATTGCGTTTTTTATCCTATCATATTCATCAACAAAATGTAAATAATGTTGTTTATTATTGTTAAAGAGTGTTAACTTATTTGAAACTATATCTATTTTTGCTTGAAATTTTTCTAAAAAATCTAAACCTAAAATACCGTCTGCTCTTAGTGGTAACGAATTAAAAACAAGAAAATTATGCTGAAACGCTACATTATCATATTTTAATAATAAATTTACTGAACCTAGAGAACGTCGCTGACCACCTATTCCATTTATTAAGGTATTATCTTTATGCACAACGATGTCATTTGGTAACATTTCATTTTTAATGATGGACAATGTTGCTCCCGTATCAATTAGCCAATAATATTTAGTATTATTAATATAAAAGGTTATGTACTTCGCATTTCCTTGGTATGATAACACAAAATATTTAGGATCGAAAAAACTGATTTGGCGTACTATCTGTACTTTCGTCTTTATCGCTTTGACGCGTGTCTACTACTCGCTCTGCTGGGAACGTACTTTGGCTTCGTCCCCGGTTCCTAGCATATCTCGAACCTCTATTACCACGGCTATACGATGGGTGATAATTTGGCCTATTATATCCACGAGAACCTTGTCCTCGGTTATAATTGTTATGAGATGGGTGTCCACGAGCGTAATTGTTACCATATTGACCACGGAGAGTACCCCTATGATGACTTTGTGATCGCCTATTATTATGTGAAACTCGTCCATTTCTAGATACATGCAAGATATTACCTGATGGTCGGAAAGACGTGCACTCTTCGTCTTTTGCTGCTTGTATGGCATCTTTCAAGCTGCTGAAGCCGCGTGCCGAGACGATGGTGCTCAGCTTCGAGCTCCGCAGACCATCTGAAAACCGTTTTATTGCAAAACTTTCATTGATGGGTTTTAAAATAGAAAATGCCTCAGTTTTTCCATCAGCCTGAGTAATCGTCAGCTCCGTAAATAATTTTTCCACCTCAGATCCATATTCTTCAATGGACCTTGAACCCTGTTGAATGTTTTGTAGCTGGGTTTGTATAGCCATAAATGATTTCTTGGGTAAAAGATATTTTCTTAAATCATCAATTAAATCTTGAACATTTTTGTATGAGCTTGATACTCTTAGCTTTGCGTTCTCACTCAGCCTACTTTTTAGAACGAAAGTAATTAATAATGCCTTACCTGAGCCATCCAGCATGCCAGCATACAACTCCACAGAGTCTATCAACCGCTTGGTGGTGCCCTCAACACCGTCCATTACTGGAATCAAACTACACGCCACCTTTAAGTCGAATTCCATTTTACCTAATTCTCTTGCTACGGGAAAAATACACAAGTTTTCTATTTCCTCGTATTTTTGCTTAATTTTTTCATATAGATCTATCGCCGCTGCTAAATGAACATCCCTGCTTTTTTCAATTTGTAAAAATATTTTACAGCAGTTATCAAATGCACTTTTTGCTTGTTCCAACTTAGTTATAATTACATTACCTTTATATCTTGATTGTCCCTTTTTTACTAAATAATTTCGTATCTCTACTAAAAAGTTATAATTTCGTTCTAAAATATCAATCATAGCATACTAATATTTCTTAATGTAATAAGTAATAGATTTGCTTAAAACACATTACAAACACATTACACATAATTGCGAAACCTAAAAATTAAAGTCCGACGTTGCACTTTGTTTCCGTTTGGTGTCGCATTACAAGTTTTCCGTGCATGATTTTAGCGCCTTTAAGTTTTTGCGTAATGAAATATGATAGTTCACATAACGATAGCTAATTAAATTATGGAAAATAAATTTCACAACACTATTCACTGATTTTCGGTACCTTCACTGCGCCCTCTGATGGATGACCTGATCCTCTGCATGGTACTCATCCCTATTTCTTGTTGGATCCCCGTGCGATGGCAGCTCCTGTACATTCTTTAGCCAACATAAAGTGCTACGACTCCAATGATGGCCAGGACAATGTAGGTCACGATGCTTAGACGTTCCACGTGTCCTCCAATTTCCTTCAACGTGGCGTCATTGTTACCTCCAGCCGCGTTCTGACTAAGGAAAACCTCTTCCTTTTCGACGGTAGACCGACACATGATATGACTTGTGAAATTTAAATTAAACTAGAAACTAAAAATCCCCTTGGCAGATTCCCAAGGCAGGGTCGCCATGTAATGTTGGGGTTCCTAAGAGGTGGTCTCAAGGAAACAACCACATGCTTGTAGTACTATTTAATGAATGCAATCAATGTTACATGGATATGTGGCTTATGAGGTATAGTGCTAATTCAGCATATTAGGTATAAAGGAGTGTGCATACTTAATAATGTAAGAGAGCATACATATTATTACACTTCAATGTTATCCTTTTATGATTCTCCAAAGTGGCCTTTTTAGGCCCCCTGATACATCTCCACTGGAGACGCTGGAGGACTTGGACTTGGACCTCCAAGTCCCAGTCCAAGTCCTACAGCATCTTGGAGATTTTTTTTTCAATTAATGCTACCGGTAGGGATATATGAACCTTAGAACAGTGCAAAACCTACGCGGTCAAAATTTATGGAACAGCTATAAAAATTTCAACGCAGAGGGGTTCAGAATCATGTACTGAATCCATGGTGACAGGTTGCGGGTTGATATCCCAGTCACCCTGTAACGCGGGCCTGCGGGCGGAGAGTAATGGGTAGCTCACCGCCCGATCAGGACCAGGCCCGTGCCGGACGGCGCGTACGTGTTCCACGCGCGCCTCAAAGAGATGTCAGCATCGGGGAGGGGCCTCTTAGGGCCGAAGCTTGCCGGGTCAGCGGGATTGTCCGAAAGGGTTACCGCTGGCCCGGAACATAAAGGGCTAAGGAAGGAACACGGGTGGGTTTTAGTCAGTAAGAGTCTGACACTCCCTTCCGCTCCACCCAGAGCGGGAGGAGTCATTTGATGATTTCCCATCCGCAAAAAAAAAAAAAAAAAAGCCACCCTGTAAACATGCTTAGCATATTAACTTTGTGCATCTAACAAGAAAAGTGTTATGTAAGTATGATGGCTATTGGAAGAGACAGACCAGAAAGAAGATCTCGCGAGCGAGAAAAGAAGTTCATGGGTGGAATATGTGTAAGTTGATATAACTAGAATAACACACTAATATTATAAAGGCGAAAGTTTGTGAGTGTGTTTGTGTATTTATATGTTTGTTACTTCATCACGCTCAGACGGCTGGACCAATTTTGATAAAATTTTGTATGGAGGTAGCCGACACCCTGGATTAACATATAGGGTACTTTTTATCCCGATATTCTCACGGGATCGACACTTATGCGGGTGAAACCGCAGGGCACAGCTAGTAAATAATATATAAAAAAGTTTTTCATACAAAAACCTTTGACATTGCTTAATAAAGAAAGGAATTGAGTTCTGAGATGACAGCTAGAAAAGTTGATGAAGAAAGAAAAAGACGTGCCAACCCAGATAAATTAGTATAAGGGTAGCAGTATCATAATCATGATGACGTAGGCATAACTACGTCACATATGTAGGTAATCGTCGTCGTCGTTTCAGCCGATAGTCGTCCACTGCTGGACATAGGCCTCCCCCAATTTTGGGAGGGTTTGCTATAATCGCCACGCTTGGCAGGCGGGTTGGCGATCACAGTATGGTATGATGGTGGAATACATAGAGAACGCTGCTGCCCATTCTCCGGTACGATCCTTAGTCGCCTTTTACGACACCCACGGGAAGTAAGGGGTGGTGGTATTCTTTAAGTCCGGCACCACACAGACACTGTAGGTAATGTAGGTAATACAATGCAGTAAATAATAACCACGGTAAGCACACCACCAACCTATTGATTGTACACACTTTCGTAAAATTCTCTTTCATTGCTTATTCCAATATCCTGGATCGCATATTATATTTTTTTAAAGTACATTGTTTTCAGTACTATAATATTCCCACGGCTGGGATACAGGCCTCCTCTTAGTAAGAGGAAGTGGGCCTTAATCCACCACGCGGGCCCAGTCGGGTTTGTAGATGTCACGTCTTCGAATTTTTGGTTCTAGGACATGTCGGTTCCCTCACGATGTTTTCCTTCACCGTTGTGAGAGCAAATGATTCTACACACTTGTGTGGAATTAAACATTGCAAACTCTTTCATTCCTTGTTCCAATGTCCTAGATCGCATACTCAGACCAACAAAAAAAGAAAGACGGCGCGCCGCGAACATCAAAAGTGAAGCCATAAAACCGTGCTCCTGCAAGTAAACATACACGTTCACGCACACACCTACACTAAAACCATGCTCATCGCTCTTAGTACGTCACGAGTCGTCGTCAAGTTAACATAGTTTAAAAAAATATAATTATGCCTTCCTGTGCAGTGAAAAGTTGCAAAAACAACAGCAAATCACATTAAAAAGTCTCACGGAATACCTTTTCACTTGTAAGTACTTGAAATAATATCGTTTCTTTAATATTAAATTTTAGATTACTTGGAACAAAAAACCTCAACGAACGAAAGTAGTGACATAAGGTGCGGGGGTTGCCATAATACGATTTTAATTTTCCCCATTCGATTAATACATACATATAAATATGATTTGTTACTTCGAGTTATATTCCTATTTTCTTTTTTATGTATTGAATATTTTGGGTTTCCAATTAATACCAATACCATACTCAACAATATCTTACTCGTACAATATTATAATAGTTCCTACTCGCACAAATATCCCCAAATTATAGGGAAAACATTTAACAAATGGCAAGCCTTCGATTCACACATAGATAAAAAGGTGGCTTCAGTTTTAATGTTCGTGGCGCGCTGTCTATCTTTTTTTGTTGGTCTGAGATCGCATATTATTATTTTAAAAAGTAAGGACTTACATTGTCATCTGTACCTGACAATGCTTTACTGCTTACAAAATGAGTAAAGATTTTTAATATAGTAAAGACTTTTACAAGTTCAGTTTTCATTGTATTACCGCAATGAGAGAATGTCGAACATTGCACTTCAAGCTGTCATGCTCCCCTTGTAAGGAAAATAATAAAATTGATCGAATCATGCGTACGTGCGAAGCACCCTCATTATTTATTAAACGATGAAATATCACTTATACGGCGCAAGCGACGGTAATACCATATTACATTGTTTTAAATTACATTTATTAAGAAAATTATAAATGGTCCTCCGTGTACCTCTTTAAATAATCGACAGAACCTTGTAAAAGGCCGTATCTCTACGTAATTAATAAAACGTAAATAATATAGTTTTGACAATAACCCTCAGAACGGTGAGCCCGTATAAGGTAATAAATGCTCAATACAAACAGACTAAAGCCCGGAATACACATGCCTGTAACTTGCAGAAAAGTATGCAAGTAGCTTGCATGGCCGTGTGCCATAACAACTTCTGATTGGTGAATACCTTAATGGCATGCAAGCTACTTGCATACTTTTGTGCAGGTTACATTTCGACGGCGAAGTGCCAATACCTCCTAACTGACAAAGTCAAAAATTTACACAAACTGAAAAATACGTTCAAAAATAGACATGTTGCGTTGGTTTAGTTGGGAGATACATATTTCAACATTTTAATTGAATTCTGTTGCAACTAAAAATACACTTAGGCGATTCACTAAAACATGCGAATAACGTTTTTAAATTCAAAACGATAAAAAAGTTAATTTCTCAAAAAATGTCAGTTAGGAGGTATTGGTACTTCGCCGTCGATTTATGCACGTGTATTCCGGGCTTTAAGGATTTTCAAGAAACGAGAAGCGTGCTTATACATTTTTGTTTGTCTTTAATAAATATGTATTTTTTTATTCACAAAATATAACCCTCCTTTTGGACTTCGCCGCAGTCGGGTAAAAATGACCGCTTCAGGGACAATTTGATAGCCGCCTTAATTTCCGGCAATAATTTATTCTACTAATTAAACATCTAAAATAATTACATTTGCCCTATAATTTCGGGCGCCTGTGTGATTGATTTATTGAAATCAATCGATCTGCCATTAGAGCGGTGTGTGTTGTCAGTATAACGAAACGCCGTGGGGCGTGAGTAGTACAAAATAATTGAACATAATGGTTTAATTAAAAATGCGACCTCGCCCAATCTAAGGCGCTATTATTCGTAGGTAGGTAGGTATTTACCGCCGTCACATATCTTCCGTTACACCACTTCAGTAAGTGGTCAACAAAATGTACCAGTAACCTTCGGTAGCTTGACACCACACCCGTATCGAAATAATATAGGAACCATATCCATGTTTTGGCTCTTATTGCCATAAGTTTAAAGGTCTGCCGGATAATCCCCAGATGGAAATAGGTACGTACTCGTAAAATGCGAATGGTGTGCGATACCAATTTTGGTGTTCTCGTATTGTTTTACAACATTCTTGTGAACAGGTGTAAGTTTGAATAATAAAATTAACGTTATAAGGCCAGCTGCTTCTTCCAAATACGAGTAAAATATTGAGGTTGCAAATGAAGCATAACGTAATTGATTCTAAATAAACAACAAACAAATATTTGTATGACCTACAAGTAGTTGTTCCGGGTCTGGCTGTTTGTGTATGTGAGTTTAAATGTTTGTAAACGCACCCACAATACAGGAAAAATTCCTAGTATGGGGCAACGTTTTTCAAAAAACAAAAAAAAAATAAAGAAATGGGGAAGCGTCAGGGTAGACCGCGAAATTCAGATTTCCTTACGATTTTTGCAATTTGCAGGTCAGTGTCGGTTGTATGTTGATCAACATTACTTTTAGTTATGCGAAACCCGAAACACGAGTCTAGTATTTTTATATAAAGAATCTATTGTACAAAATTTCAAAACTGTATCATGAAAAGTCACAAAGTTATACCTAAGCTTGTTAAGTTACCTGTTTGTCCGTACAAAAACATGCTCACCCGCGCTGCTCGCGCCGCGCCGTCTTGCGATCATTGATAATAGTACCTAGGTACCTAACCGTTCGGCGCGGAGATTGGATAACCTACTTAGTGTCACTCGGTGTCCAACTTTTAACCTTCTTAAATATTTTTGGAACAAAATATAACATGGGGTAAAAATTATTGGAATCGATTCAGTTACTTATTCTGAACAAACTATATTCAGGTTTCGCATATACTAAAAATAACGTTGTATATATTGAACGCCTATTTCATGAAATATCAACCAATAAGATTACATTATGAGCTTTATAATTTCGATGACTACCTAGCACATCCTCCATAAGAAGAAAATGCAACATTAATTGTACACTTATTGTTATTTCAAATAAAAACTTTCGTTGGAACAAATAGTTGTCTACTTCTGTCCCAAAAATGTTCCGAAACATGTTTGAAGTACATCTTCATAAATCACTGAACACTGTCAATTAGAAAACCAACAAGACGTAATCGTTCTTATTATTTTAAGAACTCATTATGTCTGCCCTGTATAATTAACAAACAATATTTACTATGTATAAGTACCTATATTGATTGATATAAGTTTACAGAAGGTTACTAAACAAAATAAATTACTTTTTGTAAACCATAAGGTGGGTTCTGATTGTTTAACAGTGACTTAATAATAGGTTCTAACAATTGAAAGAATATAATATAAATTAAGTACTAGCACGGCTCCGCGGTTTCACCCTCATAAGTGTCGATCCCTTGGGAATATTGGAAAAAAAACTATACTATGCCCAGTATGTCCTTTCAAACTATCTCTATACCAAATATCATCTAAATCGGTTTAGTGGTTTAAGCGTGAAGAGGTAACAGACAGACAGACACCTTTTCGCATTTATAATATTAGTATTAGTATGGATTTCGTTTACACTTGCTCCATTTATAATTGACTACCGAATTTTATTTATGAGCAATCTAATTGCTTGTCTATTATCTATAGATTGAATATAAAATACCATCACATCTGTATTCCCCGAAGGAGGGGCCCGTGGCTAAATAATAACAGCCGCACAGGTCGATCGATCAGGTTAAGTTACGCTTGCCGCGGTTGGTCTGTGGATGGGTGACCATCTTTACATACCGTGACCCCTCCGTGCCTCGGAAAGCACGTTAAGCCGTTGGTCCCGGCTGTCATTCGTGGATCTTTGACAGTCGTTACGGGTAGTTAGATGCCCGAAAGTCTGACAACCAATCTTACCAAGGGGTATCGTATTACCCAGTAACTGGGTTGTGGAGGTCAGATAGGCAGTCGCTCCATGTAAAATACTGGTGTTCAGCTGCGTCCGGTTAGACTGGAAGCCGACCCCAGCATAGTTGGGAAAAGGCTAGGCAGATGATGATGATCTGTATTCCCCGAAGGCCTGGCAGAGCTGTACCTGTACATCCCCATTTCGCTAGTTATGTTTAAGTCCCATGTAACAGGGGGCGAGCCTTTTGCCATCAACTGAGTTGCACGACCCGGGAATCGAACCCAGAACCATGCTCAGCGGTAGCGCTTTTTTTTTGCGGATGGGAAATCATCAAATGACCCCGGTCCCGCTCAGGGTGGGGCTGAAGGGACTGTCAGACTCTTACTGAGTAAAACCCACCCGTGTTCCTTCCTTAGCCCTTTATGTTCCGGGCCAGCGGTAACCCTTTCGAACAATCCGCTGACCCGGCAGGAAAAGTCGATGTCGATGGTGGGGACGGAACTCGGTTCACTTAGTTTACTCGGTAGCGACCGAAACCACTACGCCAACTTGTTCAACGAGGCAGTCGTGGTACAGTCACCAAAAGAGATAAGTAACCAGTATCGTCGGATATAGTTGAAGTATATTAAGAAACTGATGTCATGGAATGATAAATTGGATAAATGAACTGTTTGTTTTCTATTCATTAAATTGAATTTTATTCGAAAACAAACTGGTTACTTATCGCCTTAGGTGACCGTACATTGAATATTTTGCCACGCCTTGTGATGAACTTTAGATATGAAACGTACAAGATAATGATAATAATTTATCTACCATAATTTTAACAAATAGGAACTAAAATAACGTCGTAATTGCAGGAAATCGAAAAATAATTATAATTAATGACAAATGATAACATTAGTTTTTTCGCAACAGATTAAGTTTTCAATAAATATTTAAGTTTAAGCTATAAATCATGAGTCGTGTCACAGCGGCATGCATAACTAATATTTCAACTCGGCAAATAGGTAAGTACAAAGGCGAACAAAAAATGCACGACTCTGATAAGAATGCGCGAAATACATTTACAGCATTCCTTTTAAGTGTAAAAGTTATTTTGAAATGAAAATAAACATTGCAACTTCCTTATCACTGAATCAACATACTGGCTTTGTAATTGCTGATGTTGTTTTATAAACCCACCCAGAATTGATTGTTGTTGCGATCTTTATCTACTGCTTGTGGTGGACAGGAGTTCATATCTTCACAAAATCAGTTGGGAACTGGGGGCCTAAAAAGGCCACTTTGGCAGAATCATTAAAAGGATAACATTACGAATCATAATATGGCGAAGACAGTCCGTGTTTTTCTTTTTTTCGCTACACTACGTAGGTATAATCAACGAGATTGGGATTGGATTTGGATTGGATTGATTGGTATTTTAGCACAAACAAAAAAAATACCGAAAAATTCTACATCAATGGAATTTGATACGATTAACTTAACAGTTAACTGTCCATTATGATTCATAATGTTTTCCTTTTATGACTCTGCCAAAGTGGCCTTTTTAGGCCCCTTGTACCCGGAGTGCATCTCTGCGAACCCAAGTGGGAAGTTGCAACTATAACCTCGCAAAGTGGAGCTACCTCGTCGGTACAGCAGCAAGGTGTGGTGTGCTTTGGCGCAAACTACATATGTCTTACCTCCTATCCTGTCCTCTGTGCACCAAAGTACAGCCATAGCGACCTCTGCACTGCCACAGACGATGTGTGGTAGTGACGAAGTTTTGGGCTAACAAAATACATTGTCGTGCCATCAACAAGAGTATATTTTATTTTATTTGTAGCTAAAGGAGTGAATGTTGGGTGTGGCAAAAGAAGCATGAAAGTAGAATATAAGCCGACTATAAAAAAAAAACAGTAGCTCTCCAGGAATGCCGACAGAATTGAAAACTTGAAAAACTATAGTAATTTTATAAATATGTTTGAAGGTCATTCTTCCCAAAGAAAATGTACCGCGCGTTGATGTCTTTATAATGGCCAAAACTTAAAACTAAGGTATCGGTTACGGTAACAGTGTCGCGAGTTCAATGGTATTTTCCCATCTCAAAAAATTCCCAACGCGCCTAAGAAGTTTTCACTTCAAAAATTGGATGCTGCTGAGCAATGATGTGATAACGCAACGTTGCGGTTTAAAAGAAGATGTAGTGACAATAATTTATGCATGCTTAGATAATATTAATTTATTTATGTATGATCAGATAAGATTAATTTATTTATGTATGCTTAGATAAGATTAATTTATTTATGTATGCTTAGATGGTCTGGTCAGGTTAAGGGGATGAATGAATGCCAACAAAAAAAATATTTACAAGGCAGCTGTGAGTGGAAACGCGGGGACAATACGCCCTAGGGGGTCATATAGTGGTGGTGTTCTTTAGAAAGTTAAGGTGCGTAGTACTCGCAAACGTGTGCGTGTGCATGGGGCCTAAAAAGGCCACTTTGGCAGAATCATAATATGATAACATAATGGACAGTTAACCGTTAAGTTAATCGTATCAAATCCCATTGGTTAAGCATTTTTCAGTTATTTTTTTTTGTCTGTGCCAAAAAAATACCAATCAATCCGATCCAAACCCAATCTCAATCTCTTTGATTATACCTACGCAGTGCAGTAAAAAAAAGAAAAACACGGACTGTCTTCGCCATATTACGATTCATAATGTTATCCTTTTATGATTCTCCAAAATGGCCTTTTTCGGCCTCAGATGTATGAACGTAAACGACGCAAGAGGAGTATGTGAGGATCGTAGCAGGTGGCATTCTACATATAGTTTCTGAAAGCGTGATTTTGTGAATGTACAACGCGGTCACATTAACTCGACGCATCTCTGGAATGCGAGGCCCGCATTCCTTAGCTCGCCCTGCAAGTGTTAGGCCTTTGTCTTTGTTACCGATACGTGCGTCGATAATTTGGCTATAAGTTTTCTGCTGTTGTTTTAATTATATTTTTTATTAGGTATATTTAAGAAGTATGGAAGAAAAAGACATGTTGCGCCGACCCCAAATAAATTGGGATAAGCGCAGGAGAATGATGATGATGATTAGGTATATTTAAGTATATTACCAAAAAACCAAAATGACGTCATCTACGCCAAGCGTCGAGTTAATGTGATCGCGTTGTAAGTATATAAACTCCTATGAGTTTAATATTAACTAGTCAGCAACTTTGATAGCGCTGCTAACTGCTAAAAATACGTCAGACATCATGAAATCTCTTTAAACGGTCCTTTCGAACAACGATGCTGCTGCCTATTATCTGTCTGGGAATTTAACTCGGAACACTAGACCGATCATCATTTTAATTAGCAAATTGGTAGCTTAATCAAACTGCCATCTTTGGAGTTTAAATTACGCTTTTATTCAGAGCGACATCGTGGCGCAAGGTACTTATCGAGTTTATGACTGACTACTTAGTGTTACAGATTACTTAGGCTACCTTTTGAGCAGGATATAGGCATAATAATGTTAATTGTTGCGAATCTAGACATTAGTAAAATAACTAGATTAATGCAACAGTACCTATAAAGCAACGAATGTAGTAATCTATTTTTAATTAACTCTACATTGCAACAATATATTTCTATAAAAACAGATTTATACCTATTAATGCAGGCGTTTGCGAAGTTTGTGAAGATCATCTTCTAGCCTAGCCTAGCCTTTTCTCAACTATGTTGGGGTCGGCTTCCAGTCTAACCGGATGCAGCTGAATACCAGTATTTTACATGGAGCGACTGCTTATCTGACCTCCACAACCCAGTTACTGGGTAATACGATACCCCTTGGTAAGACTGGTTGTCAGACTTTCGGGCTTCTGACTACCCGTAACGACTGTCAAAGATCCACAAATGACAGCCGGGACCAACGGCTTAACCTGCTTTCCGAGGCACGGAGGGGTCACGGTATGTTAAGATGGTCACCCATCTACAGACCAACCGCGGCATCGTAGCTTAACCTGATCTATCGACCTGTGCAGCTGTTATTATTTAGCCACGGGCCCCTATAATATCTTCTAAAAAATATAATTTCCTGCGACTTGCTTATCCACGTCAATAGCAATAATATAAAAAAAACTGATAAGATAATACTGGCTCATCAATTCTCCTGCGTAGCGTGGTGATGTCATCGCTACGAATCTTCGTAGCGTGTGCGTAGCGGCGTAGCATTGATGATTATACAAATATCTTTGAGACCAACAAGGGCTGCACTGGCTGTTACAATACGAATCAATCTGTAAGTATACAACTACCTAAATGCTGCTCAAAAATTCATTAAAGTTATTGTAAATATTAATTGAAATGTTGCAACTTCCAACAGTTACGTGTGTGTTACACTGGTGTTTAAGTTGTTTATGTAATAATACAATACAATTCATGTTACTGCAGGGCAAAAAGCCCCTTCTCATGCAGAGAAAACACGAGGATTGATCACCACGCTTGCTCAAGACTGGTTAGCGATTTTAGACTTATATTAACTATAAGTCCAGGTTTCCTCACAATGTTTTCCTTTATCGTTGTTTATGTAATTAAAACTACTAACCAGAAAAAAAAACTTACAAATTTGATTGTACTATCTGGGAAATAAATGATTATTATATTAAAAAATTCATCTATTATTTTATTATGCGTGAAACTCTCTGCCACATTTATACTTGCCTATATCCTGTTAATCCTCAAAGTAAGAGTGAATCTGCTGGATATACGGTAATTCCATCGTATACTTAATCTATCTATCGCTTTGCATCAGGTGAGATAGATGTTTAGAGTGGAAAAAATGCTTATCAACCACAAAAAGCCAGTCTAACGTAAGGCAGGCCACACGCCAGTGGGTTGAGGCCTGTCGGGGGAGCGGTGAATGCTTATGCGAATCCCGCACCCCCAGCCGTAGGCACGAGTCCGCCATGCCCTCTGTCACCCCCACGATGGAGGAAGTCCATGAGGATTTTTAACATGCACCAAAAAAAAAGGCCACACGTTCGTGGCAAAAAAACCAGCATATGTTGGCCTCTTGTTCTAATGAAACTTCTTACTACGCTAGCCCAGCTCAAGGTCAAAGTGTTATTACTAATGTGCGGCCTACATAACATAAAATAAAAATGTTTATTGAAGAAAAGCCGAAGTTTTTTTTTTTATTAATTTGAAATGGGTTTGCTCTTGACTCTAGTCTAGGTCAGAGGTGACAGAGACAAAGTCGACGATGGAGTGAACTTACCCAGAAGAAGCCTGTTCACTCTTACTTTGAAGAGATTCGGGTTATATGCGCTCGGAAACAGACGCAGGTAAAGAGTTCCACTCTTTTGCTGTGCGCATTATAAAAGACATTTGAAAACGATTAGTGCGAATTGGTGGAATAGCAACTAGGCAGGGATGGTAACTTGCTGTGCGTCTGGATGACCGAAGGAAGAAGGGGCCGGTGGAATGAAGTACATAAGATATATCACGCCTGTAATCCCCGAAGAGTTAGGCAGAGGTGTATTTATAGTAGGTACACCCACATTTCGCCAGTTATTTTTAAGTCCCATGTAATAGGAGGCCAGCCTGTTACCATCGACCGGACAAACCCAGACTCTGGGCTCCTACTGTATAATTCCTGATAGGAAAACCCAATAACACTTTGTCTAACCTGGGAATCGAATCCAGCCGATTTATTCTATAAAAATCTCACCGTGAAAACTTAGATGAAATATATGAGTTTGAAGCGAGCCGTCATTCCACCTGATGCTATAGTATAGGGAATGACACTATTGACAGGTCACTTCGCTTAAGGACCTAAACGCAAAAAACGCAAGTTTTAGAGACAATAAAAGTATATGATCAACTACAGTAAACAAAATCAGAAAAATATATGATATTCTTCAGGATATAATATGCTAGGTAGATAGTGTGTTGAAAAGATAATACAGCTAATTTGAAACGATAGAAAAAAATCATGAAGATACCTCTAAAAACTTTCTTTTTACAATAAAAACCATATTACTAATATTACATACAATCATTCTGATTTTTTGTCAGCTTATTCTACAAGCAACATACTAAAACACTAGTGTTTTAATTTTTTAATTTAGACTAAAAAATTAAAACATTAGTGTAAAAAATTAAAAAATCTATTGTTTAGACAATAGATTTTTTGGAATTAAATAGTTGCTTCATATTTTGCAATAAATTACCAGCGTTGTGTCATCACGCTTATCTTTCTTTTCTATGCAGTCCGACAGTGACCGCTTGTAAGCCCCTTAGGTTGTCACGGTGAGATTTTACAGAATCGCTCGGCAGGACCTCGTGCTCAGCGCATGCGACCACTACAATAATGAGGCAGTCTGCGGTCTACTTTACTGGTTGTTATTGTTGCATCATCCAATTCAATGCCCGCCTGCCTGACCCACTGGTTTATTTTTAATTAAAGCTTGGTGCATACTTGTAACTCCTTTCTGCTCGTCTTATCCGACAAGGTGGACAAGTACCCTTAGAATACGATCATATTAAACGTGCTCCAGTTTTTTACTTCTGTTTTACGAACTTGAATTTATTTTCATTGATATCCAAATATGGATCGTGACATTTTGCTCGAACTCCACATGCTTACAGATATTTTATGTTCGGCACGTAATCACGTTTTAATTATTGTCATTAACAGAAAAAGGCTTTTGGTGATAATCAGAGGGATAATCCTCGTAATAGTAATTCTGATTTAAAAAAAGCTTGTAAAAGAACGTTCACAGTCTGATCTCGGTCTCAAACTGTCAAAAATAACTCTAATATCCCTTCATTAGGGTTCCGTAGTTCCTACAAGGAACTCTCATAGTTTCGTCTTGTCCGTCCGTCTGTCTGTCCGAGGTTTTGCTAAGAGACCTTTAGTACTAGAAAGCTGTAATTTTGTAGGAGTGCGTATATTAATTACGCCGACCAAGTGGTAAAAAAAAATTTTGAAAAATTTTTTTTTTAGGGTAGCTCCCCTACACGTGAAGTGGGGACGAATATTTTTTTCGTCGTCTACCCCATCGTGTGGGGTATCGTTGAATAGGTCTTCTAAAATGACTTGGGGGTTGCTAAAATTATATTGCTCCATTTACGAAATATTAAACTTTAAAGTGCAAATTTTTTTTTCCAGTAGGGCGAACTTCATCTAAAACCTAAGCTGCGGGCTTGAAAAATCTGGGAAAATCCACGATAATAGTGCATTTCATGAACTTTAAAGTATAACTATAGCGGTTAAGATACCTTTATTAGTTTAGCAATAATAGTCGTTGAATTGGGTGTTGGAAAATTTTGTACCAAATATAAAGTCCTTAGCATTAATCCTTTAAAGTGACTAAGATAAAGTAGTTGCTTGTTTATAACGGGTAAAGACTTGCATTGAAAAACAAAATATGAATTTTTTTTTTTTTTTTATTCGAATAAAGAACAACAGAATCGTACTACATTGTGATAACGGGCTACTACGAAACCCTACACTGTGCGTGGCCCGACACGCACTTGGCCGGTTTTTTTTTTGACAAGTTTTTGACATTGAATTATTAATTTAAACTTTTCGCACAAAAAGGTACAAAGGCGGACTTAATGCCTTAGACATTCTCTACCAGTCAACCAAAGGTGGTGAAGAGATTGGATGGCAGGTGCTTTGGTTATACACACATACATACTATTGACTATAATACATACTTATAATATATATATGAAGAGAGGTGTTGAGATGACTCTACGCTATTTGTTGATTTGTTTATTGATTGTCGCTGAGATGAGATTGCGTCTAGATTTTTTTTTAATTACGGGTATTGGTCTTCTCATTACTATAAAGTTACAAATTAACGTTATAATTCGGTTCATACGAGCCTTTTGCCAACTATGTTGGGGTCGGCTGGTTATCAGACTTTCGCGGGCTTCTGAAGACTGCCAAAAATCTACGAATGACAGCCGGGACCAACGGCTGTGCATGCCATCCGAAGCACGGAGGGGTGTTGGTATGTAAAGATGGTCACCCATCCACGGACCAACCACGGCAAGCGTAACTTAACCTGATCGATTGAACCGTGAGACTGTTATTACTTAGCCGCTACGCGTCTCCAGGCAGACAGGAGGAAATAAGATAATTTTTTTTCGACCTAACTATTTCTTGCAATATAAACCCAAAAAACTATGTAACGTATAAAAAACGAATAAATCTTCTTATAATAAACAAATTCTGTTCAATATAAGAAATTAATGACCGAACATTAGTCAAGCATTCGACCATAGATAAAAATACTAAATGTACCTACTACCGCTGTTACGCATAAATCTTCCTCTCAGTACTTGCACAAGACCATAAATCATAGAATGTTTACAAAAGTGATCAGTCCCCTATAATTAAACGGAACTCCTTGAATTTGAGAACCAGTACTTACGTCCGAGTAATTCAGAAATGTCCATTGTGACCAATCATAGCTGACCTTTAGAATAAATTTGCATCTGTGCCCACTCTATGTATGTATTTGTGGCTATTTACTTAGGCGTGTCTAATGCTAAAGTACCAATTTAATTAGGTTAATGTATTTTTAAGAAATAAAAGCTTCCGGTGGACTTCGCTTCGACGAAAAGATGGAGACATTAAATGACTGTTTGAATATGAACCATGAAGTAGGTACTTTATACTTACGTAATGTACTTTATATTTTTTCAAAAATAGGCCAAAACGAGGTCTAAAACATGATGGTCTTCTTCATTGCATAACTTTTAAGTACGTAAATATGTAATTGGGCCACACTTTTAAAAAACACGTTAAGTATAAAAGGAAATAAAAGGAACAGTTAATATTATCAATTTCCTGTGACCTATGTGTATCGGAATAAAAGCAGTCTGCGGCAAACGGAGTGCCTTTCACACTTGACTCTTTTAGAAGGCAATTGACATTCCATAACTCTTTGCTGACTACCAAGTTCAAGTTGTGACGCGGCACTGTGTCACACCGTAGCGTAACCGCGCACAATTTATTGTAAACGAAAGAAAATCAATTCCTGAAGAGTGTCGCAAAAGCGACTATGGGTTACTGTTCTTTTGTTTATTAAGGTCATAGCACACATATCAACTCTGAAAGGGATCGTCACCGTATCGCCTTTCGCCTCGGCGTCAACTTAACGTAAGCACGTAACCAAAGCGGATAAGAAGCTCCGATACGTCGACTCGGCTACGGCTAGGCTACGACGCCGCGCTTACGGCTCGCCGACCGCTGGTTGATTTTGCTGCAGGCAGGCCGCGGGAGGGGTAAGAGGGGCAAGGGTGGACGAAGAGACGTAAGCTCGGGTACGGAGAGACGTAAGCGCGGGGACGACGAGCCGTAACGCACCGCACCACGGTTCGTGAGCTTGTCCCGAGGCGAGGCGATTACGTTACGATTCCGATTAGTGTGCGTTGCTGTAGGGAGTTTCATACAAAGAATACTGAACGGCTCGAGTTGATACGGTAACGATCCCTTTCCGATGTGATACGTGTGTTATGAGCAGTGATCGGAATAGGTAGAGCTATTTAGGTCCATTGATATTCCACGGGATTCCGACTGATACTACTGGAAACAAAAGAAAATACCAATTTTGTTATATTTTCAAATTCAAATGGGTCCCGTCTGCTTCCAACTTTTATTTAATTTAAAATGGGCTTGTTTTAGCTTTTCCGTTTTTTTTAACTTAAGTTTTTTACCGCAGTCGGGTTTTTTTATTTTTTTAAATAACTTTTTTAGCTAGGTACTCAAAACGTTAAAGTTTGCTATCACGACGGTAACGTTTTGCCTCAAGCTTTAACTGTTACCGAATCAGTAAAAAATCGACGGTTAAGAATCAATAGTGTCTATCTCACAAGTTGACTCTTGTGAGATAGACACTATTGATTCTTAACCGTCGAAATACTGTTTTTAACGTTAGGCTCATAAGGAACTGTTTAAAGCAGTTCAGGTTAATGTTTTTTCATTTTTATTTACTGCTTATTTCTTTCAGTGCATATGTGTTTGTTCATACACATCCTGAGCGACAAAAAAGGAGTTTCGTGTAACCGCTACAACATGTAGGTACCTTGGTTATCATCACAATGCTCCTGACCATAACCTAATTTATTTGGGGTTCCGCGCAACGTGTCTTTTTCTTCCATACTTCACATACTATTAGTCGTTATCTCGGTAGTCCAGTCAGTCCATCCATCGCTTCTTTGGTCTACCCCTAATCTTACCTATAGCCATCCACGTTCATCTGGTATTTAGCGATTCTGGTATTAAGCTTCGGAGCCAGTACACTCGACAAAATTAAATGGATGTGCTAATAACATTTGTGCGACAAAACTAAACTGCGACTCACCATAGTTCGAATGCACGCTTGTGCGACACACTGAAACTCGACATCACGCTAGTGCGACAAACGATTGTGCGACAGTAGTTCGACACTACGGTAGTGCGTGCGACAAACAATTGTGTGACAGTACTTTGATTCGACAGTACGTTGGTACAGTATTACAGTAGTATGACACTATTACAGTGTTAGGGCGTTTGTGCACTACAAGGAATTTTACTGTCCGGCAGTCCGATTTTTTACGGTCCCATATAGCACGCCATAATAAAAAAATAAAATCGGACTGCCGGACAGTAAAATTCCTTGTAGTGCACAAGCGCCCTTACAGTGTTGATAGATTAGCCTTTCCAGACGACATGTTCCTCATTCCTCCGACATGTAAGTATTACGAAAAAGCTTTTGTAATAACAATAACACATTTAGTTGCAAATCGATTCCCAATTTATTGAGTTAAATTAAAAATTTCTCTTCTACCATTTTTGAAGGAGAATTTATTTAGAAAGTGCTCAACAAACGTGCTTCATTCAACTGGAAATGAGTCTAAATTGCTTTTCCTATACACTGAGATATTTAAGCAATCAGTGCAGGCATTATAACATTAAATGCACTTATACTTAGTGACGTATTCAATGTCATTTCGGCACCAAATAATTTACTGTACTTTAATACACAATTTTTTTTATTCACATTATTAGGACATGTTCAATAAATTGGTTTCGTTCGATTTCCTAGCTAACCGTTGCTCGCTGCTTTGTCCGTGGGTTCTGTGATATAAGACGAGGAATTTTAATGATGGTGTAGTTGCCTGGTTATAAATTATCGGAGCTGCACTTATTATGATTAGGTGGGAGTTAGTTCATGATGATTGTTAGCGCTCGACATAGAAAAAGCTAGATACGTAATAAGAACTGATTTATGACAGATCGACTGGAGAATATCGATATAAGAAACATCAAGCTGATCAAGGTAAAATATGCAGTGGTGTGTGTTTTCTTTTTAAGTTTACCTAGTAACATGTGACTCGTTATATTGTATTGCCCCTGTGCCCTATTTGTTTAACAATAAAAAAAAATAAAGAAAAAGTTTTTCTCGATTTACCTATGGCAACTCTATTTTATACTTAGCCGTAAAGTGGCGTACATACAGCCGGACACACATGGGCACAGATTTTCATTAGAACCAGAATAAATTTCTAGCTTTCTATTTACTGTAAATTCATTGCAATATTGACTATGAAATGATTACTTATTTGTCGATATCCAGTAGCCAAATAATGTCTTTAAGTACGCAAAATACGCGCATTGACGTGGAGTTACGGACACCAGCCGTATTACCTATTATCTACCTACCATAAACAAAGACCATCAATATCGAAGATTACCTATAAGTAGAACAACGAACAATTATAATAATAATAATAATAATTTTATTATCAGGCAACTAAAAGGCCCATAAACAAAATACTCAAAATAATCTTATAAAATAATAAACTAATACATATTAAAAAACCTTAAAACTATTAACTTTACACGTAACGTTGACGGCGTCGTGTTTCGCTGCGTGGTGTAGCGTAACCGTCCTCGGAAACGTCGATATACGACACCTTTCGGCCAAAAGTCCCCTTTCAGACAGGTCTGTAGATGTTGGGTTGGAACTCGTACCACGAATGACTTAAAGTTGATGTTGTGGCGCGATTCCAACCTTTCGACCCTCAGAGTCCAGTTGGTCTTCACCTTCAAATACTGCACGACTTCCTCAGTTGTCGTGGAGTGATGCAGACGCGAAAGGTACAGCTGCGTCGTAGGCACAGCAGGGCGCAGCAGCATGTTGGGTCCACTCGGTGCGGTGCCACACAGGTTACGAGAACAGGGCTTCTTCTTCTTCCTTTCTACTTAATTATGAAGTAATTAATCATAACGACTATAAATTGATCACGTCTACGGAACCTGCTGTTAGGAATCCTGCTGGCCATGCAAGGCAGATGTACCTGCTGCCCATGCCAGGAAGTATACAGGGTTATTGGTGAAACATTAACAACCTCTTAAGAGGTCATTGTACTCATCACTATGAACAACTTATACTATGGGACCAAACCTGAAATCGTGAAAAAAATCAGCTGTTCCTTACATTTTGACGAGTTATACGAATATAAATGTAGAGAACAGCTGATTTTTTTTCGCGATTTCAGGTTTGGTCCCATAGTAAAAGTTATTCATAGTGATGTGTACAATGACTTCTTAAGAGGATGTTAATGTTTTACCGATAACCCTGTATTATAAGTATCGGATGTAAAAAGAAGCTTAACGTAGCCGAGATTCAGTTACTCTTCCCGTCATTGTGATCGTTTTTCTGTATTGGACCATACCTAGGAAACTTCAGATACGGAGATATTGAACGTCAAAATTCCAATTTTATTTTTAGAGACCCTGTACCATTGCATGCACCCTTCGCTGTTTGTAAGGTAATCCGTAAACAGCGAATTGTCACACCACAAATAAAAGTCGTTTCTAAATACGTAAACTTACTTAGTTTGAAGTACAAAATGCCTATAGGCCGACCGCCTAACTTAGACGTTGCCTGAGGTAGCTGCGCGGTGCGGGAGGGGTGATAGTTGTCACAAGTTGACGAATCACTGAGCTCTCGCATCACACCCCTCCCGCACCGCGCTGCTACCTCAGGCAACGTCTCAGTTAAGCAGTCGGCCTATAGATGAAGGCTTCGTGATGATCTTTACAGCACCCTGTAGCATGTAAAAAGCACCGTAGAAAAAATATCCGTTAACATTCTGGGGACACATTCTCTGTTACCCCCATGCAGTGGCGTATTCACACTAGGGCCAGTGATGGGCGTAACCAGTTACTTATGTAATCTAATTAATAATTGAATTAGTAATTATTAATCTAATTACTTTTTGCCCATCACTGCCTAGGGCCAAAAGGGCCGTGGCCCGGGGCGGTAGCCTGCGAGGGGCGGTGCAAGCCGCACCTCGCGCTCAGCTTTGTGCGCCTTTCTTTTTGACTTACTAGGCATAAAGAAAAAAGAAATCCGTACTTAAAAGAATAAAAAAATATCTACGTTCCCATTTAAGCGAAGAACGTTTAAACAGTTTAGCTATTCTGAGTACCTAATACATATGTTACCTATAAGTCAATGATAGAAGCTGACTTGACGAACTCCGTTAATTATAACAGTGTCATTGACGAGTTTGCTAAGCAATCTGTTCATCAGAAAAGAAAAAAAAAATTGGAATACTTAAATGGTGTTTATTTCTTCGTATGGACTTTTTAGTTTTTTCATTTATTATAATCATTCTCAGCCCACATCGACACACTGCCGGATTTTATTTTATATCTCATTAAAAGTTTTTCTTTTTCCCGTTAATTTATGGGGCGGCAAACCTTACAGGCCCAGGGCGCTGAATTTTAAAATACGCCACTGCCCCATAGGCTTGTTGCTATGCAATTATTTTGTCAATTGCCACTTGATTGGACAGTAGGCCCTTGATCTTATAATTTAAGAAAGGCTATATAGGAATCTGTAGTCGATTTTGCAAAAAAAAAAAAACTACGTTGTAAACTTGAGCTTCGAGAAATGTAATGTTTTCAAAAGATGCAACAATTTGAGCTCATTATACTTACGCCTATTCCCCGGCACGAGTTCACGATATAGCAATAACAGATCACTCCATCTTCGAGACAATTACCTATATAAATAGAATATACATTTATGCGATTCTTCTGAAAAGCGACCGTTGATCGTTCGGAATGCAGTTTGTCCTCGTGGGCGAAGGTTTGTTTGGATCGCAAGTTCAAAGCTAAAATAACAAAAACATTAACATATTTTATTTTGGATGGCTTTCAAGCGATACATCGCAAAAGAATTGCGTCTCTTATGCGCTGCATACGGGGCAGCCCCAACAGCTTCCTGCAGCTTATTGCAGGGAGAATGGATGTGAGCATGGAGCATTGGACAAAGCTGAGACAAACATGCGGCACATGCACACATGCACAGATGCATGACACATGACACACACATGACATGCATGCATGGTGCGGTCCTGATCCATTTTATTTTATTATTTATTTTGTTAATTTCTTGTTTTAGTTATTAAGTACTAACATAGGCTAAATAATATTGTTACTTACACAGTGGACCATTGTTGTCTGATAAATCAATAAAATTATTGTTATTAACTTAGAAAGAAACGGTATTTATTTTTACTCGTACAGGAAGATCACTAACTAAACTAAACACGATCATAAAAAAAAAATTAAAGTAAAAAAAAAAATACACAACAACAACAAGACCTGAACGAGGCCAAAAGGCTTCTGTCTCAGCATGATGCTGGTATTCTGACAGCAAACTTCTCCACTCCTCTCCTTTCCTTTCTCTCTCCTTTCTATTTCTTCTTCTACTTCTTCTTTTCTAACATAATAAAACGGCGAGAATATTCCACCCTTATTGAGAGTTGCATGTTCGAGCCGTTTGCGGTTGAAACACTACGGCCTAGGGGTCCGAGTGCCCAGTGCCCACTTGGTTTTTCGAGATATCGCCAAGCGGTTGGTCGACTCTACAACGTGGCAATGCTTTTTGCCTTTTGACAGCGATGCGGCCGAATTTTTAGATGCTCTATGATTCTTTCCTCCTTTTATTTTTATTTTTTATATACATTAAAAATTATACATTTTATTGTTTAAGTACATTATTATTAATTTTTTTGAGTTTTTTAGCTTACGTAAAATAATGTAGAATTTTTAAACGAAATAAATATTAGATATGGCACAAGGCTAGCACAAGGTAAATTCAGTTTTTTGCTAGCCTGTGCTACCCACTGCTGGGCAAAGACCTCCCCCAAATCCTTCCAGGAACTCTTTTCCCGCGCCACCTCAAACCAACCCTCGCGGTAAGCGTCCAGGTCATCTCTTTCTGGGCCGGCCTCGGCGGCGCCGTCCATATTCAGGCACCCATTGTGTGGAGATTTTTGCCCAGCGGTCATCGTGCATGCAGCTTATGTGACCCGCCCAATCCCATTTGAGTCTGGCAGCCTTCTTTCCTACATCCAGTATGCACGTTTTGGAACGCAGCGTGGTGTTCCGAATTCTGTGCTGTCTTTTAACACCCAGGGTGCTGCGTCCTGTCGCTTTTTGGCAAACTCCAAGGCGGAACTTTTGCGACTCGGTGAGCGACCAGGGGCCCAATTCTGTAAAATAACCAACTTGTCAATAGTGTGTCGGTAGTGTGTCAGTAGTGTCTCAATAGAATAGTCATTGACATTTGGTATTCTACAAGTTATTTATGGTCATTGACTTGCCACTGTAGTGCCATTGAAACGCCATAGTAAGACTATTGTAATAATTGGTAGTCTGGTCCACTATAATGTATCAATGGCATCGTGATGACCAAAGTTATGGTAGTCTGTAAATATTTTAAGTGTATTTGACAGTTGTGTCTATCGTGTTTGAATAGTGTTTTGGCCATCGAACCGCCATTGTGAAGCCATCGAACAACGACACCTCTTTTTTTCCCTATTGCTTTGGTTCAATTTGTTTGTTTTTTTAATTTAAAATAAAGTGTCCGTATGTGTGTGCGTCTTACGTAGTGAAATTAATAAAGTGGACGTAGTTTTTCGCCACAATTAGGCCTGAGGAGGTTCTTAGTTCGTCCGAATCTTTTTTATTTTTATATTTATTATGTTCCCCTATTACTCGAAGACAGCTAGACCGATTTTCAAAATTATTTTTTTTGTTTTAAAAGATATACTTTCCCAGGTCGTCCCATAGTCATCAACTCAGGATCTGATGATGGGATCCTGGAGAAATCGAAGGAACTCTTCAAATATTATAGGCACACCTATAGCGATTTGGGTATTTTTTTATAGTAACGTTATTCGTTCATTTTCTCGGAAAGCACCATTGAAGTGGAACTGATGATGAAGACCATAGATGGCCACCGGAACTTCTCAATAATAAGTATTTCACGGGTTGCGATTCGATTACTATAATATGGTTGCTAAGCAATTTATGCTCGTCACAATGCAAATGGTGAAATGGAGCTGATGGTGAAATACCAGGAGAACTCCTCAACAATTAACGTCCCTGCATCGGGAAAAGCAATAGTTTGTAGAAGGCGATGAGTAAGTTGACATTAGGCTATTGAGAGTTGGTGGCAAAAAACTAAAATATAGATCCAAAATTAAAGTTATTTTTCACTTTGTAGTTTTTTTTTTGGAAGTCGCTTTTATTTTTGTTAAAAGGTTTTTATAACGTTCAATTAACACCAAAATAATAACAAAATAATTTGAGTAGGTATTGATTTTTTTATTTTTTTTTAAATACCTACCTAAAAAAATCAATATTTATATTATAATAATCACTTACCCTATCGTCTTAGTTTTAGATGATAATCAAGGAATTTATATGATAATATTTTGGAAAATAAAATTTAAAACAAATGAAAACAGCCGCTGCAAGTTTTTTGACAATTTGTTTTCTTTTTCAGAAAGGCAACTAAGACAAAATTGTCGTGATAAAAATCTTATTTTTTAACAATAAACGCATGTTTTTAGTGAAATTGATGTTTTTGATAATAAAACGTTTTTATATTAATAAGAAAAACCCTTAATATAAAGATTTCATTAATAAAAATACGATTTCAAAAAGTGGTCGCATGGTAGATTTTGGTTAGCAACACTGAAAACTATTGTACTGCCACACTATCGACATACTATCGACACACTACTGAGACACCACTGAAACGCCATTGAAGTTTTTGCAGAATGCCAAATTTGCAACAGTGGCAAAATAATGTCTGTAGTGTGTCGATAGAGTGTCAATGGCGTGTTGCTTAACTTAAAGTTACAGAATTGAGCCCCTGGTCTGAGCACCGTAGGTTAGAACGGGCAAGATACACATGTCGACGAGTTTGCACTTCAGGGAGATCGGTAGATCACCCTTCATTAGCATCTTCATGGACCAGTAGCTTTTCCAGGCGTTCTCTAATCGGCAATCGATCTCCCTTTCCTGCCTGTTTTCGAAAGAAACTAACTGGCCCAAGTAGATATACTCATCGACATAAATTATTTCCTGCCCATCTACCTCGACCTTACGCTTAGTGCTGTTGGTCATTATTAGTTGGGTTTTAGACCGATTCATCGCAAGCCCCACCCTGAAGCTAGCCGTGCTCAGCTCTTGGAGCATGGTCTGGAGTTCTAGAGCTGTAGGGGCAAAAAGGACGATATCGTCGGCAAATCGGAGGTTTGTCAGCCTCTTCTTGCCGACGTCAATGCCCTTGGTCTTCCATGAGGCTGCCAGTGACTTAAATATCTCCTCAAGTGTGCTCGTAAACAATTTATTTGCACATTATTGTACCGTAAAAGTATGTACTTACCTACTTTTATACTAAGTGCAGACTCCAGCACATCAAGCTACCCGAAACTGATGTGCTGGCGTCTATACATATCTAATGCTTTTATTAATCAATTAAAATACCAAGTGTGTAATTATAAAAATAATAAAAACCAAGAAACCTGAGAGTAATGGTGGCCCAGTAGTAACGGCCCCGACTTACGAGTTGTACGTCGTGGGTTCGAACCCAGTCAGATGGGTTAATTTGTCTAGTTTATTTCATCACCGCTGCTCTCAAAACGGTGAAGGAAACCGACATGTCCTAGAACCAAAATTCAAAGACGTGACATCTACCAACCCGTACTGGGCCCGCATGGTGGATTACGGCCCACTACCTCTCAAAAGAGGGGAGGCCTGTGTCCCAGCAGTGGGAACATTATCTATATCCTACTAATATTATAAAGAGGTAAGGTTTGTCAGGTTGTACGGGGTACCTAATCTCTAGATCTAGGTACTGAACCTTCTATTGGTAAAATATTTTGAAAATTATTTTACCAATAGAAAGCCATATAATTTGTCAGTGTCAGCAATATATTATTATTATTTATATAAACGAATATCTTAGAAGATATCAGAGATTTAAAACGCGGGGGCTCAGCGGCTGGAGGGGCGGTACGCAGTTCGCCGGGTCAGCTACTAGGCGGATAAATCAAAACCAACATATTGTCTTCATATAAAATAATTTTAGGTAAGTATCATTCTACGTATTACACAAGCTAAATTACTATTATAATTACAAACACTAAATGCAACGCATTAATTTAATTAACACAATCAATCGGTATAAAATAATACACAATCTAGCTCAACTGTTGCGAATTTCGTTTCAAAACTGGATCAATTTTTCGTACTTTTTGCGAAACATCTTTCAAGTACAGTTTTCAAACGATTTTAAAACAATCTAGTCTTAGATCTTGCGATACTTACTAGTTAATGTATTCGAAATAAGTCTACCATTTTCATTTTACTTTTTTCATAACTAGCTAACCTTACCTGTACTCTATAGTAGGGGGCCTAGTCCTAAGGACCTAAGGACCTTTTGTTACGAAGGAGTTATTTGCGTACCTATACGGAAATGATCCTAATAGCAAAACGACCTATACTAAAATGACGCTTAATCACCTATTAGCAAATCGTCCTACAAGCAAATGGTCCTGACGTTGTCCCGTCCAAAGGGTAAGTTCTCATTAAATCCATACTAATATTATTAATTCGAAAGTAACTCTGTATGTCTGTCTGTATGTTACCTTTTCGCGCCTAAACCACTGAACGGATTTCAATAAAATTCGGCAGAGAGATAGATCGTATCCCGGGGAAGGACATAGAAAAGTTTTTATCGACATACCTCGTGGGCGAAGCCGCAGGCGGAAGCTAGTCTCATATAAATAAGGACGATCAGATTTTCCCGAATTTTGAAAATTACCGGGAAACTTTTCCAATCTTTTTTTATCGCTTATCTCATTTTTATTTTACAGCTAACTGTAAACTGTAAGAAGATGAGGTACCTACACGCCAAATGTGCAGTTACTGGAGTAGCACCGCAACGTCAACTTCAAGGCGTTCGTGGTGCGCGTACCGAATTGTTATCTGCCCGTCGTCACGGAAGAAGACTTCTGGCAGCAGGACTTGGTGTTTCGTCGCTTCCGCGGACAAGTACCACAGAACAGAACAGCACAAGAACAAGCTAATGAAATACTATTTCATAATAAAAATATGTATGTTTAGGTTATGGTATATCTATGGGCTGCGTCGCCTGAAATAAATGAATAAATAAATAAACACCCTAAGTGCAGAAATTTTCCGTGGGTTCTCAAAAAAAAAATCTGCTATTTCATATAAAAGTACAATAGGTACCTAAATGTACTTTTCTATGAATTAGCGGTCAATTTATGGAACAGCTATTTTTTTGTAATAACTGACGTAAAATTTCAGCCCCCCTCCCCCCCCCCCCTTTCGTTGTTGTTGTCTAGAATCATGTACTGAATTCATGGTAACAGGTTGTGCGTCCATGTCCTTACCACCCTGTATAGATTGATTATAGATATATAAATGACGTCACTACCAGCATGCCAGGCATTTTTTTTTTCAGAGTGGGAAGTCATCCAGTGACCCCTCCCGCTCTGGGTGGAGCGGAAGGGAGTGTCAGACTCTTACTGATTAAAACCCACCCGTGTTCCTTCCTTAGCCTTAACTTCAATTTCAACATATCAGTATTATCTCTGCGTCCTTCTCAGCGATCACCAAAGTCCAAACCAAGCTCCTAAGTTTCAAATTAACATTATAATCATACTCTATTTATTTCCCAGCCTTGTACCGAACTCTAAACTAAATCAACATCATTTGACATAATGCCACAACAAATATTCTAACGCTGCAGAAAATTTATAAAGTAATACATTATACCTAAGAATTTGGTGCGGCCGAGGTCAGAGATAGACAGATAGCAACATGATATATACCAGTGCGTTCTACAGCAATTTTAACGTTAGACACAGGAGTTAATTATGATATTTAAGTCAGAAGGCACCCATTCTCGATCAAATAGGTTTTGTTGAAGAAAAACATGGAGTAGTGAGGAAATGGAGTGACAATGCGGGTGCTGACGGACGTCACAAAAAAAAAAAGACGACATAGACACCGATATTACTTGTATACTCGTTTTCAAAGATAACAATGCTCTTTTCATTTTTATTTAACCATTTATGTACACACATTAGACAGGAAGAGAAAAATATGTACAAAGGTGATGCTGTATATACTTCATTTCACCATAACACACATCCAGGCGCGATAGAGGTCAGGAGAGGGCCAATTCAGTATTTTTTTTTTATCCAGTCCCTGCTGGGTATTTCTTTACGAAGCCGATGTTAACGCTATCGACGTGGTTGAGTGCTGGTAGAAATTTGTATAGATTTATGTTGAATCATCGATACAAAGAAGAAGAGGCAAAGACTTACACAAAGAAATTGTAAATAAGTTGCCATCTGATCACAGTGGACAAACAATAACATTTAGCTCCTCCATGCCTTTACAAAAAAAATCAAATAAGGTTTAGGACAATTACATGTAAAAAGTTAGAGAAATTAAATAATTCTTTGGCCAGTAAATTATGTGATCAGAATTTTAATAATATAGGTGACCCAAATGAGTTCTACGGCGAGTTCTTTTCAATATTAAGCGCGCAGTTTAATAATACTTTTCCACTAAAAACTAAAAGCATTTACACAAAGTTTTTATTTAGTGACTGGGCGACTCTTTGAACTAAGACTAAACTTTTTGAACTAAGTTTGTATTATTCATGTGTTGCTTTAAGCCATAGCTTAAAGCAACACATGAATAATACAAACTTTCATCAGTATGTTGCAAAATATTCAAAAACTTTTAAAAGTGTGTGTCAAATAGCTAAAGCTCTTTATATTAGTAATAAAATAAAATCGGCTGATGATAAAATAAAAACTACCTGGCAAATAATAAATAATGAAACAGGTAGGAAAAAACAGCGTAATACTGAATTTAATTTAAAGACTGCACATGGCCCCATCAACTCAGATGTAGAAATAGCTCAGGAATTTGAAAACTTTTTTTCTAATATTCCCCTTAAAACTACTGAAGCTTTAAATTCATCCCCCACGCTTTCTGCTGCCTTACTTAGAAAGAATGTAAAGGCATGCCCTTTGGAGTTTAGGTTTCAGCATACAATCCCTCAGGCTGTTATAAAAGCTTTTAAAGATCTTAACATTAAATCAACAGAAGATCTCTGGGGAATGTCTGTAAAAGTATGTAGATCTTTCATCGAAACCATTACGCCCTATTTAGCTTTTATATTTAACACCAGTGTTGATCAAGGAGTCTTTCCGGATCTTATGAAACATAGTAAAGTAGTACCATTGTTCAAATCCGGTGATAGTAAAGAACCTAACGATTATAGACCTGTCTCAATTCTGCCAGTTCTCAGTAAGGTGTTTGAAAAGTTGATGCTCAATAAAATGTTACGTCACTTTAATAAAAATTCCATCTTTCATGAACACCAGTACGGTTTCACTAAAGGGCGTTGCACTACTGACGCCGGTGTTACCCTAATAAAAAACATTTTTAATGCCTGGGAAGAAGCAAAAGATGCCATTGGAATCTTTTGCGACCTCTCTAAGGCGTTCGATTGCGTAAACCATGAAACACTTCTGATGAAACTGGAGCACTACGGAATTAGAAAAACAGCACTTGATTTGCTAAGATCATACCTGAAAGATAGAAAGGTTAAAGTTCAAGTAAACGGCGTAAACTCATTAGGGTCTGAAATGACAATGGGTGTTCCTCAAGGTTCGATATTGGGTCCATTCCTCTTTTTAGTTTACATTAATGATTTACCGCAATTACTTCAAAATCAACCAAAGATGGTGTTATTTGCAGATGACACATCACTGATCTTTAAGATAGACAGACGGGTACAAAATCTTGACGACGTGAATAACTCTATTCTTCAGGTCCAAGATTGGTTTATGGTAAATAATTTGGTACTAAATGAAAAGAAAACCAAATGCATTAAATTTAAATTACCTAATGTTAGAAGTAGCGAATGTGACATCATACTGAATGGAAATAAACTGGAATTTGTTGATCAAACTGTTTTTCTGGGAATCACGCTAGACGAGAAATTACAATGGGGACCTCACATAACATCTCTTGCGGGGCGGCTTAGCTCGGCCGACTATGCTGTTAGAAACATAAGACAGTTAACTGATGTAGAAACCGCGCGTTTAGTCTACTTTAGCTACTTTCACAGCATTATGTCGTACGGCATTTTACTATGGGGTCGAGCTGCTGACATTGAATCCATCTTTATTTTGCAAAAGAGCTGTCAGAGCCATTTATAATCTACGTCGCCGCGAATCTCTCAGGGAACTTTTTAAAGGGATTAATATTATGACGGTACCTTGCCAATTCATTTATGAAAATATTATGTATGTAAGAAAAAATCTACATCTTTTTGATAAAATAAGTGATAGACATAATTTTAACACTAGAAATAAAGATAAAATACATCAACCATTTTTCAGATTAGCCAAAGTACATACATCTTTTATGGGGTACTGTGTTAAATGTTACAATAAAATACCTAATGATATATTGCAATTAAATGAAAGAAAATTTAAAACTCATATTAAACGTACACTTTGTAAACAAGCGTACTATAAATTAGAAGATTATATCCAAGATAAGAACGCTTGGAAACATGCTGGTCCTGCTCCATAGGACAATCTAGAGTCAAGACAAAATCAAACTGAGTGCTAATTTAATTGTAAAATTTATTCTTTGTTCTTCTTTTTTTTTTACATTGATTTACATTCTGTAATTATTTTAACTCCCACCCTGACTTATTACTATTAATTATTATTATTTTTTTTTTTTTTTTTAATGACAATCGTTTATTTTTACCATTTTTGTAAATATGTGAGCACCATGTATCTATCAGATAATTAATTTATATGTTATGGTTTCATTTTTAATTCTTTTACCTATTGTGGTACAGAAATTTTATTTTAGGTGCATCGTCTTCACATATATATTATATAATTAATGTACATGCAAAATATTGTAAAACATTTTAAAAGAGTAACGGTGGAGTTTCTTGCCCATTCTTCTCCATACGAAAACTACCTTTTGGAATGGGCGACTAGAATCAATTCTATTTTAGTAATTTTTGACGTTCAAAAGTGCCTGTTAAGTGCCTATTTGAAATAAATGCTTTGACTTGACTTTGACTTTGAAGATTAATATATAAGGAAGAGAAGTTGCCACATTTCTGCCAATAAGAAATAGAACGAGGACAACACGCTCTGGTCGTCCAGCAACTTCAAAGTTGCTTCTTTCCTGCATAGCATCTCACATTAACGACTGGTGAGAACCACCCTACTAATCCACAATCAGAATGATTTTGAAGGAAAGTACTAATCCATTGCTTGATATATTCGAAAAATGTGTCTGCACAACAACGTAAATAACGCAATGAATGTAGTTGAACTGTCAAAATGAAAGCCATTGCTACTGATAGGGTCTTACGCAATTACCCCGCTAATGGAGATATATGCATGCTTTCTGCAGTAGTTATTCCGTGGAGAGCACCGAGTCCCCGCGTGTACAGTGACGGTGGCCGTCGTCCTTGTCGGCATGACGCTGCGTCGGCGCACCCGCCCGGTGGCTGCAGGCCGTCGGGGGGGAGGCAGAGACAATCAGACAGACTGCTTGCTTGTGTCTAGGCGCGTATGTCACCGATACAATTAGTGTGCAAGGAAAACTTTCCATGTGTCTATCGGGTAGTCGATTCTTTAGTAATAGGGTTGATAGATAATAATCACACTAATATTATGAAGGCGAAAGTTTGTGTGTGTGTGTTTATATGTTTGTTAAATGATAACTGATTTATTTTCTGTAAGTAGGTTTGTACTTTTACACGTCAATCATATTTTTTTAAACTAGATGAGATCGGCGTTTCCTATCTGACTACTCTGAGAAGAAAGGCCGAAACGAAACAAACTCAGAGGTCACAGTCACTTTTAAAAGCCCAGACAAAATCTTGGTCAGATCATGTGAAGACACCAATCTACATGAGATTGGTGTCTGAAATGGTCTTTTGAGGAAAGAACCACACAGATTGAGCGGGCCTGTCCAATCAGTGCACGCATTTGTCAAAAATCGTGCAGCTCAACTCAGAAGTTGAGGAGCACAACGATTCGACGAAGAATACCAAAGAAAGGACATTTGAGTAGGCCATGTTACTTCTTGACGCTCAAACGGCTGGAACAATTTTGATAAAATTTGGTATGGAGGTAGCTGACATCCTGGATTAACATATAGGCCACTTTTTATCCCGATATTCCCACGGGATCAAAACTTATGCGGGTGAAACCGTGGGGTGCAGCTAGTAATATATAATACCAGCCTATTATTTCCCCACTGCAGTGCAAAGGTCTCTTCTTATGCTGAGAAGGCGTTGATCACCAAGACGGGATAGCTATTTCAGACGTATAATTATTAGTCCAGTTTTCCTCACGACGTTTTCCTTCACCGATGTAAGTAATGTCCAAGATAAACTCAGAAAGTAGGTACTTACTCGATATGAATTAATAGAAGTGTTGATTTTTCAGATTACCGCAGCTTTTTTTACGTTTTCTCTTGCTATTTACCTGTTGAAATGGTTTCTCAATGGGCCTGAGAGAAACAACAAAAATATTGAACAATAGCATTAGACCTAACGATCTTTTGCCTTTTACTCTGACCTCAAAATCGCCCTTGATATTCATGAAATATGAACGAAAACTGTAACAGTAATATTATAAATGCTGTCATACCTAGAACTTTCAATTCAGGCCATTGGGCAACCCTACCGCGAGTTGACCTGGCGCCCTTGGTACCGGTCACGTGCCACTCGCGCTTGGCGAAAGATTATTAGATTGGCTTTTACCCGATAAGGCATAAGATATGTATATTATTTGTGAGCTTAGAGTATGAATAAAGACAAGTGGTAATGGAGTCGTGAGCGTGGTCGTATGTTTCAGTAGATAACGTCGGTATTTCTGGGAAAGATTATATTAAAGGCAATAAAGGGGATAGGTGTGAGAGAGTTTTTGGAGTACACAGTACTGCATGATCAGACTGCCCCGCTGGTCTGTGGGTCTTGGGTTCGATTCCCGGGTCTGACAAAGTGTTATTGGGTTTTCCATAGGGAATTTCTTATTAACAGTCCGGAGTTTGGAAGTTGGCGGAGCGATGCCGCCGTGCCTCAGAAATCACGTTTAGCCGTTCGCGTTGGTCCTGCGCCTGATCTCTCTCCGGTCGTGTCGGATTGCCGTCCAATCGGACAATGAGGGTGAGGGAAAAGAGAGTGCACCTGTGTCTGCGCACACACCTGTGCACTATAATATCTCACGCGCCGAAGGCTGGTCTCCGCTGAGATTGGTCGCCATGGCCATTTGATCTGCAGGACTTTATTTACTGCACGATGCGATGCGATGTACCAAAACTTCTCCCACGTCATTTTTACCCCTAATACGGCTAAACCTGAGGTTGTTCTACTCATCTGTTCGAAGATTATCACCAATTTGCTGTAATTTTTTCAGGCCCCGTTCACAGCCTCGAGCGATGCGACTTGCGTCAAGAGACAAGCGCACACGTCATTTGTTTTCGTCCGTCGCTCCGCCAGTCGCGTCGTGGTGACTTGTGGTATGCTCTAAACAACTTCTTTCATTTGTTTTCTGCGCGGCCGCTGTCGCAAGACTCGTGTCGCATGAGCGTGTAGTTCGTGGGGTTAGATCTGTCTCCAGTTCTTTGGCAGCTGCCCGTTTAATGTCCGATTCCTATAGTTAACGGACCGTTATTGGTTAAAATTAAGTCTCTTGTATCTTTACCAGTAATGAAGCAATTAAGACCTCATAGCTTTGCATAGTAGACCCTCCCACATAGAAGTAGCTATCACAGGTAAAATTAGCTCACGAATCCATTTATATGCCCAGTTTGGCAATAAAAAATGCTACCATTGGTAAACAAAACGATTCAATTCAAAACCACTCTCCAAGTGGTTCAACGCACATCGACTAATGCTCGGTTCCTATAAACAAAAACGAATCGTTAAGATTGCCAATGAAAGCATTTTTTATTGAGAAACTTATACAGCTTGTCAAATTAATACTCTTACAGAGTCCCACATTCCACTCCTTATTGTTTAATGAGCAGAAACATGGAACAATCCCGCTGATGACTGAGGTCTTCACGTTAGGTCACGATCGCGTCGTGAATAATATCAATATGATCGGTACAGGGCTAGCAACATTTCACAGCTGTCTTTATCTCGGTGTAAGTACGTAATGAGCATCCTGTCAATTTGTGAAACACTTGTTAAATGTCATCAACGACTCAATTGACGGGGAGATTTATAGGCTGTTGAACGTAAATACATAGCCGGAAATTGTTCGTCATTTTCTCTTGATAAAACCCACAACTGAGGATGTAGTACTTCCTGATGAGATGATGTGTGGTATGTTTGAAGACATGAAGCTTGTCAGATAGGTTGGTTGTTCCGGTTCGATCTGTTTGTCCATATTGGAAATTAATGCTTTTGTTAACGACTATTCTTCTTTTTAGAAGTCGTGCTACAGGATGTAAATGGGACGCTTTTGGTACTAAATTAAAAGATAAAAGTGACATCGTAGGTAGAGTCAACAGCAAAAGTAGATGATCAAAGTCAGAAATTCAATACTAATAAACGGAGTTCGCGTCAGAACTGTGTGGCGTCGAAGTGATTCAAACCACTCAACGCCACATCAACGCCACACAGAAATCACTTCGACGCCACACAGTTCTGACGCGAATTCCGTCCATTAGTAGGTATTGAATTTCTGATTTTGATCATCTACTTTCGCTGTTGACTGTACCTTGACTCAAATCCAAAGTAACTATTTACTCTCTTACCCAAAAGCCTCTCCACTGCTTTCAGTTTGTCTCTGCATGCCCAAAGGTTGACTGGTAAAAAATGCATATGCATTAAGGCCGCCTCTGTACATTTGTGAGCGTAAAGTAATAAATAAATAAATACATACTCAAAAAATATTCACTCCTCCACTCGAAAACATGGAATAGAACCTTCAAGCCATGTCAACTTACTGTCAAAACTGTACCGTGAACCGGCGACCTGACACTCTCATAAATATTTCAATAACGCCCCTACAAGAGTAATGTGCGGTGTTTAGCTAAAACGTAATAATCATAAATTCGGCGCGCGGGACATTCCTGCTTCAGCATAAGTTTCAGTAATAATGCGAGCTGTCACGGCCCGTGATGGTGACGCATGAGTCGACCGCTAGACGGTTTAAGGCTGAGCACTCACGGATAAGAAACAATTACACCGTTATTTTATCAGGAGAGAGAGAAAATGAGTACCGGTAAACGCGGGTTACTTTAGCTCTGGGGGGGAACTTTGGCTCAATACAAAAAAGGGTTTTCTATTTTCTATTGTTGTATAGGGCTAGATTGGCTCAATGTTGTCATAAATATTGTTTTTGTGTCGACAAAATCTACAGGTCAAACTAACCCTCTCCAAAGCACAATACTGGCTCAAAAGTAAAAAAAAAAAAAATTAAATATTTACACATTGGGGAAAATAACATTATTACTAATTAGCTAGTATCCTCACCTGTAAAACATATCCATTAAAATGCTAAGAAATCCAGCATAATCCCTACTCCTACCTCAAAGGGTTTCTAAAAAAAGATGAAAAAATTTGCTAAAGTAACCAGCGTTTACGGTATTTTATTTCATCACTTTCATTGTTTTTTTTTGTTATTCTAATATTGGGGCCCGTAGCTAGATAATAACAGCCGCACAGGTCGATCGATCAGGTTAAGCTACGCTTGCCGCGGTTGGTCTGTGGATGGGTTACCATCTTTACATACCGTGACCACATATCCGTGACCCCTCCGTGCCTCGGAAAACACGTTAAGCCGTTGGTCCCAGCTGTCATTCGTGGATCTTTTACAGTCCTTACGGGTACCTAGTCAGAAGCCCGAAAGTCTGACAACCAGTCTTACCAAGGGGTAAAATGTTACCCAGTAACTGTTAATTTAATCACACAGACAGATTGCTAACAGAATGAATTCTCATTTCCTTCATACTTTTCACAGGCTTAGGACACACACACAAAATAAACAGTTCACAGTTGCTAAATTGCTAAATGCTAAGTTGAAAACATTTCAATACAGACGGAACAACATTTTGTATCCTTTCCTTTCTTTTGTACAAAGCCGTCTGCCTGCGGCCTGCAGTAGTGGGTTAGAGCGAGACAAATATATATCAATCTGTGTGTGGACTGTGTGGTGCGGGTTAGTAGTAGTCTAGTCTAATAGGCCTTTTAGTAGTACGCAGAGTACCGGACGCCGCGCCGCTGCCATTATTATTAATTTGTTATCTGTGTTAATTACTTAATTTCCTTACCTAGTAGGGTAAAATAGTGTTTACATGTGAGATGTGACTGCTATATTTAACAGCTTATTAATTTTAAACCCATCTCTAACTTGATTGCAATCAAGTGCAAGCATTAAAAGCCCTGAGTATTTGATATTAATTTCAACTTGATAACTCCACGTGTTCCTGAGAAAAAGGGTCATAAATTCTTGACAGACGGACAACGAAGTGTTCTTATAAGGATTCCGTTTATCCTTTACAGGTACGGAACCCTAAAAAGCATCGGCTGTTACATAGATTGTGTGATATGTGCGTATGGAATGCCTATGCGGTCAAAATGTATGAAACAGCAATTATTTAAAAAAAATCAACGATAAATATCAACACTAGGGGGTCCGGGGGACCTTCAGAATCATGTATGTACTGATAACAGGTGGCGCATCAATGACCCTGCCACCCTATATAAATAAATAATTTCTGCCCTACTATTCACACTTGAAATATTATTAGTATTTATACAGGGTAATTGAAAAAACACCAACAAAACGCGAAAAAAAAATCAGCTGTTCCCTAGATTTTGACGAGTCATACGAACATATCTAAATGTAGGGCCATGCATATGCTGATTTTTTTCGCAATTTCAGGTTTGGTCCCATAGTAAAAGTTGTTCATAATAATGATTACAATGACCTCTTAAGAGGTTGTTGGTGTTTTTCCAATAACCCTGTTATGTAAATCATAGTAAAAGTCACTCGTTGGTATTATAGGAAGCAATAAGGAATAGATATCAATTTAAATCTGTCTATTATTACTGTTATTTCATCTTTAACTACTGTGAACCGAACTGTCTGTTTTCTCAATCAAAGCCGACGCACGCACTTTCCGCAGTTACATAAAAAACTCGTAACTCCTACGACTTAGCATCGTGTGCACTACGCTTAAGGTTAACAACAATTAGATACGGATCACGAACCTGCGCGAGAGTTGATACACATTGATACACATTACGTTCTTGACATATCCCTGACATTTACCTATATTCCTCTATGGTTCGTATCAACTGTCATATTTCAATTTCATAGAACTATGTGACGTGTGTGTTACAGTACTTCCTGTCTCAACTAGAAGGTTCTATGAAAGTTTAGTTAGTATAATGTTTTAATATTTAACTGTTTTGTTTTAGTCCGAGTCTCGGACGCAAAATCAATCTACGTAGCCTTATCCCAACTAGGTTGTGGTCAGCTTACAGTCTAACAGGATGCAGCTAAATACCAGTATTTTGCATGGAGCAACTGCCTATCTGACCTTCACAACCCAGTTACTGAGGCCCCCTCCTTAGTAAGACTGGTTGTCAGACTTTTGGGTTTCAGACGTAACGACTATCAAAGATCTACGAATGACAGCCGGGACCAACGGCTTAACATGCTTTCAGAGGCACGAAGGGGTCTCGAATTCTCGATATGTAATGGATGGTCACCCATCCACGAGCCGACCGCGGCAAGCGTAGCTTAGCCTTCGATCCCAGCGGCTGTTATTATTTAGCCACGAATACAAATGGAGCCTTTATTCATGATATCATCGGATGACGCGGTCGAAGTCGCGTTGAACAAACAATAATAAAGTCTGCCGAGATTGGGTTTTTGAAGTTAACCATTTCTCTTCGTTGGTTCCAACGACTTGTGGGGTGAGGAAGTACTTATTCAATTACTTATATTAATGCTCAAGCCTTAATAACTCACATTTGAGAATTCTTTTGTTAATTTTATCAACATTTAAGTTTCCACATCTTGAAGGAAACCATTCCTTATTTGAATGAAAAACGAATCAACGTTTTCGATTTATAAACTTGGATTGAACAATAAAATTAAAAGCAGAACCGAATAAAGATAATGTGTAAGTAAGTGGCCAGTATTAAAACAGACCAGATTCCAAGAAATATAAAGATAAATATGAACAAAAAAAGTGTACAAATATGTCACTTTTGAGCGGAAGCGTGAACTATGCAAGTGGAAAATGCAGACAAGGTTGGTTACGACTACTGGTTTTATCGACCCAAACATATTTATCCCAAATACATTGCTCTCTGAAACTGGCACTAACAAATATACCGGTGAAGTAAACCAGATATGTAAGTTTCTAAAAGAGTTGAGTTTAAAGTAACGTCATGGTTTGGAAGTTTGATAATAAAAGTTATGGGTTAGTAACCGGAGCGGATTTTGTGTTTTTTTGTGTGTTTTTTGTAACCGGAGCGGATTTCAAAGAATGAGGAAACAGTAGCTACAGACAATTAAGTTAATTATATTATCACACTATCTGTCATTGCAAGTTCGATGCTTAGAACTCAACTCTACTTTTCAACCCAACTCTATTTTGATCATAAAATTCGAGACTAAAATAGATATTCCATAGTACGTGATTGATTCGCATATTCTACAATGATTCGATACCTACCTATCCGATTCACAGATACAAAAAATGTGACAATTTTAAATAAATATACGGCTGGCCATGTTTGTCGGAGGACTGATGGCCGGTGGAGCAAACGATTCCTAGAGTGGAGACCGTGTATCGGCAAGCGTTGTTTGGAAATCTCCAGCCAGATGGACCGACAACCTTAAGAAGGTGGCTGGGAAAGACTGGATGCTGAAGGCGGAGGACAGGGTGTTATGTCGCAGCCTGGGAGAGGCCTATGTCCAGCAGTGGACTGCGATAGCCTGAGTTGATTGACACCAAGTTAGCTTTCTACCACCAACCACCAATCTCTTATGGAAAAGTGTTAATAGTAGAACTTAGAACTTAGAAAGATGTATTAATGATTATAATTCTCTAAATATGTACTTGTTATGGTCGCGAATCATATTTTGATCAAAATATGATTCGACACTGACCTGAAAATTGCAAAAAACGTAAGAAAATTTGAATTTCGCGGTCTCAACTACCCATTCACCTTAATAGCTATGATTTGCCAATTATAAGTACCTAAAACAAAATCAACAAACTGTTAATCAGAATGAAAAAGACATTATATAAAATAATAGATACTAGATATGATCTTGTTGAGATTAAAATCAGCATATCCGCGCAGAGATTAAGGCTGTTCGTATGTATTGTTTCACGACATGTCTGAAAACTAATCACCTACATGACTGAGTGCATGTACTCTGTCTGTACAAGCGAGCTGCTAGTGGCGTGAAATATGTAGGTACAGTAAAGGTCCAGACGGGACCCTCACAGTTTAATTGAAAAGCCTTAGACATGGAACTAATATATTAGGTCTTTACCTATGAAATTGCCGTTTTGTATGAAAAAATTTAAACGATTTTTTTTCATGTAGGTATTTTTTATTTGTATTAATCGAAGTAATCACCCATGCAATCAATGCATCTTTGCCAACGCAGTGGCAGTTTATTGATGCCCTTATTAAAGAAATCAGCTGGACGGGAGGCAACAAATTCTTCAAAGGCATTTTGTTCTGCCTCTCGGGTATTGAATTTTTTTCCCGCCAAGAAGTTATCCAAACTCTGGAAACAGTAGTAGTCTGTAGGCGCAAGATCTGGTGAGTAGGGCGGATGACGGAGAGCTTCCAACCCCAGTTCTTGCAACTTGGAGACCGTCTGCTGTGCAGTATGAGGTCGCGCGTTGTCGTGCAGGAGCAGCGGAGACGAGCGATTGACTAATGCTGGTTGGAGATGTGCCAGCTTCTTCAAAATCAAAATCAAAATGTTTTATTTCACATAAACCTACATGGGCACTTATGAAACGTCAGAAGCTAGTTGCACGGTTCCAATTGGTCGTTTCCTATGGAGAAGAACCGGCAAGAAACTCCATGGTTACTCTTTTTAAAAATATCTGGCTTTTACAATGTTTCCAGATTACAGTAGGTATGGGAGGACAGCGCAGGCCTGTCAACAAGTACCAAGTACTTGATAAAATAGAGAATGGTCTACAGATCTAAAGTCTATAAGGCCTACAAAGTCCTCACATTTACAAAATAAGAATCTATCAAAAGGATAAATAATAAAAAAAAAGAAAATTAATAATAAAAACCTACTAAAACCAAGTGTTATGATTCCCATTAAAACCACTAATAAAGAGATGAAAATTTTCAATTATCTGTATAAAATGTCAAATAATAAAGAAATTATGTCAAAAAGTATATAATGTCAAATAATAAAGAAATTATGTCAAAAAGTATGTAAAAAAAATATATATAAAAATTAAACATCGTAATTTGAGAGCAGTTAATAGACATTTACATAGTTATGCCATTAATGAGAAGCCAGGGAAGCCACATGTGCAGAAGGAATTATTGCCAGACTACCTTGTCTTCAACGTAGTCTATAATCTTATAATATGCTTTTTTGATAAGGAAACGTTTGATGAGGGTTTTGAACTTTCCATCGCTAAGTTCTGTAACCGGCTTTGGCAACTTGTTATAAAAACGGATGCTGTTTACAAGAAATGACTTGCTAGTTTTAGTTAATCTAAATTTAGGTAACACAATTTCATTTAAACGTCGTTGATGTTGCGTGCCGCTTGTGCCGCGTTGCTGCCATGACGGTACTCATATTCCATAATTACTCGAATTTTTAACGTATCCATGATGACGAAAAAGATTGAAATGCGCTGAAAATGTAACACTAATCAATAAACAAATGACTACTTTTGGAAAAAAAATCCATGTTTTTAAAATAAAATTAATTTGAAATTAGAATTCTTCTTTCTTTTCTTTTATTTTTCTTTTCTTTCTTCTTCTTCTTAGCCAAACAAAAATTATTTTGATTTGAAATGGCCAGTACTGCAGAATAGCAATTTCATCGGTAAAGACCTATTATTAATGAGACAAGTTTATAATTCAACGATAATTCTAGCAGTGACTCTATAGAACAAAAACACAATATTAAAATATTTGACACACGTTTGAATGTTCGGATGGAATATTATCTCCAACCAGAGCTTTTTGCTAAAGGCAGGAAACACATAAGGCTCTACAGTAACTATAAAGGAGGCTTTACTCACTTTTTAGGGTTCCGTAGCCAAATGGCAAAAACGGAACCCTTATAGATTCGTCATGTCTGTCTGTCTGTCTGTCTGTCTGTCTGTCTGTCCGTCTGTCTGTCTGTCCGTCCGTATGTCACAGCCACTTTTCTCTGAAACTATAAGAACTATACTGTTGAAACTTGGTAAGTAGATGTATTCTGTGAACCGCATTAAGATTTTCACACAAAAATAGAAAAAAAACAATAAATTTTAGGGTTCCCCATACTTAGAACCGAAACTCAAAAATTTTTTTTTCATCAAACCCATACGTGTGGGGTATCTATGGGTAGGTCTTCAAAAATGATATTGAGGTTTCTAATATCATTTTTTTCGAAACTGAATAGTTTGCGCGAGAGACACTTCCAAAGTGGTAAAATGTGTGTCCGGGGCCCCTGTAACTTCTAAAATAAGAGAATGATAAAACTAAAAAAAATATATGATGTACATTACCATGTAAACTACCACCGAAAATTGGTTTGGACGAGATCTAGTAAGTAGTTTTTTTTTAATACGTCATAAATCGTAAACCGCAATTTACCATTCATTCAATCAACTCAAAAATAAAAAAAAACATTTAATTTCATAAACATAAACCTTATGCATAAACCCGGATGTTACGGAACCCTCGGTGAGCGAGTCCGACTCGCTCTTGCCCGGTTTTTTTATCATAATCCTTTATCAGCCAACTGTAGGTAAGTCTAACTGAGAATGCAATTAGTGCTGCAGTAGGTATACAGAGCGTTAGGTTAAACGAGGGACATACTTTGAGGGGAGTTAGTACTCATGAAAATGAACAACTTTTAACACGTTCGCTGACAGTACGTTGTTAGGCGGGAAATTGAAATAGTGCGTTATGATAGTACGTCGAAGGACGGGCTACTTATTTTTAAGAGTATTGGCAGTACGTCGTCCGACGATAATTTTTGATATAAGTATTATGAAGAGCAGTATCCACTGTCATATTGTGAGCAAATTCATATTTCTTACTGCCGTAATACAAGTAATTTGTGGGTAGTTTCATATTGCTATCTCAGTCGCTCACACACACACGTAAACCGTTCCTGCACGAGTACTACGTCGACCGGCGTGAGCGCGCGCCTTGTTACTCGAACAATCAGTGCGGCCGGTGCCATTTTGTGAACAACCACGTGTTTACATTGCTCAAACCGTAAGTAAATTTATAAAAACAGATATTTTTGTTGTCGCTTCAAGGACAGACATACATATTTACATAAAATAAGTTACATATTTTGATTTAAGATTTAATTATTAGTAAATTTATTTGTTAAAAACATATTTAATTAATAGTATTTTAAGAGCTACTCGAAATTAACTATGTTTAGCTATTTAAAATTAAATAAGTCATTTGATTCATGTTTTAGTTGGCAGCACTGGTATCGCGCCATTATTGTCCCGTTACGAACTTCCGGAGCAATGGTGGGGCGATACTTGCTGCACGAATATTGGAATTGACGATCGACAGTTGGTCGTTGGATACAGTGCGAGTAACATCTCCAAAATTGTTATAAAATAGTGTAATATTATAAAATAAAGTTATAATTATTGTTTACGTGTGCAGTTTGATTAAAGTCGTTTATATCAGAAGTGGTACGGAAACGCGCCCAGATGCCGAGAAGCCGCAAGCGCACTCGAGGGAGAAGAAGTGCGTCAAAAGTAAGTCGTACGAGTAGCTCGTCATCAACATCTGGATCGCCTTCGTCCAGCAGCAGCAGCTCTCATGGACACAGGCGTAGGAAAAAGAGACGCACCAGGCGTGCGTCTTCCACAGTAAGCCAAAATGTTATGTTATCTTCAGTGATTCCTGATTTTGACCCATTAGTGGATGACATTGAAATGTGGATAAATGTCGTGGAAGCCAATGGTCGTGCTTTTCGTTGGTCTGATCGTGTCCTACAATATCAAGCGTTGCAGAAATTGCGTAATACTGCTAAAACATGGTATGACTCACTACAAAAAAATAAAACTTCTTGGACTACCTGGAAATGGAAGGATTGGCGAAACACACTATTAGATACATTTCAAATAAAGCGTAATATGTATTGTTTGCTAAAAGACTTGGTCCAAACGAAACCCTCGGATGGCCAGTCGTTATACGAATTTTATTTTGTGCAAAAAGGAAAAATTTACAAGATGAGATTGTCATTTTCTGAACAAGATATAATTTCAGTAATCGTAGGATCCATTGGCGATAAAAATATAACCACTGCAGCAGACGCTGGCAATTTTAAATACTGTGATGAGTTGGCCTCATTTTTGCACGGGAAAATTTATGTTGACCCGGAACAAAAGTCAGTTCAGAAGAATAAACATTCAACTCGCTTATTATATAGTAATGTTGATAAAAAGACAGACAGTTCTTCCAACTCCAATGGAGTACCAATGCATAGTTCTGGTTCCAATGCTGGTACAAATATAACATGTTTTCGCTGTGGTGAACCTGGTCACAAAAAGACCAACTGCAGTCAGAAAGATAATGTCAAATGCAATGTGTGTAATAGATTTGGTCATTTAGAGCTTGCATGTAGGTCTAAGCCTAAAGTGAAACCTGAAAAGGATAGCGAAGTAAAATTAATTGTTGAAATAGGTGTACCTAAGGATAAATTTTATAAGGCAATTGTAATTAACGGATGTAAACAACAGGCTTTTATTGATATGGGCAGTAGTTGTTCTCTAATAACGTCTTCTTTGGCACACGAGTTAAACCTTACAATTTTCCAATTAAATAAACCTGTTTTATTAACAGGATTTAAAACAGATTCTTGCTCTGAGGTCACACATGGTGCACAGGTTGACATTATGGTTGATAATGCTGAGCTTAATGTGGTCCTATATATTTGTGATGAATTAGCTGGCTGTCCTATTTTAATTGGTAGAAATTTTACGGAGGATAAAAGAATTATGTATGCACGTGTAGGAAGTAGCCTTTCTTTTTGCCCCATAAGTAGCTACCACGTCGCTTTAATAGATTCGTCTATGTTCAACCCTGATTCTGTTCAACACATATCTGTGTTAAATGAAATATTTTCTAGATATCCTCGGGTTGTTTCAAAAGATTTAAAATCGTTAGGGCAGACTTCTTGTGTTGAGTTAGACATTGAACTAATAACTAATAAACCTGTTTACCATAGACCCTATCGTATGTCTGAATCTGAAAAGGCAGCGACCAGGGAAATTATTGATGACTTATTAAAAAATGGAATAATCCGCGAAAGTAATTCTGCTTATGCCAGTCCAATTCTGTTGGTCGATAAACCTTCGGGCGAAAAACGTATGTGTGTTGATTATAGATCACTAAATAAAATTACTATCAAAGAGAAATATCCAATGCCCATTGTAGAAGACCTTATAGATAAACTTAGAGGATGTAAATGCTACACATCTATAGATTTAAAAAGTGGCTATTACCAAATTAATGTCAATGAAAATTCTATAGCTAAAACTGCATTTATTACTCCTGATGGTCACTTTGAATTCAGGAGGATGCCGTTCGGGTTATGCAATGCACCATCTGTATTCCAAAGGTTAATGAACACCGTCCTAGGTAAACTTCGTTTTGATAAAGTTATTTGTTACATGGATGATCTATTGATAGCCACAAGGTCATTGGATGATAATATTAGGCAGTTAGATGAAGTATTAAAGATATTGCAAAACAACGGTTTGACTATAAATTTGGAGAAATGTCACTTTTTCCAGAGCTCTGTTAACTTCCTTGGGTACGATATTTCTGAAGATGGTATACGTCCAGGTAAAAAGAAATTAAAGGCAGTTGAAAATTATCCTGAACCTCACAATGTGCATCAAGTAAGACAATTTTTAGGCTTAATCAATTATTTCAGAAAATTTGTGAAGAATTGTGCTCTTATAGCAAAACCGTTAACAAAGCTCTTAAAAAAAGATATCACATGGGAGTGGGGATACGATCAAGTTTCAGCGGTCAATAAATTAAAAGAGGAGTTGTTACATAATGCTTCATTAAAAATATATGACCTCAAATTACCTACTATTTTATACACGGATGCCAGTCGTGATGGTATTGGCTGCATACTGACCCAAGTTACTGCTACAGGTGAAAAACCAATCCATTTTTATAGTCGACAGACTTCTAATGAGGAGAAAAAGTACCACTCTTTTGAGTTAGAGTTTTTAGCAATAATTGTTGCGCTTCAAAAATTCCGTCACTATTTATTGGGATCTACTTTTAAAATTTATACAGATTGCAATGCTGTTAAATATACATTAAGTAAGCAAGAAATTAATTCTAGAATCGGTAGATGGGTATTACTTACACAAGAATTCACGTTTGAAATAATTCACAAACCAGGGGCTCAAATGCAACATGTTGACGCTTTAAGCCGAAATCCAGTTAACACACATTCCACCCCCATATGCGATGACAGTGTGTTGGCCATTACTGAAGCAGATTGGTTATTGTCAGTTCAGTTACAAGACCCAAGTATTTGTGCAATTAAAGAAATATTAGAATCAGGTCAGGCCGAGCTAAATAAGAAAGTGTATAATGAGTACGAGTTGTTAGGTAATAAGGTATACCGTCGGACTGATTACGGTAGACGATGGGTTGTCCCTAAACAATGCATCTGGCAAATTATAAGAGCTAATCATGACGACCTTGGCCATTTTGCCGTGGACAAGACTGTTGAAAGAATAAAATCATGTTATTGGTTTCCCAAAATTAAGAAAGTAGTATCCAAATATATTAAAAATTGCATTAACTGCATTTACTATAAAAATGTCCATGGAAAAAAAGAAGGCAAACTGTTTCCTATACCTAAATATGCAAAGCCCTTTCACACGCTTCACATAGACCACCTGGGTCCATTTGTAAAGACCACGCGTAAAAATACCTATCTCTTGGTGACTGTTGACTCTTTTACAAAATTTGTATTTATATCCCCTGTTCGTAACACTAAAAGCCAAGTTGTCATTAGCGAGTTAGACAAAATATTTAAAGTTTTTGGTAATCCTAAGCGTATTATATGTGATGCTGGAAGTTCTTTCACGTCTAAGTTATTCGTTAAGTACTGTCGGGACAAAAATATACGTCAACATGTTATAGCTACTGCTATTCCACGCTCACACGGTCAGGTGGAACGTTTTAATCGCACCATCCTTGACGCATTGAGAAGTATGGGTGCTGATACCAGTTATGACAAATGGGACACTCATATTACTAGTATCCAACAAGGTATTAACAGTACCATTAATAAAACTACTTCAGCCATTCCCAGTGAAGTATTCTTTGGATACCGACTTCAAACTGATGCTGACATGTTAGCACAGGAAGACCATTCAGTTGATGTCACGTTATTGAGGAATAACGTCAACAGTCGCATTCAGGTCAGTGCAGACAAACAAAAGCAGGCTTTTGATTCCAAAAGAAAAGAAGCTCGCAGTTACAACGTCGGCGATTTGGTAGTTATAAAAATTCCTAGTCAATCCAATGACGGGAAAAGTACTAAATTATTACCACTTTACAAAGGACCTTTCCAGGTGATAGAAGTATTAGGTCATGACCGCTATAAAGTAAAGGATATGCGTGGCGCTGAAAGAACGAGCAAGTGTTATGAGGGGACCACGTGTGCTGAAAATATGAAACCTTGGATCAAGTTGGCAGACCTAGATGTTGAAGGTTCGGAAATGGCCTAAAATGTTGTCAGGTATTTATTAACCCCAAATAATGATTAAATGTATTCTTCTTAAAGTATTTACTTCTACTACTTAACATTATCTGTCTAGTGCATTTGCCTCAAACATATTTTGGTATTTGGATTATTTTAAGTTACAGTATTTATCCTTGTAAAATAAATCTGTGACAAACAAGTTTAGGGTTTGTAGTGATATGCAACTAGGGTTGGCCAAAGGCATCGCCTAGGGAAAACTGCAAACTCTAAACATAACTGACCGCTGATGGAACAGTTACATACTTATTGATAAATACCAACATATGTAATGTAAACAGATCTTTTGAATTGGGGTTTTTCTCTGCTGGCCGTTGATGGAATAGTAGAGTAGACGCTCAGTTCAAAGGAGTAATTAGTAATCGCAGCTTCACTCTATAGAATATTGTGACTTATTGTTTATACTTTGTTCTCAGCAATTGCACCAGACTGGGACGCTATCCGAGGGCGGATGCGTGCGCAGGACGGCCGGATGTTGTCGCTTCAAGGACAGACATACATATTTACATAAAATAAGTTACATATTTTGATTTAAGATTTAATTATTAGTAAATTTATTTGTTAAAAACATATTTAATTAATAGTATTTTAAGAGCTACTCGAAATTAACTATGTTTAGCTATTTAAAATTAAATAAGTCATTTGATTCATGTTTTAGTTGGCAGCACTGGTATCGCGCCATTATTGTCCCGTTACGAACTTCCGGAGTAATGGTGGGGCGATACTTGCTGCACGAATATTGGAATTGACGATCGACAGTTGGTCGTTGGATACAGTGCGAGTAACATCTCTAAAATTGTTATAAAATAGTGTAATATTATAAAATAAAGTTATAATTATTGTTTACGTGTGCAGTTTGATTAAAGTCGTTTATATTTTGTGCGTTTATTTGTTTTAAAGCGTGCGTTTATTTGAAATATCTCTCAATGAACATTTTATTATTTCAGATGTCGGCAAAATATTCCAAGAAACGTCCAAAAATACGCTTGTTCGACGATCTGTCATCAAATTCGGAAACTGAACAGGATCAGGATCCTTTCTAGGATAATGACGGGGATTATGGCTCTGACATGAACTACGAACCACAGCATATTGACGAAGCTGGCGCCTCTAGTTCATCAGAAGAAATATTTTCATTCAGACCTCGTCGACTTACGTCTGGAGGCCCTGTCGCTTCATCCGATTCAAGTCTGATATCTCAAATAGAAGCTCGGATTTTGAGCAGGACAATAGTCCTACTTACCTACCACTTAGGATATGTGATATATATTCCTTGATATGTTCCTAATTACGTTACAAAATAATTTCGAATTATTGTTTAAGAAATATATTATAATTATTATAGCTATTTGTTAATTTACTCTGACTATTTGTTGATTTTTTATCACACTGAAACAAGTATAATTGTCATTTTATGTGATAATAGTTAAGATTTTGATTATTTTTTACGTTGATTAGTTAAGAAAGTTTGTTTTTATAAGTCAATTATAGTAGGTTTCATGGAGAATTGTTTTTAAGAATAGATGATTGTTTTACTAATATGTATTTTTATTACCTTCTCTTAGTAGACTTGAAATGTTTCGACGTAGTGTCGCATTTGGGTAAGGAAACACATGTCCAACATGACACAACGTCGAGAAACGTTCACGTCCATCGACGTAGTATCGAATTTCGACAGGCAAACATATGGCCAACATGACACTACGTCGTGAAACGTTTGTCTTTTAGTATGGAAAATTCTTCTGTCGTAATGTGGTGTCAGGGTAAGTGCTCACTGTCAGCGAACGTGTTAATATGGGAATAACCCTGAAATCGCGGAAAAAAAATCAGCCGTTTCCTACATTTATGTTCGCATAGCTCGTCAAAATGTACTAAACAGCTGATTTTTTTTTTGCGATTTCAGGTTCGGCCCCATAGTAAAAGTTGCTCATTTTCATGAGTACTAACTCCCCTCAAAGTGTGTCCCTCGTTTAACCTAACGCTCTGTATAATAAGTCCCTCGTCATTCTGAAATGAAAACTTTCGTTATTATTGTATTAATTTATTTCAGTTACAAATAAATGAGGGGCCCGTGGCTAAATAATAACAGCCGCCCAGGTCGATCGATCAGGTTAAGCTACGCTTGCTGCGGTTGGTCTGGGGATGGGTGACCATCTTTACATACCGTGACCCCTCCGTGCCTTGGAAAGCACGTTAAGTTGCTCGTAGTACGGCACTGCTTGAGCGAATTCCAAAACACTCGTCAGACTCATTGATCAAAAATGTTGACGTGTATATTTTATAATTTGTGCCTCGGGAAGCACGTTAAACCGTTGGTCCCGGCTGTCATTCGAGGTTCTTTGACAGTCGTTCGGATAGTCAGAAGCCCGAAAGTCTGACAACCAACCTTACCAAGGGGTATCGTATTACCCAGTAACTGGGTTGTGGAGGTCAGATAGGCAGTCGCTCCATGTAAAATACTGGTATTCAGCTGCATCCGGTTAGACTGGAAGCCGACCCCAACTAAGTTGGGAAAAGGCTAGGCAGATGATGATTTATTTCAGTTACAACACATATTAAGTTATTTCTTAAATAAAAATGAATATAAAAGTAAATGAAAAAACATGAAAAATTGTAGCCCACCGGTACCGCAAACAGGGTCCAAGCTACTAACGCGGCGGTCAGGACTTCAGAGGGAGGAACTTATTACTACGAGCCGCGACCAGAAGTACCGTTTTCTGAATCAACGAGAGTCTAGGTGCTAGTCTAGGCGAGACCCTCTCACCCTCTTAGCTATTAACCCATTGGCTGTCAAGACTATCGGCACAATGATCGCTGAGTCTACACACAAATCGACAATCTCGCGAGCCAAGTCAAGATACTTAACAATATAATAGGTATTTATTGTTATTTTATGAAAAATGTTTCTTCTACTTTTACAAAAAAAAAACTTAAATACCATATTTTTCGATGGTTCAACTTTAACGAAAAGCTTGTCTAGTGATAAATTCTGATAAATGATAAATGATTTATTTTCTGTAAGTAGGTTTTTACAAACACTTTTACACGTCATCATATATTTTAAACTAGATGTGGTCGGCGTTTCCTATCTGACTACTCTGAGAAGAAAGGCCGAAACAAACTCAAAGGTCACAGTCTCTTTTAAAGTCCAGACAAAATCTTGGTCAGATCGTGTGAAGACCATGTAGATTGATGTCTGAAATGGTCTTTTGAGGAAAGAACCACACAGATTGAGCGGACCTGTCCAATCAGTGCACGCATTTGTCAAAAATCGTGCAGCTCAACTCAGAAATTGAGGAGCTCAACGATTCGACGAACAATACCAAAGAAAGGACATTTGGGTAGGCCGCGTAAATTACTCAAACTGCCAGATCATGATTAAAACTAAGAAGGAGAACAGATAAAAAATGACCCACATAGTCCTCACATTCACAATAATTAAATGAAAAATAAATAAAAATACTTTACAAAGTAAATATTCATGTCATTGTCTAAATAAAATTCATCAATGTCAATGTGTATATAAAAAAAATCCGGACATAATCTTTGAGGACCATGATAAATATGAGATTTATAAATGCAAGAACCCTTTGGTTTCCATTCACTTATAGAAGAGCTTTGAGAAATCCAGTGGAAAGCAAGCGCGATGAAACGCGTGCGAAACTTATGAAAAAGCTTGTCTGAAAGTTGACTCAACAAAGTACCAGCATAGTGTTGTCCAGCTGCAGGGCAAATGCCTCTTGATTTATAATTGATCAAAAAATTTAAAGGATTTATTCAGAATAAACTAAAAATCAGCAATTTTCGAACGTCAGAATTACATAAGATATTATATATTATGACGTATTTGGGAAGGACTGCCAAAAACGCCCCCCTCCTTCACCTCTTTCTAGTGCTTTAGCGGGGAAGAAAAAAGTGGCTTAACAAACTCCCCAGCAGCACAGATCACCACGCCTGCTCTAGAGGGGTTGGTGATTTCAGACTTATATTACCTATAAATCCTGGTTTCCTCTCGATGTTTTCCTTTACCGATGTCAGTAATGTCCAAGATAAACTCAGAAAGTACATATGAATTAATAAAGTCACATTGGTACTTGCCCGGATTTGGATCCACAACCTCGTGCATGAAGGGGGAAACGCTAAGGTAGCCCGCGAAATTCTTTACTTACGTTTTTTGCAATTTGCTGGTCAGTATTAAATTGTACGTTGATTAAAATATGATTCGCGGTCGTAACAAATATGTATTTGCAGAATTATAATCATTACAATCAGTAATACAACTTGTTAAGTTAGTATAATCCTCAAATGTCAAGATTTCATGAAATAGTCATTCTTGGGGATTACTTGGTCTCAGAGAGTTGTGTTGATGACTTTAATGATTATACTTCTGTAAATAGAGTAAATACCGGCCGCGAATCATATTTTAATCAACGTACAACTTAATACTGACCAGCAAATTGCAAAAAACGTAAAAAAACTTGAATTTCGCGGGCTACCCTGGCGCTTTCGCCTTAACCACTGGCTTTGTTATCGTGATGGCTCACAATAACTAAGCATAATACTAGCAGCGCCCCGCGGTTTCATACGCATGTGTCGATACCCTGGGAATATCGGGATAAAAAGTGCTGCTAGTAATTCATATATTGATAAGTAAAACAGCTCCAAATATCACCTCGTGGGTCGACGTTGACCTCGCTGCTCATTAACAAAGCATCACTCAATACTGGGTGTCGTTACATCAGTTACATGCTACTTAAACAGCTGTTATTCAGTGGTGAAATAATTAATCATTCCCGACTAATTGTGCTTTGCGCTACACTAGCCAACGCTGCAACATACTTGCTTACATGACAGCTAGTTCCCGCTAATTAAGTGGAAAGAAACTAGATTTTTCATAATATATTTCGTTATTAATACTTTATGCACAAGTAAAAAAGGAAGTCTCTCTTGAAGATTCTCTTGAAGAAAGGTTCTGGAGTAGCGACCGCGTACTGGAAGACGTAGCGTTGGAAGGCCTCCCACAAGGTGGACCGACGACTTTGTGAAGGTCGCAGGAACTCGTTGGATGCGGGAAGCACAGGACTGGTCGAAGTGGAGGTGTTTGGGGGAGGCCTATGTCCAGCAGTGGACGTCTTTCGGCTGAAATGATGAAGTAAAAAAGTACTATACAAAGGCGGACTTAATGCATGGGCCATTTTCTACCAGTCAACCGTAGAGTGATGCGGAGACAAAACATGGCAGGTGCAATATATGAGATGATAACTCGGAAATAACTATACTGATACATATAATGTATACAAAATAAACTTTGTCAGGAGAAATAACGATCGGTAGAGGGGAAAACGAATCTAGCAAATCAGCGCTGGGATGTTTCGGCCAACTTCTGACGAATATGTTCACGTGCCTTCACTTTAAAGGATAACCGACTGGTTGCCGTACTGATGTTCAGAGGGAGCGCATTCCAAAGAAAGACCGCCTGGACAAAAAAAGACGAATGGATGAAGCCAGACGGTGAGAGAGACATCGTAGAAAACCTTGGTGCAACGAAGATTTTTACTATGGGCAAGGAGAAGTAGTATATTATTAAACATTGGTATTTACAAAACTGTTTCAGAGCTCAGCAGGATGAAGGTCTATGATGAACCAAAAAAGAAAGAGCTGGAAGAGTTCAAGAAGCAAATAAACAAATCAGAATACTGAAATTGTTGACTGGCTGATATTCTTTCGTAATGTAGAAATAAGAATAATAAATCAATCAATAATGTAGGTAAGCAAATACTCCTTCCTAGTCCTGCTTATTTTTGGAAGTTGGTTAAATTCAAACAAGTCTTGTAGGTAGGTTTTTATAGTATCATTAAAAACATAAACTGCTTTAATTTTTTTTAACAAACTTACTAAATTATAATTACCCATATAAAATTTAAAAAAAGGTGAAGAATAAGTGAAATTAATGTTGCCAGACGAAATTGAAAGTCAATAATTATATTTAATAAAGGAACATAAAAAGGTTCGTGATTGGCTTGTATTCGGCTACGAAAACAGTGTAGTATCGTCGTAGCACAGCGGGGGATATATTATGCGCGTGCGTCGCTCGCTGAGCGCATTACTGTCACATGAAACGATTACTCGGTGACAAGCCTTGAGCTGCCCACACGACAAATAGAGACGAGTTTAATGGCTTCAACATTATTAATTTTTATATCGATGTTTTCATTGAAGGAGTGTTATTATGTTTTCGTTTATTGTTTACTTACTTATCACGTGGCGTTGCTAGAGTCATTGAGTGCTACGTTTATTAAATATATTATGTTTCGAGCAACATTGAAAGTGAAATGGTGAAGATCTATGTTATAATTCACCATACTTAGGAATCCTACTATTCAAAACATTTACGTTATCCTTTGATATCGATGCGGATAAATACATATTTTGATTCCTAAACATTATAATGTTTGTATGGACATACAATGTTTGTATGTCCGCGATTTTCTCAAAAACTAATGGACTAATTTTGATGTTTCTTTCATTAACGGGATCTACATACTTTCAGGAAGGTGTTAGTATATAATACATTAGGTAATTATTATGCTTCTGCATTAATGCCCATTGACTATCCAGATAATAACTTCTTATCATACCACATTTCCTATGGGAAGCTTATCATCATCATCATCATCAGCCTATAGCAGCCCACTGCTGGACATAGGCCTCTCCTATTGCACGCCATTCAACTCGATCTTCGGCAATAGGGAATGGAATGCTTACCTTTTATTCTATGTTATTTTTAGTTTATATGTTCATGTGACCCAATTTGGCAAGTGATCGCTGCACGTCTTAAGATGCGTATATCGTCGTAGAATTGCATTTTGTCCTTTTCGTGGGCCGTTTTAACCCACGCCAAATACTGTAGGTATACTTGTGTGTGCCATAAGACTTAGTTTCTTTGTTTATAATATGAAGCTTTTAACGGGCTTACAAATTCATGACCTAAAGCGCGGTCCCTGTCGGACTCCATAGAAAAGAAAGACAAGTGCGATGACACAACGCTGGTAATTTATTGCAAAATATGAAGCAATTGTTTAATTTCAAAAAATCTATTATTTGGACAAAAAAAATTGAAACACTAGTGTTGTAGTATGTTGCTTGTAGAATAATCTGACGAAAAATCAAAATGATTAAGTATATGTAAATATATTATATTATATGGTTTTTATTGTAAAAAGAAAGTTTTTAGAGGGATACCTCTAAAATATGTTTTCAACACACTATCTACCTACCATATATCCTGAAGAATATCATATATTTTTCAGATTTCGTTTACTATAGTCGATCATATACTTTTATTGTTTCTAAAACTTGCGCTTTTTTGCGTTTAGGTCCTGTAAGCCCCTTAATAACAATTATTTTATCCCGTAGCTACGAAGGGTCTATGGTACTACGAGATTCCCAGATTTAAAAATCTGGATTGTTGTGATTTAGGTAATTATGAAAAATATACAACTAAATCTGACTGTTCATCCATTCTTATAAAGAGATCCATAATGAAACTCAAAATAAATTAATTAGTCACCCCTGAGGGATTCTAAGGGAAGAGGTAGGAGTTACCTATCCTTCTGGCTGGAAGTCAAACAAAGTCCATGCTTTATTACTGGACTGTCAGCAAAAGTCTTCACGGGCTGATGATGATGATGCAATCAGAATTTGCCTTGTTTTTATTTTCGATTCATTCAAACAATAAGTGATCTTGTTTCATCATGATGCCATTGAATTATTATTTAAGTCTAGATTCATAGCTATATAGGTATCTATTTAGCACATCTAAACGTGTGTTAGTTACAAACGAAATCGTATCCCTCGTGTTCGTCAGCTGACCTCCACGTCACCACAGTGTTCCATATTCTGAAAACTATTATCTTACGTAAATGTTACACTTAGTGCATATACGAATACACACCTACAAGAAAAGTAGGTCAAATGCGATGTAGTTTAGGTTGGCCTACTGATCTTGGATTAGAAACAGAAAGTCAAGAGATGTGGTGGTTTATTTTTTTTATAGCTCCAAGGTTAGCGTCCCTTTCTTTCAATAAATACTTTATCATTCTTTCTTTCTTTCTTTTCCTTAAACTTTGGTTTCCTTAGAAAGCGGTGACCGGTCACGCATTACAGACTGTCCAAATACAGAGCGTTTTTAACCGACTTCAAAAAAGGAGGAGGTTCTCAATTCGACGGTATGTTTTTTTTTTTGTGTGTTTGTTACGCGATTACTCCGCCAATTGTGGATCGATTTTCAAAATTCTTTTTTTGTTTGAAAGGGTATACTTTCGAGGTGGTCCCATTATCATCAAGTTGGAATCTGATGAGAGGATCCCATGGAAATCGAGGGAAACCCTCAAATTTTATAGGTAAAGCTATAACGATTTGGGTATTTTTTTAAATAACTTGAGCATTTGCTCTCGGAAATCATCATTTGGTAAAGTGGAGCTGATGAAGAAGACCACAGATGGACATTGGAACTACTCAATGACTGAATATTTCACGGATTGCGATTCGATTGCTAAGCAATTTATGCTCGTCACAATGCGTATGGTGAGTGCTTGTTGAGGAGTTCTCCTGGTCCTCAACAAATAACGTCCCAACATCGGGAAAAGCAATATTTTGTAACAAGTGATGAGCAGTTGACATTAGGCTATTGTAACTTAGATAAATTACAAACGGACCCACTAAAAAGTGAAATAAAAACTTAAAAAAAAAAACAACCGACTTCCATAAAAACACTACAAATTAAAAATATAACTTTAATTTCGGAAGTCGGTGTCAATAAACGAAAATGCGGAACCAAAGACATTCATTTTTCATTTCATTTTATTTCTTCATTAAATTTTCATGACGGCCATCAGTGCGGCCGTTACGAGCCGCTGCCATTGCTGTTCTAGGAAACCATAACTTTATTGCACAATCTCAAAAAAAAAGATCCAAAAGCCCTAATATCCAATAGGTAATTTTAAAAAAGCTGTTGACTTCTATGGTTATTCTTTAATTATTAGTTTATTTTATTTGAAATTAGTCTGTATTATTTTTACCGACTTCAAAAAAAAGGAGGTTGTCAATTTGACACGTATGTATGTAATATTATTGGAATTGCATTATATTCACATATGACAATCTATTAGGGCTTCCAAACAAATATACAAAATTTTATAGACGTATGTATGTTTGTCCACGCATTTCTCCGCAACTATTAATCGGATCGTGACCATTTTTTTTATTGGCTTACTTTTACTTCAACTTAGGGAACAGTGCAAGTTTCATCAAAATCGATACAGTAATTTTCGAGAGATGGACTAATACGTGTAAGTGTGACGGCGTGGCATATTGATACGAGCTACGGGTGTAGTGTCAAAGGGAAAACATCTCAAAACCTTGGTCAAATTCTAGTACAATATTTACAACAAAACTATTACTTACTTATTACAAACAAATATTCCAGTTTTTACTTAAAACTAAAAATTACGAAAAAAAATTAAGTAATTTAAAAAATTAAACCGACTTCAAAAATAAATGAACTGAAAATGATGAAATAACTTTAATTTCAGAAGTCAGTGGCAAAAAACTAAACCTAAAAATAAAAAATACAGATCCCAAGACACCGACTTCCAAAATTAAAGTTATTTCATAATTTTGAGTTCATTGCTTTTTGGAGTCGGTTTAATTTTATTAAATTACTTTTTTTTTGTACATACCCATACATAGTGTTTTGCTTTAACTTTTGCATTTGATTTTGTTTTCCTTTCTATGATTTTCGTGCATTGTATTGTGATTTATTTAAATGTGTTCGTCCTTGTCAAACTTGTTGTCTACCTACCTAGATGTTAAGTGAACGATGTGGTCACACACTTTTATTTGTCCCTGTTAGTGTTAACATGCACGTAACTGTGTAGCCTCTGTTGGCGATCCAATAAATAAATAAATAAATAATAATCTTTATTGTTCTGTCTGCACCTATTTATGTCGTCATCGTCATCAGGTAGGTACCAGTCTAACCGGGTGCAGCTGAATACCAGTATTTTACACGGTGCGACTGCCTATCCGACCTTTACAACCCAGTTACTGGGTAACACGATATCCCATAGTAAAACTGATTGTCAGACTTTTGGGCATTTGACAACAGAACAATTCGGTATATCTATATCTGTGATTCGTTCATACAAAGGACCTATAAAGTTTTTGGTGGACATGTTTTCTTTACAATCTGTAAGTGGTATTCAGCTACATCCGGTTAGACTGGAAGCCGACCCCAACATAGTTGGGAAAAGGCTAGGCAGATGATATTTCTTTACAATCTTGAAAGTTATAATGATAATAAAACTCCTTGTATCGTACAATACTTTTATTTTCATTCCGTTTGTGAATAAGCTATTATGGACCACTGTGGTTTGATGTGATTACTGTTATGGCAATACGAGCATTTAATTTCACAAACCCACGCATTATTTCATTTTCTTAATACGTCTTAATAACCGAGGTTTTTTATTGCTTTATTAAAAATGCTGGTGAGAATAACTACTGGGAAACAATATCATCCACCTTAATCAATATTATTAACTTCCAATGGGTTTCGAGCAGTGCAAGCATAAACAAATGGTAGTCGTTATTTCAAGCCAATTTTGCTGCAAATGTAAAAAAACCGGGCTGTAAAAAAAAAGGTTTATGTTTATGAAATTAAATGTTTTTTTTTTTTATTTTTATATTGAGTTGATTGAATGAAAGGTAAAATGTGGTTTACGATTTATGACGTATTAAAAAAAAACTACTTACTAGATCCCGTTCAAACCAATTTTCGGTGGAAGTTTACATGGTAATGTACATCATATATTTTTTTTAGTTTTATCATTCTCTTATTTTAGAAGTTACAGGGGGGGCGACACACATTTTACCACTTTGGAAGTGTCTCTTGCGCAAACTATTCAGTTTAGAAAAATATGATATTGGAAACCTCAATATTATTTTTAAAGACCTATCCATAGATACCCCACACGTATGGGTTTGATTTAAAAAAAAAATTGAGTTACAGTTCTAAGTATGGGGAACCCTCAAAATATATTGTTTTTTTTCTATTTTTGTGTGAAAATCCTAATGCGGTTCACGGAATACATCTACTTACCAAGTTTCAACAGTATAGTTCTTATAGTTTCGGAATAAAGTGGCTTGACATACGGACGTACATACAGACAGACAGTCGACGAATCTATAAGGGTTCCGTTTTTTGCCATTTGGCTACGGAACCCTAAAAAGTCCTGGTATTTGGACTTGTGCCCGGTTGATGACAATAGGCTCGCCCCTTATTATTATTATTCATCATAGTCAACCTATAAAATGTTCCAACTGCTGAGTCAAAGGCCTCCTCTCTGTGAGAGGAAGAGGGCCGTAATCCACCACGCGGGTCCAGTGCGGGTTGGTACTCGTAGATGTCCCATGTCTTCGAATTTTTGGTTCTAGGACATGCCGCTTTCCATACGTTTTCCTTTACCGTTTTGAGAGATGAATTAATTTACACGAAGTAAAGCGCCTGTCGAATATAGTTAAATATATTTTATTGTTCCCCTTTGAGCACCACGGTAAAATATTGATTGGTGCTCAAATGGATTCCCATTTGAGCACCAATCAATATTTTACCTGCATTGAGTACCAAAGGTAATTTCAAATTCACCTTTGGTACTCAATGCATAGGTGCTCCAAAAATAGGTGCTCAAACGGGAATACTTCGAACCTACGACTCACCTAACACCACTGCTGTCGCCCCCCATTACATGGGACTTCAACATAACTGGTGAAACCACCCACCAAACACCCTTCGGGGTGATAGTATGTGTTGTAAGAAAGTTTAGAAACTATTTTGGATTACGAGTAGCGTAGGTAGGTATTTCCAAATCGCACCACTTAGATATCATGAAATTGTTATTGGTACAGGTATCTACTTAGATAATTATATATAGTATGGGTTCCTATGGGGTTCCCCCATCGATAAAGATTGGTTGGCAAAAGTAAGCACAACCAATGCGTAAGTTTCGAGAAATATTAAGTCAACTGACCAAGGATACAATTTGTCCTTTACAAAAAATTACTCTATGTAAGTATACCTATGTCATTAAATGCAATGGACCTCATATCCTCTTAAATGGAGAGCAAATAAACACCAAACAACGAAACAGGATAGGGATACACAAAGACAAAACTATTCCATTTGCAATTCAAAGATACACAACAAAAACTAACAGCGACATAATGTATAGATTAAAAATCATTAGCACAAAAAACTAGTGTTTCTAATCAGCGGACAATCTAGGCGTGTAGGCTGGTAACACCGAGGCATTTGTTACATAATTAGTGCAGTTATTACACAGGCAACACAAGTCGATCCGCTTTCTGCGCCGGGCGCTGAAGATTTTGATAACGGGACCAGTTTTAAGGGAGGATAAAAAAGTTAGGTACCTGTCCTCGTCATCATATGATCATATTATTAACGTCTGGTCCCTCAATAAATGGGACTTAAACAAAACTGAGAAATTAGGCTGCAGACCTCTGAAGACCTCTATAACTAAAGACCTCTGAAGCATAAAATCAGAAATGAAAATCGGAAAACTGGGCTTGGCATGTTTGTCGAAGGACCGATGGCTGATGGAGCAGACGAATCTTGGAATAGAGACCGCGTATCGGCAAGCGTAGTGTAGGACGCCCCTCAGCTAGATGGACCAACGATCTTTAAAAGGTGGCTGAGACAGACTGGATGCGGAAGGTGGAGGACAGGGTGTTCAAGCGCAACTTGGGAGAGGCCTATGTCCAACAGTGGACTGCGATAGGCAAATAGAGTTGATTGAAACACCTCTGTCTACCCCGCAGGGAAAACAGGCGTAATCACTGCTGAACAAGCGGCTGGATTTTCATATAGAAAAAATCGATTCGTGACTGATAATGATGACTAAGTACAACAATAGATACGAACCTATCACAAAATAAATGATGACTTATGACATATCTCCCCGTTACAGGTTGCTTACCTACATGGAAGACAAAGGGGAATGCTAATTTACTCGCGCATATGCCTAATTTTCCTCTGAACTAAGAGGGTTTGAATGTGGTGACATTAAAACCCTCTTAGTTCAGAGGAAAATTGCAAACATAATAGAATGAATATTTAAGTTTCCCACGAATAACTTCTGCATAATAGCAATCAGCTGATGACCTGCTGCATGCCTGGTCCTGCTGTACTTTTGAACCTGTAGAAAAAAGCCAAAAAATACAAAACCCAAAGTTCTATTAAAATATTCTTATAAATAAAAAAAGAGGCCATCCGTTCTAAATTCTCTAAATAAACACTTTTTAGAGTTGAAAAAACATGACTATGAAAAGAAAATTCGTCAACACTTAATCTAATTTGGAGAATAGGGGTAACTTATCTTATGCAGGAAGCCACGCTTCAAGAAAACTATTACCTTTAATTCTAATAGAACATATCACAAATGATATCATAACATAATCGTAAACCTTTTGTTTTATCGATCCTAGACATAAACTAATCTCATTTGCATAAATCTATAATAATTCTATAATTCTCTAGCGAAACTGTCAACGCGTCGATAACAGAACTATTAGTTTATCATAACGACACATAAGAAACGTTAACGTGATCACTACATCAATAACACAGGACATACAGAATGACAAACGAATCTAATAAAATGCAAAAACACATGTTCTGCTAATCACGACAAATAGCTGTACAGACGGAATTTAAGTCTTAATCACACCGTTATAATAAAAACGCGTGAAACGTAGCAGGTATATTTAATTCTATAAACCTAGATAGAGACTTTTCATAAACACTAAAGATTTATAACGAAAAATATCGACGAAAGAAGAAATTGACACCAAAACACTTGTACATTTACAATGAGTTATGACCGAAACCATCCAAAGGAACACTGCTGAACGAAGCACCAACTAAGTAAAGTCAACAAGTGAGCCATGATGGTCCAAGATCACACACTAAATCATAAGCAGCCGAATCCACCGGCGATTGCCATTGAAATGTGTATGATATTCGCCTATTATCAATGGCATGTCCCAATACTTTCACGCGCGGCGCGGCTCGGCCCGCGGTGCGCGCGCACCCCCTCTGCGCACGCGCCGCGATATAAAAGCACGCTCCCGCCCTCATTTCGTACAGACGCAAGTTGCACTCCAATCCAACATAGCGAATCCTGGAAGACACTAGTCTTCCATCAGCGCTATAAATTAATCTAGATTACAAAAATCTCTATTTCTAACTCTTTCTCTTTCACTTCTGTGCTAACTACAAAACAAAATGAAATCCATGGTGAGTACTTTTTTCTGTCGACATCATTTCCATTACCTGACAATCAATCAGCATACAGTCATGTGGTGTGACAGCGACAAGTTCATACAAACCCATTGTTCGGCTTGATAATATCATCAAAGGAGTTATCAGTATCGATTCAATTACGTTCCATAGATCACTTATGCAAATGATACGGTTCCGTTCGATTATTCAAGTGTGCGCCAGTGGGGCTTTCTATAACTTAATTTATTGTTGTTGCATCTGATATCAGGACCAGTCGCAGCACTTTGTTATTTTCGCGAGCGCCTTGCCCAACATCCTACTTGTCGGGCGAGTCGGGATACCTGACCTCTATACCGAACAACTAGCTCTAGCAATCAAAGATGATGCAACTAAGATCGTGTTATCAACAAATAAGCCTAATTCAACAATACTACAAAATCTTTATAACCAACACAAACAAAATACGAAGGTTTTAAAGACGGGAAAAGTGTTTGAAAAAAAAAAGAAGTCTAACAAAGTAGTGTTTACAAAGCCAACGAACCATTAACTTGTTAATTTCCAAATTCATCTAGTAATTGTAGTTAAATAGCACATAATAAAACGTGCAAGCAAGTGGGCCTGTGTCGAAAGAAATGCAATGCACGGACTGCAGGTCAGTGTCAGATCGCATACGGATTCTATTTCGCGGTCTATTTCTTTCATACCTTGTTTTACTAACAATGTCTTTAAAGTTCTTTAACAACATTAATCACATGCAGACTTTTTACTAACCACTTTTTGAATGCTTGGAAAATGGCTTTGATTTTCAAATCGATTTGCATTTTCTTATTCATATGTGTACTTATGTATTTCTATTATTCTTTGTCTACCTGTCTATCTTCTTTTCTTCCTTCTGCTTACTTTCTTTCTTTGTCTTCTTTCCTAACTTCGTTGGCATGAAATCCTGTTGGGCGTTTGCGATTTACTTTTACTTTAAATGTCAATTAATTTCAGTGCCACACAAGTTGAAACATTTTTTCGTTTCCTCATCGTTGTAACTGCATATAAAAATAAGTAATTGATTAATTTTAATTGGACACGTAAAAGCATTTCCTCCACGCGATCTTGGGTTAACAACTACAATAGTTCGTTTAATGTTCATTAGCATTTGATTAAAATTCTAATATTCGTTGCAAGGTTTTCGAAATTTTTGGCCCAATTTCCCCAATGGTTGTCTACGGTAGAGTGCGTTGCCTAAACCACTTATTGCATTTACGTAAACGTATGAGATCACGTGTCATAGTAAAATTTGTGAACTTGCGTAGTATCGGTAAGTGATTTTTAGCAACGCAATGCGGTTAAGGTTCCGTACCGTCGCCCGTGACTCGCAAAGTGAATCAGAGCACAAATTACACCGCGCAGCTCCTGCTCGTGTCAATGTCACTCACTTGAACAATTGTACATACAGATCTTTTATTCTAATACATAGCAGGCAGTCCTTAGCCTAGATAATCTTAAGTGTAAAGGCACTTGAACTAATTAAAACTGACGGTAATGAAGTTCATAGACTCAGCAATGTAGAAGTTAGGCAAGCCTAGTTTGCAATGACGACCGCCATCACGCCTTTGATTCGAAACGTAAACTTAAAATAAAACATATTTTATACTAAACAACCAAATGACAAATGAATAGCTACGAACTTAAAAAATTGTCGCCTAACAAAAAACAAACAACATTTGAGTGGAAAATTCAGTCGCTATTCGAACCATACAATGCTGTGAAATCAATTACGCATAGGTATTTTAAATATTGCAAGTCATTTAGTCCATTTATATACCCGAAAAATAGACAGAGATAAATTTATCAAGACTTTATTATTACCTTGGCATTACTTTGTTTCTATTCATGTCATATGAGCCTGCTTGCAAATTAAGATGTTAACTGTACAACTAAATCAAGTGGCATCCAATTCTATTCAACTGTTTCCCTGATTAAGCCGAGAATTTTCACATACTTGTTACTATTTCTGGTTCTTAAAAAGCTTTTGATAAAGAATAGGACTTTCTATCGTCTACTAGACAAAGCAAGGCGGGGTTAACTGAGGGCCAAGTTTCATCTGTTATGCTCCATTTATGCCAACAATGTCAACTAGTTCACCTCCACCTCCTCAATTACCTTGTTTAGCGTTACACTTTTTCTTAGCTCTAGTGATAGACTATGTTTCCGCCTTTGCTTCTTTGACCCTATCACCTATGCCTCTATGATCAGTTCCGATATTGTCGTATAAATTATATAGATTTGTAGTCTAAACACAACTTTGGAAATATCTTTTTCTTCTGAGGACTTTTTGTGGACTTCAGACATTATTCATTTACAGAGATCATCCCAGACAGGTCTTTTTATAATATTTATTTATTAAACAAATGCAGATCCTATTGTTAAAATAAAATAAAAACCTTATATCTACTTCCATCGACTATCAGTCAACCTTCTTTGAACTTATTCAAGTCTAACAAATATTTTATTCGAATTCCATATCTCTGTCCATTTATTTCAATCTGCTTTTGATAAATTGCCCTTTCCATCTCAGAAACCACTAGCCTAATAATCTCAGATTGTCGATACGGTCTCTCCCACAATAGAGCTAATGCAGTCAGGTCTATAATCCCACGACTCGCCCTAGGACCACCCACCGACTTTACGTAACATTTCATTATGTCCGTCGATCAATTCTGATTTCATCTTGACGTCATCTATTAGGATATCTGGAATTGCATCTTAAACATGACCTATTGATGGGAAACATCGTCAAAATTGTTCCCTCCCAAGGGTTATCACGCCTTGTAATCTTGGGAGCCTTTACTTATTCCTTATACAACGTGTTTTTTTTGATATCCCATAACTCTAGGGGGTCAACAACTTTTACTACGGGACCAAACCTGAAATCGCGAAAAAAAAATCAGCTGTTCCCTACATTTTGATCTGCTGTTCCCTACATTTTGATGAGTTATACGAAAATAAATGTAGGGAACAGCTGATTTTTTGACCCCCTAGAGTTATGGGATATCAAAAAAAACACGTTGTAGATAGTTTGTGAATTTAACTTCGGACAAAGAACATTGACACCATCGCATAGTCATTGGACATTGGTGTACCTATTCGAACTTTGAAATCAAATTGATTTGTTCTCAATGGACTCTTCCCATGATAATGAAGCAGTGGATTACCTTTAGTACAATAGATACTTCTGCTGCTTGAGTTTTAAGGGATATCCAAGAGTGACGGCCATTTAGCATGTCCATAGTGGTTCGTTTAATTGTCGGTAGGCGCGCCTGTGAGCACAGTGTCGCTTGCCTCGCCGCTCACCGCTGCTTTTTGTCGGCATTCCTTCGCGCACCAATTTAGAAGGGCAAGCCCACGCAACGCCCCACGGCTATATTACCTATCGATATCCTAATTATGTTATAAAACGCCCACCGGTATCTGGACCGAAGAAACTGCCCGTCTAGGGTTGCTTTCCCACGAACCCACCCTTAGACAGTTGGACAGGCAGTTTCGATAAGCGACAAAAAAGAATTGATTATGTTTCGTCTTCCTCTTGAATTCACGCTTTGTGTCTGAGCATTTTTGTTAGCTTAACTTTGAAATGATCGGTTATTCCGTTTATCCACCCCAAAAATCCACCCCAAGGTGCTTATGCGGAACTTACGTCCGAGAATCCACCCCAAGCTTATAAATTCCGTTTATCCAACTATGCCTAGGGTGGATTCTTGGAAATACGTTTCGGCGAATCCACCTTTGGGTGGATAAACGGAATAACTCTAAATAATTAGTTAGTTTTCTTGTCGACTACAAAATCGTCCACCCTATACAAATCACGAAGGAATCTTGCATCAGCCAGTCAGCCATATTCTTAAAAGGAAACAACTTTTCCGAACGTATCTTTAGCAGCCAATCATGTGGCGCTTAATCATACTACTTTTATACTTACCTACATTTGATTTTATTTGAAATCTAAACTAAGTCTTTTGTGGTTTTGTTACGATGGCAAAGTTATAAAAAAGAAATATCAAAAGTTTTTTAACGCATAATTTTTATCACATTCTTTGTTTTAAATCTGAGAATGAATACTTGTTGCGTAATAAAGATAGATCAACTATCTAGATTAACTTTGGCATTCTCTTTGATTTTTCTTCATCGCAGCGAAAACTATCACAAGCTGTAAACTCTGGTGGCTTACCGCTGACTTGTATAAGCTTTCTCATTTAAAATAGTACATTATGTAGTCCAATTTATATAAGATAATACAAATTGAAACATATACAATAAATCATTTATAATCCACACGTTCACACGTCGACTCAAATATTAATTACCATTTGCCACACCACCAAGGAGGTGTCACATGTCTATTTAATATATGATTTAGAGCCCAATTACCGACTCCACGCAGACTGTTCTGTATAAATCATAGCCTAATAAACTTGTAAATATTAAATCGTAATCAATCTAAATTAGCAAATTGAAACGGTTGAACTGAAGGAACTACTGAAATGTGAAAACAGCAATATTAATGAAATAGATAATAAATTGCTAGATCATGACATTCATGTCAATCATGAATCAAAAAAAGAACAGCTTGTGGAAAAACTAACTGAAGATGTGTTACAGACGCATCTTCAGTTAGTTTTTCCACAACAAAGTGGCCGAACATTTCAACGGCACTAGCATGAGTCACACATCTTGTTGCTCTCACATCCTTCAGAATATTCCGCTCCAGTAAGCTAGTTACACTAAACCGAGCAAAACACACATCTAGAATAAGTTCAGTATAAATTAAATCGTCACATAATATTTAAAAGGGCAAATAATATACATGTAATGGTAAAAAATGCAACAGTCTGTGTGACAGGCGAGGGTAACCAGTTGCTGAATGTGACTGCTCTGGGCAGGTCCGGAAGGCTTGCTTCCTGCTCCTCGACCTTCGGCTGGCCTTCAGACCTTGACGCCATTCACTCAATGTACTCACTTTTATTTGGAATGGATCAAGAGCGAAAGCGTAGGCGACAATGTTGACATATGAGCGCAAGCGGCGATACGAGCCGGCGAAGCTTCCATAGCTTTCCGTATTTTCTTTTGGAATTTCGATGATTCCGATAACGTACTTGATTGATATTGAAATCAAAACTTAGTAATTCAACTAAAATTCGATTCATTCAATTCCTTTGCAATTTAAATCACGAATCAATGAAGCAAAAAATATATAGCGAGAAATGCCAACAACTTGTCGGTTAATTAACAAAATCTGCTTGCAGGGCTTACCTACTTGCGGCTGGTTTATTTATAATAAACCTTCGTATACTGCTGCAATAACGAGTCGTTGACACGGAACAATAAATATTTTTTGTTTAACTCTAAACTTCCTAAAGCCACAAAGGTACAAAAGTATGTCGTTACGGAATTGATCAGATAAATATGGATGGCGTCACAAACCGTGTGTTTTCAAGGGCGGTACATTTTCACCAGACGTTGCAAAAAGATTTTTATGTGATTAGAATTTACCTAAAATCACATCGTAACATCGCAGACGTATTATGAAACTTGAGCTTTGTCGTGCTTTTACAAACTTTTGGATCGATAACTGACACAGATCTTTCATTGTTTAACCAATTTGAACTGGTTACGTAAAATCATTACAATTTTTTTAGAAGCATCAAGAAATACTTCGATAGTATCAATATTTGCCTCAACAACCTCGTGTTCTTGTCACATCCTTTATTGATTTTCATCGTGATCTCAATCAACTACGTAGGTATCATGATCTGCATTGAATTGCATCGTTGTGACCCGTCTGGCCAGCGCAGCGGTCAGCCGGTCACAGCCAGTTCGGCCCACGACCGACCGCAAGCCCTGACATCGTTACGTGAACTTATCCCGCCGCCCGCCGCAAATTCCTCACTCACGCACTCATCTCGTTCAATCTGCATCAATTTTAATACGCTTCAAATCACAATGAGGCTAAAGTAATTAATTAAATTTGCATAGCGACGCGGTAATGTCACGCTGAGTCGACGTGATTCTGATTTACTGACAACGCATTTTTTGTCTCTCCATCAGCCTTTATAATTAATATTGTTATTCGATATCTGTACAATTAACGCGTCACGGTCACGATTGTTCAACTTTAAGCTACTTGAATACCAGATATATAAAGCCATTATGCAACAATACCTACAACGTATTTAAGTTCGACCTACGATCTGACAACTAATACCTAGAAACTTGGACAGAACAGTATTATTTTCAGAATATAATAATAAGCTCCATGTACTGGCGGACAGGTTTAACAAACGTTTAACAAATTGAATTAGTGCCAGTGTTCAACAGACCTAAACTGCCAGAACTTGAGTTAGACTATAACTTAGAACATTTATTGCCTACATTAACACAAAGCTTAATTTAGACACAGGAAATAAAATAATGCCCAAACATGCAGTTAATAATATTACCAACAAAGAACATGTTTATAATATAAAGACACGTACCTACTTAGTTATTCTAAAAATGGACACAAATTGTTGCAAATAGAACTGTAAAGTAGAAACATAAACGGCACATAAAACATTGGTATTTGAATGTATTAACATAAAAGATTTAGTTGCGTTTAATTGGTCATAATGTGATAATAAAATCTATATTGTTCAGCAGTTATATGATGGAAATAAAACTATTAAATTAGACAATAGTTTAGTAACAAATGTGGATCAAAGTGATGACGGTGTAACTGATCCAATAACGAATGCATTTCCACAAGACGACGCGCCTATTTCGGATTTTCTTCCCATATTCAGTCACTTTCTGCATTAAGGTCTCGGCAATCGATGGCAATGAATTGGAACTCGATCGCACATAATGACATTCCTCGTCCATGTTGTCACTTCTCGTTAAACTTGCTCCGGAGCATTGCCATAATTTATAAATGACCTTTATTCACGCCGACCGCGATAATAAAGTGAGAAGTTAAATTGCATGTAATGTGTGGGCTTTAAGAGACATTACTGTGAATTTAATGTGAATATATTATTATGACTCAAAGTATAACTTTTGAACAAAAGAAAAGATTGTATCTTAAACAAAAGATTTTGGATAAATGAAAGAGATTGGATAAATGCAAAAGATGATCAGTGCCACAAAATATAGTGTTGATGTTTATGAGAATTTTAAATGATTGAACTTTAATCATAGTCAAAATTTTCATGTATTCCATTCCCATTTTATTTTACTTACTTTTTAATTTATCTGCTATATCTCCTTCAAGCAATAGGTAAATTGATAAATTTTAAATCAATCATTTTGAATGAAGGCAATACTTAATTGTACTGCCTTCATAATCTATACTACAATTATATACACCGTCTTTCATCTACAAAATGCCCCACTTTAGAAATACACTTGCCTTATTTTGTAACGTGTCCCGTAACGATTGTTTCACCAGTCTAGTAAGCCTATAGTCTGGAATCAACACCGGCAGTTATCACTATGACAGTTGCGAGCTGCACATGCAGTGCCCGCCTACCGAGCCAAGCCTTCGCACGACTCTGCCCATGTCGCATTCAAATTGTAGCATTGTTTGTTTATGTGCTAGCTTTAACATTCATGTATTCCTATAGATAATAGAATTGTATTTTGTTAACGAAATATTCAGCATGTCTTGACTTGGGGTAGTGTTAAATGTTTTTAAGACTCTACCAAAATACTGACTTTCAAGCCTTTAATATTGCTAAGTAGTTCTACGCAATACATGTAATCACATATGACTACAACAGATGACGCCTCCAAAATAGGCAGCAGATCCATATCGCGTTTCTAATCTTTGACGCATATCAAAACATAAGCACAGACATTATAACCAAAGAGGAATCGCAGTAAATCTAAGACAATCTCTGTTCTAAATGTCGGTCAATGCTTTGCATGCTGTACTTGTGTTTGTACCGGTCATAAAGTCAAGTAAACGTTGCGTAGCCAGCCGACACCTGACCAGAACGGGGGCGACTTATCATCGACAACTAGAATTATATAAATATTGTATCAACTTGTCCGAGGTATAATGAGAGGCCAGGGAACCAGCAGCGCGGCTTGCAATTAGATTCGGTGCTCGGCGGCCATAACTCTGAATATTATCGCGTTAATAAAGGATATAGCAGGCAATAGGCTGGGCACACGCCGCAATAACTCCAGATCACATTGACTCGCGCACAATGCCTGATAACGATCCGTTGTAAACGAAATAGCTTCTCCGCCACTAAACTAATTGTGTCCACATCAAACTGTGCTATAATTTACAACTTATCACATAACTCTTCCTTCGCAGATCGTTGTTGCTTGCTTGGCGTTGGCGTGCGGCGCTCACGCATCCGGCTGGGCTGGCCCGCCCGCCAACATTGCGCTGTCGCAGGACGGACGCAACATCCTCGACACCCCCGAGGTAGCGCAGGCGCGCGCCGCTCATCTAGCTGCGCTGTCGCAGGCTAACCAGAACAACCCCAACCCCCAGGACGATGGCTCATACGACCCCAGGTGGGACAACGAAGAGTACTGGCAGGGCGCTCAACAGAACAAGTGGAACGCTGCCCCTTCCGGACAATGGAACGGTGCTCAGTCTGGGCAGTGGAACGGTGATCAGTCTGGACAGTGGAACGGTGATCAGTCTGGACAGTGGAACGGTGCTCCCGCTCACAACCAGTGGAACGCTGCTCCCGCCGCGCCCGCCTGGAACGCTGCCGGTCTTGGCCCCGCCCCCGTCGCTGAAACCCCTGAAGTAGCCCAGGCTCGTGCTGCCCACCTCGCCGCCCTCAGCGCCGCCAAGCCCGCTCAACAGCAATGGAATGCCCCCGCTCAACAGCAATGGAACTCTGCCCCCGCTCACCAGCAGTGGAATGCTCCCGCCCACAACCAATGGGACTCTTCCTCCCAGTGGAACGGCGCTCCATCATGGCAGTCCGGCAATGCCCAGCACCAGCCCGCCAACATTAGGCTAGCCAATGACGGCTCCGGCATCCTGGACACCCCCGAGGTAGCCGCCGCCCGCGCTGCCCACCTCGCGGCGCACGCGCAGGTAGCGCACGCCGCACCCGCGCACCCTCAGCAGCGCTGGTGAACTGAATGACTCCTCTCCCTCTCTGGATCCCTGGACTATGAGCTAGCGAGTGACGTGCGGGTGTGATCGTGTGTCGTGCGCTAGTTTTCCGTTGAGGTGTCTCTCTTGTTTTTCCTCCGATCTCTTCTTCCTTTAGGAATTATACAAAGTGCAAGTGCGTCAGCCTTTCCCTCCTTGTGGCTTTTTTGTTACTTTTATAAGAAATTTCTATTGAACGAACTTTTTGTACATAATAAATAATTTGTATGTATGCGTTAATAACGAAATATATAGAACGGAAAATATTGTGTAGTTTAAATGATAATAATCGATACCTACTTGTTGTACGTAACATTCGCTGGCAAGGCTAGCGGGTGGCATACCGATCTAATAAATGACGTTCATAACCCACAATGAAGAATTGCAAATAACGTCAAGTGATGTTTAGGTACATCAACTAAGTAAGTGGTGGTTACATATTCATCAACAAAAGCTGCTTACCCTGTGGCCTGAAAAAGCTTCGTCACTCGAACAAAGTCAAGATCGATTATAATGAGGTGACACATAACATGAATAATGAAGCATCTATTGACATAGTAACACCATAAATAAAATCATAAGAATATATTATTGACATTGGGATATAAATCTCGAACTGAACAAAAGACTCAGCTCCTAAAACGACCCACTGACCCGATCCTCACCTAAAATTACAATATGACTGTATCAAAACACATTTTAATTATAAGAAATTGACAATGGAAAATAAAAACCGATCATAGTTTAGTATGAATCAGCCACTTATCTCACTATTCCCACTATATACCGATGAAAATCGACGTCAGGGGCCCTAGTCTGCTATTTTTAAAAATTCGTCATTCCAACACGATCCCACCACCATCCCATTGTCATTTTGCTAAAAGTTCGTAATCTGCTAAATTCATAATGGTTGATCATTGGTCGGTCAATAGCACAGAAATTATACGATACTCATAACGAATTAAAAGCAATGACTGCACAATGACGTTTTAATGGTAGGTCACTGATCAAAGGAACTGTCAAAATTTTTGCAGATAACCGCGTAAGTCAGTAATTCATTTTTCATTATGTACGAGATTACCATTCTATGCCATTTCTTTCAATGGAGTGTCAGTGGTTGACCAATGGAAAGTCATAATGACGTCATTATATTAGTAGATTACCAAACTTGACAAAATCAACAATTATGAAATCAATGATAGACCATTCTGACACTATTGTAATAGCAGACTTGAGGCCCTGTAACATTTATAAGTGCAGGGTCGACTTGTCGCATAGACACTGCAAGTAATATCTGTGAATATAATTATGGCATTACGAATTCAAATTCTAAGCAACCACATTGTTCCTACGATTGGAAATGACAGAAAAGCTCCGTCCAGAAATATCAATATATCTTCCCTCCTTAGCCTACTTACTGTATTCAGGTAAACTCTCCGAAAATATAGGCTTTTGCATTACAAAAAAAATGGTCTGTCACTAATAGAGACATACCAATTTATTCAGAATCCCTCATAAAGAAAAGTCGGTGTCAACATTTACACGACCACCCGCAACGAAATTAGACAAACATGTCAGCACATGCACGTAGTTCAGCTAATAAGTTAAAATTAAACAGAAATAAAAGTTTCAAACTAAGGTTAGCAGTCTCGTTACTATAACGTGACACGGTATGACGAAACCGCATAGATCTCTATATAGATAATGCAACGGTTGAAGTAATTCTCTATGTTTCAATTATAAAAACGCAATAGTAATTAACGAAGCAAAACAAACAGTTTACAATGTCAAACTAACTATAACTAGTGTGCATCACACTATGAATAATAATAAAATAAAGAAAAACAAAAAGCTCTTGTTGATTCTACGAAACATTAAAGAGCTAAAGTATCAATTTTGAATCTAATCAGACAAAAACCCTCTAATTGTAACGCTATCAAAGTTAGTTCTCGATATAAATCTAATTTAAAGTAAATTACACGGTACAACATAAAGGTTTTGTGAGTAACTTACGATACAGCCAAGACTCATAATTACGCACACAAGACAGGACGACAAATAACTGGAAAATGTATAATTTTGCCATCGAAAACTAGCGATGGAGGCGGTGCAAGGTCGATCTATCAAATGATAGACGCAATCAAACGATTAGACCGCAAACATTTGCTTTGAAAAATTAGGTTACCAGCACCAATTGGATGTTCGCTGAAGAGCTTTTATTACCTCTACACGTGGACAGCTCCGCATTGACTACTACACTTTGTTGGAGGATGCAGCAGACATAATAGAAGCACGGACTTTACGTAATATGATGGTCTACCCTAACAGAGAATTCGGAATGCGTCCTCGAAATGAACATAAGGACATGTTTAGAAAGGTAAGCAATTTAATAAACATTGCATTCCATTTGTTTTTTCCAATTGTTAACGTGATAAAATGGCTGAAACAGGAAGTTACATAATGGCATATCGTAATAATATTATTCATCTGACAGCAAAATTATTGGGCTCACGGTAAAGAACCTCCGCCTTGGTATGTGTGGGACACGAAAATACCGATCAACAGGAGTCGAAGCGAAGTGAGTCAACTCTTAATAGTCATTTTAATGGTAATTAGAAAAACCTCCTATAAGACCTCTTATATTAGTCTAATAGAAGTAATCGGTTTGGAGTCTTGAAGTTGAACCGACTTGATATGGGCACATTCCATAAAATTCTGGACCAAATGTAATCCGTAGCAGTGTGTATTTAGGGTACGATGAAACTGTCATACTCATTGCGGTCATAAAAGTCCCTAATAAAAAGAAGAAAAAACGAAAAGAAATACCTCAAAGATTTGTGATAAAATTATCTGTGATTACAGTTCATTTCTATCTATTTCGCATGTGAACTATGTCAATAATGTGCAGGAGAGACCACCAGTATCAAAAGCTCCACATCAAACGGACGAAGAGGTGAATAGTTTTGGCAACGATGTGAGAACTTACCTGTTAACGTCTACACTGCACGGACTTCGATACATCGGAGAACGGAAGTTGACTTGGTTCGAAAGGTGCAACATTTTCTATTCGTATTAACTGTAAATAGATTTGAACAAATCACTCATGCTCATTATTATCTTGCCTTTATTTATTTATATTTATTTATGGTCAGACATGTCAGAGCAGTTAACACAGAGTATCACGAAGAGTGGAGCAAGCAACGGATAAAGACAATGGATGGCATTTTCGATTGTATAGTACAAATCTGATTTTTGTCGAAACTTCATTACTAGGTACAGCTCGCCATCAATCGTGATACAACCTGAATATTTTCTGCATCAGCATTATGCTTTAGTATGTAGTGGTTGTAGAGGCCTCTTTTTTAAATTATAACACATACATAAGCTACGCTTGCCGCGGTTGGTCTGTGGATGGGTGACCATCTTTACATACCCCTCCGTGCCTCGAAAACACGTTAAGCCGTTGGTCCCGGCTGTCATACGTGGATCTTTGACAGTCGTTACGGGTAGTCAGAGGCCCGAAAGTCTGACAACCAGTCTTACCAAGGGGTATCATATTACCTAGTAACTGGGTTGTGGAGGTCAGATAGGCTCTATAGTCTATAGTCGCTCCATGTAAAACACTGGTATTCAGTTGCATCCGTTTAGATTGGAAGCCGACCCCAACATAGTTGGGAAAAGGCTAGGCAGATGACGATACATAAACTCATGCCTTCTTCCAATAGGGTTCGGCAGAAACTGTAGAACTGCTACGATCCTTAAACACTCCTGACCTCCTTCTCCTTACTTTTTTAAATAAACATTTACGATTTCAGATTCTTCTGGCTAACAGCATTCGGCTGTTCGTTAGTCAGCGCAGGGTTCTTCATACTAAACATCTACGCGAAGTGGCGCTCGTCCCCAATGATAGTGAGCATCAACCCCGAGAACATGCCGCTCAGCAACCTGCCCTTCCCTGCCCTCACCATCTGTAACGTCAACCAGGCTAAGAAGTCCGTCGCCGAAAGATATTGGGAGTATGGGTAAGTAACTGATTCTGTGGATCTTTAAGTCAAAATCAAAATAAAAATATTTTATTTCACATAAGCCTACATGCATGGGCACTTATGAAACGTCAGAAGCTAGGTGCACGGTTCCAATTGGTTACAATGTTTTCAAATTACAGTAGGTATGAGAGAACAGTGCAATTGAATGTCTGATATCCAACTACAAAAAAGCCAGATTAACGTCTCCGTGCAGTGAAAACTTCGTTATCAATATTTTTTTCATACTAACGGGACCCAGTGGGTCCCGCTTAATGGCAAACGACATCGCGATAGGCCCAGACGGAGATGGCGGGATGAGCTGGACTCCTATAATGAAGTTTGGTCCTAGGCAGCTCTGGACAGAGAGGTGGAAATAGAATAGGGAGGCCTTTATCCAGAAGTGGTGCATTCATGACTAATAATAACAATAAACATGTAGAAAACCTCGAAAAACGTCAACGACGGCCATTTTCCAGAAAGTTTTTATATTCCCCTGTAAAACAACGTTTTCTGCAATCGAGAATTTCTCTACCCGGCGACGTTATTCATTTGTTGACACATCTACGACGCTAATGTAATTTTAAGATACTTTATTTTTTATTAACTTTCTATTCTATCTCCTTTATCTCCCTTATCTTTCTTTGTTCCTCGGTACTCTTTTCCTTATTTCTCTTGTTTGTGATCGCTTATTAAGATTATAGGTACCGTAGGAGAGTTACATCAATAAAACAATATTATTCAGGTAAAATAATTATTACGTAATCGCTTCAAATTTTTTACATCTTTGTTTCCTTGTCACTTCGCTCATCTGTCAGATTTAACACCTACTGTTTTCTACCTTCTACATTTGTATAGACGCTTATCTTGTAATGTTTAAATGCCATTATCTTATAATTACCAAAAAGGTTACATGCACAAACCATACAGATCATAATCTCTACAATACCTAAGCACTAACCTGTCACAATGGGATCACAGATGTCTTTAGAAAGATATACTGCATAGAGAGAATGCTCCAATAGGTTAGTTGTTGTTACCATAACGGGTTAGTTAATATTGGTCTAGTTAGGTTCGATGCATGTTGCTTACTTGCTTTATTGGTTTGCTAGACCTCAGAGAGCTCACAAAAGGAATGGAAATTAGTCTGTCGCCTGGCACGGTGAAGAGGACTATAGAGACATCGACGCGCAACCTGTTACCATGGATTTAGTACATGATCCTGATCATCCTGAACACCACTGCCTTGAAAACATTCGTTGAATTTAAAAAAAAAAAAATTTGCTGGTCCATACATTTTGACCGCGTGGTATTGCACCTTTCTATGAAACCGCAGATTTTTTTTTTGATGACTGTCGAAAAATGTCTACGATAGGGGTTGTGAAATCATGTGCAATCATGTGAAATCATGGATTCATGGTTACAGGGGCCCAAGTCTGCTATTTTTATAAATTCGTCATTCCCACACGATCCGGCCACCACCATCCCATTGTCATATTGCTAAAAGTTCGTAATCTGCTAAATTCATAATGGTTGATCATTGGTCGGTCTATGGCACAGAACCTATATGCCATTTCTTTCAATGGAGTGTCAGTGGTTGACCATTGGAAATTCATAATGACGCCATTATATTAGCAGATTACCACTCTTGTCAAAATCAACAATTATGAAATCAATGATAGACATTCTGACACTATTGTAATAGCAGACTTGAGGCCCAGTTTGTGCGTCATTATCCCTGCCACTACCCTGTATAGTATATTCCCGTGCAATACTACAATGACCAATGTTCTCTTGAGGAATAGAGGTCGTGCTTACTCAGTAGTAACACCTAGCTGTAACTGAAACATATTGGCACTTGGCAGTCAGTGGCAATGCAGAGTCATCAATCACGGCCACTCTGGCAAGAGTGAACGACTAAGGAGGAGGAGTCAGTGGCTACACCTGACACCTGAAGGCAAATTCACGTAATTAAAAACGTTCAAAATCTACTAGCAGTATCATCTCAGCGGCAACCAATGTCAAAAACTTGTCAAAAGTGTAGGGAAATTAGAGGTATTTTTTACAGATTGAGACTGAAATTTTAACGCCACCAAAACACAAGCGTGTCTTTTTACCGCCAAAAGGAGTCGTCAGACTCCTACTTTTCGGGGTACATCTGTTCCTGTAACAGATCGACTCGAGCTCCTAGGCATGGAGTTGACTAGGGGTCGCAAACCGGGATACCGAATTTCGAAAATACCTGAATACCGGGCCAAATTTAGGTCTATTTAATACCGGTATTCATTTCACAAAAACCGGGATATTCGGTATTTTCTGTTTTAGTAAAATAAATAAAATTAGTAAACCATACTAAGAGTTAATTTTATGTTTTATGAGAATTTATTATTTTTATATGTTATGAGAATTAATTAGAAGTGCATTTTTTTGGTTCGTTGTTCGTTTTGTTTATGTTGAGACTGTTGGGACATGTTTAAGTTTGATAAACATTTTATTTGTAGAACTGATTCCTAGTAGGAATCCTACTTCCTAGTCAAACACTACATTTAATTAAAGTATTTGAACTAGTTAACCAGTAACCTAAGTTACTTTAATAAAGGAATAAACGGGCATTTAGTATTAGTAAATTATTGCTAAGAACTAATTTTATTTGATTGATTACCAACATATCAAATAATAAACCTTGTGTCAATGAATATTTTGTTTTATTTAGAAGATAAATTAATTTAGGTTAGATACCTACTTACTATTCCTCCGCAAACTAACTTTATTATACTGAATTTGCTAACTTTAGCTTAATCCCGGAAATATCGAATATACCGGATTATCGGTATTGGTCTGGAGCCAATACCGAAAATACCGGTTTTGCTTAAATGATTCGGTATTGCGACCTCTAGAGTTGACGTCTAGTCTCATCTTCGGCGCTACCATCGAGTACAAAGCCCAAATTGCGGCCAAGAAGCTGGGCATCCTAAATAAGGTGAAGCGATACTTCACGCCTGGACAGCTTTTAACCCTATACAAAGCGCAAGTCCGATCCTGCATGGAGTATTGCAGCCACCTTTGGGATGGCTCAGCGAAATACCAACTTGCCGCGCTTGAATCGGTGGAACGCAGAGCTAAGAGGCTCATTCGCGACGTAGAACTGGTGGATGCCAAGCTTCACAGCTTGGCTCATCTCCGCAAGGTTGCCTGCTTGTCGGTCTTCTACAGATTGTACTTCGGTGAGTGTGCCCAAGAACTCCACGACCTCATTCCACCGGCCCCCTTCTTCCTTCGGTCATCCAGACGCACAGCAAGTTACCATCCCTGCCTAGTTGCTATTCCACCAATTCGCACTAAGCATTTTCAAATGTGTTTTATAATGCGCACAGCAAAAGAGTGGAACTCTTTACCTGCGTCTGTGTTTCCGAGCGCATATAACCCGAATCTCTTCAAAGTAAGAGTGAACAGGCTTCTTCTGGGTAAGCTCACTCCATCGTCGACTTTGTCTCTGTCACCTCTGACCTAGACTAGAGTCAAGAGCAAACCCATTTCAAAATAAAAATAAAATCTGACTGTGAACGTTCTTAAAATTACGAGAGTTGCCTGTACCTATTGTAATATATTGGAACTTAGAATTTAAATAATTGGCTTAATTTACTATCTAGCTCATCCATCCATAGCACCGTTGGCTTCTTTGATATAAACAGCTGATTTTTTTTTCGTGATTTCAGAGTTGGTCCCAAAGTGAAAGTTGTTTATATTCATGGGTAGAACACCATGTAAAAATTTGGATGGTCTTTGAAAAGTAACCCTGTATTAAAAGGATGGACTGATGACGTCAAAACATAATCTCTGTATACCCAAACAAATTCTACTTTAGGTTAAAGATATCGTGCCCATTGTTAGTCTAAACCTACAAACACTTGATTACCTACCTAGTATTTATTAATTAATAAGACACATATCTATTTGTCAGTGTGTGAATGCAGTGGTGGCCGAGGCCAAGGTTACGAATTGTAGGTCGTAGGTTCGAATCTATGGTTCAAACCCAGACAAGCGCGTTACTTTGTGTTAATTATTTCATCACCACTGCTGAAAATATCGTGAGGAGACCGGCATGCTCTAGAACCAAAAAATTCGAAGACATGTGCCATATATCAACCCGCACTGGGATCGCTTGGTAGATTACAGCCCACTCTCGAAGCGTGGAGGCCTATGTCCCAGCAATGGGATGGGATGATTATAGGGTGATTAAACTTATGCCTATAACTATTTGTCTCAACGTTATTTTACGTAACAGGGATCCAGTGGACAAAAAGCTGCTGCAGAGTTTGTGCAGCTCAAGGGATGACTCCGAGTTATTTGAGGATGACCTCGCAGGCAGCGCTGACTGGGATCACACCAGATCATTTTTGATTAACGTTAGTTGAATTTTATCCTTCACACCTTAGTTGCCTTTCCATAATACGGTTAATATGGTTTCTAGCCCTCTTCATTCCATCTCTCTCTACTAATCAAACAAAAACTCAAAGCCATTTATTTCAATAAAACCATTTACGGGAACTTTTGAATTGCCAAAGAGGGGTCAGTTAGTTAGAAGGAAGGTTGAAGCTAGTTGCCCATTCCAAAATGTATATATCTATGGAGAAGAAGAGAAAAGAAACTCCAAGGACTCTTTTTAATCAAGATATTACCTGGGTACATTATTCTTATCGATACCATTTAAGTCTGTACATCATACAAAGACGTGCACTGCTGGACATTATAAAGCATCAAACATCAACCCCTACAACCGGTGCTGCTTTTGATCAAAACCGAAAATTCAATAAAATAATTTGCAATTCCACTTTTGCATAGTGCAGTAGATTTACACATTAATTGTGAGTAAGCAAATGTGAATTTTTTTTTGAGTTTGAGTTTAATGACTTGCTAAACTGACTTGACTGTCTGGTTTAAAAATACCTTGTAGGTCTAGGTAGTTAGGTACCTAAATGAAGGTAAGATCGAGTAGGTAATGAAATATAAGTACTACAAACTTGGACTCTAGTTTTGCATGCGTGCGATCGTGGACTGATCCATGCGTCATGTTCACGGGCGTCGTCAGTTGGGACTATTATAACTAATATTTTTGCAACAAAGAGTATCCACGTCGTTTCTTTCCCATTCTTTTCCATAGGTACTTACTACGCTTTGGAATGGGCAACTAGCTTCATATTTCTGACTGACGGAATCCTTGACAATTCAAAAATACCTGTGAATGGTTTAATTGAAATAATTTGCTTTGACAAGACAAGACAAAATCTTTTCCTTTTGTGCATTATAATCACTAGGCAGCCTTTAGCGCACTTGTTGATAGGTAGGCGTAGGTACCTACGCCTACCTATCAACCACCACAAGTATGAATTACCTACTTACACTCAAAAAGATCCGTCCCGTCGGACTTCTGAATTGTATGTCTAAAAGTGTTAAATGTCTCTTGCTCGCATTTAATAATCTAATTTCGTATTTAATAAAAACTTCATGACGGTATACTTCTCCAGGTGACCCAACCGTGCAGCGAAATGCTAGCGAAGTGCATCTGGGACTCCTCGGTTGTGAACTGCGAGGACCTGTTCAACGCGCAGCTGACTGACGAGGGACTCTGCTGCACCTTCAACGTGGTGCACCGAAACAACATGTTCAGGAACCCGTAAGCAAAGAATCTTCTATTGGAGACAAATTTTGGAGGTTTTTAGCGCTAAATGTAATTTTATAGGTTATTTTTTCTGGTTGCAGGCGATCATTGAATGACCTGAACCTTACATTTCCATCGCCAGCAGTGGATTGGACACCTGAGGATGGCTATCCAGCAGACGCTCCGTCTGACGGGTTCCCTTGGAGACCTAAAGGTAAGAAGAAACTCTTAACCGTTTAAATATAAGTTCCTATTGGTTACTTAAGGACTTAATGTTGTTTTCTCGCTTGAAGGAATTGGCACACAACACGGTTTCTCCCTGGTTCTGGACGCTAATATTGCGGAATACTATTGCGCTTCCACCAAAAGTGCTGGCTTCAAGGTTTAGTATTACTCGCTTTAATACAGACCGTTAATATGACACATCGTGGCTTAGAAAGAGGCTGTCGGTCATGTAGGACTAGACAGAGACGACGCTCTACAGAGCCTTATTTTTTCTACAATTCGATGTGCCATATTCACGGCCGGGTCCTTTTAATAAGAATCTATTTTCGTCAGTAATTTTTATCTTTACGGGACTACATGACCTAAAGCGCCACCACACGCGTCACTGTCGGACTGCATAGAAAAGAAAGAGAAGCGCGAAGACACAACACTGGTAATTTATTGCAAAATATGAAGCAATTATCTATTTACAAAAAATCTATTGTTTGGACTAAAAATTTTAAACACTATTTATAGTGCTTTAGTATGTAGCTTGGAGAATAATCTGACAAAAAATCGGAATGATTGTATGTATATTAGTATGGTTTTTATTGTAAAAATAATGTTTTTCATGATGAAAATCTTCATAATTTTTTTCTATAGTACCTATCAAATTAGTTTATTATGTTTTCAACACACTACCTAACTAGCATATTATATCCTGAAGGATATTATCATATATTTTTATGATTTTGTTTACTGTAGTCGATCATATACTTTTAGGCATGATAAAACTTGTGTTTTTTCGTTTTGGTCCTGTAGTCCCTATATGCATATATTTTAGCTTGCCGCGGACCTCTATCCGTGCTTCGGATAGCACGTTAAGCCGTTGGTCCCGGCTGTCACCCGTATATCACTGACAGTCTTTACGGGTAGTTACAAGCCCAAAAGTCTGACAGCCAGTCTTAATTCCCAAGGAGTATCGTGTTGCCCAGTAACTAGGTTTTGAAAATCAGGGGGCCTAAAAGGGCCACTTTGGCAGAATTATAAAAGGCTAATCGTATCAAATCCCATTGGTAAAGCATTTATCAGTTATGTTTTTTTTCTGTGCTAAAATACCAATCAATCCGATCCAAATCCAATCCCAATCTCTTTGATTATACCTACGTAGTGCAGCGAAAAAAAGAAATACACGGACTGTCTTCGCCATATTAGGATTCATAATGTTATCCTTTTATGATTCTCCAAAGAAGCCTTTTTAGGCCCCCTGATAGGTAGTCGCTCCTTGTGAAATACTGGTATTCAGCTGCATCCGTTTGGCCTGAAATCCGACCTCAATATAGATGGGAAAAGATGAATCAGGTTGATATTTTTATCTTTTAGATCCTTCTCCACAATCCTGTGGAGACGCCGAAGATCAGGAACCTGGGTGCAATATACGGACCGGGAATTGAAGCGCGGATTGCAATTTGGCCCAGAATACTAGATGCGCAACCCTCTCTGCGATCTATTGATATAAAGAAGAGGCTCTGCTTGTTCTCCAGCGAAAAGGAATTAGTGTTTTACAGGTACCTACAGTCAACAAAAGAGTTAAATATGCATGATCGTCGGATATAGTTGAAGTTTAGTAAGAAACCTCAATCAAATAAAGAAAATTTCAATCGACAACATCCATCGGTTTCTTACTAAACTTCAACTATATCCACGGATATCGACTATATCCGACGATCCTACATACTTAGGTATCTCTGTTTTTTACTGTACTGTAATGAATTTATGATTATTTAATATTATTACCTATGGTATACCTATTACCTACGTACCTATCTGCTATAGGTACTTAGGTAATAGGTATACCTTTGAATTAATGAATGACCCACTGGAAAATTAGTGAACCACAACAACATGCAGGGACATTGACGCGCAACCTGATTGATACCAGGGATTCAGTACATGATTCTGAACCTGCGTTGAAATCTTAAGGGCGCTTTCAATTTAGACGTTTCGTGTCGGACCGCTGCGGTGCCGAAGCGGTGCGTTTGTAACCCGCACCGCGCGCTTTGTATGAAAACAAACGACCGTCCGTGCGCAATACGACAAACGCGCCGCTTCGGCACCGCAGCGGTCCGACACGAAACGTCTAAATTGAAAGCGCCCTTAGACGGTTATTTAAAAAAAAATGCTGTTCCTTACATTTTGACCACGAAGGTATTGCACTTTTCTATGAAATTGTAATTTTTTTTTAACTTTCGAACATATCTACGCTAGGGGGTCTAAAATTATGTGCTGAATTTATGGCTACAGCTTAAAGGAAAACTGCTGTCGTCTTGCCATGGTTTTGATACATTTCCAAAGGGAACTTTGTTTGGTATTATCGACCTACTTTGCTCATGGTAATGGCACGGGGCACTGCCTATAAAGCAACGACTACGTCATGGTTTAATGATATCACCCCTTCATATGCAACGGTGGTAATTAAACAATCGTGTATGTTATCGATTACGGTGATTTTTTTTTATTCCACAGAACTTACACGTTGAAGAACTGCGAAATGGAGTGTGAAGCGCAAGCGATGTTGGATGTATGCAAATGTGTCTATTATTATATGCCCAGTGAGTACACATCATTATCTAATAAAGTGTAGGTATTATGTAAGACGGTAGGTAGCGGGAATCCATTAGGCTCGAGCAGCCCCTGCGCCGTTCGAGCCCAAAGGATTCCCGGTCTTGAGGTGATTCTTGGGGAAGACCTATAATGGGGCTTTATCCGGTAGTGGGTTTTTTGGACTAAAATAAATAAATGATGATGTATTTTTTAACCGACTTCATAAAAAGGAGGAGGTTCTCAGTTCGTCGGAATCTTTTATTTTTTTTTAAGTAAAAGTTAATAATGCTTGCTTTAAAATTACTTGAAATGCTTTACAGAAAACAAATCGACGCGCATTTGTGGGAAACAAGACGCGAAATGTTATACAAACATGAGCAGAATCATGCCAGAAGGTTGGTGTCGTTTCGTCCTCGAGGTACTGCCCACCTTTCCGATCTCTATCTCACTGCCTGTAGATACCAAAAATGTACAAAGTTTCTAGAATCAGACGACCTAAGACAAATACTTAACCAACAATGCAATGGCTATTAACTAGACACATGAGGTTAAATTGGGTCCAAGAATCTGGGTCCAAAATGAGGCAAGAATTACTTGCCGTATAACCATTTATACTATAACCTGAAGAGTCTATTTCTTTGTTGGAACGCGCTAATCTCTGCATGATAGCCCAATTCTTGAGGAAGGCTATAGGCTACCTAACATCACGCTGAGACCCGAGAAGCCAAGCAAGAAAGAACGCGAAGCGAAAACGAACGGTGGGTCGAGGAAACATGAAATTTCACGCGGTTGAAATCGCGGGCAGAAGCGATTTACGAGATAAGCCACATGCCCGATAGGGTTTCCCATCGGTAGTAATGACGAACTTCCTTACAAACTTATCTAATCCCTTAAATTAACCCCAATAGGAGATGAATTTTCAAAAATCCTTTTTCGTGCTAGCTATAACGTTCGATATAAAACATAGGTACCTACTCTTATGCAAATGTTCATGCTACAAACAGCCTAAATCTAATATAGGCTAATCTAGGCTAATGTGCGTTGTCTATCAGTGAATGATGTTTATGAAGTAGATGGATTGGAGACGCCTATATCCGCAGTGAACTGCTTTTAGACTAAACAAATATTTTGAATGTGTTGCAGGTCGTGACGTATCGTGTGAGGAATGTCTGCCTGCATGTACGGAGATCGCCTACCATGAGCACATGAGCGACGCGCCGCTCAAAAAGATGCTCGTGCATCACCTCGCAAAGACCCTCGGCAATAGAACTCTTGAATATTTCACGTAATTTCAACCTTATTGACCTAAGTTACCCTCCCTACAAGCCAATTTAACCTAATTAACCAAAACAGCTGTCATAAAATGATTTGTTGCCGTTTCATGGCATGTGAGATTGAGGTCAACGGAAGCAGCATAAGTAGTACTTATTAGAATAACTGGACAGGAAATTAAATAGACCTAGGCATCTAATTAACTGTCAATTAAATCAAAGTTATGGCTTAATCAGATTAGTTTTCGGTGACGGTATGTAGGGTAGGCACACAGACATCACCTAGGTATGTACATAGATAGCCTGTGTCCTGGCAGTTACCTACCTAGGTAAATCTAGGTATTTCGCAATCTTCCTAAAACCAATCAACTCATTTACTTACTTACCTATTTTATTCTCAACAGGGAAAACATGCTTCTCGTACATTTTTACTTTGAAGAGAACACATTTATGAGATTTACCAAAGGAGAAATATTTGGCTTGACTGAATTCCTATGTAAGTATAAGTAGGCCTTTATTACGTAGTGGAGGTCGGGGATCAAAGTGCCGGGGGTAAGTTGTTTAGGCAATATGTTATGAAAAGCAATAGCAGTAGGTAAAATTCGTCGCTAAACGTTGTATCTTCTACCATCGCGCTGTTTCGGCCGCCACTCAAGTAACGTAGCTAAATATTATTTTTCCTTCATAAACTTGTTGGTCTATTTCAATCAATTTTACAGCTGTTTATGTGCGACTTGCACCTACAGAGTATGTCTTTTAATCGCATTATTTGTAATTGGTGTTGAGATAACTAGCTTGTGTTTGGTGTTGAGATAACTTTGAAAAATTGAATTTTTTGCTTAACGTTCCACTGGGTTGATTTAGGATGAGAAGAGAAACAAAAAGTAAGCCGACGGAGGGGCGGAGCTCAGTTGAACTATGACACCGGGTAGGTACTTCGGGTAGCTGTTAGATAATTATTGTAATCAATGATGATGGAAAGCGTAATAATTACTGTAGCTCGGGATCTAAAAATATGTCACTTGTCTAAAACAGTAGTTCAATAAGTTCTGTTTTTTTTAAATTAATGATACGTGCCATATTTCACACCAGTATTTTCGCTTTAATTTATGTAAATGCATTTTCAATTAGATACTGCATCAGTAATAATCACAATAGCTATCTTACCTCAACCATGGAACAAACAACCAACCCCGGGGTGGGTTAATGTTTGTTGTCTTCTTTTAGCAAAAAACGTTTCTGTCCAAGAAGATAAAATATTTCCTACGGCCATTTTGTTTAAAATTAGAATACGTTCTGATTCTACCTATACATACCAGAAAGTCTTGAATGATCAGACCGGTTTTTTTTCTCGTTTAATAATCGACACTTTGAACCCCGACCTCCGGTAAACTGAGTGAAACTGCACAGAAACGACTCGGGAATGGCCACGTGTGGTCCAAGAGCAGATAGACTAGTGTGACTAGAGGCGGCCAGCTGCAAGCCCTTGCACTGCTCCAAGTTGCGGCCTTAGAATTATTTATTTCTATATCTATGCCTTAACATCATCTTTTTCTTGCCCTCTTCCCAATATATTTGGAGACGGCTTCTTCCATATCTATCTCTTTTTGTCATTATGTCTAAAGTCACCACCTTTCTAGCCATATCATCCTCTCACAGTCCATCCATAATTTCTTTGATATTCCCGTACTCTTATAGTCATCGACATTCATACACAGAACTTTCCTCACGACACTATTCATCGTTGCGAAGGAACGGAGTCCTTCACATCACATGCCCATACCATGACAACCGATTTCCATAGACTTTTACTATGCTATAACGTATGTTGTTATTCCAGCAAACACAGGCGGGCTACTGGGTCTATGCATGGGCTTCAGTATGATGAGTGCAGTGGAGCTTCTGTACTACCTGACTCTACGCGCGTTGTGCATGGCGCGCAAGCGGCCACACAATCAACCATTCGTTAAATAAACGCACTGTTCAAACAAAACGTTTTTTTATGACATTGTTTGTTATCATGTAAATTAGAAAGGACAATTATTATTTATAAAGGCAAATCAAAATGTGCGGAAGGTCAATCAATCAATCTGCCTTGCATTTTCCCAAAAATTTTTGGGGTCGGCTTCCAGTCTAACCGGATGCCGCCGAATTGGAAATGTAAGAGGGCAAATAATTAAAAAAATTAAGTATCAACCTGGTGCATCGAAATGTTCAAGGTTTTTGAAAAAACATTTAGGCCAATAGTCATGAAACTCCGCCACTATGGGATCCAGAACACCGCTCTGGATCTTCTTACTCATAGGATTCAGAGTTGACGTCAATAGAAAAAGATTTCCCGGATCTATAGTAATAACACTAATAACGGGAGTCCCACAGGGCTCAATTCTTGGTCCTTTCTTGTTTCTTATTTACATATATTATTTGCCTTAACTCATAAAGAATAATCGTGATGTTTGCGGACGACACTTCATTTATGTTTAAAGTTAAACATCAGCAGCTTGGTCACTGACTAAATAGTGCGATCTCAAAAGTAGTTTACCGGTTCAATGTTAATAATAATTTACTTCTAAAAGAAAAAAAACTAAATGTGCGTGAATATAAGTAATGTTTTTTTTTTTTTTGGGCGAAGAACCCGCCACATAGGTCTACTTGAAGGACTACATTTATGAAGATCTTTTTCACTTCTCATGCTCTAAAAGGTTGTCTTTGTGTTGTTAAAGTTTTTGGAACGAAGTTCTAATGTGCGTGTGGTGTGAGGGCCACTTTGTTAAAACTCTTTGAAAATGTTTTTAGGATTTAGTGAACATTCCAAAAGAATTGTGAAAGTTGGTATCAGATTTTGTGAAAGTCTAATAACCGAGCTATAGACTGTAAAGTTGGGCCCTCAGTTCTCACATAGAGGATTGAGGGCCCACCTGAAACTGATAAACTATGAACACTACAGAAAAAGTCTTAATGCCAAAATATAAGCTAATGCCAAACAAAATTTGTGAAAACAAGATATTATCGCAAAACACTGTCCTACTTTGTATATCTTCGTACAAAATGGGCCCTCAATTCTCATACACGTAAAAGTTTATTACGCAATTATAATGAAATCATTAACTTACAGCTACTGTTTGAAATCCTATATGCTACTAAATAAATTGTGAAAATTTATGAAAGCAAGAACAGGTCACCACCTCTTGCTATTTAAAAGTTATGAAGTTGATAAAATTCGGGCCCTCTGTCCTCCATTTTATTTTGTTTTCGATTTATTACGCCTATCGTATGAAAGATAAGACAAATACAAAATTGTCTCTTTTTGTGAAAAAAATTGTGCAACAAATGCGATACCAGAAATAAATTAAAAGACCCTTTATTGTATAAGTAAATCGAGTTTTATTTTTATTCTCTGTATTAGGAAATAGGGTGACCACAATGTTTTTTACATTGCAGTAAAGATTAGTAAATGTAGAGTCATAGGTTTTAATAAACTTTTTTAAAAATCGTTCGTTCCGAAAAAACTAATGACAATAATCAAATAAGTAATTTATTTATTATTTTTATAAAGGCTTTTGCCCAGCAGGGACAATGTAGGCTAAATATAATCCTAACTAGTTAATATGTATTATAAATGCGAAAGTCAGTTTGTTTGTTAGCTTTTCACGCCTAAACCACTGAACCTTTCATCCCGAAAAAAGTGTTGTTCCCGAGGAAAACAATAATAACGTTATTATGATAATAGATGGAGCCATATGACTTTCGAATGTCACGCGGACGAAGTCGCGGGCAGAAGCTAGTACCTAATAAAGCAGTGCGTTCCTGGATGTTTTTTTTATTCCTAGGTAGGTACTTGCACAATAACAAAGATGTTTTCTGGAGTATGAAATAACTATATTTTATTTTAAAAAAAATCTAATTTATATATAGGTGAAATTGAATTAAACAATTCTTAGAGTGACTATCTAAGTACTATTTAGTAAAATATTACGAACTTATAAAATTATGAGTACCTAGGTATCAAAACAAACTTACCTTGAATGTTTGATATCTTGACCAAAGATGATTGAGTGTCTTGACCGAAGATGTGTTTGCGTATTATAAAATTATTATTATTTTTATTCTTCACTACAACTGTTTCATAAAACTCGCCTTAATGCTTTATTACCTACAACTTCCGCTGCACTATCATAAACTATTGTTTAGTAACTACACTAAATATTACAACTATTGTGCATATATCTAAACAATAATTATATAATACATGTAATAATATTTTTAATATAATACTAGCTAGTTATTAGTTTTATTTATAATATTTGTTAGGATTATATTTAGCCTACATTGTCCCATGGCTGGGCAAAAGCCTATATAAAAATAATAAATAAATTATTTGATTATTGTCATCAGAACGAACGATATTTCAAGCAAAAATGATTTGGGTAACAGTATTTTTTTTGTGATCATACGAATTCCGAAATTATTTTTTTTTTAACACGAATCTTGAGTACAAGTGCTATGACGATAATAAGCGAAAAATCGAAGAAAGTTTATCAAAACTTATACTCTACATTTACTAATCTTTACTGCAATCTAAAAGAAATTGTGGTCACCCTATTTGCAAATTCAGATAATAAAAATAAAACTCGATTTTCTTATATAATAAAGGGTCTTTTAATTTCTTTCTGGTATCGAATTTGTTGCACAATTTTGACACAAAAAGAGACATTTTTGTATTTGTCTCATCTTTCATACGATAAGCGTAATAAATCGAAAACAAAAGAAATGGAGGACTGAGGGATAACTTTCAAACAACAAAAAGTGGTGACCTGTTCTTGCTTTTATACATTTTCACAATTTATTTAGTAGCATATAGGATTGCAAACAGTAGCTGTAAGTTAATGATTTCATTATAATTGCGTAATAAACTTTTACGTGTATGAGAATTGAGGGCCCATTTTGTACGAAGATATACAAAGTAGGACAGTGTTTTGCGATAATATCTTGTTTTCACAAATTTTGTTTGGCATTAGCTTAGATTTTGGCATAAAGACTTTTTCTGTAGTGTCCATAGTTTATCAGTTTCAGGTGGGCCCTCAATCCTCTATGTGAGAACTGAGGGCCCATCTTTACAGTCTATAACTCGGTTATTAGACTTTCACAAAATCTGATTCCAACTTTCACAATTCTTTTGGAATGTTCACTAAATCCTAAGCACATTTTCAAAGAGTTTTAACAAAGTGGCCCTCACACCACACGCACATAAGTTCTATAACGGAGCTTGCGGTAGGAGTAAACTTAAAGAAATCGTCACGTAACGAAAAAGCGTTATCTCTATGCGACTTTTTATGACATATAATAGAGAGAGAGATAGTTTTCATGGTTGTCGAGGGTGCTGAAGCCGATAGTGAGGTCAAATGAAAATCCAAGATGGCGGCTGCAAAACTTTTCAAATTTTTCTTCATGGGTATCGTTTTTAAGATTTTTGACGGTGCTGAAGCCGATAATGAGGTCAAAATGAAAATCCAAGATGGCGGCTGCAAACATTTTCAAATTTTTCGTCATGTAGTTTTTCCTGTTTTTCGAGGGCTCTGTAGCCGATAGTGAGTTCAAAATGAAAATACAAGATGGCGGTTGCGAATATTTCCAAATTTTCGCAGCCGCCATGTTGAGTTTTCATTTTAAATTTCATACCTGCCGGGGGTCCCCGACCACACACATTTTTTTTTTATTATGTACTTTGCCATACTGACCGCCAAACTATACTACTACAATGAGAGCCAAAGAAAATTAAATCTTATTTTCAGGCAATAAGACTCAATTTCAAATGCTTAAAGTAATGTGTCTACACGATTTTCTTATTATGCTTTTAACTAAATACTCTTAATGAGGTGTATGAGGTCTTGCCTTAATTATGTTACATATTGTAGAAATCCATAACATAAGACCATCTCAGACATTAATCTGGGTCAGCGGGATTGTCCGAAACGGTTACCGCTGGCCCGGAACATAAAGGGCTAAGGGAGGAACACGGGTGGGTTTTAGTCAGTAGGAGCCTTGAGACTCCCTTCCGCTCCACCTAGAGCGGGTGGGGTCATTTGATGATTTTCCACCCAAAAAAAAAGACATTGGCCCCGATTCTGTTTTTCACAAACTAAACTAAATTTAAGTTTATGCATCTTTTTCTTTCTATTTCAGGGCAGAAGATAAAATATTAGTTTAGTCCTGTCAAATTAAGATACTCCATAGACAATTTAGACGAGATTAAAAAATTGGCTATTAAAAATACGTCAATTTACGTCAGGCGCTGACTAATTTGACAGGACTAAACTAATATTTATCTTCTGTCCTTGTCTTAATGAAATAGAAAAAAAAAGATGCCCGAACTTAAATTTAGTTTAGTTTGTGAACAACAGAATCGGCGCCATTAATCTGCATTGTCCTCATTTGGCCTGACCAAGATTACTGTGAATTTGTTTCGATCTTTCTTAGAATAGTCGGATAGGTAACACCAAACTCATCTAGTTTTGAAACATAAGTTATTTTTGACATAATTATGAAAAGTGTTTTTTGAACCAATTTACAAAAATAAATATCTTCATAACCCCCAAAAAGAGGTTTTACCTACAGGCCGGGAATGTTCGATTGTGTTATTTGCATAATTTCAATAGCGAGTGACCCTGAGTTCGTAATAAATGAAAACATATCGGTATCCAGAAAGCGACAACACTAAAACAAGAGGAGAGGAACAAACTGCTATGAAACAAACATTTAAATAAAAAAAGTTTTAATAATAAACTTACAGCTAGAAATTACAGTAACTCAGTCTATAGCGTAAGACATTCAAACTCATTACTTTTATTTACAACTAGCTGACCCCGGCAGTGAACTTTTAATACCGCCTCAGAATCAAAAAGAAAAAATATATGAGAAATTATTTTTTTTTTTACTTTTCCCATGTTTTAATAGTTACTCTGCTATTCGGGGTAGAGACAAATTCAACAAATCGAAGATTACAAAAATCGGTCCAGCCGTTACTGACTTATAAATGGTGTAACTAACCTGACTTTGTTTTATTTACCTGAGACATATGGAGTATGGACCATCCACATTAATTTTTGCAGCTTATCCCATCATACATTCCTTTAATAGCAACAAACAATGCAGATTTTATGTAAAAAAGGGGTAAAAAGACAAATTAAAATAGAAATATCAATAAAATAGGAGTCACAGTGCATTACATTCACTTAAAAGGACGCAATTCACAAGTTCAAAAAAATCTATTTGTATGGGCGTAAATATGACACTGAGTTTTAGAAAGAGACCCAATTATGAGTAACATGGGACAGCGTCCACAAAGCCAAACATTTCATAAAACTCTATTGTCTTATCACTACCCGCATACAATACGACCGATGTATCTTGGCGAGCCCGAACTTTGCGCAGAAGATTGCGCAGTAAGATTTTTTAGGAACCAAATGGTGACATATCTGTGGCGAGTACGAGTGAGAGCATATGCGCGAAAGTTCTTAGTGGCTATGTTCAGGCCCGACAAGGTACGTCGGTCGTATTGTATTTATGTTAGTCTCCATAAAATACTGGTATTCAGCTACATCGGGTTTTACTGGAAGCCGATCCCTACATAGTTTGGGAAAGGCTAGGCAGATTATGATGATGATACCGAATGTATGTAAATGTTTTCATGATATGTCTACGACTGTTGTCGTGGCGCGCCTTGTTGCGGCGGTGCGGGGGGTGCGGGCGGCGCGGGCGCGTCTGGCGGCTGCAGTGTACGTGTGCGCCGCCGCGTGTAATGTTGCCACAGCAAAATAGCTTGATCATCCATGAACTTGCAAACCTGAAAAACAATGTTCAGTGATTGTTATTTGGTTTTTTGTGGTTTACTATTTGATCAGGAAATACGAAATCTGGAGATTTTTGACGGCAGAAAAGTAGCATAGTCAAAAAACATACTACAGAGAAACTTAGAAGGACCTTTTTCCTTCTAAGCTATACCATCCGTCACGAGAAGCTATAAATTTTATAAATAAAGAACTTCTACCAAGTTCTATGTTCTATTTTATGGGTTTCATTTCCACACTTAGTCCTTCAATGAACCATTTTGCGTGTGCAACTACTACCAAGTTACATAGCGACAATTCAATCAACAACAAATGATCCCAAATTCAATCAACTCAAAGTAACATACGTGTAATATGAAACTAACGAGCAATTTCACATGGTCAGTTTATATTTTAGCGAAATATAGTGCTGTCGTCTAATGTTTTGTGGTACTGGAACACGGATGACTCAATGAACGTAAACATTTGGGCCAATATTTTGAAGTAAACTTCGGAATCGTCTGACGACAGTAATTAGACGTGTGTGTTAACATAATTATATCCCTATATAAAATAAAAATCATTACAAAACTGTTTTTTTTTATTTGATCCAAAGGTTGCGAACCCCTGAATGTGTGTTTACATAATTTATAAGTTCTTGTGACGGATACTATAGGAAGGTAGGGTAGGTTTTATCCAGCATGGCAGCAGAGGGAAACAATCTGGACAAATCTTGGACAATAATTTTGATGAATAGTCCAGAAACCCCATGAATCAGCTCAGGTTACTGTTGCGGATTTAATAACTCGACTTACCTCTATGAAGTCGTGAAGTCGATTTCCGTAGCAGCAGAGTTTTACGAAGTAACAGATGATTAATTTGAACTTATGAAGAGTTTAAATTATTGTACCTAATAGACGATCTATTTTAGCCCTAACGCGTATGAGTCTCTTTATCTTTAGTTATTAGGTATTTAGCACTATTTATATTTTTAACTTTATTATATCACAACACAAAACATACTCCTTTTGTTTTTTTCACACAAGACACATGTCTGTCTATTTTTTCTTTTATGTCACATAGCATTTCAAATATTCATTCTCTAAAGAGTTCCTAACCTACACTTAATGCTATGCAACCTCTAACACTTTCCCTCATTAATTAAGTGTGTGGCACTGTATCCCCAGGGCATCTCGGATTATAGAGAGTCTTGGCCTAGGAACTGCCTTGGTCATAATATCTGCCAATTGAGTAGCAGTGCCAGTCTTTTGTACATCCACAAGTCCATCTTGTACAGTTTCTCTTACAAAGAAATGTCTTACTCGGATGTGTTTGGTTCGCTTATGGAACTCTGGATTGTAGGCAAGACGTATGGCGGCTTCATTGTCTACTTTTAATGTAGGTACTCCGTCCACGTTAGTAAGCGAGCTGAATACTCTCTGGAGCCACATAAGTTCACGAGCGCCTTCACTTGCTGCTACTATTTCAGCTTCGGTAGTTGAAATCGCGACAGAAGATTGTCGTTGGCTTAGCCATGATACTGTTCCCCCAGCAAAGAGACATGCAACTCCTGTTGTAGAGCGTCCTGTTTGCTGATCTCCTCCATGATCCGCATCACTATAGCCTTGTATTACGTTGGAATCATGTTCTGCTTTATACTTTATTCCAAAAGAACAAGTCCCTTTTATGTAGCGCATTATCCGCTTAACACGTAGCCAATCTTCATATGTCGGGTTTTCCAGATTTCTTGAAACTAATCCAACTGCATACGCTATATCAGGTCGCGTTCCTGTCATTAAGTACGCTAAAGCACCTACTGCTTCTCTGTATGGAAACTTCTCTTCCTCCTTGTTAACTTTCCCTGCTTGAGAAGTCGTTTCTATTGGCGTTGAAACTGGATTACATTCTGACATATTAAAACGTTCCAATATCTTTTTTGCGTACGACTCTTGTTTAATTGTAATGGAGCCATCTTTCGACTGTGCTATCTCAAGTCCAAGATAATAAGTCGCTGGCTTGCTTGTGATCTTCAGAGTATCCCCTAAATCTTTAAGAAATTGGTTTGCCAAATCTTTATCTGTAGTGGCTACAAGCCCATCATCTACGTAAAGAGTTATCAAGATTTTCTTGTCACCAATTGTCTTCGTGAATAGGCAACAATCAGCTTCATTTTGCTGAAAACCTTTCTCTAATAAAGTCTCCTCAAAGCATGAGTTCCAGCATCTGGGAGCCTGCTTGAGTCCGTATAAACTCCTTTTAAGCCGACATACATTTGTAGTTCCATCATTGAATCCAACCGGCTGCTGCATATAAATTTCTTCCTTTAGCTTGCCGTTGAGGAATGCTGTTGAAACATCAAACTGCGTCAAATATAATTTTTCTTTGGCTGCGACACTTAATAAAGCTCTGATGGTGGCCATTCTAGCAACTGGACTATAAGTCTGTTCGTAATCGATTCCTTTCCGTTGCTTGAAACCTTTTACTACGAGCCTAGCCTTATATTTGTCGATACTGTTGTCTGGGTTTCTCTTGATACTAAAGACCCACTTGCAAGGGAGTGCCTTTCTATCTTTAGGTAGCTTACAGAGTGTCCATACGTCATTTTGCTTTAGAGAGTTCATTTCACTCGTCATTGCCTTGACCCACTCTGCACTGTCATCCCTTTCCATAGCTTCTTTATATGTCTCGGGAAAATATTCTGTGCCTACGAAACACACGTAGTCTTCGAACTTCTTAGGACGTGAGAGGCAAGTTCGATCGCGTAAGTTGTATCGAGATCTCGCGTCTAACGACGGTGGTTCGACTATCTCTAAATGCTCATCAGCGTCAACAAACTCTTCGTTAGCACTCTCATCCTCTCTGGTTTCGTTGCTATCTCCCATAACTTCAACATGTGCATGATCATCATTTTCTCTATCTCCCTCTAGAGCATGTTCATGATTTATTTCCTGCTGCTCTATAGCACTTTCAGGCACAGCTTCTTGCGTAAACGTTTGGTTATCACCCTCTGAACTTGAAGATGTAGGAATTTCTGTACTAATTCGGAACTCAACGTCAGTTTGGAAGGTTATGTCCCTCGATCTTTGCGTCTTGTATCCGTCCCAAATACGATAACCATCATCGTTTTCATAGCCTATAAGCTTGCCTTTTATTGCCTTTTTGCTGAGCTTCTTCCGTTTTTGTTTTGGAATGTGAGCAAAGCATTCACTTCCGATAACTCTCAAGTGACTTATCTTAGGTTTTTTCCCATGCCAGAGCTCATAAGGTACCTTACCCTCAACTCTCGATGGACCCGTCCTGTTAAGTACATACGCGGCAGTGTTGACAAGTTCTGCCCAAAGCACTTGCGGTAGCTCTCCTCTTGCATGTATCATAGATCTCGCAGCTTCAACTAATGTACGGTTTTCGCGCTCACTACATCCGTTCTGCTCAGGAGTGTAAGACATTGTCAGCCGTTGTTGAATGCCATATTTCTGTAAAATATCTCGTACTTCTCTGTTGTCAAACTCACCTCCGTTATCGCTAAGAACAGTCTTGATTTTATATCCAGCGGTCTTGGCTTCTTGCAACATTTTAAGAAGTTTATTCTTAACTTCAAACTTGTTTCTGATGAAGTAGACCATTCGGTAACCGGAGTAGTCATCCTTAAAGAGTACGTAATATTTGTATTTTGAGATGCTATCTACGAAGGGACCGCAAACATCGGTGTGAATCAGTTCTCCTACAGCTGTTGCTCTTTCCCTTTTTCCAAACGGTTTCCTGTGTGACTTCCCATAAATACAGCCTTCACATTTGATGTTGTCAGGACTCAACTGTACTCCAAGCTCTCTCTTTACGAGGCGGATCACATGTTTCTTATCCTGATGTGCAAATCGCTCATGATATAGCTGTAGCATATTAGAGCCAGTCACAGCGTTAACCTCTATGGTTATAGGTTTATTTGGCATGACTGTCTTCATGTTCAACCTATAAAGTCCTCCATATTGGACTCTATTTCCAACAACTCTAGTTGTGCCTCCAATATCTAGCTTGCACTCTCTAGTCGTGGAACTGAAGATGCTGTTCTGCATCCTGTCTTGTGCTGCAAGCGGTGAGAAGAGGTTCTTTGTTAGTGATGGTACTAACCACACATCGTTCAGTGTTATTCGCTCCCTCTTGCCACTGACATTTGATTCCACTTCAACAGTGCCTTTCCCTATCGCGGGTATGACGCTGCCGTCCGCAGTCGTTACGGTATGGTCTGAATCAAATTCGTGAAACTCTTGGAAATAAACTCTCCTTACTGCAATGTGAGTTGTAGCTCCATTGTCAACGTACCAGCTTTCCCTGTCTTGAGTTTGTCCAGTGGAACAGGCATTCACTAACAGAGAAATGTGTTGCACTTGCTTTGACATTGAACCAGCTACTGACGTGCCTGGAGTGGGTTTGGGTGGCCTTCCATCCTTTATCCACTTCTTGCACTTCCGAACTTTGTGTCCTTTACCGGAACAGTAGTTACAGATGAGCTCTTTCTCATTGCTTTGCTTGATCTTGTGTTCTGTGCGTGTTGCCGATAAAGCCTCTTGCTTAATGTGCTCTTTATTACCAAGCGCTCTTTCAAATGCGCACAAGTGACTCGTTAAATTGTCCACTGTCCGTTCACTTTGGTTCAGTAATAACCAGCTCGATTTGAAAGAAAAATATTTTTCATCCAGCGTGTCTAGGATTTTGCAGATGAGAAATAACTCCGGCAGCTTGACAGTGACATCTTTCTTTGTGATTTCTGCGTTTAAATTAGTCCAGATGTTTTTCAGTTTTGACATGTGGGTAGATACGTCATCCTCATTGTGACGTTGAAAACTGAAGAATTCTGCACACAAATTGTATGTTCTATCATCTGACTGTCCATCAAATAATCTATGTAGCTCCTGCCATACCTCTTTAGCCGTTTCAAATCGCATTACTTTCTTCAGTGTATTCACTTCCGATAACTCTCAAGTGACTTATCTTAGGTTTTTTCCCATGCCAGAGCTCATAAGGTACCTTACCCTCAACTCTCGATGGACCCGTCCTGTTAAGTACATACGCGGCAGTGTTGACAAGTTCTGCCCAAAGCACTTGCGGTAGCTCTCCTCTTGCATGTATCATAGATCTCGCAGCTTCAACTAATGTACGGTTTTCGCGCTCACTACATCCGTTCTGCTCAGGAGTGTAAGACGTTGTCAGCCGTTGTTGAATGCCATATTTCTGTAAAATATCTCGTACTTCTCTGTTGTCAAACTCACCTCCGTTATCGCTAAGAATAGTCTTGATTTTATATCCAGCGGTCTTGGCTTCTTGCAACATTTTAAGAAGTTTATTCTTAACTTCAAACTTGTTTCTGATGAAGTAGACCATTCGGTAACCGGAGTAGTCATCCTTAAAGAGTACGTAATATTTGTATTTTGAGATGCTATCTACGAAGGGACCGCAAACATCGGTGTGAATCAGTTCTCCTACAGCTGTTGCTCTTTCCCTTTTTCCAAACGGTTTGTCCTGTTGCGGATTTAATAACTCGACTTACCTCTATGAAGTCGTGAAGTCGATTTCCGTAGCAGCAGAGTTTTAGGAAGTAACAGATGATTAATTTGAACTTATGAAGAGTTTAAATTATTGTACCTAATAGACGATCTATTTTAGCCCTAACGCGTATGAGTCTCTTTATCTTTAGTTATTAGGTATTTAGCACTATTTATATTTTTAACTTTATTATATCACAACACAAAACATACTCCTTTTGTTTTTTTCACACAAGACACATGTCTGTCTATTTTTTCTTTTATGTCACATAGCATTTCAAATATTCATTCTCTAAAGAGTTCCTAACCTACACTTAATGCTATGCAACCTCTAACAGTTACTAATGGACTTCAGCTGGGTAATTGCGTAACACACCAACAGTAGGCATGGCATTAATTTTGACAGTTTAACAACATTCATTGCATATTGACAAATTTTTCAAACATTATAATGATGGAATGGATTAGCAATATCCTTCAAAATGATTGAGATTGTGATTGATAGTGTGTTAGGCAATTATTTAGTGCAGACTGTTCAGATTATGTTAGATAATAGCTCAAACTATTGGATGGTTAATTGTCTATGTCTACCCAAAATGAATCTGAAACATCACCATACCTGTGCTGATACGCATTCTCTTCTGAAGGCCTCATGCTGCAGTAGTTCTAAGAAGTGAAGGCACATCGGGTACTTGAGGTAGCGAGCATACTCTGGTTCCCGCCAATATTGTAGGTAGCGAATATAGTTGATGAATGTGGCTTCTTTCAAATAACCACGCTGTGCCAAGACTGAAATCATTGTTTCCAAGTAACAATTGTAATAATATTAGTAAATAATGCTTGGTTTGTATTATTTGTGCATACTTACAATGTATGTAGTTAGGATTTGCCAAACACTGTACGAATTCTAGTTCAACTTGAAACCTTATTCTGTTTTGTTCCTCTGTTTCTGGCATTACTGAAATGTTAACAATAATCGTGTTAATATAGAATTAAATAAACACGGACGTTATTAAAATGATGTATGGTTCGTGAACCCTACACTATAAAGTTAAAGTGCAAAATATACAAAAATAGTAAACATGCAACTCAAAATTTATTAACCTTTTCCAGCCATCATTTTGGATGCTTTCACAGGTTATTGAAATTGCACCCATAGAAATTCAACTTTATTATATCGACGATAAATGTATGTTATCACTTTATATGTTGTTTTATTTGCATTATTAGCACAATAATTTACAGTTCACACTCATCTCAAATAAAGCTTTCATAAAATTTTGACAAGTTTGTTTGGCTACGATACTCTGGCTGTCATTTTATCATTTATATCAATGTCATTCCTGTCAAATTAAAATAAAACAACTCGTTTTTTTTGTTTGTTTAGGGTTGTCTCCTGTCGGATTTCGCACTCGGACTTTCGGACTAGAGTCACTGCATGTGTGTACCTAGCATTGGGTCTACTACATAGTTTACCATAGCAGAAAAGAAACGGAAAAGATCACATGTCCCCCGACATGTGATCTTTTGTGAAAGATTTTCCACTTTTAAACACGCTTTTATTAGCTTCACTCGTAACTAACTAACAATGTAACAAAATTCTTATTTATAATGAAATGATCGCCTAACAATGTCCTAAATGCCTTGTATTCAGGAATACGAAAAATGTTTACGACTGTCATTGTTTTTTTTTGCCTCCCCCGCGACCCTCAGCCTCCTGTCCCGCCCCCTTAATCTACGTCACGTCATCTGTGTCATTCATCCATGTCGTTATCGTTTCGCGTAAATACCCACGTAAAAGGGTTTTTCTAATATTCAGATACCAATCCACAAAGAATAATCCGTTTTAATTTGTTTGGTGTACATGTTTGAATAAACAAGTGTCAGCAATATTCTCAAAACAACGAACAGGAAACAACTACGAAAATGTCTCGACCAGGCCCAGGAGCTACTTACGTTAATCCCAATAAACTGTTCGAGGACGACGATGATGTAGATGATGACACCTTCGTCAACAGTTTCAGGACAAGAATCCCACCACCGCAGCCAAGTAAGCCAGCACCATCTGCGTATGGAAGTCACATAGTAGCGTTGGAACAACAAAGACAAGCTATGTTAGAAAGACAAAGAGAAATCGAACAGCGAACCTTGGATTCATCCTCACGCAGCATAGGCCTGTTGCGTGAGTCCGAGCAGATCGGCATCGCCACAGCGGAAGAACTCAGTCGACAGCGAGAACAACTACAAAATACGAACAAACGTCTCGACGAAATAAATACCAACTTGAACTACAGTCAAAAGCATTTGAATGGTATCAAATCTGTATTCTATGGCCTCAAGAACTACATCTCTGGTAAATCCGACCAGACTCCTAGAAGCCAGCCCTCCCCGAGCGTGCAGAGTGCAGGCCCAAGCAGCAGGCTGGACGACACGATAGACAATCTATCTCAGGTCAACAGTGATGACCGCTTCAGATCTCATCCTGCCACCCGCCTGCGTGAATTAGATGCACAGGTACAGGCTGCACCCATATCTGATAGTCAGCGTGTCAACCAGGTGCTAGATGCTAACTTAGATGAAATGCTGCATTCCATTTCAAGACTAAAAGGCCTGGGAATTGCTCTTGGTGAAGAAATAGAACAGCAAACTGACCTTATTGAGGACATACAGGAGAAAGTCGAAGTTGCTGATATTAAGATGGGCAAGCAGAACAAAATTATGAATAAAATACTGGGTAAATAGTCTACATTCCTATAATAACCAAGAGTTCTAAAGTTGAACTGAATACAAAACTCAAGCTGTTAGTCAAAGAAAATTCCATGTCCTTGCCATGTGAGGGGGGTATTTAATGCAATATTATTAGTATTGGCATAGCCCCAAATTTTATACTCTAAACTGAATCTTTGTAATGTGTTGTACACCATACAACGGGCTTTGTATGACAAATCCAGTTATCAGTACTAGGTCCTATTTATAATTATATGGAATTCTGAATGTGGGTATGTATGTTCTCAACCATAGTGCTATTAAAAAATAAAAGAGAATGCAACATGCCTCAAAATTTGCAGATGACTAGTTATTAATAATGTTATACAGCCTCGGAGCAGAGTAAATCGTCTGAATTATTTCCTGTTATTTGTTTAGATTATAATGTGCACTGTTATAGTTATTGAGTAGGAAAATATGTGAGCACTATAAATATTTTTGTACTATGTTCTAAGTATATTATGCAGTGAAATTATAAATGTATCTTTTGTTTATAATCAAATACCAACGCTGTTGCTTCATTTGTTGTATTTAAAATATATTGTACAACTAAATTACTATAAAAATAATTATAATTCAATATTTCGTGATACATTATTGCCAAATGAAGTTGCAGTTGTGTAATAATTTGTTATAAGGAGCATTATCATTATGTACATGTTACTTTATAGAGGTCTATTAGTTTTGTAGGATTGGGTTTATTTTGTGATGTGAATTTAAAATATGTATGAGTTTCTATTCTACTTCATTTGAAAAAACAATTACTGTTATCAGTCTAACTCAAATTGAAGCCTTATCTACCAATTAATTGCAAACATTTTATCAAATAACCTAGAGAATGTGTAACACAAATTCATAATCAACAAAAAATATTGCATGTATGAAATGTTGCTATGTATGTATGAAAGTATAATAAAAATGTTCTTACAAAAATTTCGTGATTTATCATTTCAATTGGATGATTGTGATAATCAATTTGATATTGATAGTCTTGAGTACCTAAATACCCAAAATATTTAGGTCAAAGGCAACAAAACAAAAGTTCCACCCGTAATATGCACTTATTTTTAACTGACTTCAAAAAAGGAGGTTCTGTATTCTACCCGTATGCATGTATGATTGTATGTCCGCGATTTTCTCAAAAACTAATGAACCAATTTTTATCTATACTTATTCTATGCTCAATATTATAAAGATGTATGTAGGGGTATTCTCTGGAACTAGTTCGGATTTGAAAATTCTTTTTGCATTTGATAGCCCAATTCTTAAAGAAGGCTATAGGCTATTTAACATCACGCTATGACCCTTAGGAGCTGAGCAAAAAGAAAAAAGTCGTAAAGAACGCTAAGAAAAACAAAGTGATAGCGCGAGCAGGTGATGTGATGCAATGGATGTAAGTGTGATATAAGTAACAATGAATTGTAAATTACCTCAAATTAACTCCTGTCCTTAGTTGGTTGATAAAAACATGATTTTCTTAGTTAATGTTTGTATGAAGTACATACATACCTACCTAGATTGTTACAACTTGATTACCTTGACAATAAGATAATTCAATTGTCTTAGCTAGTGATGTTTTTAAAAGAGTTTCAGTTTGTTATGTCAATGAAAAAAACACTATTCTTACATTGTATTTATTTAAACAAATAAAGGTGGGACAGCAACTATACACAGGAAACTTTAATGCTGCATATTTATCACAAGGAATACAATATTTTATTAGTAAACCTAATAAGCTTGGTCTACAGTTTCTAAAATCATATCATTGGCATCAACATCATGAGTTTTCATGTGTTTTTGTAACACCCTCTTGGTTCTCAGTTTTTTAAAACAATAATTACATGACACCTTGTTGTTGCCGTGAGATTCTAAATGTATCTTCAAACCAGTTGCAGTGGCAAAGCCCTTAAAACAGATATCACACTTGTGAGGTCTCTCTGTTGTGTGTGCATGTGCGATGTGCACTACTAAGGAATGTTTGGTTGGAAAACGTCTAGCGCAACCTTGGTGTGAACAAGTGAAGGGCCTGGGCTTTTGTTCACCTGTGTGAACCAACATGTGAGCTCTCAAGTATGATGCCCTCGTGTATGTCTTTGGACAATTAGAACATGCGAATTTCTCTCCATTGTGAGTCTTAACATGCATGTTTAAGGTTGATCTTGCTGTAAACCTTTTCCCACAAGTTACACAGACAAACAGCATGCGATTGCTAGAATGTGCCACACGAAAATGCTCTTTGAGTGACTGCCTTGATTTGTAAGTCTTATGACAAAAACCACATTTGAACTGTGCAATCTCTCTATGTGATATTGAATGCTGCTTCAATCCATTGGAGGTGTGGAAGCTCTTTCCGCATTTCGCACAGAGGTACTTCCGTGTATTGGTGTGCTTCGCCATGTGGTAACGCAGACCATACAGCCTAGTGAAAGATTTTGTACACACAGTGCAAGCATATCGCTTCTCTCCCTCTATACGCTGTGGCTGTTCACCAGAAGTTATTTCAGTAACAGGTGGCAGTGGTGTCAATTTGTTATCTGATAAGGTACTTTCAAAGTCTAATGTTGGATGATTGCTGAACAGTGGCACCTCATACTCATGGTCTTGATAAACAACATTGATATCAATAGAATCTATATCAGTCCTCTGTAAATTAGTAGGAGATTGTATCATAAGTATTTGTGATAACATAGAATTTGCCTTCAGACAATTCAATTTAAAGTTATAAGCGACTAAAGCGGTAGATACACATGAAGAACATATTCCTTGAGGCCAGTTCTCTTCGTCATTGTTCTCTAAACAATTAAGGAAGACCAAAATATCAATTAATTTAACCTTAATCATCTCGTGTTCTATCAAGTCTTGAATGTTCATAAACATCGTGGTATCTGTTTCTAGTAGACAAGTGCGACATATGTTTTTCGTCAAGGGAAGAATTAGCCCTGTAAACTCCATTGCTTATTTCGATGTTTTCATTTACAGAATGTTTAATTTTTTTAGAAGACATCACAATCACATCAATCGCCTCGACTTCCACAAGTTTTTGACAACAAAATGAATGAATCAAATGAATGACAGTATTCGATTCTCTAGGGCTGCTAGGTGATGAACGACAAATATTGTTTTGGCAGCACAGGTGCAGAGTCCGTCTTACAAAAGAAGTCGTCTTACTAAACATTTAAAGGCACTGGTTATTAAAATGCACAACCATAAATAGAGAAAGATTTCTGAGGCAGGAGGGTAGTTGTAGGAATTTTGCTTACTATACAGACAGTATCAGTACAGTAACAGGTTGTGCGTCGATTTCCCTGCCACCCGCAGGGAAATCGACGCACAACACAACCTGTTACCATGAATTCAGAGAGCATGTTCAATACAAGATTCTAAACCCCTCTGCGTTGAAATTTTTCGGTTTCAAAATGAAATCCAAGTTAACGACAACTTTATGAGAGCTTTTAAAAACTTATAATAGAGTAGTTTTTGCCCACGGCTTCGCCCGCGCGGAGGTCGTAATTTATCCCACGAAATCATATTACCGGTATAAAAGTATTCTATGTGCTAATCCAGGTTTTAATAAACTGTGTTCCAAATCCTATTGAAAACAATACTAATGATTGAAATACTATCGTGAATTCATGCAAGCCTAGTAATTTTTGTAAGGTCATGGCTGGCCCTTATATGTGTTTCACAGTTATTTTACTTCTGACAACAGCAACCTTTTATTAACGAAAATATAGAATGCTGTAATTTTGTCAGTGATGCAAAATCAGAGGCTTTAGTACTGTCCCCATCTTTGAGTATTAAACCAACTGGAGGCGCCATTGTCAGGCGATCCCCGCTGCCAAAGGTACGAGACCGCCGGTCATAGCGGTTATATACATGTGTGCGTATAGTTTATGCTTGTGTTTGTGTTTGTTTTTTGTTTTGTGTGCGTGCATAACAACGCGATCGAATTGCATATTATTGCGTTCCCTCGTCCCCCGCGATGAAAGTGACAGACTTATTTGCATAGATATTAGTACTCGTGGCGTCTCCGGTTGGTTTAATACTCAAAGGTCCCCATAGATCATCGTAGAAGAAACACTTTCCTCGTAGAGACTTCGGAGATTTCGGTATTCGCACATCACTATCCTCTTTAGTCTTTTAATGTCATTTTGTATCTGTGTCTGTCTTTTTGACGTGTGTGGTGCGTCGTGGGCAGACTGGAGATTCTCCAGTTTTATCAATATTATAAGATATTTTCATGATTTGGACACCATTATACGTTGTTGAGAACAAAGCAATCTATAGGACATTTAGTAGAAGGTAAGTGGAATCCAATAATGGGCTTAATTTGTTAGGTGAAAGTTCTAACCTCAACCACCCGGACAACACCTTCGATGTTCCATATTTCTGATAAATATCAGGAGTTTATTCATATATAATGTGCTCGTTAGATGTAAATATGAGTGAGAGGGAATCTGTAGTAATAAGTACTTGTGTTTTGTAGGTGAATTTATAGAACAACGCAATCATGAGTCGTTTCTTTGCGACTGGTACTGACTCCGAGTCGGAGAGCTCGAGCGAGGATGAGCCAGTAGTACGCGTCCCCGCGCCCGTCTACACGGTGAGTTTATGCACAATTATACATCAAAAGCATTTATGCAGCTATGATTAAAAGTATACAAATAATGAAAAAAGTGTTGACCATTCAAAACTTACAAGTTCTAAACAGTGTTTCATTTGGATGTTGTTATCATTTATATTAACACACCTACAGCTTCTTTCTTTCTTAACTTTAGCAGCGGAAGTAAAAAATCTGATAGGATATTATCCATCCAAGTCTCATTTATGTTCAACATTATTTCTGTTTTTATTAAAATAGATGAAACAGATTTTCATTTACAAAGCAAACTTTAGTATCTGGAAAAACATATCTATTCTGCAATTGTAAATTAAAACACAAGCAAGTTTTAAAGAACACATGAAATGAAAACAAATAACTCTTATAGGCATAATAAAAAAAATGTAATACTCAGTTAAGTTGGCTTTTACATAAGATGTTTATATTTTTCATCATTGTATATAAATGATAACAAAGATGAGTCAAGGTATTGTCAAACTCTTTCATAGTTATGTTTTCATTTTTCGTCATTCTCTTTTATCATCTCTTATTAATTTGTAAGTTTGTACTTCATACTATTTTTAATTATAGAGCTCTATTACAAGCCTGTTTTGTCAAAAATGAAACTAAGGATAGATATTTTTTTTATTATTCAGTAGGAACAACAAACATCTAAACTATGCAATATTACAAACAAACAAAAAACGGCCAAGTGCGAGTCAGACTCGCACACAAAAGGGTTCCATACCACAAGGCAAAAAACGCCGAAAAAAACTTTTCTTTTATACCCCTTTAAATTTTAACTTTATTTTTATTATTTGTTGTTATAGCGGCAACAGAAATACATCATCTGTGATAATTTCAACTGTCTAGCTATCACGGTTCATGACATACAGCCTGGTGACAGACCGACAGACAGATGGACAGTGGAGTCTTAGTAACAGGGTCCCATTTTTACCCTTTGGGTACGGAACCCTAAAAAACATAAGTAATGTAGCCCACAGCACTGTTCACAGATTACCATTAATAAATAAACCTTTAAAGTCACTAGGAGGCTGTGTTCATGCATGACAGTTACACTATTATAAGAACAACTAAAGAAAAAAAAAATTATAAACAACTTCTAAACACAGGTAAGCTTTAACACTTCCTTGCTTCATAATTTAAAGCCATGTTTTTACTGTCCTTCTAAAAAAATGCAATGATTGCATTTCAACATCAAGTTTGAAGAAACATTACTTCTCAAACTGAAGAACTTCTTATTCTAAGGGCCAATTTCACCAAACTTGTATTCCTATAAAAAGTCTTATCCTGGGAATAAATTTTGAATTATTGACAGTTTTTTCATACTAGAACTGTCTGACATCTGACTATGGTAAAATCAGCCCTTAGTAGATGTACAGTCAGCATCTTCTTTGAAGATATTAATAACTAGCTGCGCCCTGCGGTTTCACCCACATAAGTGTCGATCCCGTAGGAATATACCTGTGTGTATGTAGCTCTGCAATCTAGAGTGTAGCAGCAGGACTCATTAAAATAATACAGCTAGACTAGTCAATCAACCAACGCTGGGGCTCTGTCTTGTATAGGGTCTTAGCATTATGCTGAGCGGTGACCGTTTTGCGTTGATGTGACGCATGTTTTCTCCCAAATAGTTTTTTTTGAAGCGTCACGTTTGCCGTAAATAAACGTATTTTCTTTCTTTCCTTTCTTTCCAAAGAATATAGAATCTTACCAACTTTTATTTACTTACTCATTATCATTCTCCTGGCCTTGTTCCAATTTATTGGTGCTCGGCGCGAAATGTCTTTTTCTTCCGTAGGTACAGTCGGTGATAGCAATTAACTGACCCCCCTAAAAATTACTCGATTTTGCACCCTCTGCTCATAACATTAAAGGTTATTCAATATGTATGAGTTTATCAGACTAACACTACTCGATGAACAGAAACAATAAATAATTTTGATACGCAAACTTGAGCTTTAAGATGTTGGTGTTAGGTCATTTACTATGTATATGGGTATTTGTTACGCAATTTTCATTTTTATGCAGCAAGATTTAAAGGTTAGGTTAATGTTCTGATAATTTGTGTCATTGCTACTGATACCTTATTTCATCTGTCTTACCCAAGTTAATCTGGTGTCGTGGTTTGTGTGTAAGGCTGAGACGTGGAAGATGCAAGTTCAAGTCCTGTCTCAATGTTTAATTTTGTTTTCAATAAGTATATAAAATTGATCGCTAGGTATTTCTTGCATTATTGTAAAGAACAAGCACATCAATTAAATTAATAAAATTTTCATCTTTTTCAATAAGTGGGTAGTTAGACGTCATTATGCGTATTCAACAAAAACTGCTATTGAGATGATATTAAGAATATGGGGTAGAAGAATAAATTGAACAAGACATTCTAAGCACAAATAGGAGTGAATACGCGCGAACATTTTTACCTTGCCTTACAAATTGCGAAAATCCACGCCTTTTTCCTTTTTATTAATTGTCAGTGTTGATACAATTTAATCGTCATGTCTCAGTTGTGATTATTTAAAATACAAAATAATCTATTTGCATGAGGAGAATGTTGGTGTTAAAGCGATTGCTAGGAAACTTAATATAGCGGTAAGTGTATTCTTTTTTATGCTTCATTTATACTTATAGCTATTCCTTAATTTGTTAGTTGGCTTAAAAACTTGTGAATGAATAATAGAAAATTAACTGTGTTTCATTATGAGATCATGTAAAGGTCTAATGTGGTTTAACTAAACTTATTCGAAAAATTATGCTTACTTCGTTACTAAAATTATGCTTATTGTGTTGTTTCAGAGAAATACAGTCAGATTGTGGCTAAGACGTATTGAAGAGACAGGGAATATTCAAAAGGATCGTCCTGGAAAATATGGCCCAACTTGTGACATCAACATGGGAATTCATGAGAGGAAGTGACTGTTGTTGGAATACGGTGCGCGGTATGCGGAACCGCTTGCAACAAGTAGTAGAAAAAATGGTGCTCCACTTCGCTATTAAAAGCACCACTGAATGACTTCAGTGACCAGTGTTGGCCACAAACAATACTAACGTGTCAGTGTGTGTGTTAAATTAACTATTGTTATAATTTTTAACGAAGTATTTCGCATACCTAGTTTTTGTCAAAACCTTATTTATAACTAAAAATAACTACTTACAAAACAAATTGATATAGGTAAAACATTAACACATAATGCTATTTTATTCAGTTAAATGATATTTAATGTGGTGATGTTATTGTTATGAAATAAAGAGAAATACCTATATTTCTAAATATTCTAACATGTTGATTCACTACATTAAACTCTGTGAAGTATGTAACAACGTTATTAGTAAGCAGGTAAATGTTACCTATATCATTTACGTTATTCTTATAATAATTTTATTTATAAAATAAAATCGTTTTTACCATCATTATCGTTTTTTATTCCTGTTCAGCTTTTTTTGTAGCTAAATTTATAATTTATTATTTATGACTTAAAAAAATATTGTAAAACAGAACGCGTAACAGACAATAATATATTGGTTTCGAACTCACAACCTCGTTCTCGTCAGCTTACTACAGCTACTACTAGACCACACGAACATAGTGAACGTCGTTGAAATTAGCAATTATATTACAAGGTAAAACAATATTCAAGATCATACCTACCTTGACACTGCGTGTTAAAGTTCAAATTCGAATAACTATTTTATTAATCATAGACGAACCAGTTGTTCTAGTTCGACAAGCTTACTGTTAACAAGCAGAAGGTTCAAATTCGTTTAATTTTTAAGGGGGTCAGTTAATTGCTATCACCGACTGTACTTCTATTAGTCGCCATCTCCGTATTTACCTTTCTAACCATTTCTATAATCATTTTATTAAGGTACTTACCAAAAATAATATTTACTAGGCTAGGGAAAACAGTAGATGCAATTAATGAGACTGATAAGCTTGTATTTTTATACCATAACTTCTCTATTAAATTGCTTTGTGATCTGTATTTCGATTTAATTATTGCAACTGCAGAAAAGCCAGTTTTGCACAATTAGGGTGTTTCAAAGGATAATAGAATCTTAAAAGCTACTGACTTTCGCTCATTACGTCGCGTGCTGGTGATGGTGACGTGAGCATACCGGTTCGCGATGCCCCTGGGATAACACCACAGTTAGAGAACTTCTGCTATAATATACAGACCCTTAAATATCTATATAAATAAATCAAATTTTTTGTAATGTCAAAATATCAATTTTTTTTACGAAATGCACATGAAAATTTATATGATACTTACAAAAAAAACCAATAATTTTTTTTTGTCTCTGTATTTATGTTTCTTCTGACTAATCTCCGAAACGGTTGGACCGATTTTAACGACTCTGACAGATAGCTGATAACAAAGGCTACTTTTGTTTTAGAAAAAGAAGAACGATAAAAAAAATCTGTTGACTTTGGACGAGAATTGAAAGTGAAATTTCTACAACGCGTCACGTTTAGGCACACGAGGGAGAAGAAAGATATAACTCTCTGTCTCTTACACTAAATCTCTCTTAGTCTTTTTTTTAGGGTTCTGTACCCAAAAGGTTAAAAACGGGGCCCTAATACTAAGACTTCGCTGTCTGTCTGTCCGTCCGTCCGTCCGTCCGCCTGTCTGTCACCAGGCTGTATCTCAAGAACCGCGATAGCTAGACAGTTGAAATTTTCACAAATTATGTATTTCTGTCGCCGCTGCCTGTAACAACAAATACTAAAAACAATATAAAATTAATATTTATGGGGGCTCCCATACAACAATCGTGTTTTTTTTTGGGCGTTTTGGCCTTGTGGTACGGAACCCTTCGTGTGCGAGTCCGACTCGCACATGACCAGTTTTTTAAATGATGTATTTCTATTTTATGTTTGTATTTCTATTTAATGCATACATTGATAGCCTCGCCTCGTCATGACTAACATAGTCTTGAGATAAATTAACAAAATGTGGACAAAAGTAGTCTGAAATAATCGAGTTTTATTTGATTTATTTAATCTCTAATAAAATCTTGCTTTTGTGCCACAGTTCAGTGATGATGAGGAGGAAACAAAGCGCGTTGTGCGCTCTATGAAGGAGAAGCGGTACGAAGAATTGGAAGCCATTATCCATTCTCTGCGTAACCACAAGAAGATCAAAGACTTTGCCTCAGCTCTCGCGTCGTTTGAGGAGCTCCAAAGAGCCTACACTCGCGCTGCGCCGGTAGTACTAAAAGAAGAAAATGGAGTTGCTCCAAGATTCTTCATTAGGGCTCTGGCAGAGTTGGATGACTGGGTTGTCGGAGCGTGGAATGACCGCGACAGCAGGAAGGCGCTATCGAAAGGCAACAGCAAGGCACTCACATCATTGAGGCAGAAACTAAGGAAGTATGCTAAAGACTTTGATGCTGAGATGTCCAAGTTCCGTGAGGATCCTGATCTTCCTGATGATGATGATGAACGTAAAGGTAATTAGTTTTCTATCTTAACCTGTAAAGACATTCTCTTTCATTTTTTTTTCTTTAATCTACTAGAAATAGGACCTCTAGTAATTCACTGATTATAATTATTGTCTTTCTGCTTAGACACATCATCCTCGGACGACTCTGACGATGAAGAGAAGCCTAAGGAGAAGCCGCGCGTGCGTCGCTCCCCCGAGCCACCGCGCCGCCCCCCTCCTCAAGACGACGAGTCCTCCGACTCCATGGACTGGGGATCCAGTTCCTCAGACTCCAGCTCAAGTTCCGATGACGAGAACCGTGGAGCTACCACAATCCGAGAGAGGTTCTTGAAGAGAAACACTGAAAGAGACGAGGACGAAGACCGAGATAGGCGCAAGGCCAAACGGCGTGAGGACAGACGTGACGCCAGAATCGGCAAGGTCGGCAAGAAGGACCAGGCTGATGATGGCGGCGAGTGGGAGACTGTCAGGAAGGGAGCCGCTACTTCTGACAAGCCCAAGATGTTCGCTAAGGTATAAAAATCGTCCTTTTCATTTTGCTAACTGTAGAACTCCAATATTTTCGCATTGTTTGATTGTACTAAACTGTTTTTAATTTTTATAGGACAGCGACATTGACGCAGCTCTGGTAGTAAAGAAATTGGGTGAGATTAGCGCAGCCCGTGGCCGCAAGCGTACCGACCGTCGTGCTCAACTCGAGCTCCTGCACGAGCTGCGTACTGTTGCCGCCGCACATAACCTTGGAGATGCTCTGCAACTCAAACTGCGCGCCGCTACCGTCGCCGCTCTCTTCGACTACAACCCCAAAGTATCTGATGCCATGAAGCCCGAATACTGGTCCAAACTCGTCGAAAATGTAGACCACATGGTCACCCTACTCTTAGCTCATGAAGATATGCAACTGAGCGAAACTATTACTGAAGAAAATGAGCAGCTTGTAACAGCACCTTTCCTTGTTCGCGGTTGCCTGCTGACCGCCCTGGAGCGACTTGATGATGAATTCACTAAGCTGCTCAAGGAGTGCGATCCTCATTCTAATGAATATGTTGAGAGATTGAAGGACGAAGTTCGCGTTTCTACTCTGATTGACCGCGTGTGCCAAGTGGTCGAACGCGACGGCACTCCACAAGAAATATGCCGTGCTTACCTACGTAAAATTGATCATCTTTACTACAAGTTTGATCCTCGCGCAGTGCGCAAGGACCTGCCTCCTGGTGAGGAAACTACCATCAAGAAGATGGAGAAATTCTGCAAGTACATCTACGGTCACGACGAGTCTGACCGACTTAGAACTCGTGCCATCCTCTCTCACATCTACCATCACGCTCTGCACGACAACTGGTTCCAGGCTCGTGACTTGCTGCTGATGTCGCATTTGCAAGAAACAGTTCAACACTCTGACCCAAGCACTCAGATTCTGTACAATCGTACCATGGCCAACTTGGGTCTGTGCGCCTTCCGCCGCGGGAATGTCAAGGAAGCTCACGGTTGTCTAGCTGAGCTGATGATGACGGGCAAACCTAAGGAGTTGCTGGCTCAAGGTCTGCTGCCTCAGCGTCAGCACGAGCGTTCTAAGGAACAAGAGAAGATCGAGAAGCAGCGTCAAATGCCTTTCCACATGCATATCAACTTGGAGTTGCTTGAATGTGTATACTTGGTGTCTGCGATGCTGATTGAGATCCCGTACATGGCGGCTCACGAGTTCGACGCCCGTCGTCGTATGATCAGTAAGACGTTTTACCAGAACTTGCGTGCGAGTGAGCGTCAGGCGCTGGTTGGTCCTCCCGAGTCTATGCGCGAGCATGCCGTGGCGGCCGCCCGGGCGATGCGTCGCGGTGACTGGCGTGCCTGTCTCAACTTCATTGTTAATGACAAGATGAATGCCAAGGTATGTAACTACATCACACTTATATTATAAAGGCGACAGTTTGTGAATCTTTGTTACTTCTTCACGCAAAAACTACTGAACGGATTTTGATGAAACTACAGTAATATAGCTTATACAGGGTTATTGGAAAAACACCAAAAACCTCTTAAGAGGTCATTGTACTCATCATTATGAACAACTTATACTATGGGACCAAATCTGAAATCGCGAAAAAAAAATTAGCTGTTCCCTACATTTATGTTCGTATAACTCGTCAAAATGTAGGGAACAGCTGGTTTTTTTTCGCGATTTCAGATTCTCTTAAGAGGTTTTTGGTGTTTTTCAAATAACTCTGTATATCAGAACAACACATAGGATACTTTTTATCCCGATATTCCCATGGGATCGATACTTATGCGGGTGAAACCGCGGGGTGCTGCTAGTCTGTACATATTATAAATTAGAGGCGTTTTTCGTGTCTCTTTATGACTACGTTGTTTTTCTAAACTACGCAATGGATTTGTGAATGGATTTGAATGCGGTTTTCACCATCATTTATAAAGAAGATTTATTAGGTTCATGTGCCGTAATAGGCTGATTATGCTTATGTGGACTATACATTAATATTAAACTTACGTAAATTAAAGAGATCTCAATGTTTTGTCAAGTCGTTGCAACACATATTAATCTAAAGTCTATTCAAAATTGTTTCAAATTAATATTATTTCAAGTGAAACAAATGTCAACTTTATTTAAATGGTAATTAAGTTGATTTCAGAGTGACTAGCACTATTGAAAAAGTTATAAAAATCGTTGAAGTGGAAGCGTAAACTGAACTTTATTGTATAGGATTTAAAGTTACTTTTCCATAAACTCATATTTGTTTACATTTTTGGCAAATAAATCGCGAATGCAGATTATATGTTCCATTGCAGGTATGGGACCTGATGGTAGGCGCCGACAACGTCCGCGCTATGCTCGGCCGACTGATCCGCGAGGAGTCTCTCCGCACTTACTTGTTCACCTACGCTCACGTATACGCATCTCTCTCCCTCCGTTCACTCGCGGACATGTTCGAGCTTCCCCGCCAACGCGTCCACTCACTCGTCTCCAAGATGATCATCAATGAAGAGCTGCTGGCTTCACTTGATGACCCCAGCGAGTGCGCCATCCTACATCGTTCGGAGCCTACCAGGATGCAGGCTTTGGCTTTGCAGCTTGCTGATAAGGTAAATATAATTAAATGTGTCATTTGATCTATCGCAGTTTAATAAAGACATAAGGTCAAACATGCCGCGATTTACAAGCTGATTGGTCGTATAAATAAAACTGATGATTCTCAATTTTAGAATCCCCTTCATCTGTTCGATGGTTACTTCCTTATCGTTAGAGACTCGATCGAGAGGAGAAACATTCTTCGTATACCTCGAGATTACGTCATGTTATCTTGTTTTATTCACAGGTCGGCAACCTAGTGGACTCGAACGAGCGTATCTTCGAGAAGCAAGGCTCGTTCTTCCAGCGCGGAGGCGCGGGTCGAGGCGGCGAGGGGCGGGGCCAGCGTGAGCGTCCGCGTGAGGGCTGGAACAGGCGCACGCGCAACCGACGCCGCGACGACGAGCGTGGGGACGACTAGCATTACCACCGGATGTAAAGAAGACCAGTCGAATTGTTTATACATAAAATATACAGTGGTACTTGCTATCATGTATTCATCGCAAAATACGTCTATCAATTTTAGTGTTTGGTGGAAACATCTGAAGATCTTCAACTGCCAATAGTGTGTTGGTGTTCCGAAGATATTTCCGCCGAGTTTTAGACGACAAATAAACAAAGTCTACTGGTCCTCATTATAATCTGTCACAAAAATCCAATTGGAACTTCATTCGTATGCCGTTTTTATAAGTTTATAGTATTTGGAACAATGTTTCGTTCTGTCAAATGTATTTTATAGGAGGTTATAGGTTAAAACTATGTAAACGGAGAGAAGAGGTCGTTATCTTTCATTTTTATGTAGATGAATTGATTAGAATGTGATCAATATTTTTGATTAGAGCAGCGAGTATAGAATATATTTAAAGCAAATCGTTGAATGCTAACGGAACCATAAAGTATCGGAAAATTATAATCTCCAGTAGCACCTGTTACAATGTTATAGTCTCCCCATCATCCAGTCGCGTTAATAAAGAGGGTATCTCAAATAACTAGCATTTTATTTCTGATACAGTCTACCTACTTTACCTGCTACAATCCACCATTTATTAAGCATTTGCCTGAATAATATTTAAGATCTACTCGGATGATTGGATTCATTGTTGCATTGAGTACACGAAGAGTACCTACAACACTACGTGTACAATACAACAACGCGTTCCGGGCCATGCTTACTCTGCCCTGGCGGTGTAGCGCGTCTGGTATGTTTGCCGAAAGCAGGGTTGACGATTTTTATGCTGCAGCATCATTTCACTACTATATTCCGCACCATTTATATGACCTCTAAGTATTTTATTTTAGTATGACTGTTTGAATTTAAACCTACATGACATTTATAAGAAAACTGTAATTCATCTGTATGCTTAACAATAATATACTTTGATTTAATATCTATTTCATATTTAATTAAATTTTCTAATACTATGGGTGTATGTGTAAAAAACTTGCCTGGAATAAATGAATTTATTTATTTATTGACATGAATTCACGAGCATTGGTATACAGGCTGGTAGAGACATCGATGAGCATACTGTAATCATGAATTTTAGCACATTGGAGGAAAAATTTCAACACAGAGGGGTTCAGGATCATGTACTGAATCCATGGAGACAGGTTGCGGGTTGATGGCCCTGCTATCCTGTACCTATATCTACGAGTTGCTGCATCCGATTATTAGCGGCGTGTTAAGGTACTATGGTTGAAGTTTGAAGGTCCATCCGTTGGGTTTTTTTTTTGTTGCTGAATAGAACTCTTATCGTCGTTTCAGCCGATAGACGTCCACTGCTGGACATAGGCCTCCCCCAATTTTGGGAGGGTTTGCCATAATCGCCACGCTTGGCAGGCGGATTGGCGATCGCAGTATGGTATGATGGTGGAATACTTAGAGAACGCTGCTGCCCATTCTCCGGTAAGACCCTTAGTCGCCTTTTACGACACCCACGGGAAGTAAGGGGCGGTGGTATTCTTTAAGTCCGGCACCACACAGACCTCTTATCACGATGAAATTATTAATCATGATGGAACAACCGTACACAGAAGATGCCTGCTGTTCACTCTTGCTTTGAAGGCAGACGGTTAAACGAGAAAGCTCCACGCTTTGGCTGTGCGCGTAATAAATGTGGAGAGGAAACGCTGAGTACGACTGGCTGGGATATCAACCAAGTATAGATGGTACCCTGCATTACGTCTGGTATAAGCCATTTTGCTCTCCGTGCCACCGAGTCAAGTGCAGCAAGATGGTATTTTGCTGAGCCATATTATTATTATATTAGTATTTTGCTCCATACAGGAACAGACCTGTGCTTTGTACAAACTTAAAAGTTGTCCAGATGTGAAGTAAGTATCGCCTCACCTTATTGAGGATGCCCAGCATCTGTGCTTTTGACTCGATGGTTGAGCTGAAGATGAGATCAGACGTAAACTCCATGCCCAAAAGCAGTAAGCGGTCGATAACTGGTACAGATGCATCTCGGAAAGTAGTACTTAGTGTAAAAGTGAAACTGACAGTTTGACATTGAATTTGACCAGATTGTCGTCGCCCCACTGGGAAACGAGATTTTTTATGTCAAATTCATTCGCTCCACCATGGCTTCTCTAAGAGTAGATAGCTGTTTCCTCTCTGCTGGCTCTTGCACTGGACAGGTTCTGAGATTGTGCTGTCATCTGCGTAACCGATAGCACAAAAATGTAGCAGGTCGTTGACATGTGCAGCAGAAATAGAGTCGCAGAAAGAACAGACCCCTGAGGAACACCGGCATCGATAGCCTTATGATCCGATGAGCAGCCATCGCCCATCAATGACAGGAAGTCGGAAATCCAGTTGCAATAGTCAGCAGAGATGCGGGAAGTTTACCCAACAGACAGCATGTCAGACCCTGTCAAAGGCCTTTGAGATATCAAGCGCAAGGGCTTCACACCGTGTCTCGCAATGGCCTCGCCCCAGCAATGCGTAACATACACAATATAGAAGATTCCCAGTTGCCCGACCACCGTGGAAGCCATCCTGGTGGTCACTGAGGAGCTCATTGTCTTCCAGGTATCATCAGCCGAAAGACGTCCACTGCTGGACATGGCCTCCCCCAAGCACCTCCACCAGGTAGGTATGCTACCCAGGTTTTTGTTTAGTACCTACCCTTCCATCATTTTACACAGTACCTATGGCCGGAGGGTATGGCAATTGGTCTATATTTGTGGCTTAGCAAGCTTCCAGGACCACGGCAACACTCCGATTTTTAGATAAAGGCGATAGGTACAAGCGCAGCGAAGAAAAAATCTGCTGGTTCAATACCTAGGTACAGAGGCCAGCACATCAAGCTACTACAATCTGTTAAATTTCTCTAATAGATTTTCAACTTTATTGCTAAAGTATTTAGGTTCAAAGTTGATTGGGAAAATTTGACTGTTTGGGGTAGCTTGATGTGCTGGCGTCTGTAGGTACTTGACCAAAATGTATGAAACAGCTGATTTTTTCGTGATTTCAGAGTTGGTCCCATAGTGAAAGTTGTTCATATTCCCGGGTAGAACATCCTGTAAAAATTTTGAGACTAAGAAAATCATCCAGTAGTATCAGTCTGTTGTTATAAAATGTATTTTATCTACTTAGCTATAAGAATATTGCTTTGTTTTTGTTCCTATGTTGTATATATTTTGAATTCCATATCATCGAACATCGGGAACGTAAATTTTGCCAAGGCCATCTAGTCTTTGCTGACAAATAACAAGGAACTGAAAAAAAACGGTTCATCCGTTCGGGAGCTACGATGCCACAGACACACACACAGACACGTCAAACTTATTACACCCCGTCGTTATTGCGACGGTCGGGGCAAAGAGTAAAGTAACTATAGAGGCAGTAGGAGGTTATTATGACGACAATAATGTTCCGTGGTGTGAACACTGTTTGCGGTGCTCGCCAAAATCCTAGCTTTGATAAAGGTTAATGCTCTGTGCCTTTGATGTGTGTGCACGAAAAACAGACACAATTCGGTTGGCCGGTCAGCGCTGGCACCGGACATGCGCCAGGTAGCCCTCCACTCGTTGGGCCAACCACAGCTTTGAGTATTAAACCAACTGGAGGTGCCATTGTCAGGCGATTCCCGCTGCCAAAGGTACGAGACCGCCGGTCATAGCGGTTATATGTATGTGTGCGTATAGTTTATGCTTGTGTTTGTTTTTTGTTTTGTGTGCGTGCGTAACAACGCGATCGAATTGCATTAGTGTATTATTGTGTTCCCTCGTCCCCCGCGATGAAAGTGACAGACTTATTTGCATAGATATTAGTACTCGTGGCGTCTCCGGTTGGTTTAATACTCAAAGAACCACAGGGCCCAACGCACTCGCCCACATTTGCATTAGCCGAATGTGTAGAGCGGCCATAGATAGCCATTGACAATCTCAATGGTAGATAGAATAGCATACAAATCCACATCTCAACATCTTTTTTGATTCGACAAGAGAGGGCGTTGTCCTTAACTTTCTGCATTACGTTTTGTTTCATTTTGTCCCGGAGCAAGATATAAAAACATCTCCATATTTTTTTTTAAATATTGGTAAAGGTTTAAAAATGCATTATTGATTAATTTAAAACATGTTGAAAACAAACACTTTTAAATAATATCTTTTTGTTTTCAATTTTACGTTGCAACTAACAAGTTGATAGTTCATCAATGCGCTAACATAACGTAAACGTAGCGAAATTTTGTTGGTGTTCGTCGCATTTTGCAGATAATTTTTCAGCATTTTGCAGACAAATCCTACTATAATTTGTTTGTGCCGTATAATTATGGTGTTTGTGTGGAACTGTAAATAATACAAAAACTTGAGTTATCAAGAGTCACTGTAAGAAATCTTAGGTTGGGACTTTGACAGATTCTAATACAATGGCTGCAACGAGGAGACTACAGAAGGTGAGACATCATTTTTTGTGACCTAACTAATTCTTCATCATTGACTTTAATGATTATTACACGGTAGATACCATCAGTATTCATATAAATACTTAATTACGTGCTAGAATATTTGTTCATAGAGTAGAAAATAAAATGAAAAATGGAGTTAAAACTAAGAAACACTTCAAAGGCCTATTTTATTATTGATATACTTAGTGAAATCATTTTCCTAATAAAGTAATAAAAAATTTAAAACGGTCCTGATTCACAGTTCTAACAGTTAGAAATACCAATCATCAAGGATGAATCACAAAGGAGTTAGAATATGTATGGTCTCTCCTAAAAATAACAGGATTTAAGTTCTCGGAGCTTGTTACTCACAATCTATTATTCATTTAGCGATTAAGGCTGGTTGATAGATGACTCAAGTTAATTTGATATGCAAAATTTAAAAGGAAATTCTTATCAAATCAATGGTACCTGAAAAAAACAGTTTGATAATTTCATTTTCTATCTCTTCCAGGAACTGAATGATATCAGGCAATCAGGCCTAAAGTCCTTTAGGGACATACAAGTGGATGAATCCAATATTCTTACATGGCAAGGATTAATTGTTCCTGTAAGTATAATGTTTATGGTTTATAATCTACACTTATATTAAATTACACTCGAGGTCACCTCTAAGGGTAACATTAAGATTGGAGAAACTATATTGGCTGTTTTTTATTTCTAATACTATAATTTATACAAGCAAATTGATAATAGTAGCAATAAATAGCTAAAAGCCTTGACAACACCACAGGCCTATGATGACTCATAATTATATCTTGTTTTTACGCAAAATGCAAATCTACATATATAGCTATCAGAATGGTTGTGTTTGTTAATAACATATTAGATTAAAGATATTTTATACATACAGGTTGCTATGTTATCAAGTTCTGATAGTGGTGAGTGCAATGAATGGCAAATTCCTACTTATCTAATACTTTTTTGATAATTTAAGCATTAATCATAATGACAAACAACATTGAGTCCTTTAAAGTTCCAGAAAAATTATTTCTTAGTGGGACTGGGAATACACCATTACACAGGATCGAGAAATTAATTGTAGGCTAGGTAAAATCAGAATGCTTAGGCACTAGATGATCGATACTTTTGAATTTTCAGGACAATCCTCCTTACAATAAGGGTGCTTTCCGCATTGAGATTAACTTCCCAGCAGAATATCCTTTTAAACCTCCTAAGATTAGTTTCAAAACAAAGATTTATCACCCAAATATTGATGAAAAAGGCCAGGTGTGCCTGCCAATCATCAGTGCTGAGAATTGGAAGCCTGCTACCAAGACTGACCAAGGTAAGCAACTAACGTTTGAAAATGGTATTTTGTTGATTATTCAAATGCATGCATGTACTGAGAGCGCATATTTGTTATAAATTTTCCGTATTTCAGTTATTCAAGCTCTAGTGGCCCTCGTGAACGACCCTGAGCCAGAGCACCCCCTGCGTGCAGAACTCGCCGAAGAGTTCCTTAAAGACAGGAAGAAGTTTTCAAAGAATGCAGATGAATTCACTAAAAAACACAGTGAAAAGCGGCCTACAGACTAAAGTAGCTAATCGAATCATTGTTGTTTAGCTTGGATTTGCAGCAGTGGAGCTAAACTGCCGTTTTTGTAGCAATGTGTGAATAAGTTATTAAGAATGCATTTATTTTTCCGAGACAGTATTTGTAAGACCTTCTGAAGCAGGAATGCGCTGCCGGTTATAAATTCAGATGAATTCCATTGCTGTAGATTCAATCTAATTTTGCATTTGATTTTACACTGGTACTAGCTTTTGAATCACCTTGCTTGCAATACTTACATAAACACTTTATAAAGAATTAGGTAAATATAAATCAGAAAATGTTAAATGCTTAAGTGCATTAGAGATTTGGTATTAAGTTGGGTAATATTTTTTATTTTAAACATTTGAAATCACAGAAATCCCCAAAAATTATATAGTCTTGCGAAGGAATTTATTATCTGCTTATGTTGTTCCTGAAGACAGGTAGCTTTTATCTATGTAATGTTGTATGTAAACTAATGCTATGTAAATAAATGAAGGACCTGTGTTAACAGACCCCAAGCTACGAGTTAACCTTTAGAACAAATTGTCTATAAATTCATACATTATAATGAGGGTTTTTATTTAAAAAGTATGTTAACATTGCGGTATTGTCGTGTAATTACTTATCAACTGCCCATAGATAAATTAATTGATCGTAACTTGTGATTGGGCTGCATCAACATAAGATCATCATCTGGACACGAGACTATGTTTAATTTAACTTCATGTCAATGTTACTTGGTAACTTACTGTGTGCTGAACAGTTCAGTGCGAACTTTAAAAATATATTTTTTTCGAATTAATTTATTGTTTTATTTTACTTTTTATCTTCTAACAGGAAGTAAAAATATAAAACTTGTTGGGGAAAGAAATATTTAATTAAGTATTTAATCCACAAAGGCATATACATCTTCAACAACATTCTTTTCTTTGTTTATTTCGTTTTGCTGTTCAGTTTGAACAGCTTTGTTATCAATATGTACTTCTAATGGTGTTTTCTCTGGGTGCACACATTTCAAATCAGTCTTTATTCTTTTTGCTCCTGGTTCTGCAGTTTCAGATTGTCCTAAGTACTTCACTAAATTACCTGTAAGAACAGTTACTATCCATTATCTAATTATTAACAAAATCAAAGAAGTTGTATAAACATGATTTTAGACAATAAAAGGTATTCATTGTGTAGTATTGTTTTATAACTTATTAAACCAAGTGTTTCATAAAATCTCACCATCTATTTTACTGATACATTGTTCTATGTAAGAACTTCTATTGTTGTCTTTGGCTAGTGTAGGTTCCACGGCTGCAGTAAAGTCGGGACCATAGTCTGGCCAGTGACCATGTTCTGGTATTTGCTCATCCAAGTCCACTCCCGCCACCAGAGCTGTGAGTGACGCCCACAGACGTGCTGCATTTGCATGTTTATATCCACCTGGAAGAACAGATATTTTAGAATAGCCCTCAGTTTCCATTTTCTCACTTGAGATTTGTCGACAATTATATCAGATTTCGAAAGCTGCAGAAACATGAATGTTTGTTGCGGATTCGTAGGTAACTCTTATTCAAATAGCAGGTGGGATTTTTATTCATCCTGAGCTCAGGTTAAAGTTTATCAAATTGCAACCTACCTCCGCCTAACAATAAGGTTGGTTTTCGTTTATCAAGAACGCGCCGTAAGCATCGACAGTAGCTGCGCGTTGTGAGGTTCGCGCCGCCATTAGGATCTCGGGCACATGCGTCTGCGCCGCACTGCGTCACGATGACGTCAGGCTTGAAGTGATTATAAACAGAGTTGAAGACTCTGAAACATTATTAACTTGTACACTCATTTTTAAGTTGGTTACTAAGCATTAAAGTTACCCTTCAAGGTATTGATGAACAATAAGTAATTTTTTTTGTATTGTTACTAACTGTTTAAAAGCATACTCCATGGTATCGTCAGAGTAAGCTGCATGGAGTGGAAAGTTACAAGCATATCCTGTGCCACCCTGGGTGCCAATATCGTCTATGCCCCCAGTGCCAGGGTAGAAACCTGGCTCATACTTGTGGAAAGACAGAGTAAACACTGATTTACTCAAGCTATAGGCATCTTGCACTCCATTTCCTGGAAAAATGTATGGTCAATAGTTATTGATAATGACATTCATGTGGGTAATATAAACAGGATAAAGAATTAAAATATATCTGTTTGGTACCATGATGTACATCCAAATCAATGTACAGTACTTTTGGAAACTTTTTCCTCAACTTTTCAATAGCTATGACTATGTCATTTACATAGCAAAAGCCTTCAGCTCCAGACCTGTAAAAAAAAAACTTATACAATGTTTTAGAATATTATTTAACTAGCCAAGTAGCCATACACATATAGGTGTCTCCTACTATTACAACTTTCTCCAGTTTGTGAACAAACACTGCTGCACAGACTGGCCCTGTCAGCAAACAGAACTTGTGACAAAACTATTTTGATCTAGAAGAAGTTAGTAGGAAGTATTAGTATTTTTAATATTATAGTACCTGTGTGCATGGTGCCAGCCACCACACCAGTTGATAGCCACATCAGTTATGCCGAGCAGAAGACATCGGGCTGCAGTTATGGAACCTCCAGCTATGGTAGATACCAGCTCAAACATATTGGATACAGGAGGGCAGTCATATCCTACAATAATATCAGAAAATGCAAATGACTTCTACAGACATGATTGGTCCACATTAGCTAAACAGAGAGGAGTGGAAAGGAGAAAGGTAGGCCTTTACCCTGCAGTGGACAACATAGGCTAATGACGTTACTTTGCCATATTGCTGTTACAAATCATATTTAATTTCATTCAACAAACATCTACAGCTCGATTTCACCCACATAGGTCTCTTTTTGATTGCATCAATCAATCATTTCTGCACCAGCCTCATCCAGGTTTTACTTCAGCAACATAGTATTTACAAAAAAAGATAAGTACTATATATTTTTGTTTACCATACCAATGCCACACTCCTCGTCTTGAGCGTTAGTCATATAATCGTCATCAACTTCAGTAAACTTCTTCAAATGATCAAGATACAACTCTGAATGAAACTCTTTCATATCTTTATAAGTTGCTGGAACTGATCTCACAATTGTTAATAACTTCAAAATATCGTAAGCCTCTATCAAATCGTGTATCATGGTAGCCTAGAAAAAGAGATACATTATTTTGTTTCTAAACATTCTTGAATTTATTTGTTTAACTTTCTAGGATAATATAGGTACCCTTCCAATAACTGCCGGCAATCGATCGCATTCCTCGATTAATTTTTCGTCCCAAACGTAGCATGGTTTTCTAGCACTCATTTTACTTTACTTGACTTTCTTGTACATTTTAAATAAAACTTTTGAAATGTTTTTCAGATTATGCCGACGGGTCGCGAATGGCGCCAACCGCGCCAATTTTCGTGCATTGAAAATTTTGACATTGACGTCTGCGAGTGCGACTGCCAAAGTGTCATTGACTTTTGACCCTCCAATGCTCCATTGACCGCCGCAATGTCTATGAGGTCCAACTCCAAAGGTCCGCAAAACCGTAAAACTCAGTAACCTAGGATCGTATTTGGCACAACAAAATTTAATTATACTCGCTCAACATACTGACAACTTCATGAAATCGGAATGAAGGTCAAGTGACTAACGATTATTTAATTTTGTGGTTTAGGCTGCCATTCTTATGCAAGATACACACACAGCGACTTTAATCGCCGGCAACACGCTGGCGTTTTCAAAACTGACTTTGCCAGAAGATTTCTTGCTAGAACGATTTCAACATACTAATAGGTGAGATTTTGAGATTGCATGTGTACCTGGCGTTAGAAGTAGGTAATGATAAGCTAGATATCCAGGTTGCTAAAGTATTATGGCCCTTTCTTGCGCAGTAAGCTTTCTTATATTTACTCCAAGACAAGGTTACTGCAAGAGCGTACATAGTGATCACAGAACATAATATCGCTAGGAAAAAGTACTCTGTGAGTAATAGTGTTCTGTGACCCTGATAGTGATTACTGAAACGTAAAGCGGAAGTGAGCGGAAGCAAAGTTGTTGCCATGCTCTATAGGTTGAACTTTTTGCTTTTTTGATTGAGATATTCATCTCTAGTCAGACTTTAGATCTGACAAAACTAATATGAATTTGTACTAGAAACATTTCATACACTACATACATTTCTATGCATCTAATTAGTATACTATAAGTACAGACGCCAGCACATCAAGCTACTCAAATTTTCCCAATCTACTTTGAACTTTATGCTGTACATAGCGCTAAAGTTGAAAATCTATTAAAGAAATTTGACAGATTGTAGTAGCTTGATGTGCTGGCGTGGTATAGAACCATGTATAAAAAATTGTAAAGTGAAACGCACTGTAATCTATCAAAGACAAATGATGCCTTTCAAGTGCCTAAAAAGAGATTGCTAGTCTTTGGTTGCAGTTTTTAAATTCATTGGCTGAAATTTATTTGGATGACCAATCAGAAGAAAGCAGCTTAGGAAAAACAAGCGTCCATTTTCTACAGAATTCCTAATACCCAGTCTTGACATTTTCGAAGAAATTGAATGAATTACTAATATTTTTTACTGAAATACATGTTGTAGTAGATAATAACCTACGTTTTATAGTTTAGGCAATTCGAAAAACTGTAAGAAAATGAAAAATACGTGACATCAGATAGACAAATCACATGATAAGTTCTTGCGATCCTAATAAGACAAGGTCTGTTACAAAATATTGGTAACTCGAGCCAGTCTGGTTTTGTTTGTGTCTAGTTTAACCACTTCTTCGATGGTGTTTTGTGATTTTATAACAGCGATTATCAAGTTCAAGGGGAAATGGTTCGAGGTTAGTATGGTATATTCACATAACTATACATAAAATTGTCATGATGTCCATGTTATGTTTGAGGCATCCTTTGTTCGCGGCACCCTCTTCTGTAATTCCGTCTTTCTAATGCACGCGTTTACAAACACATTTCTTCTCAAAAATATACATGATTAATAAAAACCTTTTGCTTAAATATTATTTGTCATGTTTCAATAATCAAGTGTCTTGTTCTGGTAATCTCCTTCATTGATTCAAAGTTCTGGATGTTAACCTAAATATTTTTGAAAATTAAGTTTGTAAACTAACCTATGCTACATGACGGGACAGTAAATCATAGCTTATTCATCTGTATATATTTTTATTATTATTAATATCTGTGTTTTCAATACTATAATTTTTGAGTAGTTATTTTCTAATTTTCTATTACTTCTTCAAATTAAATGTTCGTAAAATAGTCCATGTGATCAGGCAAATTACCAGGACTGCTTACAAATAAAATTAAATTGGTAAAAAAACTTAATGTAATGTAAGTAAAAAAATTATAAATTAAAATGTATGAGTTCTGTAATTCCTTTATTTGCTAGCCTAAATTCTTTGATGATTTGGCAAAGATAAGGTGCCAGTGAGCCACATGCCACCTATGGTCTCGGCATGATGCCCAAACCGATAATCACAAATTTCTAATTCCTATATCTTAGGTACCCTCTTATGTATTTTTATATTATTTACCATAAATTAAATCATTTAATTAGCATGGTAATGATTCCCATTGGACTTTGAACCTTCTGCTTGCACTTGGTTCATACAACATCACTCTTTCTTCATGCCCTATTTTTGTGCAAATGATACAGCATGAGCGCTTCATCCATTCATTAACTTGACTTGAATATTTATTATACTAATTATTTTTATCTTAGATATTAATTGATTAGTATTATTTACAATCTGCACCAAGAAAATAATACATAAGTAATAAAAAAAAAATTGGATTTTGTTCTTGTTAGTACAGAGCTAATGTAAAAATATGAAATGTTAAAGTAAACCATTTAAATTACAATAAAATAATATATAAACAGCTTTATTAATACAAAAACCTTGCTTAAGACTAGGATACATAACAAAAACATAACATTTTAAAATGATTATCAAGAGGCAAATAGGTCATAATGATAAAATTCAGACTCCAACACTTATGGAATGTTTTTATGTGTAAATTATGTATGCTCTGGATAATATTTATTATACATAATTATTATTAATCCTAGTTTTATGTACCTATGCATTTGTACTCTCAGTTGTATATTTTAATTCAAACTGAAAGAAATAATTATATCTACCATACAAACTAAAAATATTACACTCTCTGAGTTCTCTTCATCATATTATCCTTAAAACAACCTTACGTTTCTTTTGCATGAAAACTAATAAAATGTGAATAAAATAATATTATTATTATATTAATCTTAATCTTTAGACTCTTGAATAATTATTTTTATTCATTAGTGTAATTAATATAATTATGATAAAGATAACACAATTTTTATTTTTATGATATCCAACGTAAAATGTTAAATTAGGTTTTCTTAGTAGTAAAAGATTTGAGATATAAAAATATAATTATTTGGTGGTATGGTTTCCAGCCAGTAGCTTGATGGCAGCCCAGGAGGGTGTGAAGACCCCCCACCGCATTGAACTATGCGAGGAGAAGCCTGTCAGACCTACGCGCAACTATAGAAAGCGCAGGTAACTGAGGCACTTATTTCTTTAGTTTGTTTACTTTCACCCCATTCATAATATTATTATTAAGTTTATAATGATATACAGTTGCACATGGTCATGAAAACCAACCCCCAACATAATACATTTTATATGGGATTGACTGGGATGATGTTCTTGAAACGTTAAATTGCATCATACTAAACATTGCTTTCATGAAAGTACTTTTTCTATAAAATTCATACAATATTTTTACTTTTTTGTTTGCTATCTGTAAAAAGCTTCATTTTTATGGGATTCTATTATCTGTGGTTATGGTCATTTCAAAACTAAATTGGTCACACTATCTAGAGTAATATTTGTTTATAGAATTATAGCAGCAGTACAGCCAAAGACTGAGAATGCAGAACTAACTTCCGAACCTCCATTGAAAAAGATCGAATTGAGGTCTAAGCCGCTGAAGACTAGCAACGGTATATCAAATAACAATATGACAAACGGACATACGTTGCGGTCTAGAACGGCGCGCGCTTCCGCCCGCGCAGCTGAAAGCCACAAACTGACCGAATACTTTAAGGAGGAGCTCAAAAGTCCCAAAGTCGAGCCTCCACCTTCACCGCCACCTATTGAAAAAACTATTAACAAAATTGATAAAGTAGTGAATGGGGACACAAATCACAAGCTTACAGAATACTTTCCTGTAAGACGGAGTGTTAGGAAGACTTCCAAATGTGTGATGGCAGAGAAGATGCGGGACTTGGAGCGGGCTATTAGAGAACAGAGGGAAGATGGACTACAAGTAAGTTATTTGTTTAAATTAAAATTAGTCGAAAAACCTTTTAGGTGAGAAACCCCGACGGTTTTGGCGGGAAACACTGAACCCAAAACAATAGAGTTATCATCTGCCTAGCTTTTTCCCACCTATGTTGGGGTCGGCTTCCAGTCTAACCGGATGCAACTGAATACCAGTACTTTACATGGAGCGACTGCTTATCTGACCTTCACAACCCACTTATTGGGTAAAAAGATACCCCTTGGTAAGAGTGGTTGTCATACTTTCGGGCTTCTGACGACCCGTACCGACTGTCAAAGATCTACGAATGACAGCCGGGACCAACGGCTTAACGCGGTTCCCGAGGCACGGAGGGGTCTTGTATGTAAAGATGGTTACCCATCCACGGACCAACCGCGGCAAGCTTAGCTTAACCTGATCGATCGAACCGTGCGGCTGTTATTTCTTAGTCACAAGCCCCTCCAATCCCGCCGGAAACAATAGACTATTGACAGATATGACTCAGATAAGCTACGACTTAATTAATTAATTGAAGACTTAACCGTATTCATATGTGTAACACTCCTACTTCAACCATAGTATTTGAGTAGTCTACTGAAGAACTATCTCTACAAGTCGTTTAATGGTTACGACCTACGTAACTAGAGAAGTACACGACTTAGCGTTTTTCCCCTCGCTAGATAAACTGAAACAAATTGCATTAATATGCCACTTAAATAAATTATGTAAACAGCATACTTATGTAGAATCGCGTTGAAATATTTGCTGCTTGACTTTCTTTGCCGAATCAGCATTCGTACATGAATTATTTTGTAATGACTTCCTGAAATAGCTAAGCAGTTCACGAGAAAGACAATATGAACAAATTAATTTTGGTTGCAATTATCTGAACGAACGTACCTACCCTCTTTTACATTTGCTCATTATCTGTAATTGCTTGTAGCAGACAATTTAATGCGTCAATGGAAAAAGCTGTAAAGCTAAAATGAAAAAATAACGCGTCATCAACGATAGGTGACATTTAATGCTAGTTATTCTCCGTAGGAGCAGTGGTGGCTCAGTGGTAACGGCCGGGACTTACCAGGGGCCCTAGTCTGCTATTTTTATAAATTCGTCATTCTAACACGATCCCACCACCATCCCATTGTCATTTTGCTAAAAGTTCGTAATCTGCTAAATTTATGATGGTTGATCATTGGTCGGTCAATGGCACAGAAATTATACGATACTCGTAACGAATTAAAAGCAATGACTGCACAATGACGTTCTATTGGTAGGTTACTGATCAAAGGAACTGTCAAAATTTTTGCAGATTACCGCGTAAGTCAGCATAATTCATTTTTCATTATGTACGAGATTACCATTCTATGCCATTTCTTTCAATGGAGTGTCAGTGGTTGACCATTGGAAAGTCTTAATGACGCCATTATATTAGTAGATTACCAAACTTGTCAAAATCAACAATTATGAAATCAATGATAGACCATTCTGACACTATTGTAATAGCAGACTTGAGGCCCAGTTGTAGGTCGTAGGTTCGAACCCAGACAGGCACTTTACTTTGTGGAAATTATTCACCACCCTGCTCTCAAAACGGTGAAGGAAAACATCGTGTGGAAACCGGCATGCCCTAGAACCAAAAATTCAAAGACATGTGACGTTTTACCAAACCGCACTGGGCCTGCGTGGTGGATTACGGCCCACTCCCGGTCACCGAGAGGAGGCCCTTGTGTCCCAGCAGTGGCAAGTTGCCACTGCTGGGACAAGGGCCTCCTCGGTAAAGTTGCCACTGGCAACTTTACCTATAGGCTGATTATGCTCTAAGTCCTTTTAATTTCAAACTACCTACATCTAACGAGTACTTTTGAGTAAAGTAATGACCCACTATTCTATTCACCCCAAAGTACTCAAGTAAATTTAACTTATCAGCACGGCCGAGTCATTAACTTAAACGCGGAAACTAAACGCTCATTAGCACTTAGCAGACAAATTACTTCCTTCCTCAGACTAGTGCAGGTTAATGACAAGATAAGCTGACTTATCAGTGCAACGCCAAGGCCGCCCGTTAAAACTATCTACTGACTAAACAGTTACTGTTTACAGATTAACGTTACGACGAGAATATTCTTTTACTTAAGATATCAGAAGGCAAATTCCTGTACTTAATTAAAAACGTACAATATCAATCAATGTCAAAAATGTAGGAAAATAAGAGGTATTTTTGACAGATTGAGACAGATAAGGGGGCCTAAAAAGGCCACTTTGCCAGAATCATAAAAGGATAATAGAATGGACAGTTAACTGTTAAGTTAATCGTATCAAATCCCATTGGTGAAGTATTTTTCAGTTTTTTTTTTGTCTGTACTAAAATACCAATCAATCCAATCCAAATCCAATCCCAATCTCTTTGATTGTACCTATGTAGTGCAGCGAAAAAAAAGAAAAACACGGACTGTCGTCGCCATTTTATAATTCCTTTTATGATTCTCCAAAGTGGGCTTTTTAGGCCCCCAGACAACGTTCTTAACATTACGAGAATTGCCTTCTGATTTCGTAATCGTGTTATATAAAACTACATAAGAAATGACACTGCATTGCAAAAGTGTTGCGTTTTGCAATCTAGCTCGTCTATTGTTTTCGATAGCTTTCAACGAACTTTTTCTAGGTTCATGTTTCTGGTTGACTGACGACCCCTTGTACTAAACTTGGGTTTACATTGTAAAAACCGCCACGGGTCACCATCGGTCACGTCTGTAATTCCCAAAAGAGCAATGTAGTGGTCATTATCATTAATTTGGGTAATTAACTTACAGACATACGGTCTTATTGTCACCCTTGAAATACTGACATTGAAATTGACCACTAAAACTTTCGTGATCGATATCCCAATTTACGATCAATTAAATAATTGACGCTGAATGATTTTTTGGCATTGGCTTTGCGAGCACTGAAACAATAAGACTTGTCAGAGCGAAAATTCATCAAAGTACTACAAAACACTACTACTTTTCATAAATCACGCATCAAATATTAGTCAACCTATCAACATTTTTTATCATTGTTTTCGTTGCTACAGGTAGCATATTTCGACGGCAAGGGGCGAGGGGTCATAGCGACCCGTCCTTTCGGTCGCGGGCAGTTCGTGGTGGAGTACTCCGGAGAACTGGTGGGCGTGGCGGAGGCACGGGAGAGAGAGCACATGTACGCACAGGACCCGGAGGCCGGCTGCTATATGTACTACTTCAGACACGGAGATCAACAGTATTGGTGAGTTCGAGACACTAGCAGTAGCGCAGGGTTCCTACAACTCGATTTCTACCGGTTTCCATTTGGAGGATCGGAACAGCAACTCTACTGCCATAATAAAAACATTTTTACAAAAAAAAACACTACAAATTGAAAAATAACTTTAATTTCGGAAGTCGGTGTCTTTGGTTCCGCGTTTTCGTTTATTGACACCGACTTCCGAAATTAAAGTTATTTTTCAATTTGTAGTGTTTTTTTTGGAAGTCGGTTGTTTTTTTTTGTAAAAATGTTTTTATTTTTCAATTTTTAGTGGGTCAGTTTGTAATTTATATAGGTAAGTTACAAAAGCCTAATGCCAACTGTTCATCACCTTTTACAAAATATTGCTTTTCCCGATGCTGGGACGTTAATTGTTGAGGAGTTCTCCCGGTAAGAACCAGGAGATCCTCAACAATCACTCGCAATACGTAATTGTGACGAGCATAAATTGCTTAGCAACCATATTAAAGTAATCGAATCGCAACCCGTGAAATATTTGTCAGTGAGTAGTTCCGATGGCCATCTGTGATCTTCATCATCAGCTCCACTTTACCAAGTGATGATTTCCGAGAGCAAATGCTCAAGTTACTTTAAAAAATATCCAAATCGCTTTAGCTTTGCCTATAAAATTTGAGGGTTTCCCTCGATTTCCATGGAATCCCCTCATCAGATTCCAACTTGATGATAATGGGACCACCTCGAGAGTATACCCTTGCAAATAAAACAAGAACTTTTGGAATCGGTCCAGCCGTCTTCGAGTAATCGGTGAACATACACAAGGTAGCTACTGTAAACTGTTGAGGAGTTCCCTTAACTGTCCTTCGTCTTCATCATCAGACCCCTAATGACAGTCGCAACCCATCTAGGTGTAAAGTTCACATCAATACAAATTAATCAAGCCCAAACACAAGGTAACTGCTGTAAATCGTTGAGGAGTCCCCTCGACTGTCTTTAGGCTCCATCATCAGATCGACTCCAGACCTTCATCAAATTGTAGTGCTTTAAAATACTTAATGAAAAAATTAACAAACGCACTAGTCCCTCCTACGATTTTCGAAAGTTCCCCTCGATTTGACTGGGATGCCATCATCAGATCCTGGTTTCCTTATCATGGGACCACCCTCGGCATATCCCCTTTCCAACAAAAAAATAATAATCAAAATCGGTTCATAAACGACGAAGTTATCCACGAACAAACATTAAAAAAAATATATACGGTCGAATTGAGAAACCTCCTCCTTTTTTGAAGTCGGTTAAAAAAATGGCACAGTCAGTACTATCGCCAAATCATAAAGTAACACTACGGATATTTGATACACCATAACATTCAAACAACAAAAACCCCTATTCTATCGTTAATGTCCCCTATTCTATCGTTATCGTTAATGTTAGAGATGGGAATATTACGGTCCAACGTTGCGACATAATCATCTATACAAATACAAGTGATCTTATCTTATAAATGATGGTGTAACTATTGAAATAAAGTGACGCACTGCTCTTGAAATCTTGCAACTGTTGCAATTTCTCCCTTCGCCTCTTGGATATGTCTCTGTCTTGGGTTGATAGACTCTTTCCTCTCGTGCTGTCAGTAGTAGTCATTCTTTGACAACACAACAGTAAGGTCGCGTTTATTTAGCCCAAAAACCTTTACGCTGTCTTCTAGCACGTTCATGGCGGTTGTCAATTTTATAAACTTGGGCACAACATTCAAATTCCTCTAATCTAATTCACACCGCGCTAAAACTTTGCAGCCCTAATTAACACTTACAATGACCCCAATTAACAAATACTTTATAAGGCCCTAGTAATAGTAATATCTATAACATCATCTTCTTTCTCCTCAGTATCGACGCGACAGCAGAATCCGGCCGCCTAGGTCGTCTTGTGAACCACTCGCGCAACGGTAACCTGTCTACAAAAGCGGTGTGGGTCGACGGACCACGGCTTGTGTTGCTAGCTGCACACGACATCGCGCCCGGAGACGAGCTCACCTATGACTACGGCGACCGCTCCAAAGAGTCGCTGCAGCATCATCCCTGGCTCGCGCTTTGACCTGGGTGAGCTTACTAGTTTTTAGTCTACGGTAATGACCGCGGAATACGAGGTATATTTATTATACAGGTGATTTTTAATCATCCAATTTTTTTCAAGGCATTAGCTTCTATTCAAAGGCAACACTTTTGAAAAAAAAAAAGGAATTGGTAGGTCAAATTTTTACAATAAAATATTTATCTCGAAAGTATTATCAATTCAGCCTAGTTACTAATTGAAACTTTGAATACTGTGCTTGCCGCGTATGCTATGCTGAATGCGAGAAAGGTTCGACGTGCGGATGTAGCGGGATATCCACAAACATAGCCTTTTTTTAGACAATGTTGTGATGTGTTATCCACAAACATAGACTTTTTTTAGACAATTATGAGATATCTCAATATTTGAGTACTAAAAAATTTTTTTATTATTTTTACCAAAGATCTTATCATTTAAATTTGGGTGGTGATTTAAAATTCTTCCTGTATGACTAAGGTTAGGTCCCCAGCATATGGTAGGGTTAGCGCTGCTAAAAAGTTGTACTAGTTTGGGCAAAATTCCTCAAGATTATTCCAGTTTACCTACTCCTCTGGATAGTGTCACTGAACCTAGGCTTTAGCTAGTGCCATTTGGCAATAGTTGATTTTCTGCCAGCTTTCTGTTTAGATACAGTATTTTTATATCACGAAGGGACGCGCACTTTACTTGTGGTTACTAAGTGTACGAACACGCTGTGAATGTGTGTGTAAGTAAGCGCAGGAGCTCATGGCGAAGTCGGACGTGTGTGTTTATGTGCTAACACTACCCGTCTTCACGCTCACATTCACATCACAGCATGTTTGTACACTTGGTTACCACAACTAAAGCGCGTGTCGCTTCGTGTGATAATAATACTACACAACGGGTTCAACATGGCCCAGGCTCTGCTAATATTTTTAAATCGCCTTTAGAACTAAGTCGAAAAAAGTAAAATAAACTAGCTTCTGCTACCATTGAATTTACGATCTTCAGTCAGACTCGTCGCTTTTGACCCTTTTTGCTTTTGCTCTTTGGCTTTTATTATCTGCAAGATAATAAAATACTGCCTGCAATTTAGCCCATAAAATCTGATAGCATATTAAATTTAATCTTTCCCGGACTTTGTCTATGCTATATGAATTGATACTATGTGTGTGTTTGTCACCACATGTCTTCGAGGCGACCCATGCTAGATGTATTATGAAAAAAAGGGAGCAAGGTATGCCAAATTTTAAGGGCCGGCGTTATACCAAGGGCATGGTATGGAAATGGTATTTTACTTGCAAGGCAAAATTAACCTTATTGGCACGACTTTAGGGCCCGTTCACATGTACCACAATCACACCAAATCGCAGCGACAAAATGTGGGCAAGCAGTGGTTACGTGTGAATAGTGTTGTTGCAACTTCTTGTAGTTGCGTTGTCGCTTATACTTGCGATGTGGTTACGTTGTGGCTAGTGTTTGTAGACAGGCAGATCGTTGTGGTTGCGTTGTGGCTGCGACGTGACCTTGTTGTGGTCGGTATCGCCCACACGATTGAATTTGACTGTTAAATGAGATCCGTATGAATAAACTATTTATTTTCATACATATTAGTGCCAGTCCACGGGTTGTCGGTACCGTTGCGGTTGTGGCCGTGTGTTCGGGCCCTTAGAGATTATTTTTGCCAGAAGGTATGGCGCAGATTTAATTTCAAGTCGATAACTAGGTTTGTTTAGTTTTAAATCGTAAAAAATTACATTCACATACCATAGATAAGAGGCCGGCCCTTAAAAGAAGAAAATACTAAAATATCATCATGATATAACACTTCAAATTGCATCTTTTCCAGGTATGGTCATCAAAAATCTCATTGGACTACTAAGAATTATTTATTAATTTAGTCTTAGTTACTATGAAGTTTGTTTGTTATAAAGTTTTATGTTAATCGGACATTCATGTGTTTAGTAGTGAGACAAGTGGCCTAACACTTTCGGATAATGACGGAGTGGTCGGTCCACGATTAATAAACTGCCTTAAACCATTCGTGGTTAATGTGACTAAGATACGGATATAAATAAAGACAACAATGTAAGGAGGTTACGTCAAAGCAGTTGTAATAATGTCCAAGTTCGAATAATGAAGTTGGTATTCGCCGGGAATAATTAGTCATTTTCGACGACTGAAAATAATGCAAAGATTTGTATAAAATACGAAATGAACTGACTAAAATGTAATAAAAAGCAATATTTTGTGCTTAAAAGGTCGGGGATGTAAATACAAAAGATAGATACTCCAAACCAACTGTTTTGACGATCTCTAATGTCCCAACGTATGTTAGAAGGTTTGTAAGGACGTTGAGTTTCTAGTTATCTTTTTGTAATAGAGAATAGTATTGAAGTGTGTATCAGTATTTCATGATTGTTTTGTTACGGGAGTAATCTCAACTCCATAGACAACAAATGTTTACTGTTTAGTTTTTATTTGTGGGTTAAACGAGTGGTACAGATATTAGTTATATAATAATTGACAACTATTTTGTTTTCCCAAAATAAAAATTATGGTGACTTAGGTGATTTCGATGTTGAAAACGAAACGTGGAATTTGTGAACAATATTCAGTGGACGTAAACTTTTTGATACTGAGGCTTAATAAAGAGGCCAATTTAATAAAGTAGAGGATGCTAAATTATGTATTATTCTATAATAGTCATGCGTTATACGCCCACTGAATATAAATGACCTTTCAACTAGGTATCTTAAAAACAGGGATATATTGTTAAACCAAATTGTTCGAATTTAATAAGAGCTATTTTGGGTAGACTTTAAGTCCATTGAAAAAGATATCAAGTAGATAGTTCAATTGTTAGTAGAATGTTGCAGTGTGCCTCAAGTACTTGTTAATCGGAAGCAACGAATGACACGGCTACGTTACGATTATTATTTAATCGACTTCGGCTTGAAGAGAAGTGACAAGCTCTTAGTAGTTATGGTAAGGACACAGCAGTCTGGAAACATAAAAAATAAAAACATTTTTCCAATCAGCTGGTTGACCATGACCTGAATATAAATTTACGTAATTAATTCCTAGGAAATTCTTATGGCTTTGGTAATGTCAGTTCCTAGACGTCGATCTCCACCAAGCCACGTCGAATTACCTAAAATTAAACTTTATAAAAGATGCCTATAAGGTACAAAATTGACCAAGACGATGACGATGGTTGCAGACTGTTCCAATATCAAAGACTTGCTACCAGCCACGATACAAACTCGGTCACGACACAAACTCGAATAGTTTTCGTATTTATAATTAGTTTTAATTTGTTTTATGATAAGTGAATATTTTTCAGAAAGACGGTGAGGTTGTAAGAGTTGCTCATTGTGTGTTGATGTTATTTTTTATTTTGATTCCTATTTTTCCAAATATTACTTTGCTTCATGTTATTTAAATTCTTCATTCAGTTTTTAGTATAATTTCATTTGAAATTCGTGCCGTATTCATTTGTAAAGAGATACTGCGATTGCCCACCGAAGTGAGAAATTAGGCTTCCATCCATTGACATCACAGAACACCATTATAGCAATAATACGTTATATAAATATAGAATATTAGGCGCCGCGTCGTTGACTTTATATACGACGAAGACGAACACTCCAAACATAATAGAGAACAATTATTTTTTAATATTAGATTTTGCAGAACTGTTTCGGTAATAAGTGATCGTAGAATAAATACACCAAACAATACATAGAAATAATTTTATAAACCGATCGAAGAATTTGCGTTGGGCATAACAACTATACTTACCAATAATTAATTGTAACTCATGAATAAAGGAAAATGAAGAAGAGTTGCGTATTTAGTTACATCAGATGATGATACGCTTATTTAGCTCGTAAGTCCAAATAATAAGTGGCACGAATAATAATATTTGCCAAACTATATTGGTGGACATAAATTAGGTATAGAGCCTGGAACACACGAGCGCGCATGGTGTTTACTGCGTCTCTGTCTGTAAATGCAGGTTGTGAAAGTGTGCGTTCCCTACGAAGCGGTCACTTTTTTGTACCAACCCAATCCGTTGCCGCTGTCACACACACATTGACACGTGTACAATGACAGATACCTGCGTCCTTACCACAAACAAAAGGCCTCGCGCGCTCGTGAGTTGCAAGATCTATACGAGTAAGTAATGGTAAAAAAGTGTGAAATTATTTTTACTATTGGAGCAATGGAAAAAACCTTACAGTTTCTTTTACGTAGTGTCTTGTCGAGAGACTCGTATAAGTGATTATAAGCGTATGTGTGATAGAGACTGTATCCTCGATAGTAAGTAAAAACGATGGAGGTGTTCTCTTTTTGAAGTGAAACATGCGCCCGCGACGCGCCTTATCGCCAAGCGTGTGTCGGGAACGCATTTTTGATACATGTCAGATAGTACGGAATTTTGTAATACTAAGAAATTTTTATATGTATTGTAGTGTATAATATGATTGTAAGTTATGCAGCTGGTGGGTAGCAGTGGTCACCAAAAGAGTAATATTAAATTATTATTGTTAATGATAATATAGTCGAGGTAAGCCGGTTCTTGTATCTTTGTAATTCAGCTTGTGTTATTAATTTGAGCCTTTCGGATTCTGAAATTGTATGTGTTAGTTTTATACTATGAAATTATCAAAATTTAATGTGTAGGAAATTAATATTAATCGGCTGGCGAACCTAATAAGAATAATGTTATTGTACCGATCGTGCACTTCATTTTTTCTACTTAAAATAAGCTAAATGTAGCTGGATCTAACCTACAGTGAAACGCGTATTAATCACTCGTAAACAGTAATAGTCACAATATTATATACGCTTGACGCATTATGATGCCAAATATTTGTATACAATGTGCAGAAGAGTATAGTGTAGCCATCTGAAGCCTTAACTAAAGATCCAGCAACATTACGGCGCTATAACATTAGTATTGCTTTGTAGTTCCTACTCCCTCTAACTTGTTACTAAATAATGTGTGACTTCCTAACCTACCTTACCAACTATCTCTATTGTTATGTACTTCGCTGCTACAGAACCTTATATTTGATTACTATCTATGGTCAAATTAGTAATACTTATGTAAAACTCGTTAGTTGCATACCTACCTAATCAAACTTCTTTACAAATACTAGGTTAAATAAAAATTATTAAATTAATTGAATAGATTAATATATTTATATTTGAATGCATTTTGTTTCATCAAAATTATGAATTGCGCTGCGATTTTAATCAGTTTGCTCTATAATAATCTGTATTTCGTTGTTTACATATTACGGAGACAACTGTGATATACGGAATGCTGTCATCTTAGCTAAAGAAGATCAGGAATAAAGGTTTAGCTTGATATTAGCTAATTTTTGTTAGCAAACTTGTAAATATTCGGTTACTTGCGTTCAAAGAATCTGTCGAATAAACTAGATTACAGTGGGATTTATTATGATATTGTTATTATGATTAGAATTCATTTTTATATGTGCCGAATCCAAATGTTTCAGCGATTATAGTTCCATTCAAAATGTATTAGTGGATATATTTGAAGCGAAGCAAGGTACTAACTACTACTACTAAAATTGATCTCGATATTATACCGAACCACATATTAAGACCACTTGAGAGCCACTAACGTTTTACCATGTCCTCAATTTTTTTAGATTATCACAACAAATAACATCTACCTGGCTACTCATGTGTGACCACTGAAAAGCAAAAAAGCTAAGATTGAGTTTTCTGGTCTGTTTCAGATAGTCATTGAGATATTAAAACTAAAAGGTGTAACATATAAACAAGTGCGAGAACTTGTGGAGCTAAAAATATCCATCTTATTTTGTGAATAAATTAAATTATCTAGAACCCACAACAAGTGTCTTGTGCATCTATGCCTGCAGCAAGTGATTGTGTTTGTTTAGCGCTTATATTGTTGATGAATAACTTAATATAATTCCTAGGTTGATAAGCGATTATTTATAATTGTAAATCATTGAAGTTATTATTAGACATTCTCCACTGCTTATGTAACTGCTGTCTAGTTAACTACATAATATAGATGTTATCTTGCAAAATGTGCTTTATACGTAACTACGTTCTAAAGTGCTAACTTCGCTGTAATGTGCGTTTTCGCAAGAAGTAATATATTAATCGTTTTTAAAAACCTTAGTAGCAGTTGTGCAGTGGAATGTCAATTTAAATTTCAAGTTAGATTTTATTCTCTTCATATTACACAATGATGTCTATATTATACGCAGATAGTGACCGAATAAAGTTTTTGAATACAAAGAATATATTTTTATATATCCGACGTTACTTTTCCAAAGCAGTTTTTATAGAACATACATTTTATATTCCTTGTGAAATATGAAGCGATGGGATTGCAAAGGATTGGAACTATGATTATTATAACAGTATTGTTAACGGCTATTTTCCTAAGTAGCGGTGTTAAGAGACTTAATAATTTATTTTAAAATGCGGGCCGCCACACTGCCCTAATAATAATCAGTAGTGATTGAGAATTGGGTGAAATATAAAAAAAATGAACTTTGAACTGTGTTTTAATTATTTATTACTGATAAAAACGACAACACACACGATAATTAAACTTAGTAATTATTAAAAATGCCTTGCCATCGTTTCTTAAATAGCCACGATTATAATTTAATAATATAAAACATACATTAGAGATTATCAGTCTGAGTTAAATAATAATTCATTTATATAAACTACATTATACCGACTGATATTAAGCGACGGTGACGTTATGATGCATCTTAAGATAGTAGAGCTGCGCTTGCGACTCTAGTTCTTGCAGGGACTTCACTACTGGCGCCATCTGGGTCACGTGATCCTGCAAATGCCGGAAAATGCCTGTAAGTAACGTCTTGCAATACAAAAGGATAATAATTAACAAAAAAAGTGGTGAATGGTGATTCATTCTTTTTCAACTTTATTTTCATTCAGCTCAAGGTCGCTATTTATTTGTCAGTGATAACCCCGTAACACTGTGGTTTGCCAAGTAGGTCTGCGCTCGACCTCTTTCAATACGGATACGAATGCTTAAGAAATATTCTTATTCTCCTATAAATAGCGTCATGAGTTTCTTAGGCGACAGTTGATATGCAAACAAGGAATCCTACCTGATATCCAGAACCAGCCGATTTCTTCTTCTGTCCGTACACGACTTTGCCGTCAAACTCGTTGGCGGGCACGACCATGTCGTTGCTAACCTGCTGGATAGTGATGGTCAGATGGTCTTCGATGTCAGCCAGGTACTGCAAAGAAGTGAATATGGTATAAATTGTTGTGAAGTAAGGCTATCATATTAGTGTCCGTTACCCAGGCCAGATGTTGTCGAAAATGGTCATTTGAATCTTATAGATAATTAGTTTTACGGCTTCTGTAATTGTTGCGCACATTTTTAAATTTGTTGCGCTTATAGTTTTTTAATTATTTCACAAAAACATTTCATGCTGGGGTAACGTTACCCCAGCCAGACCTTTTTCTTTCTAATGGGAATATTTAAATAATTACTAGCTATAAAATTAGTTGTCTAGATGAAGTAAATGTTGTGCCTTATTTTGTATTTGTTCTTTCATCGGTTGCGGAGTTATTCGAGATTTTGCTGGGGTAACGTTTTTGGTTTTGCTAGATCTTTGAAATGGTTAAGGGGATTCTTATCATATTTTGTACATGGCTTCTTAGGAATTAGTTTAAATTTGTTCTGCAATAAAAAAACCAAAATAATACATAGCTTAAAGGTTATTTCATTAAATAGAAAAACATTTCAATTGGTCCCAGCACTCTCAATAAGAGCTCTAAAGACTTACTTTAAACGTTATTTTAAAGCTTGTAACTGCCTTCAAATGTACGTGAAGTTTCATTAGTCTCCTGTAAGTATTTAACAAGTTATGATGATATTGAGTTCTTCACGAGCACGGTCTTGATGCGCGCGGTGTTATTTGGCCACTGGATTGGATATATGAACTGAATGTTATGTCAATTATTAGTTTTTTAGTTCAGTTGTATATCAGTAAAATTTCAGCTCAGTACATTGGATAATTAATGAGATAATACGATTAAAGTCATCAGGAAGTGAATGATTGTGGTAACCCGACCAAGTTTAGGTGGTTACGAAAAAGCGAAAACGCAGAACATTATACTATCTTTTGAAATGTTTAGTATAATACACCTTACAATTTCGGTACAGACGCGTACACTGTTAAATACATTAATAATATAATAATATCTGTACTATGAAAACATTATTATTATCTTCCAGTTGCACAAACTTATCAAAAATCACTGATATAACATGTCGTTCGGTGGGACGCGGAAGGGGTGGGGTGAAGGGGCGCATTGTTTGCATATCGCACTAAACATGCTCCGTAATCACCAGGGGGAGTTAGCTTTCATAGCTGCCAATGCCAACAGTGGCAAATTTTGCAAAAACGAGATAGCGCTCTACAAAAGAAAGTGACAGCAACATCAGTGATGTCACATGCCCGATTAAATAGATACCCATCTTTTCAGTAGCTGCGATGATTTTAATGTTCATTAAAATATTTTATAATAACGATTGAAACTAGTTAAAACGGTCAGTGGGTCGTTTATTGTCTGTGATCATTACACAGTCCAATATGTGTATATTTAAATAAAAACTGTAACTGTGTACCTACTGTGTATTCGGAAATCTATAATTTAATTAAAAAATAATAGAAAAATTCTAAAAAGTAAAATTACTATCTGTAATTTTAATCTGTGATTGTTTTTAAGTATAAGTTTAATAATACTTTAAAAGTTCAATTGAAATGATTATATTACCTGTCAATAAAAATTATTTAATAATCACGTAGTTTTTTTTTAAACTTGTGTACATGTCTGTACTAAATTTGTAACACTATCCTACATATTTTAGAAGGTACCATAATGTTTTGCGTTTTCGCTTTTTCGTAACCACCTAAACTTGGTCGGGTTACCACGGTCATTCACTTCCTAATGACTTTAATCGTATTATCTCATTAATTATCCAATGTACTGTGCTGAAATTTTACTGATATACAACTGAACTAAAAAACTAATAATTGACATAACATTCAGTTCATATATCCAATCCAGTGGCCAAATAACACCGCGCGCATCAAGACCGTGCTCGTGAAGAACTCAATATCATCATAACTTGTTAAATACTGACAGGATACTAATGAAACTTCACGTACATTTGAAGGCAGTTACAAACTTTAAAATAACGTTTAAAGTAAGTCTTTAGAGCTCTTATTGAGAGTGCTGGGACCAATTGAAGTGTTTTTCTATTTAATGAAATAACCTTTAAGCTATGTATTATTTTGGTTGTTTTATTGCAGAACAAATTTAAACTAATTCCCAAGAAGCCATGTACAAAATATGATAAGAATCCGCTTAACCATTTCAAAGATCTAGCAAAACCAAAAACGTTACCCCAGCAAAATCTCGAATAACTTCGCAACCGATGAAAGAACAAATACAAAATAAGGCACAACATTTACTTCATCTAGACAACTAATTTTATAGCTAGTAATTATTTAAATATTCCCATTAGAAAGAAAAAGGTCTGGCTGGGGTAACGTTACCCCAGCAGGAAATGTTTTTGTGAAATAATTAAAAAACTATAAGCGCAACAAATTTAAAAATGTGCGCAACAATTACAGAAGCCGCAAAACTAATTATCTATAAGATTCAAATGACCATTTTCGACAACATCTGGCCTGGGTAACGCACACATCATATTAACCGCTGGTGTGCCGTAATTACAGACACAATTAAAAATTCATTGTCTCGCGTAGGTCTACGTTCCGGCAGACTAAGGGTTAAAGAACCTTCCTCTGGAAAAACTAATGAGCGCGATGTGATACAATTTTGTTAAAATTGACGGAACTTCACTGGTTTGCGTGTCTGAGAAGAAACATAAGGAGGGCAGCACAAGGTGTTCGATTACCAAGTGAATTAAATTTGCACTATTGCCTAAAAGTAACAAATCGCTTAATATCAGGTGAGTAATGAGTTACTACCACGAAGGGCTTGTTTGCCTACACAAATGCATGATTGAGTAAAGCACCAGTCCCATCGCCAACGAGGAAACGACTAGCTATCGACTATTTTTTCGCTCAATAAACGTACAATAGATGTAGGTCCTGTGTCAGTAAAACAGATACATATATTCATAGTTTATCATCGCTGACTGTTCACACCGCTTGGCGAGTATTCGTTTGTTGCAGCAACAACAGGTATCAGAGATTCCTCGCTCAGCGACGCTCGGTTGGCGGGCAGAACACACTCGCCGAGAGACTAACAATTAAACGCTCGTCTGAAATTAAAACTCGTTCTTAGTTGTACTCGCTTCTCGTTAATCGTCGGCGGTGGAAGAAATACCTCCGAAGCTAGTGGACCCTGGTAATACCTGTGGCTCGTTGTACCAAGTGCAGCAGCCTCTGGGGTGGTCGTCGGTGAGGTTGGTGTTCCAACAGTTGCGGCCGCGCGACGAACACCACTCGCCGTGGTACCACACCTGCGAACGAATGAGGTAAACATTCACTTCACTCATTACTTAACAAATGAGCTAAAAATCTAAGTTGAACCATGGATTTTTCGATTTACAAGGACTTTTGAATTATCCAGTTGCGTAACACATAATGGCAATGCCATTCTTTTTGACAATTCAACAACATTCATTAGGTACAGGCGCCAGCACATCAAGCTACCCGAAACTTTCCAATTTTCCCAATCAACTTTGAACCTTATGCTTTAGCGATAAAGTTGAAAATCTATTAAAGAAATTTGACAGATTGTAGTAGCTTGATGTGCTTGCGTCTGTACATTATACAGGGTTATTGGTAAAACATTAACAACCTCTTAAGAGCCTATACTACCTCAGCTAAAATTCACTCTTTATCTTACTCGCACGATACTGCTCGCGGACTGTGTGAAAGCGAGACAGAGTGCGGTGCTGGGCGGAAGGCAGCGCCAATACTTTAGGTATTTGCTTTTTACGGTGAAAATAAAGGTAATTCAAAAAAACTAAATAACATAAGACCTGCTTTATAGTTAGTTCAGTTAGCATGCAAAGTTTCATGATCTAATTTGTAGTATTGTTTGAATACCAGCGGTTTATTGTTCGGTTTAGAGGTAACTTTGGAATTTTTTTCTATCGAGAAAATTTTATGGAATCGTGTTTTCGTCTAACATAGTACTTAACATTAACCCTCAACTTTAGCATATATTTATTTCAAAATTAATACTGCGGTATTTTCGAAATAACGGAGGATCATGCTAAGCCATTTGAGGTAGTATAGGCTCTTAAGAGGTCATTGTAATCATCATTATGAACAACTTTTACTATGGGACCAAACCTGAAATCGCGAAAAAAAAATCTGTTGTTCCCTACATTTTGACGAGTTATACGAACATAAATGTAGGGAACAGCTGATTTTTTTTTCACTAACCCTGTATACACTATCGAGCAGACGATCTTTTCAAACTTATGAAGCTATCAATCAGGAATTTCCTTCGGATTGTGAGTCTATACTAAAAAACTCCATCCATCAATGAACTTAAAAAAATTTAAAAAGATTCTTGCTATTTAAATGTTATAGTATTCAGGATTATTTAACAGAGGATGTAAGGACATAATTATTCTCAGAAATATTGTTTTTGATATGACGTGATTATTGCACTAATTAATTATCTATTATTATTACTTTAACCTTTATTTACAAATATATCTTGACATGACATTTTAATCTTTAATTAATTATTCTTGTGACATTAATATTTGCTAATATTTCATAGTTATTTGCCACGGTGAAATTACCAAAATTGTGTTAAAACTATTGTTGCAAGTAATTGTATAACAATTTTGTGATTGTGACACAGTAAAAGCTTGAGATTTGTATGCCTCAAGGCGTAATATGGTTGAACTATGTTCTATTTTTTTAACAACTTTATGTAATTACCCCTATTAGAAAATAAATGAATTTGTGATTGAAAGCGTTTTACACAATTAGGGTGCAGCAGCAGATCAACTGAGTTAAAAATATTGTTGCTTGTTCTAAAATGGAGATTTCTATGGAGACAACGGGCGAAAAACACATCTCAGAGGTATTTAGTAGTTTTCTTGGTTTGATATGATTTGTCTCTAAGTTGTATATTTATATTTTTAAATTGTTTGTACCTTCTCCGGGACGGTGGAGACAAGACTGATGGCGAGCCCCATGCGCTCCGCACGACCCACGCGGCCGATGCGATGCACGTAGTTGGACTTCTCGTCCGGCAGAGTGACGTTGATCACTGATAAAAACAAACAAATTTTAAAGCTAAACTATAACTCATGTGTTTTAACTTTTAAAGGAAAACAGTCTAGGTAATACAAGTTTCAAGATTTCACTTGGTTGGTTTCCGAAAGTCTGAACAAGGCTGATAAAAAAATTCGATGGCAGGTGATTACTCAGAATTTTTTCACATTCTGTAGCTTCAAATGGGTAAATTCACTTTGATATATCATTGCTTATCGATCTAAGGGGCCGTCTCCACGAGCGAGAGAATCGCGGCGATATTATCGTTGTGCCATGTATTTCAATACAGTCTCTTACAACGTGTCTCCACACGGCGATATCATCGCGGCGAAAATTTGATGGCACGGCGAGACTATCGCCGCGATTCTCTCGCTCGTGGAGACGGCCCCTTATAGTAGTTATGCATGATATTAGTCACCGTGCAGGCAGACGCAGGTGAACTCGCTACCGCACGATTTGCGGTACCGTTCCCAGTTGTCGCAGAACCTAGGTTTTCTAATACAATCGGTCTATTAAAATTCAACAAAACCACTTACTAAACGGCAGTCCAGAGATATCAATACCCCTAGCAGCGACATCAGTACAGATGAGGTACTTGACCTGGCTGCTCTTGAACTTTTCCAGGTTACCCTTGCGTTCCGCCGGCTTGCGGTCTCCGTGTAGACAGACGCAGGTGAACTCGTTACCGCAGGATTTGAGGTAGCGTTCCAGGTTGTCGCAGTCTAGCTTTGTGCGGCAGAAGATTATGGCTCTGTAGGAGAATGGTTTAGTGATGTTATTGCACAATAGTGGCGAGAAAATCGCGCCGATAGTATCGCCGACCCATCAAATTATAACACGAGATTAAAACAACTCACCTGTCCATCTTATGTTCCTTGATGGCGCGCACGCAGTACTCGCCCTTGAGTATCTTGACGGCTTCCGACAACGTCTCAGGTGTAGTGTTGCCGCTGCGAATGTTGTCCTTTGCGTGGACGCCGTCCGTCTGTACGTGTCTGGTAATGTGGAAAAAGAATATTATTATTGGTTGGTATTGTGCCGAAAAATGCGTTTAAATTTAACCTTTACACATTTGTCCGTTTTGATGCTCTCGCGGACTATGGTTATTTTAACTTTTCACAGTATACACAAAGTTTATATTTGTTTGGCAGTGATTGAAAACTGCGCTTGACCAGGTCTGCACCGGCTAATCATCACTAGTAGTCTAATACTTAAAGAGTCATATGGTTGACTGCACTCAAATTATATTTCACTGGCCTCAAATTTTGTCCGGTTACAGTACAAGATAAAACTTAGCCCAATTTCCCTGGCAATCCAGGATAACATACTTGCGCAGAGTCTCCCATAGGCGATCCTTCTGTGGGTCTACGTTGACAACCACGTGGTGCACTGTCTCTGGTACTGAGTCCTCACCCTTCAGGTCCACCCAAGTCGGGAAGTGCATTAATTTCTCCTGAGAATTGAAGGATTTCGTTTTATTTTAATCTTTCTTTGTGATTCTTCTAGTCATCTAGTGGATAATTCCCAATATTCGATTAACAGTAGAAGTTAGAACATGTTGATTTACAATAAAACACTATTTTCTAAAAATATTGCTTTTAAAATAAGGACTTTACCTATCCATATAGTACAGAAGTCTAAAATAATTTTGGGCACTCATTTTAGACAAGGGCAAGAGATGATGATGAGTCTAAAGTGAGAAAATTTCCACTACAAACTTACGGCCATCTTCTTAACTTCGAAAGCGTGTAGCGTGGCGGAACAGACAACCATCTGCAGCCGGCGTCCATCGGACGTGATCTTAGGTATCTGTCTGTGAAGGCGCTCGATCAGTTCCCCGTAGCCTGCCTTTAGCAGACCATCCGCCTCGTCCAGTACGAAGAAACGACAGTGGGTGAGGGCTAGGTAACCTGTACGAGAAAATTGGACATTGGACATGGCACACCGTGGTTTCTTGAACAAGGACCTATCCATCCATTATACATGGTGATGCCTGCTTTTTATGTTATTTTATAGTATTTATTCACCGTGCACATATTTTTAGGGTTCCGTACCCAAAGGGTAAAAACGGGACCCTATTACTAAGACTTCGCTGTCTGTCCGTCCGTTCGTCTGTCTGTCACCATGCTGTATCTCAAAAACCGCGATAGCTAGACAGTTGAAATTTTCACAAATTATGTATTTCTGTTGCCGCTATAACAACAAATACTAAAAACTAAATAAAATAAATATTAAAAGGGGGCTCCAATACAACAAACGTGTTTTTTTCGGCATTTTTGCCTTGTGGTACGGAACCCTTCGTGTGCGAGTCTGACTCGCACTTGGCCAGTTTTTTGTACTGTAACAACTATGATCAGCGCGGTTGGCAGTGGAGCTGATTGATATCAAGTTATTATATATCTTCATCGGAGGGGCCCGTGGCTAAATAATAACAGCCGCACAGGTCGATCGATCAGGTTAAGCTACGCTTGCCGCGGTTGGTCTGCGGATGGGTGACCATCTTTACATACCGTGACCCCGCCGTGCCTCGGAAAGCACGTTAAGCCGTTGGTCCCGGCTGTAATTTGTGGATCTTTGACAGTCGTTACGGGTAGTCAGAAGCCCGAAAGTCTGACAACCAGTCTTACCAAGGGGTATCGTATTACCCAGTAACTGGGTTGTGGAGGTCAGATAGGCAGTCGCTCCATGTAAAATACTGGTATTCAGCTGAATCCGGTTAGACTGGAAGCCGACCCCAACATAGTTGGGAAAAGGCTAGGTAGATGATGATATATCTTCATCTGAGTTGAAATAAATACCAGGCCTGTTTCATAAAATGCCTGTCATTCAACCTTACCTCCTTGAATCAGATCCTCCAACCGCCCAGGGGTGCCCACAACGATGTCGATGCCAGCATTCAGCGCATTGATCTGATCCTTAACATTTATGCCTCCTACTACCAGCAGCTCGCGAATCTTTGGGTTTTCCAGATACTTCTTGAATTTTGTTATTTGATTGCAAGTTTGTTCTGCTAATTCTCTTGAGGGCTGTAAAGAAAGAGAGGTGTATTATTTCTTATTAGTTTTAAGCCGCGTTTCCATTGGGCAAGTCTTGCATGCAAGAAAGACGTCACACTTGTGTGCAAGTGATTTGAATTGAAAACAGGAATTTGTTCAACTTGCAGCTTGCATACAAGGTTTTAGTGGCATACAAGTAATAATCCTGCACATAATCTATACACCTGCGCATGCGCTTGCAACTTGTATGCAAATGAGCTGACTTGAGTGTTGTGTGTACAAGTTTAAACCTAATTGCATACTAGTTGCAACTTGTTTGCAAGCTGTGGTTTCCACTATACAAATTGCATGCAACTTGCAACTTGTATGCAAGTCATTTGCATAATGGAAACGCGGCTTAACGGTTACAATCATGCATTTCCTTGATGTTTTACAATTCAGCCGGTCTATTCTGTAAAAATCTCACTGTGAAAACTTAGGTGAAGTGAGTTTGTTTTTGCTAGGAATTGGCACTATTGACAGCTCACTCCACGCTCACTTCACCTAAGTTTTCACGGTGAGATTTTTACAGAATAGCACCGCAGGATGCATATTTAAAATAATAGACTTCTTGGCTTTTGATCTTTTAACATCAGATAGATTGCTTGCTTCGCATGGTTTTTACGATTTGTCAAAACATCGAGATTTCTTTATTTTAATTATATGTACAGACGCCAGCACATCAAGTCATTACAATCTGTCAAATATCTTTATGATAAATTTCAATTTTAATGAAACTTCATACGCATAAGCAGGACACAAAGGTCTAAAAAGTTAGTAGAGAACATTTTCGAAATGTCTTATTTAAAAAAAGATAATTGGGAATCTCTGTTTCTAAACCGGTCTAATTTGGCTGTAACCATATTTTTCGAAAATGTTCTCTACTAACTTTTTAGACCTTTGTATCCTGCTTGTGTGTATGAAGTTTCATTAAAATCGGTTCATTCATTTCGAATAATAAGGGCTTGAAAGTTTGTATGAAATGCCGTACGGCGTAAACGCTCTTAATAGATTTTCAACATTATCGCTAGAGCTAAGCCAGTTCAAAGTTGATTGGGAAAATTTGACAGAACCGAGTAGCTTGATGTGTCTGTACGTATAATATTAATCCATACTAATATTATAAATGCTAAAGTGTGTCTGTCTGTCTGTTACCTCTTCACGCTTAAACCGCTGAACCGATTTAGATGAAATAGAGAATGGTATAGAGATAATTTGAGTCCCGGAAAAGGACATAGGATAGTTTTTATTCGAAATCGACACTTATGCGTGTGAAACCGCGGGGCGCTGCTAGTCTATTATAATCATAATAAAGCTGAAGAGTTTGTTTTTTTTGTTTGAACGCGCTAATTTCTGGAACTACCTACAGTACCTACCAGCCGGATTTGAAAAATTATTTTTGCATTTGATAGCCTAATTCTTGAGGAAGGCTATTAAACATCACGCTACGACCCTTAGGAGACGAGCAAAAACAAAAAAGCCAGAAAACAAAGTATTAGCACGGGCAGGCGATTTGATGCGACAGGGTGGGTCAGAGGATCAAGAAATGTTACGCAAATGAAATCTCGAGCAAAAGCTAGTATACATAATTATACAGGGTTATTGGTAAAACATTAACAGCCTCTTAAGAGGTCATTGTGCTCATCATAATGAACAACTTTTACTATGGGACCAAACCTGAAATCGCGAAAAAAAAATTAGCTGTTCCCTATATTTATGTTCGTATAACTCGTCAAAATGTAGGGAACAGCTGGCTTTTTTTTTCGCGAATGTTTTTCCAATTACCCTGTATACAGGGTGTCCCGTAAGTCGACGTCAAGCCGGAATCGGAATCGGGTAATAGGCCAAGTCATAATAGTTATCAGAAAAATATTTGGAATAAAAAAAATTAAATAAAGTATGTATTTTTTGGAATGCGTATTAAATATGCCAAGTTTTAATGTTACTTGCCAAGCTCACATAGTACATTTTTTTCAGTACAGTCAGTCAAAGTTTGGCAAAGTATGAACTTTTAATATTTGGTTGGGCAAAAAGTGCCATATATTTATGCCAATAATTAAAAAAATACACAACTTACGATTTTTTTAAATATTTTTCTGATAACTATTATTATGACTTGGCCTATCACCCAATTCCGGCTTGACGTCGACTTACGGGACACCCTGTATAATATCAATGTATTGTATACTTAAACCATCTGGACTGATGTCATATTATGACATACATTGTTTTATATAACTGTATTGGTTTACGCGGCGCACGTCAGGAAAGCTCCCAGTCAGCATGATTTTTTTCGACATATTCAACAATTATAGTCATGATTCAATATTGTAGTTTAGGTTATAATAATATTATAATTTGGTTGATAAATTATTCACCTAAACATTCATGAATCGCCCCATCTATTGGTGGAAACCGTATGAAAATCTGTTTAGTAGTTTTTGAGTTTTTCGCGTTTACACAGACAAACGCGGTGGGGGGACTTGCTTTTATGTGTGTAGTGCTAGATAAGTTAAGTTCTAACTTTTTATCTTAGTTCATTCTCTCACTCACCTCAATAATAATAGATCGCGGCGCATTATTAGCAGGTTTAGCTTCTGCAACAGTGTCCGAAACCACATTCAGCTTCATATTCTCCTTTGGCGCTGTGGCAATGCCTATGTACTCTGCCGGTGGTGGGTACTGCATAAAGATGAAGTATAATATAATTCTAATTAATACAATTGACAATGTAGGCAAAAGTTTGTTGATAGAATTTGTAATAATACTCCATTTGAAATAATATTAGACATTTAAATAAACCTTTTTTACAGTCCATTCAACCGAGTTTGAATTCTATTGCGTTGGTGGCATGACATTATGGCAGCTGTAGTAAATAGTTGGCATTGTAACCACTTTTTTGCTTTTAATACCATCCTTCCATACGCAAAATACGCGCATTGACGTGGAGTTGCGGACACCAGCCCGTAGTACCTACCTACCATCCTTCCTAGAGTATAGAAGTCAAAATCAGTCGAAGGGACTATAAAAAAAAAGGTTTATATAAATGCCTAATCTTATTTCAAATGAAGTATAGGTAGGTGCTTTTAAGGTACATGTGTACATTTTTGCTTTTATATATATACAGGGTGGCAGGGAGATCGACGCGATCTTTTCTATAAAACCATAACCGGTGAAAAATGTCTACACTAGGGTGTATAGAAACATGGTTATAGTTTGCGCTTCGTTATCCCTGACACCCTGAACGGGGACTTCAGATTCACTTTACAGTTACATAATAATATACATTCATTTGAAAGACGCGGTCAAACCAAAATGGCTTCTTTTTTTAAAAAATTGTAGGAAAAGTAGCTTAAAATGAAGTCAGATTTTGTTTAATAGATAGGCATCAAAAACAATTTTATTGTTGAATCTGTAAAGTGAATAACAATCAATAACAAGAAATCTAATTACTAAGGTAACTAAGAATTTGTACCTTGAATGGCATCTTGCCAAAATTAAAGCTCATCTCAGCATTTTTGAGTACAACAGCAGGGAAGTAGCAGTCAGCACGCCTTTCAGGGGCGAGGGTATAGGCCACTCCGAGCGGTTCTCCATTCTTAGTGTAGCTGATCTCGCCATTGTTCAGGTTCAGTAGGCACCCTGAAATAATGCACGGTACCTTATTACCTATTTTTATAAAGGAAATGGTTACTACGTTGTTGGTCTACTCGTTGCATGCACTACTGCTGAACATGTGGTCCTGGTTTTGATGCCCGGGTTGGGCAAAGTGTTATTGGGTTTTTCAGGGATTTCTTAGTGGCAGCTCGGAGTCTGGATTGGTGCCCTGTTGATGGCAATAGGCTTGCCCCGTATTATATGGGACTTACCATGTAACAGGCAAAATGTGAGTACACCTCTGCCTAACCTTTCAGGGATTACAGGCGTGATGTTATGAAGTGGTTAGCAAGTGTGTACTTTGTAAAAACAACATACCTATGACATCATTCATTCCATATGCAGAACCATAGTCATCAAAGTTCTTGGCATTTGACTTCTTGCCTGTCCCTCCAAACCCGAAGCCCAGACGGTCTGTACCGAGATCCAGCCTCGCCTAAAAAATAATTATAATTTGATTTTAAAATTTTTTATAGTCATTTCATTGTCGAATATCTTTATTTACCAATGGAACAATAAACAAAATGAACTTATCCTAAGTTACATAAACTCATTATACTCTAGGCACTTTATGAGGCTAGTGATTCACCTTTCAAAGCTTACAGCTTACAAAATACACTTTACACACAATAATCATGGGTACATGATGACAATATTATACAAATTATTTAGTTATCATTTACTGATTTAACTATTATGCTGATTGCATGGTGTATGTATGTCATTTTTTATAGTAATAGCCAGGTTATGTTTATTTGTCAAAATGATATTAGAAAGTAGGACTGTTTTACACTAAATAAAACAGTTATTATGTGCTGAAAGAAAGACACAGCGTCAGTATGAAGAAGCTGTCTATGATTCTGGCTTCTAGGAGCATAAATATTGAAAAACATACCTGATTCTCTATGGATTTATGTTGATGTTACCTTCCATCTCCGGCAGGGGGCGCCACCGTTAGATCCGGCGTCCGACCGTTGAGGTTTTCATAGTGTCTTCACTCACCAGCAAGGGCCTTGCTCTGACGCTGTGTCTTTCTTTCAGCACATAATAACTGTTTTATTTAGTGTAAAACAGTCCTATTATATGCCTAGCAGAAAGACACAGCGTCAGTATGAAGACTTGTTTGATATCTGCTGGTGAAGGTAACTATAAACGCTATGTGAAGTAAATAAATGTGTTTAAAGAATTAAAGAAATTTGTTTCAGATTACACATTAATATTTAATATCAATTACCCAAAACAGTAAAGTAGTATAAATTACTACTGAATATAATCATTTAAAAACACAACAAACAATTTGGTAACTTCCCAACTTGAACAATCAACTTGTTATTGAAAACCTGAGAAGTTTAATCGTAACAAATCTTCCTCTTCATTATTTGAATTTTTAATTATTTCTCTGCAGTAAAACTTCCTGAAGGTCTTATCACTCTTCCAGTTTCCTCTGGCTAATATATCATCCACAGGTACATTTTCCCACCACCCTTTGGATGCTACGGCAGCTCGAATGCTTCCTGGGGAAGCTTCCAGATTTACATCTTTAAATATAGATTTAATCCAACCCGCTATGATAGTTCTTGTAGCTGGTTTTATTTCGCCTTTTATTGAAACAAATAGACTTGTAATGTTACTATTAAGGCGTCTTTGTTGTGAAGTTTGAATTAATTGTTTAATATGTCTTAAGGGACATATATTAGCATCTGGATGCATTAATAAAGACCATCCGGACTGTCTATATTTACTTGAATCTGTTTTTGATCCAAACTTGGGCCATAATAAACACTTTTCTTCTTCTTCTATGAAGTTGTTTTGAGATATATCCAATAAGGTAAGGTCATGTATCCTTCTGCCTGAAGCTAACAGTAAAATAATTGCAGTTCTTCTTGAAATATCAAAAAGTGAATTTGTGCTTGGGACTGTCTTCAACCAATTGAATAACAATTTTGTGTCCCAAATAGGGGATTTTGAAGACTGAGGTTTTGCTAATGCTATGGCTTTTAAAACTTGTTGAATAAAGAAATTTTTTGAAAGACCCTCTGCATTTGAAGCACAAAAGGTAGAAACAGCTGATTTGTGTAGTAAAATTGTGTTAACTGAAAAATTTCTTTTTAAATGCAGATCTGCTAAAAATCTTGCAACATCTTTACCATCTGGATTTTTGTGATTAATGTTATTTAGGGCACAAAACGATAGCCACCTTTTTATAGGGGCTTTGTAAGTATTTAGAGTGCTTTTGCGCCAGCTATTACTCAATAAACTGATCTCGTCCCTACTCCAGTTTGCTACTTGGTCTGACCACCCCCAATTTTCCAAGCCTGGAGGGACAACTTGTCCACTTGTGGGGGACAGAACCCCGTCGATCGATCTATTAGGTTCTTCCGCAGATCTGATATCGGTAATGGATTTGACAGGGACCTGGCTTGAAGATCGCTCAGCCAAAAGCACTGATCCCACTGTGGTGCTATTACTATGTATGTTCCTTTGGCCCTGTTCAGATGGTCCAGCACCCGAGGGATTAGGTTGGGAGGGGGAAACACCCATCCCAACTGGAAGTCCCAATCTTGACTGAAGGCGTCGCAAAAAATTGCTGACCCATCTGTTGAGTCCCAAGTTACGTATTGTGGGACAACTGCGGTTTCTTTTGACGCAAACAGGTCTACGTCTGGAACGCCCCATCTTTTGAATATAACGTTCTTGGCTTGGGATTGTAGTTGCCATTCGGGAAGAGGCTTTCCTCTCGAGAGGCGGTCTGCAATCCCGTTTAACCTCCCCGGGAGGTATGATGCCGACAGCGTTATGTTGTGCTGCTCGGTTAGGTGAAGGAGTTTGTTTGTTAGGCCCAACAGGGCTAAGGACCGGGTTCCCCCCTCGTTCCTTATGTAAGCTATGAGGGTCCGATTGTCTGACTGCAATAGGACATGTGCATCCTTCATGTGTGCACCTTGTCTGACTAAGGCTGCATACACCGCAAACATCTCCTTCACATTGGAATGCCATTTTTGTTGGTGGCAATTCCATTTGCCTGACAACATGATGTTGTTCAGGTGAGCTCCCCAGCCCGCGTCCGCCGCGTCTGTGGTGAGAAAGTGGGTAATCTTGGGGCTGTGCATTGTTCTTGCACCTTTGCCTACGTTTTTTACCCACCATTGCAACTCTCGAGTCACTAGAGGTGGTAACCCCCTCTTTTGCCTTGGTCTGCATCCCCTGAATGATTTCAGAAAAATCTGAGTTCGGCGACAATGAAGGCGACCATTTGGAGTTACTAAGTTCGCGAAATTTAGTACACCCAGCAATTGTTGCGTTACTCGGAGACAAGACTCTTTCTTTTGCAATAGGCTTGTTGTTAATTGTTCTATTTTTTGTACCTTTTTTAACGGAAGAGAAATTAGTTTTGTTTTTGTATTCCATACTATGCCCAAATATTCTATTTGCTGAGTTGGGGTGAGAAATGATTTTTGATAGTTTACATGCCAACCCAACTTTACTAGAGTACCTACAGCTATTTTGGTGTGTTCTATGAGTTGTGTCTGATTTTGACTGGCTATCAAAAAATCGTCCAAATAAACTATTATTCTTATGTTTTGTCTCCGAAGGATTTCCGCAATCCAATTGGTCACCGATGCGAAAGTGTGAGGAGCTGATGAGAGACCGAAAGGCAAGGCTGTTAACTGTAATATTTCGCCTCCATATATTATGCGCAGAAAACGCCTGTGAGTTTCCTTTATGCTCAAGTGAAAATATGCTTGATGGAGGTCGATCTTTGTCATCCAGTCCCTGTCTTGTAGGAACTGAATTACATCCAGTCGAGAAATTAACTGGAAATGCCGAGTCGAAACATGTAAATTTAGACTCTTTAAATTGATTATAGGGCGTATTCCCCCATCTGGTTTTTTGACTAAAAACATTTTGGAGTGAAAGCCGGGTGTCAACATTTTTGGTTTTTCCAAAATGCCTGCGTCCTTTAGCTGATCTATAGCTTCTGTCATCTTCTTGGATGGTTTTGTTGCAAACTTGTTTATTATTCTTTTGTAAGGGTAATGTAAAGGAGGTTTTTCTAAAAATGGTATGCGACTCTCCGCTATTATTTTTTGGATATATTGACTGGCCCCCAGTTGTTTCCATGCCTGAACATGGAATTTTAGGCAACCTCCCTTGAATACTCTGCTTTGGTTGTCACTTATCTTTAACATTGGGGGTGTCTTGGGAGCCTGTACGGCGAAAGGAATGCTTTTTATTATAATTATTCTTAGATTTTTTGTCCGAGTTATACTTATTTTTCTTATTAAAATTAGTTTTGTAAGATGGCCTGTGATTTTTATTGTTTAACTGACTGTTATTAATAAGTTTCTTCTTATCTTTTAAATAACTTGGCATGTTAAGCCATACCTGGGAGCCTCCTAGGGAATCAACAAGAGGGATGAGCGCTTCTCTATTGAAGAGATGCTCTGCACTAGGTGGAATGTTTTGTAACGCTACTTTAAGATTGATGTTACTAACTTCTTTTAGAATGCGTTCGCGTCTGACCTCGATACATTCTGCTCGCTTGCCACATATGACTTGCATACAGGATTCCATATTTTTGTATGAAGGAGACGTTGGACCAAATTTATCAGACAACTTATTAAATAGAGTGTCTGCATTGAGCTCTGTATCAGAACTAGCAGCCCAATTGACGACCTCCTGCAGACCACTTTTTAAAAGTTGTCTATTTTCCAAGACAGCATTTGACAACCCCGCTAACAATTGTTCTGTACTAGCTAAATAATCCGTGCCTTTATTAAGATGGCACAGCTCCTCGTTTAATTTTAAACCTATAAAGCCTGGTGTTGCTATATGTGTTTGCAAGTCCTTCTTATAACGAATACCCTTCCAGGCCTGTGAATTAAATTGTTGAAGATTGTTCAACTCTGCTAATTTTGCTGGATCGGCTACGGGTACAATTTTAGATTCGTCAAGACTTATTTTTAAATCTCCCAAACACACGTTATTATTATTAGGTGGCTTACACAACATTGGTGGTTTATTTAAAAATTGATTACAATTATTAGAATTTACGGAATCGTAACGGCCGCCATTATTATAGTTTGTACTAATAGCCGTGAAAATTTGCGGCATTTGAGCTACGCAATCTGATAGGTACGTAACCTGGTTTATGAGGGTATCCATACGAGGATCCGAACAGGTTCCGACCTGTTTGGACCTACGCCGCTTAGACCTTTTGTTAGGTGGTGGCGAGGCAAAACCTTCCTCGTCTTCCGAAGACGAGGAACTGCTTTGTGGTGAGCTTGAGCTCACAGCTCTTCGCCCTCCATCCGGAGCAGCGATTTGAGCTACGGGTTCAGGAACGGAATCCTCGCCGCTCATAATAGAAGGTAACTACTTACCGACTCGCCGTCGAATATACAACACCAACACTGCACTAAAACTTAGCACTATTTTCGAACCGAGAACAATAAGTTTTTGTCAGTTTTCAACTTGAGAAAAAACTTTGCTCCTATCACGACAAAAATCATAAACGCTATGAAAACCTCAACGGTCGGACGCCGGATCTAACGGTGGCGCCCCCTGCCGGAGATGGAAGGTAACATCAACATAAATCCATAGAGAATCAGGTATGTTTTTCAATATTTATGCTCCTAGAAGCCAGAATCATAGACAGCTTCTTCATACTGACGCTGTGTCTTTCTGCTAGGCATATAATATAATATTTTTAAATATGATGCAATGATACTGCAATTAATCTGATTTCTTTGAATAAATAAATTGATTTCAAAGCTTTGAAATGCATTGAGTTTTTAACATTTTATGGCTTTTCTACTTACGGCCTGTGTAGACCAGCCCACACGGCACAAGCCCTCATCAGTGACAGTGGCTTCATAGTAATAAGCCCCCTTGCTGTGCACGCCCTTAGTGGCCCTGCAGCCGTGCCAGCCCTTCTGGTCGCGCGACTGGCAGCGCAGCCCGTCCGGCGTCACTGCCAGCGCGTCCGTTCGATCAAAGAACGACATCGTCAATTCTGACGATATCGTTTGTATTATCTTACTCGTCTTCCCTTCTTGTACATCTTTCAAAGTCTCCCACACTATTTGAAGGATCGGCAAACAGAAAGCACCAGTCTTTCCGCTGCCTGTTTCAGCAGCCATGAGTACGTCTCCACCACCCAAGATAAGCGGTATTGCCTCGGCCTGGACATCTGTTGGTAGTGTCCAGTCCATCTCATCAATGGCCTTCCCCAGCTCTGGGAGGACACCGAACTCTTCGAACGCAGTCATTTAATGTACTTAGCTAGTAATTCTATAAAATATGTAATTTACACTTCGGCACTATACCAATATTTGGCATTTGCTATTTTGCGGACAGTGACAGAATGACGGTTGCTGTCTGTCTGATAGTGACAGTCTTGACAATTTGACATGACGCCAGAAGCGCCCTATTCTGCAATATTTTCCAAATTCTTCTTGTTACTCTTCATTCTGTCTCTGCATTCTCACATCAAGACATATGATTTGGAGTTCTTTAATCGAAGCATAAGTAGATAGCCTAGTTTAAGACATCGTAGGTCGCAAAAAATGCACTGATTACATACTGACATTTTCAAATGTCATGGCGCGTCAGAATGAAATAAGGACATCACAATGTTTATGTTTTAGTTATTATTTATTTGATTAAAAACATGCACGACAGAACCATTACAAGTTATTGCACAGTTAAATATATAGGTCATATAATTTTAATCACTTAGTAGCCATGAAATAAGCGAAATATGAACTATCGATATTATTCAACAGTGACATGTTAAAATCACCGCATTTTCCCCACATAATGCCAATACCAAATAAATCCGGATCAACTTAAGATTCCTCGCAGTTTGAGGAATTCCCCGCAGTTTGAGGAATTCCCCACACATTGGCACCGCAGACAGCATAGCATGCACGGCAGGCAGCATAGCATGCACGGCATAGCATGCACGGCATAGCATGCATGGCATATCATGCATTGCATAGCATAGCATGCTTAGCATAGCATGCTTGGCATATCATAGCATAGCATGGCATAGCATAGCATGCATGGCATAGCAGCGTGCATAGCATAGCGTGCATAGCAAAGCATGTATTGCATAGCATGCATAGCATAGCATGCCCAGACCTCCGGCGACTGCGGTTCACCGGCCCTCGAACTGACGGTCCGCGCTGGGCGCGTAAGCATCAACATGGAGCTTCTCGAGGAGGCCGCTTTTACAGGCCTGGAACCGGGAGTCGGCAAAGAGCGGACCTGTCGACGTCGAGCAGGAGGCGCTGCGACGCGTCCATGCCCCGGGTCTACGCACAGTCAGCAAGGCGCCAGATGTACTGGTAAACCGCCGAAATTGCGCAGCTGCGCGTCACGTGCGTGGCGGTTAGGCGCCAGTACACCCACTACCGGAGGAGACGTCTTTGGGTCCCTGACGAAGAAGCCGTGCTGGAAGAGGTGTACCGCGCGGTGAAGGAGGCTCTTTGGCTGGCCGTCGGCAAGGCAAGACGTGAGCCAGGGAGGAGATGTTGGAGACTCTAGACGGAGATCCGTAGGGGCGCCCTTATCGCGCGATCCGAGGGAAACTTCGAGCCGCGGTGCCCCCACCTCGGAGAGTCTCCAATCTGAGCTGCTGGGAGGAAGTGGTCGCAGATCTCTTCCCGGCAAGAGAGAGAGAGAGCCTGAAGACGAGGACGCCAGCTTCCCAGAGGTGACACAGGCAGAGGTGGTGGTAGCCGTGATGCGGCTCCGGGTCAAGACCATTGCTCCGGGCCCGATGGGATTCACGGCCGCGTGTTAGCCCTCGCTCTGAAAGAGCTGGAGCTCCAGCTGAGAGGATTCTACTCAGCGTGTCTTAAACAGGGCCAGTTTCCTACTCAGTGGAAATCTGGGCGTCTGGTCCTGCTCAGGAAGGCGGGGCGCCCTGCGGTCTCACCGTCCGCGTACCAGTCCATAGTGCTGTTAGACGAGGTCGGTAAACTGTTTTAGTGGATAACTGCAGCCCGCCTCTTCGGCCACTTGTACAGAGAGGGGCAGGACCTGGACAACAGCCAGTTCGGCTTTCGTCATGGGTGATCCACCGTCAAACTCAAACTCAAAGCATTTATTTCAATTAAACCAATTACAGGCACCGCGTCGCCGCGATATCGCGAGTGAGGGCCCGGGCGGAAAAACTGTCCCGGGAAGCGTTGGCGGTGTCTTTGGAAATTTCAAACGCCTTCAACACCCTGCCCTGGAGTTGTATTCGGGAGGCAACATTATGCCGATCACCCCCATGGATGTCGCCCTGGGAGGGGGTGCCCTGGGGGTAGCGGCGCATAGTTCCACGCGCGCGCGTTCCTCTTACTCATCGTGAGCGGAGTCAAACACCTCACTCAACCCCCCCCCCCTCTCCCCCACGACCCGAGGGGCCCGCGGAAGTGGGCCGGCACCAATCGGGGGTTTCAGAAGGATCGTACGTTCTCGCAATGTTCCCGCGATCCCCGGCGTAGGGATTCAACACCGGGGTGGTTTTTGGTGAAGGTCCAAGAGTAAAATAATCAGCACATAGAATTTATTCGCCTTTTTATTTTTGACACCAGTACAGAATGATTAATAGAAAAGACACACGTCATGTTCCTAACAAACATTCAAACATCCGTCATCTTCCATACCAGCCAGTCTGAGTAACGCTTGCAAACCTCTTCTTAACACTCCTCCTCAAGCGTTTCCCTCTGACTTACTCTTAGGCACAGGTTTTGTCATAATGTCAGCGACCATCACATTTGTTGCGAGATATTTCAATTTAATAATTTCCTTCTCTAAGGCCTCTCTAACAAAATGATATCGTAAATCGATATGCTTAGTCTGCTGATGGTTCACTGGGTTTTGTGCTATAGCCATTGCTGACTGACTATCCGTGTGAACTGTGATAGCCTTTTCTTGGAAGTCCAGCAATTCCCCCAAGAACCTTCTCAAAAATATGGCATCTTTAGCAGCTTCCGATAAGCTGACATATTCAGCCTCTGCCGTTGATATGGCTATGCTTCTCTGCTTAGCACTCTGCCATGATACTGCTCCTCCTGCCAATGTGAAAACATTTCCGGAATAAGACTTTCTATCTATTATATTCCCTCCATGGTCAGCATCAGAGAAACCTTGTATCTCTGTACTATAGGCATCGTTTGAGTACACGAGTCCCATGTTCTTAGTACCTTTAAGGTACCTTAGAATCCTCTTGGCAGCACTCCAATGAATATCTTCATAGCAGTTGCAGAACTGGCTCATAATATTCACGGCATGAGCCATGTCTGGCCGCGTACACACAGCCAAGTAACATCAGTGATCCTATCAACTCTCTGTAAGGTATTTTGTCACTCGGTGTGTGTGAGCCCTCTGGCTTTTTGAAATGTTGACCAGGTACTGCAGGTGTGGCCACTGTTTTACAGTCCTCCATGCCAAATCTGCGTAGAAGCTTCTCTATATACTCTTCTTGGTCAATCTTTATGTGGCCATTCTCTTGCTTTAGCCGCATCCCTAAAAATAATTCAGCTTTTCCTAAATCTTTCATCTCGAATTTGGACATAAGTTCTTTCTTGACCTTATGCATTTCTCTGGCATTGTTATAAAAGATTAGGATATCATCAACATAAACTGCAAGTATTATCATATCATTCTCGATTCGCCTGGTGTAGACACATGGTTCATTCTTGCAACGGTGGAAATTCAGACTCTCTAACTCTGAATGAAGTTTAGAATTCCATGAACGTGGGGCTTGTTTCAATCCATAAAGAGATCTCTTCAATAAGCATACATGGTCTTCCTTGCCTTTCTCTTTGAAATATGGTGGTTGACGCATGTAAACCTCCTCATTTAGATTCCCATTTAAAAACGCTGTCTTCACGTCCATATGATTTATTTGCAGTTTCATCTGCGCTGCTAATGCTATTAACAGCCTCAAAGAGCTATGACGCACAACAGGAGAGAACGTCTCATCTACCTGGTTCTCATCAGTTTTTAGTCAGTAAGAGTCTGACAGACCGCTCCGGGCGGAGGACATCCATGAAGATTTTGCCACCAGGGACACAAAAAAAAAGTTCGGCTTATGGTACTACTGCGTCGACTGCTGGGAGGACACGGCGCGGCCTCCGTTGGCAGAGTGTGCCGCTTGGGAGGAGCCGCGTCGTGCCCTCATCTCAGGAGTGGGCAGTGACCTGTCGCTGCCGGCCGTAGTCGACTGAATAGTCGGCAGTAGAGTCAGGACTCTTCGCTGCCGACCATGACGAGACGGTTGGACCTAACCCAAGGAGGCCCGCAGCAACGGGCTGGCACCAGTCGGGGGTTGCGGAAGGATCGTACGTTCCCGCGACCTACGGCGTAGTTGTGAGATAGAACACCGGGGTGGTTCTTATCAGTAAGAGTCAGACAGACGTCCATGAGGATATTCCACCCGGGATAAAAAAAAAGGTTGGTTTAGCTTATTAAGGTTAGGTTAGGTTCGGCATAAGGTCCCCCCCCGGTGGGTTCCCGCATTGTCGAGGCGGGGAGGCTCAGTAGCCGTGGCTTGGCCATCCACGGTGAAGCGAAGAGGAACCCGAGGAGGGGCCACTCGTCAGGGCTTTTGCCGGTAAGCCGACGATGTAGCAGCCAACAAGTAGGTTGCGGTGCCGCTTGGGCGACATTGCAACTGAAGCGGGCCGCGATGTCGTATGGAAGGCATCGCGGCTGAAGGTTAGAGGCCGCGACTGGAGAGGAGTGCCAGTATTGCGGTGCGCCGCTCTCCTTACCTTCCGCGACCTTGACGGGGTCGCCACCGTCTGATGGCGTAGGGGCCGCAGGGGAGGAGGAGTGTTGGTATGACGTTAGCCGCTCTCCCTATTATTTACGGCCGAAAATGTAAAAAACAGGTCGTGGTGGTGTCCGAGGCTGTTAACAACTTCCTCGCAGTGACAGCGTTGTGGCAAACTACAAAGAGCGATAATCTTGGTTTTATTACACGTGTAAAGCTATGACGCTATCTTTGTGCCGAAAGGATTGATGCCAGTTGATCGTCTATAGTCTCCTTTAGAATTCCATTGTGGAATCATTTTAGAATTAACGAAGGTCAGTGAATGTCTCTTCTTAGTCTGTGGTGTAATGTCACTGTTCGTTCAGTTATATATGTTCTGTGATTCAGTTACGAAAGCAACATAACCTATTTTTTCTATGTCCACAATCAGCATTATATTGTAGTCTTTGTCCACAATGCTATTTTTCGTAACTCAATTATAAAATGGAGCTAGAACTTCTCCAAGACGCGGGAACAAAAAATCCAACAAAGATGTCCTCTACAGGAAAAATATTAATTTATGTAACCGGAGGCCTAGCTGTTGGAGTCAGTATTATTTGTATACCGTTCACCGTACCAGCACTAAGGAAAGTTTGTTTGCCTTACGTTCCTGCTACCACAGAACAACTCCTTGGAGTTAGCAAAGCTTTGGCTGGTCGCAGTGGTAAACTATTAGATGTGGGTTCGGGCGACGGAAGGATTGTGTTTACAGCGGCCAAATTAGGGTTCCAAGCAGATGGAGTAGAGTTAAACCCCTGGCTAGTCTACTATTCTCGAATCGCTGCGTTACTGAAACCGGAATACCGAGGCAGCAAATTCTTTCGGTGTGACTTATGGAAATTTGACCTAAAGCCATATAACAACGTAGTGATATTTGGAGTTGAACAGATGATGAAGGACTTTGAACATAAGTTATTAACAGAGACAAGCAAAGACACAGTGGTAGTGGCATGCCGGTTCCCATTGCCAAATATAACTCCTGTAGAAACAATAGGGAGTGGTGTGGACACTGTTTGGAAATATGTTGTGAAAAGATAGACCGGAATGAAAACTTAATTATTTTTTTATAGATTAGTTTAGTTATTAAATAATAATAATATACTATTAACTGTACAAACATATTATTTCTAAAAGCGGCCACTTCTTTTCCTGCCTGTGTACTTGGTATCAGCCTTTGTGTCCTTGCCTTGTTTCCTTCTACGTTCCTTTTTCTCTAGAATCCAAGCTCTTGTGTTTTTGAGTGGTTTGCCTCGACAATTTCTAGTTGCTTCTCTTTTAGCATACTTGACTTGCAGGTTGTTGTCCATTTCATCAGTTCCTACAAAACAGGAATATCGCTTGATAATGTTGTCTAAAATAATCACACAAAGATAATTAACCAGTTGAATGCCGTAATTACAGTAACAATTAAAAAGACATTGTGTGTCACATGGGTCCACATTCTGGCATACAAAGGCTCATAAGTCTAGAGCCACCCACTACTACCCGGTGCAAGCCTTTCATTGCTGCCAATCTGTTGAGTGTCATACTAGCTGCTAATTGATAATATGACAAACTGGGTCTATTACAAGCCATTCATTCAACAATTACCTAATGCTTGAGGTAATGGAGCAGATCCTCCAGTCATCAGAACCAAGAAAAACTTTTTGGCTTTTGCAGAATTAGGGAAGTCTACAACTACACCTCCATAGAAGCCAGCTTTCATGGCTTGTGAGGTGACTAGATCCATTTGACTCTCATTCTCTGGGTAGAACTGGAATACTGCTCTGGCTGATCTTGACTGAAATCAAATAATACTTGGTAAATCATTGAATAATAATAACAAAACAGATTATTAGAAATCATGAAAATAGAAACTGAAATGCTTTCATGTAAAATGAGGTGGTTTGTTTTTCTGAGTCAAGCTTCTTCATTTATATATTTGAGGAGCTGGGGAACAAAAGCGGACTTGTCCACTGTACTCGAATTTTTTATTTTTATTTTTTTGCACTCTTTAAGCTCATATCTATCGAACCCCGGAGTATTGTGTATCAAAAGCGGTCCGATCTTAGAGAAAAAAATTGTTAAAAATGATGATTTCGTTCAAAAGCGGACTTGTCCTGTTAGAAATTTATTAAAATTCTAAGGGATTTTTTCTCCAATCAAAACCGGACAAAAACGTAAGGAGAATTGCCGTTAGTACGAAAAATGTCAAACAAAACCGGACAAGTCTAAAAAAAATCATTGTTTTTTTGTTATGATATCCCTAAATCAGTTGTGGCAACACTGCTAAATTAAAAAAAAGATAATCAGCTGTGTGACGGTCATTGCTTTCGTAATTTTGAGAAGAATTTTCCTAGAAAACCGACAAAATTATGGACGGAATCGAAGAAATAGTGGCCAATATAAATGACGGCTCACGTAAACGAAAAAAAAACAGGACGGCAAGCGCAAAACAACAGGGAATCGAAGTGAGTGTAAAATTATACCTACCGGTGCGTGTTTGTTATTATTCTAACCTATGATGAATTTAAAATTGCTATTATTTTGTTTTAGGTACGCAGATAAAGACCCCCTTGCTTTGAATTTCGTGTCTGCGTGTGAACATAACAAGGGAAAATTTAAGTGCCAGACTTTGACATTAAACGAAATTGTTTACAACCGCAAACTACTATAGGAAAAAATTGGCAAAAAATTACAGGATATTTACTTGTCACGGCTCATATCACCATGCCCCATAGAAAGAGAAAGATCGAGAGAGGAATCTCGCAAACCGCAGAGGAATAAGTACTTTGTGACATACTTTCTCTTCCGTGATTCAAAAAGGTTAGTAAAAGTATGCAAATCTTTTTTTTTGGCTGCTCTTGGGCTCAGTAAGCACAGGGTAAACTTTATTGCGAGCAAATTATATGAAGGCAAAACGCCACTTGACGGCAGAGGAGGAGACAGGAAAAGTTTCAAAAGTATTGATAAAAAGGAATCTGTAAGAAAATTTCTCGGTGGTTTGCCAGCAAAGGAGTCACATTACAATCGAAATAAATCAAAAAGAGTGTACCTGTCATACGAGCTAAACGTAAAAAAGTTGTGGGAGTTGTACAATAATTCAGCGACTGATGATTTGAAAGTCTCACAAACGATGTTCCGAAATGTTTTTGAGAACGATTTTAATATTGGGTTTGCGTCACCATCTTCCGACATATGTAGTACCTGCGAACTGCTGAAAAATAGGCAGAAGACTGAAAATAATCCTGAAGAACTTCAATCATTGAAACTTCAACTCCGAGTTCATAAAGCTAGAGCCAAAGCGTTCTTTTCCCTTACCAAAGAAAAACCTGAAAATTCTATGACAATATGTTTTGATCTCCAACAAATTCAATCCCTTCCTAAAACGCCAATCCAGGAATGTTTTTATTTACGACAAGTTGGACTTTATTCTTTCTGCATTACTGATATGCCTACAAAGGAGCCACATTTCTTCATATGGACAGAAAACCAAGCTAAAAAAGGCGCCACCGAAATTGCGTCTGCCCTTTTAACATTCCTGATGTTTACTGATTTTTCTGAAGTGGAAGTTTTACGCCTTTTTTCGGACGGGTGTGGAGGTCAAAATAAAAATGCACATGTCGTCCACACTTTGATTTTCTGGTTGAAAAACTACGCCCCTCAAAATGTCGCCAAAATCGTACTAACCTTTCCTGTACGCGGTCACAGCTTCTTGCCGGCGGATCGAGTGTTCGGGAGGGTCGAAAAGGATTTGCGGAAGATGCCTTTCATTTTGGATCCAAAAAAATATCATGAGGTTTACGCAAAGCATGGCAAAGTTCATATTTTAGCTGAAAACTGGAACCTTTACAACGTCAAAAACCTTGAAGACTATTACAAGAAAGTGGAAAGTATTCGTGATGCAAAGAGAATAATAATAGAAAGAAAGTCAACCATCATCCAAACAGAAACTCCTAGTCAATCTCAACAATCAACACGAAGAAGTCAGGGCCGTAGTCGTGGCAGAGCACGTGGCCGAGGCACTGCAAACATACGAAGAGATCCTACTGCACGTTTAAATCACGTAAACTTTGGTGTGAAAGTCTTAAACACCTATTATGGAGATGAATCATCAGAAAATGCTGTATCATTGTTAAAAATGACAAAAACCATCCGAGTTTACTACAAAGATTTTCAATGGTTAATGAACTAAAACCAAACAAGAAAAAAGATGTTGAAACACTCTTAAAGAAACAATTCGGAGATAATTGGATGGATAATCAAGAGCTTGATTGGTTTAAAAACAATATATTCCATACCTCACCAGTGGCAATTGCTGAAACAAGTCAAATAAATGACGAAGACGACGACCACAGTGACGATTGTGACTGTTGCGAACCAGATGTGGGAGAGTTCATATAATTTTTAAATAAAAAAATACAATAATAGAATCTAGTTTTCTTTCATAACCGGACATGTCCATAACTCTTTCAATCATAACCGGAGTTGTCCACCTTTTGTAATCAAAACCGGACTTGTCCATTACAAAAAAAATAAAAAAAAATTGAAAACGCATAGTTTTATGACCAACAAGCAGGCTGTTAGTTATGTTGTATTAAATACTAATTATACTGAAATGCACAAAATTACAGCCCATATGCATATACCTATTTCAGTTTTTTTTGCTCTAGTGTAAAATTTGATTAATTGGACAAGTCCGCTTTTGTTCCCCAGCTCCTCATTTATTTTTGTATATTTTATACACACAAACTCACGCCTTCTTCCCATCGGGATAGGCAGAAACTACAGAACGCTACCTGCTACGATCCTTTCATACTCCTTTTGCTTAATTTATTTATGTTAATACATAAAACCAAGATACAGTTTATAAAAAAAGTTTTACGTACCAAAGAAGCATACAAGGAACTAAAGAACTGATGGAGCCTTTTGACAGGGTGATGTGACTTCTTATCAGCATTGAACAGCCACTGCAGGGCTGACACTGAGACTGCTCCATCAAAACACCCTGCTCTGAATGGCACTCCTTCACCCATGTCTGATAGTACTAGGTCTCCTTCTGTCTCCCTTTCTTTGGCTACCTCTGAAATGTATGTTATGGTAACAGGCTACAATGTACAAGTTCCAAGCTAGCTATACAATTTCATTGCTGTATATCATGTTTAAAAGTAGATTTCAAAGGATTACAAAGACGCTTAACCTCTTAATTACCGCTAATGAGACACAATTGGTTTTCTATTGCAATGGGCCGTTATCGTACCACGCCAGGATTGAGTGGTTAATGCTATTATTTTGAAAGGTTATTGTGTTGATGTAAAAATTGAGAAATTTGGGTTTAATAAGGTACTCTGTCTCACCCTTTGGGGAATACATGCGTGATGTTATGTCTGTTACGTTGTTATGTTAAAAGCTGCGTCATTTTTGTAATTAAAAGCTTGAAGTATAATGAGTTACCTACCAAGCATAGAGGGTGATATATCCATGCCAATCCACATGTGTCCATTCTCCTCTAGGACTGTGCCAGATAGGCCCGAGCCGCATCCAATGTCCAGGAGAAGACATGGAGTATCCTCAGGTAACAGCAGTAACTCCAAGCATCTTTCTGTCATTTGTGCTTGGATATCCATAATACGTGAACTGAAAAATTAAAAATTCCCAATATGTAGGCATCTTATGACCGAGTTTGTGATTGTCGGGTATTTTTGCTAGAGTGAACTTACTTCTGAGTGTACTTTCGGGCTTCGTCTTCATTGTAGAACTAAAAAATAACAAAACATTGGTAAATAATGTAAACAAATGAATTTTCTATTCAGTTTTATGTTTATAAAAATATGCTTACAACTTCAGGTGGCGCTTGGTGTTCTGGTCTCTTTGACATTGTTATAAATTGTATCAGGAAGAGCTACAATTAAATTATTTTTAATAAAAACAAAGCGACACGAGACCTAACCTCAAAAATTATAGATGACATTTATTTTGACAATTATTTTCTGAATGTTGTTTGCTGCCCAAAGAGTAAAGCAACTATGTTGCTGCCACAGATTAAAGTACTTCGTTGCGTTCATGAAATCATTATTATTTCGGTCGAAAGATGCCACTGTTGTAAGACCTCCCCAAGCGTTGCCACATCAACCGGTCGAGCGGTCCTTTGCTTCTAGCATCCAGTGCCAGCGGATTCGTTTACTAAATATTGAACCTCAAAATTAGTGGATTTTATTTAATGATTCCTCCTCTTTTTTAATTGTCTCTGGTTCAGTACATGTCATTTGTCAATGTCAGCTGGTACAACCGTACATGTCCATGTTATGTCCATGTCAAATTGTCAATTGTCAAAATAACGCGGGAGAACACAGCATCACTTCATTTATTCATAAAACAATTTACATTGTGTTGAATGTGTTGATTACTTGATTATAATATACACCGTGGCATCTCTCGTTAGAGAGTAGTTTATTCCTAGCAGGTATATAATCACAGAACACTATACTCCTAGCGGAGAAGAACGTCATGTTCATACAAAAATGTTGGTCTAAAAGTAAGACAACTAGCGTCGCTTGTGGGCCCCTTTGGCAACTTAGACATGGCGCGAAATTTGAAAGTGTGCATGTGTGAGTATGCATGTGTTTGTATGCATGAGTGTGTATGCATGCGTGTGTATGGTTGTTGTGTTTGTGTGAGTGTTCTTTGGTGATTTGAATTTGTAGTTTATCAGGAAGAGCTCGCTCTAAAACAAATTACTAATTCATATTATTAACGAGTTTTTGATAATAATAGGAATCAGTAATTTATTTAGAACGTGCTCATCATGTTACTTGAAGTTCTAAAACAGAATTAAATAAAAGCACAGTTTAACGTATACAACTTTATTTATGAAGGAAACCATAATCAATAAGACACAATCATACATTACACGCCAATTGTTTGTAAATGGTACACAAGGCTACATAATTATGAAGCTATAATTTCCAGTATAAGGTGATCTCGAATTGTATAGAATTTTCGTACAATGAGGTGTCAGTTTATACTGGAAATGTTTATCAGTGTATGTGCAGTACCTAAGTGTAAATTAAACGATCTCTACATCCTGTGATTCTTCCTGTTTTTGGTCTTTTAAAATTAAATTAAGATTATTATTTAGAACTATAGAGAACTTTTCTGGCCGATTGATTATTTTCTAGTAAAATATGTATGAATGAGAATAAACATTTATTAAAAATTAAGTATTCATAATAAATATTTCATCGTAGGAATAACTTAATTTTAAGGTTCAAGAATTATAATTGTTTTTTTAGACAGAAATAGTTAGGCTAACATAGTTTATAGATGAAGTACCAATTAACGTAAGAGCACATTTTGTATAATTTTGAGTTATATTATAACATTGAAATTTAGAATTCTCCGCTGTATCGAATGGTATTATTAAAAACTTTCTATAGTTAAAAAAAATGACCCATAAAGTACAAATTTTTGGACTGCGACAAACGATTTATGACAAAAAAAAATTATTTAACATTTATCTTCTCAGAAAAATAAAGTAAGTCATCGTATTAAATTATTTAGTCCATTACCTTAAACCTCAAATCAGACAATTAGTTAAATAACATGTTCCTTACTTTAATTTATGATAAGTTTTTTAAGAATTATTCTCTTACATTAACATCTCACAAAACTATCTTTATTTACGCTCCTTACTATAATATGCATAAAACGTTACAAGTAGAAATCAAATTCGTATTTGCTTTATTTTATTTTGTTTTTTTAAAAAGTTCGTTGCTAAAATACTGAATATTTACATTAATTTGATTCTCATTTGATACCAGAAGTATCAATTAATATAAGGGACAAACCACGGTTTTTCAGGAGAACCAAAAAACGATTATATTTGAGTGGATTAAAATATAGCATGTCCCTTACATTAAAAAAACATGTTTAGTTGTGGTTTACGTTACTAATATTTTATGTGTAAACCGTCGAGCGTAGTGTAAGCAGCAAGAGAAATAGAAAGTTATACGTAATTCTATTGTAAAGGACTTTTAGTGTTGTAATTATGTAACTATAAGATTATCTACTAAAATTTATGGCATTTTAACACCATGGAAATAAGTTCTTATCATGACTAATGTTGGTATGAACCAATATTAATCATTCAAAGCAAATATATACGTTAGTTTCAGGTTTTACAGCTTAGCCATCACAGATTTAAATGAATATTACTAAACAGTCTATAAAACTTGAGTTTAAAACTTCTGAAAAGTAATAGTATTCTAATAAACAGTCTTACAAAATCTATACTTAGTAATTGAATGAATGTACTGGAAACGAACCATCCCATTTCAACTTTCACTGCCATCATGCTAGTCATCTTTCACACAATTCATGCACCTCTTATTCGATCTTCTTCCCTGACATCCGTCCGTCCCTTCTATTCGTCATTTTAACTTTCACTGCCATCTTCTAATCATCTTTCACAAAATTCATGCACCTCTTATTCGATCTTCTTCCCTTACATCCGTCCGTCCCTTCTATTCGTCATTTCAACTTTCATTGCCATCAGACTAATCATCTTTCACAATCATCTTTCGTTTCTAGTACATTCATTCAATTACTAAGTACAGAGTTTGTAAGACTGTTTATTTAGAAGTTTTAAACTTAAGTTTTATAGACTGTTAATGTGTTGAATTTATCATAATTACGCAGACATAAAAGTCGAAAATATAAAAATAATATTAACAATTGTTTTATTTTTGTATTTCTAAATTACATTTAAATCTGTGATAGCTAAGCTGTAAAACCTGAAACTAACTTATAGATTTCCTTTGAATGATTAATGTCAAAATGTGAACGTGTCCCTTACATTAATTGATACTTCTGTGGCCTTAGTGTGAGTTTTTTTCACTCACGTTCGATTGCGAGCGCGTTAGAATTTTATATGGAAAAAGTTATAGCGCCGCCTGGTGGTCACTAGGAGAAACCTAATTTCCCATACAAAATTCTAACGCGCTCGCAATTGAACGTGAGTCGAAAAAACTCACACTAAAGCCACTGGTATCGATATGTCAAAAAAATATTATTTGTGTTTTAATATATTTATTTTCTTTTGTAGGCTCGCCTACAAAAGAAAATAAATTACAGAATCTGTTAATGCTTATGTCAAATATAGAATCTATTTTAATTGTTACATTTTGCCCTATAAGTTCACTACATGTATCTAGAAAATCAAAATTAATATTTTTTTGCAACTATTCTTTAATGCAATCTTTAACATCCCTCATGTGTGCATTTTTATTTAAATAATCAAACATGATTGATGCACTTTTGTTTACACATTCAATCATATTCTTTAAATATAGTAAACAAATGGCACACAGTATCCGTAGAGGATGTTAAAGATTGGACACGATTCACAATTTGATTCCATTCTCCTAACTATGTAACCACAATCATAGGCACATGCTTGCATCTCCCCAGTATTTTCATCCATTTGATCCATGGACAAACTGAAACAATGCTTACTGCTGATGGACGGTCTACATCAGGTTTGGGATTGTGGGTCAAAAATAAATTTTAATTGTCAAGAATGACATCATCATCGGTCTCACAATTTGCTGCTGAGCTTGGTGCCAACAAATTTGAAATAAATCCTGTTTTTAAAGCTGCAACAAATTGTGAGACTGTTGGGTTGCAATTAGACCCACAATTACTCCTGACACACCCAAAACAATTCTCCAATGCATCTTGTTGCAGTCTCCTGGTGGACAATCTCCCAATTTCGGGATATTTTTGTTTCTAATTCCGCCATAATCTTTCCACTCCCGTCATGTTTTGGATCCATCCATCCAGCGAAGGTGCCCTCGACTTTGCACCAATAAATTGGCAGTTTTTTAAAAATAATTTCATTTCTTTGAAAAATGAGGGCTCCAGTCTGAAATATTTCTCAAATCATTTTTGCCTTTTTTTAAATTGGAGAGTCCGCATTTAGGCTATCAAACAATCGGTCGATTTTGTTTAGCAGGTTGACTGTAGCAAGTGCTTCTGTTGGCAGCTCTCCTGTAAAAATAAATACTATTTTAGTTATTTAAAAATAACGTAAAACAGTTTTTAAGAACAATGAACATTTTAATTGCAATAAAAGATTGACTTTTGAAAAAAGAAAATGGGTCCAGATGGTAGTACAGTACCGACCGAAAGGTCATAGGCTTGACGTTTAGTTTGACTTACGACCTTCTTTCAATGAGTAATTAGACACATACTCGCATAATCACGCTGATTCTTAAGTTCATGGATGTTTTTTAACATCATTATTATGATATCAACACACCTTCGATAATTTTTGCATACATTCCAGCAGACACTGGAATGGCTCAAAACTTGCGCGGCTAATATTGTACTTTCATTTCTTGTCTATTATTCGGATTTAAGTGACTCTTCGTTAGGGGCAGGCAAACACGAAAAATGGGTTGTTGTTATCCAATTCAAAAAAATCTGCAATGTGATTCCACGTCGCGATATCTGAAAAAGACGTATATATTGATCATCATAATACAGCAGATACGATAATTAGCAGTGGGTCAAAATCGATTTACAATTTTTCTTTTACATTGTTACAAGTCAAAATAATGCCATTAAAACCATAACTTGTAAAAAAAAACAAGTCTCGCAACTTAGTTCTTCTACCGTAAAAAGTTGTGAGACCCATGTAATACCAAGTCGTTTAATTTATTCAGTCCCTACTTAAGGGTCCATCTGTCTTAAGTTATTACGTAATTAGCTATCCTAACAACATCTTATAGTGACCATATCAAGATTAAAAATATTTTATGTTTTAAATAAATATATTGCTTGGCCATCGCATGAAAACACAATGTATCTCACAAGTAATACATATTATATTAAATTAGGTTTTTTAGTGCGATTGTCAAGTCAATAAATAATTATATCTAGGTACCTATCTACACCTATTATTCCATTATATTATACATATACAGGTACACTGATTCATTCACTGCAAATGTAACTTTGTAATCCTATATATTTATATGGGATTACAAAGTCATTTATGCAGTTGGTGTATCTAGAAAAGTGGACCGAAATTGCAAAATATTTTAGTTTTTCCTTGATTTATACACTAAACACTAATCTACACAAATAAATAAAATTGGAGTGTCTGTTTGTAATATTAAAATAACCGCTTTTTACTCAATGTATAAATGCTACGGCTAATCTCTGAAACGGCTGGACCGATTTTGACGGGACTTTCACTGGCAGATAGCTGATGTAATAAGGAGTAACTTAGGCTACTTTTATTTTAGAAAAAATATGAGATATGAAATATATGAGAAATTACTGCTGGTACTACTCCCCGTAAAAGTATAAAATTGAAAGATATTATTACCTGCAATTTGTTTTTCATTGCACTCAACATTAGTGTTGCATTTTAAGTTGTATTTTAGAAATAAATTTCTAAAACATTTGAGAAGATGGGACGTACCGTGTAGAGCAACAATTTAATGTTCCTGAAATCTAAAATGTGGTTGTTCAACAGATGCCCCTAGTTGTGAAAGTGTTCTTCTATTTACCCCATCCATATCGCAAATAGTTGCAGCAATTATGATACATGCCTCAAAACAAGCATGGAGAACCTGTAATTAGAAAATTAAGTTAATTAATAATGTTTAGTAAGAAAATAAAATAAAAATAACATACTATAGGGTCACAAATAGAAAATGATTTTCAGTTAACTAAACAGTAAATAAGTGTAAATAATTCCAATACAATAATGTACCTTTTTGATCAAAATCATTAATCTGTCTGCAGTGACATGATCTCCTGACAAATAATATGCCACAGGCTGTTTAATTCTTTTCCTTATACATAAAATCATGAACACTAGAGCATAACTTGCTATTTGTGGATCTCGTCCATACTCTCCTCCATGGTCTTGAAATCCGTCTATCTGATCAGATTTTGAATTGTAATTCAAATTTTTTCTTCAAATTACCAGCGTTGTGTCATCGCGCTTCTCTTTCTTTTCTATGAAGTTCGACAGTGACCGCACTTTAGGTCAAGTAAGCCCCTTAATTAGTCGCTTTCCTTTATCAGTTTTTTCAGTGGATTTAGCCTAAAACCAAAAATAGAGGAATGTAAATTAAGTGTGAACATAAATTTATTATTCACAATTTTAGGAACAGTAGAACCTGCCACTCATTTCACAATTTCATTGGTCTACTTTCAGTTGGTATACTTATGTATAAAACATGTTTGTTGTATGGGAGCCCCCCTTAAATATTTATTTTATTTTGTTTTATTATTTATTATTAAAGTTAAAATACAACTGAGTATTTACTGAATATTTCAAGTGCCTACCTGTTGCCATTTTTGATATCGAGCAAAAAGGGCAAAAAAATCGCGTTTGTTGTATGGGAGCTCCCATTAAATATTTATTTTATTTTTAGTATTTGATGTTATAGCGGCAACAGAAATACATAATTTGTGAAAATTTCAAATGTCTAGCTATCGCGGTTCTTGAGATACAGCCTGGTGACAGACAGAGGGATGGACAGACAGCGAAGTCTTAGTAATAGGGTTCCGTTTTTATCCTTTGGGTACGGAACCCAAAAAAACCAACTGTGACGACAGACAGATGCAAGAGTGATAAAGTACACGTAAAGTAGTAGTAGTCCAGCGGGATTGTTCGAAAGGTTTACCGCTGACCCGGAACATAAAGGGCTAAGGTAGGAACACGGGTGGGTTTTAGTCAGTAAGAGTCTGACACTCCCTTCCGCTCCACTCAGAGCGGGAGGAGTCATTTGATGATATTCCATCCAAAAAAAAAAAAAGTAGTAGTAGTATAAAGTAAGTGTGAGTGGTATAAAGTGAAGGTTGGCGATTTTAGTATGGAACATTTAAAAAAACCATGAATAAAAAACATTTTACTTACACCAGATGAGTTTGGAGTCTGTATAATATCAGTAGTTGAAATTGTTGCTTTTGAAGTTCCAGGCTGTTCCAAATGTGAAAACTAAAACAGATACAAAATACCATTATTTAAAAAATTAAAAATTTTACCACTCCCAGCACTATATTTTTTTGAAATTTGTATTTTTGTGTGCCCAAATAAGCATGAATTTAATCTGCATAATGATCTTGTATCTAGACCTAGCCGCAAAGTCCACATGCTTCGTGAACGTAGATGAAATACTAAATTATTTTCTAATAATGTATTTTGTATGGCGACCAAAGGTTATAATACAAATACCAGACTGTTTTAAAACTCTTAACTTTAGGACATTTAAATCTAAATTATTCAATTATCTCATGTAAATGCTATTACTCAACTAATGATTTTATGAATGAAATGAAATTTGACTTAAATATATTAGAATAATTATATTCTATTCTTATTATCTCTTTGACTTAATTTTAATCTTTTTGACATTTCCATTCCTAATATTTGACTAATTTGCAATTTGAATGTTATTCTAATTTATTTAATTCAATGCTATATTCTAACAAGATAACTAAAACCCTGAAAATGAATAGTATGAACTTTTAAAAGTATGTAACAACTTTGTAACAATTTTCTGACAAATAAATAGTACAGAAATAGATTAAACCTTAGAGAAGGACATAGGACAGGAATTTTATCATCATACCATGCGGGCGAAGCCAGTTCCAGGCTGTTGATTGTATCCAATGTCAGCAATGGACATCTCAACTTGAGAGCTGTGATGTGGTGGAGAGTTCAGATGGAATGGAATATCTATGCAGCTTTTTCCTTTGCAAACGGTCTTGGACAATTGTACTTTCGGGAAAATGGTCAGTGGGTCGTCTTAGGGGCGGATGTTTAGAACAAAGCATTTTATGGCTTACAAAGAGGCGTTTCTGAAATTTCACAGAATTCCAGTTCTCCTCTGGGTAACAAAACTTTGCCCATGCTAGCGACCTGAAAACATGATTTTAGGGTTGAATTTTTTTATCAACAACAGAATGTTATTACTGATTGAAATTGGTACTATACTTTGGATTATTTAATATACATACCGCTGTAAGTTGGAAGGTCCTGGTTTCGGAAAACGATGTAAGATCAGTTCCGAATCTTAAGTTGTGGATGAATTGTATTTTGCACATTTTCGGTTATTGTCCCTCATAATTTTTTCACCGATTCACTGACCAAAGAATACAAATAAACACAAAATAAGAGTCACTAAGCTAAAAAGTCACTAGGCTTCTAAAACAACAAAATGCTGCGGTATGGTATCCCGTATTCGGAGACTCGAGCAGAATACTCAACTCGACACAGTTTGAACGGAAAATCACACGAAATACAGGAAAAACGACAACAAAAACCAATCACACACGCAATTAATTAACGATTATTTGTTTTGAACCGTTTGAAAAACCATTTTGAATTTTTTAAACTTTGACGTTTGACTGAAAACCACAGAACACATCCCCGCGTTCCGAATTGCGTCAAAAGCGATTAAATCGCGAATCCGACCAAATTTAATAGTCACAAAATATAAGGACTATTGGGTACTATTTGTGACGTTGCACGTTGGTCAGATTCGCGATATAATCGCTTTTGACGCAATTCGGAACCGACGTACTCCTTGCTGAAAACGTTGATGTTGCCATTTAACATCGAATTTTTAACATTTGTTTTTTGGTACTGGAATCCCTATATCAAACCCACCTACTGAGCCATCCAATCCTAACAGAGTTGACTCCCCCTGCTGAAAACCACAGAACACATCCCCGCGTTCCGAATTGCGTCAAAAGCGATTAAATCGCGAATCCGACCAAATTTAATAGTCACAAAATATAAGGACTATTGGGTACTATTTGTGACGTTGCACGTTGGTCAGATTCGCGATATAATCGCTTTTGACGCAATTCGGAACCGACGTACTCCTTGCTGAAAACGTTGATGTTGCCATTTAACATCGAATTTTTAACATTTGTTTTTTGGTACTGGAATCCCTATATCAAACCCACCTACTGAGCCATCCAATCCTAACAGAGTTGACTCCCCCTGTATATAATGTTCTGTGATACCTTGCAGAGCATGTAACACAGGCAGCATAGATTAATATTAACAGGCAGTTTATTTATTTACAGTCACTGCCTTTGTCTTTTTATTATAAACAGTTTCTTTATTAGTACGTGAGTTTTTTTATACGTACAAGATGCCAAGAGCGTTAAGTTTGAAAAAGGTACAACTATTGGAATCTCCACAAATTCGTAAACTATCTTTTAGTCTTTTTTCTAATCTTAATTTTTAACTTGTCCTATCAGGCTGGTCCTTCAAAAAATCAAAAATCAGTAACAGATTTCTTCAAAAATGCTACTAACAGTGCCAACCAGAAACCTCTTGCTACTGCTAAATCCCAAACACAAGCTATAAGTCCTGAAAAGAGTTTGAAAAGAAAAGCACCATCACCAATCTTTATAGATGATGGTGTAGACTTAGATAAACCGGCAATAAACAGTGATTTAAATCATGAATCGACTTCTAATACATCAAAAAAAATCAAGACTGAAAATGGTAGCATACATTCCTCTAAAACCAGTCCTTTGAAGAAATCACCTAACAAGGAGAATGTATATCAAATAAAAATCTCTCCAAAGAAGAACTCATTGGCAGCTTTAGAGGGACCTATTAAATATGGTGTTATTGAAAAGAAAAAAGAGGGACCTTTCACATTTTTGCCAGGTATTGAGAATAAATTACAAAAAAATCATGTATCACCAGAAAAGATAGATGACTTTGAAAAGGAATCATGTGTATTTAAAAATAGAGATAAGCCAGAAGGTTGTAGACAAAGAGTTGTTACTCCTAAGAAATCTCCATATAAAAATAATGTAAATGTTATCAGCCCCCATAGAAGAACACCCAAGAAAAGTCCTCTATCAGGTATGTAGGTAGTTATAGAAATCTATATCGCCACTGGAAGGGAGAAAATGCTAAAGTGCCATTTGGGCCTGTTAAGATTGTCTTGAAGCCTAAACAGATTGACGCAGAAAAAAAAACTAATCCAACAATATATTATTTAAAACTCATTTTGGGCCAAATGGCGCTTTAGCATTTTCTCCTTTCCGGTGATGATATTGTCAAGCCTCCTCTCTGTGAGACGGATTGTGGACGGTGCGGGTTGGTGAATGTCACAACATGTCTTCAAGTTTCTGGTTCTAGGACTTGCTGGTTTCTACACAAAACAAACATTTTGATAATCTACATCATGTTTTTGGATGAAATAGTATCATATGGCCACTTATTTTACCTTCAATCGCCGCTGTCTTTAACAAATCTTTCAACAGTTTACTGCATGTATTTTGCAGAGGTCTTCTGCTCACCAGTCAATATGTGGAAAACGCCAGAGAAAACCCTAAAAGAAGTGATGTCTCCTTCCAAAACTGGATCAACTGTAAAAGTGCTAGATTTCACCACAGATGATGTCTGTGATGACTTTGAGGATGACTGGGGTGTTGATGATATTGAAGAGGTATGATATGACAATGCAAAGCACTTTATTTGTATATTTGAATCATTTTGAATTGCTAATCTATTGCTTTATATGTTTGAAAAAATATGTCTGCTCAACAACATACCTAAATAACACAATGAATGTTGTTGAACTGTCAAAATGGAAGCCATTGCTACTGTTAGTGAGATATGAAAATAACCTGCTGATGACTTTTGATCAGTCTTTAAAAAACTGGGGTACTTTGTCACACACAAGGTATTATCCATACTAATATTATAAATTCGAAAGTAACTCTTTGTCTGTCTGTATGTATGAATGTATGTTACGTTACCTTTTCACTCCTAAACTACTGAACCGATTTCGATAAAATTTGGCAGAGAGATAGATTGCATCCCAGGGAAGGACATAGGATAGTTTTTATCGACATACCTCGCGGGCGAAGCCGCGGGCGGAAGCTAATCACACTAATATTATAAAGGTGAAAGTTTGTGAAGACGTTTTGATGTTTGTTACTGAATCACGCGTAAAACGTTGAACAGATTTGGATGAAAATTGGCACATAGATAAACCATTTCCTGGATTAGAAAGAAAGAAAGAAAGAAAAAATGTTTATTTGGACACAGTTCATGAAACACAAAATACAAAATTAACAAAAAAAACAACAATAGTATAATATGTGCCTCACGGCTGCGCCAAAAAGGTTCATTTCAGCATTAATGCCAGACAGATGCTGTCTGACGCTGGTTTTCTAATGAACCTTTAGGGAAAAGTGACGGGGAGTACACACAGTTTCAACATACCTAATACATACTTTTTTATACTTATAAATAAATAAATAAACTAGTACCTAATCAAGAACATATCATTACAAAAACAAATAACGAAAACAACAAAGTATCATCAAAACCTGTTCTTCGCGATCAATCTAGATGAGATAAATATTGCTTCATGCACGATGCACTCAAAGCGCAACAGGTCGCCGAACGCGACGGTCACCTACATGTTATTTAGTTTTGAGACAAGAAAACTGGGCTATTAGAATAAAAGTATGAATAGTAGTCGTAATAATAATATAAACATAAACTAAGATAATAAAAAATAAAAATGACTCACAAATAGTTAATTTAATGCTATTCGAAGTGAAGAAATAAAGTACCTATACCTACCTTTTTCAATAGATGAAGTAGGTACAAATGGTAATAGAAGAAGGTAAGCGTTATTTTCTACTTACGATTATTTACTTTTACGGATCAGCATTGTTATTTTGAGTTTCGTGTTTGTGTAAAACAACTTATTTCTACCCTCTTATGTTTTAGTTGTGCATTTTCGAATGATGCTACATCCTGTGCTCACATTAACAAAAAGTACCTACCGTCTTCGGCCAAGGTTCCACAGAAGAATAAATAAAACTAAATAAAAAAAGGATTAACACATAGGATACTTTTTATCCCGATATTCCCACGGGATCGAAACTTACGCGGGTGAAACCGCGGGGCGCTGCTTGTAAGAAATATAATTAATTATAAACATATTAATTTTTTCTTAGGATTGCATTGAAGATCTCGATTTAAGCACAATGCAGCGCTGTGAGATAATTAGTGCTAAGAACATGACAACTAGAATAGAACTAAGACTGAAGAACAGTGAGGACAAGAAGGCAACATGCTTTGTTGAAGGAACATGGTGAGATTTAAAATTTTGGTACAGAATGGAAATCAGCTACTTACTTACTATTCGTAATAATGACCAAAATACAAATACAGTTCATGGATTCAGAAGAGCATAATCAGCCTACAATGTTCGCACTGCTGAGACACAGGCCTCCTCTTTGTCAGACTGGGCCCTCTTGGTAGATTATGGCCCATTCCCTCTCACAGAGAGGAGGCTGTCTCGCAGCAGTGGTAACATTTTATACTGATTATGTATTGTAATTCCAGGTTTTTAGGACAGTCAACCAGATGTATGATTGTGGTTATAGTATAGTCTTTGATACCACCTTTATTTCGCAGCACTAAGTTCAGTTTATGTAGTTTAAGTGTTCCTGACATGCAGTTGACTTTACTTATGATCGTCTAATTAAACTTTCATTAAAAATATTTCAGGCTCGACACCCCCCTTCTGACCGGCGACATAATCAGTATACTTGCATCACGGGACTCTTCAGGTCACTATAGTGTGACGAACACGTCAGGACTGCTAGTGTTACGCCCAGACCACTTGGTGTCCAGCACTAGTGTTGTAGCCGGCGTGTTCTGTAAGCGTAAGGCTGTGCTACAAGAACGATGGAGAGGGATTGACTCGGCTAATATGGCTGTAAGTTGATATTGCTGTTTATGAATGATGTATGTTGTCATATTTTTCTTATGAGACAGCTTTCGCCCGACCGCTCCCGCTCGCTCGCGAGTACGTTATTGGCGATAGTGAAGTTTGTTTACTAGCCAATAACATTTAAATTCCTATAATTTCACATAAACGCGCTGGCGTTCGTAACTTTTTCCGCGTTGTGTGTCTGTAGCCTTAAACAATGCATTAGACTTCAAGCACATCAGCATTTTTCAGATGAACTTCTTGCTCTGGCGAATGAAGTCTCAAGAGAGACAGAGATACAGAAAATTGCTGATCCAAACGTGCAAGTGTCATTCACCCTTATTTGTCTTTATTACAGATGACAACAGGAATATTAATCCACGAGTTGGTACAAAAAGCTCTGACTGAAAAGATCTCATCAATAGAACAACTGCGTTCAGTCACTGACAGTGTAATAAAGGAGTCAGTAGCAAGACTGTATGACGCTGGCCTGAGTGAAGAGGAGGCACGAACGAATATATACAAATATCTACCGCCCCTTGCTGACTTTATGAACACTTATGTCGCAGACAAGCCACCGACAGTTGCGGTACTTACATTTTTTGATATAGTATTTCTACAATGTTGTATCGGAGCTCTGACACAGCCAGAAGGCGTCGCGGCAGACTCCATAGAATATGGCAGGACAAGCTGGAGAAAACAAACGACGGGTCAAGTTTACCCTTATCCAAAGAGCTGGAAGTTATGGGGAGAGACCTTTGCCCAGCATGGTGCAGGGTAACAATAACGATATTGTATTCCATTTGGTGTTAGAAAATGTATTACTGGCTTGCTTGGCGCTAATATTATACGTCAAGCTTTAGGAAGAGGCGGTCAAACCAACTTTTATCTAAAACTATGTCTCCTAAAAACGGCCATATTCACTGATTGCTTTCTCTCAGATAGATGCTCGCAATTATATTACTGGTTTTTTGTTTGCAGAATGTGAAAATAGACAAAAACAACTGGTCCGGACACATTGACAAAATATTGGATATTGAAGAGAACTTGTGCTGCCCTAAACTGGGGCTAAAGGGTAAAATCGACGCCACTGTGCAAGTCACAATTCATGAGAGAAGTGGTAAGAATATAATACTTAACTATTTATAATGGAACATGCAGTTTTCGTAAAAGTTCGACTTCGTAGAGCGTCGTCTCTGTCACTCGTACACCGTAGACCGTTCGTAGACCGTTTTTGATCCTAGACCGTTTTTGTCTTAAACTGCATATGTACATTCTTAACGGCCGCTTACTGTACATATACGGGTTATTGGTAAAACATTAACAAACTCTTAAGAGGTCATTGTACTCATCATTATGAACAACTTTTACTATCGAATCGAATCGAAAAAAAAAATTAGCTGTCCCCTACATTAATGTTCGTTTAACTCGTCAAAATGTGGGAAACAGCTGATTTTTTTTTTCGAGATATTACTGCATTATAATCATAAACATGCCGCAATAAATGCTCCTAAGTAAATGCTGGTGAAACCTGCATCAAAATCCATAGAGTAGTTTAGAAGATCTAAAACACAGACGAAAACGAAACACAACTTTATTTCATAATATATGTATAGATTTACAAAATAATAGTGTTATTGCAGGACGTCAAAAGGCAGTGGTTCCTCTAGAACTGAAGAGTGGCAAGGCGTCCATGTCAGCGGAGCACCGCGGTCAGCTAGTACTGTATGGCATGATGCTCAACTTGCAAAACTGTGAGGACCCCACTCAAGCGGCACAGCGTGGTCTACTACTATACTTGAAGTAAGTAATCACTTTATTCAACTTGCCAGTCATTCAGGCCGTCAAAGTCCACACCACCACAAACTTCACACCACAGACAAACCACACTCCACAACAGGCTGCACCAAACTCCACAACAGACCACACCACACTCCACAACAGACCACACCACACTCCACAACAGACCACACCACACTCCAAAACAGACCACACAACACTCCACTAGAAACCACACCACACTCCACAACAGACCACACCACACTCCACAACAGACCACACCACACTCCACAACAGACCGCACCACACTCCACAACAGACCACACCACACTCCACAACAGACCACACCACACTTCACATTAGACCACACCATACTCCACAACAGACCAAACCACGCTCCACAACAGACCACACAACATTCCACAACAGACTTTTTGTCTATAGCAGTATTTACGAATACATAACATCACGCATTTTTTCCCTGAAGGGTTAGGCACTTTGGTCAATAATTTCCAGTAAAATGATACTTCACTATGGTTGAAAGTGAAATAATCTATCTGTCATATCTATAGACAACAAATAGACCTTGTCGTGTTACGTGCAAATGACATCCTACCTTAGGGTGGCAAAGCAATAACATGACTGACTATACTATCGGCGATATCCAGAAGTGAGTTACAATATAGCTAGCTTGTTAAAAATGATGATGACTACTTCTATTAAAATGTGTCCTAATTTTATGCAGGGATCGCGTAGAGTTGCGAGAGGTAAGCTGTGGCTACCCGGAGCGTCGCGACTTGGTGATGCTACGTAATCAACTAGTGCAGTATCTTACCAAGTCGCCTGAGGATATTGACCCAGGTATCTCGTTATTTTTATATTTATAATAGCTTCGCCCGCGTAGATGACAGAAATTATCCCACGGGGACGTGCTACTTGGACAAAGGCCATTGTTATGTTACTCCTTATAACGTCAACTATCTGCCAGTGAAATTCCCGTCAAAATCTGTCCAGCCGTTTCGGAGATTAGCCAGAACAGAAAGGCAAACAAAAATGTTTAAAAATCAATTTTTGTTATAAGTACCGTATAATATACTTTCTTATGCAATTAGTAAAAAGCTGTTATTTGGAGATTTCAAACAGACACTTCACTTTTATTTATTTGTATAGACAGGTTTGACATTATTTACAGGTTTGTGTAGACCTGCCTTAAGGCGCGTCCCCACTATGGCCGCGCGGCCTCAAAGCCTCGAAACCCGGCCGCGCGGTTCAGCCTCACGGAGCCGCGCGGCCCTAGTGGGAACACGCCATATTGGTGTAAAAAAAAAGTTCGATGTTTGTCTCACAACCACGGACCATTCATTTTGTTCTTTATGTAGTAGCCCGCGGCTTCGCTCGCGTTAAGTATTATTAAAAAAAAAACTAATACATTTACATCCTTCATCATCCCTTATTTTATCCCCATGGGGGTTGAATTTATCAAAATCCTTTCTTAGGGGATGCCTACGTCATAACATCTACCTGCATGCCAAATTTCAGCCCGATCCCTCCAGTGGTTTGGGCTGTGCGTTGATAGATCAATATGTCAGTCAGTCACCTTTGAGTTTTATACAGGCTGTTGATTTGCATCCTAGTCAAATTCAAGGACGTAATTATGCTAATGATTCTCGACCCAAATCAACAATAAAATGGGTAGGTTTTTTTTTTTTTCTTATTTACGGAAATCCGTAAGTGTGAACCAGCCGTATTTAAACGCGGCCCGTCTGTTACTAGCCCTATAACCGCGCTTTCATGCACACACACATTCAAATGCGCATGAGAATCTATCATTCGATAAATTCGTAGGTAATCAATCCCATCCCCCAATCACGATGCGGCGAAGCGGGTACTTAGTCTCCCGCGCACCCAAAGCCACGCCCCCGCGGCCCCGGAACTAACAGTGTAATTGAAATTGCCGCAGCGTTCGTGCGCTTTGCAAATTCCGCTTCTCGGTACATCGTTGAGACGTAGGTACAAAGTGTTCAATTCAAATGTCGTGCTGGTGGAGATGGTCAGGTGGGTATGCCATCAGTGGAGACAGCCTACGTGGAGTCATCCGGATGTTTCCCGATCGGGAACCCCCATCACAGAGCGTCATGCTGGCTGCTATGCACCACACCAGTGTTGCGCATACTGAAGCGTGAACTGCAACACCCGTTCCACTACCCCAAGGCACAAGACATTCACCCAGGTGATAATGCCGTGCGGATTACATTTTGTCGTTTTCGACACTTTAAAAACGAATGTGTTAGTGTTGTTAAGCTGAAGGAAAACCAGTACGTACTACCTAAGTACGTGGCAACTTTACCTCCGGTAACATAGGTAGGTAATTTATTTATTTGTACATTTTGTAAATACGTTGTTAGCTTAATCAATTTCGTTAGTGTAAATAAGTTATTTCAAATTTTTAACTACCTACGCCAATAATACCTAAGAGTCGAAAGTATACCACGTACTTACACTTAACTAGAACGTCTTTCCATTTCCATCAAACGTAGAAAACATTTTTAGACTTAGTAGATCGGTACACCAACAAAGGTAGAATTATTGCCGGTCCTAAGCCCGTTAAGTAGGAAGGAAAGTTTCAAATCAACCAATTTAATCCATAAATAAAAACAAAATCACTACGAAAACTTTAGCTTGAAGGACATTATTAATCATCTGATAACAGGTCAGTGAACTTTTCTTTGGCGCACTAGTATTACTGTCATTAGTAAGATTTCCGTATTCCAATGATGCTCCAAAATGAGTTAATTATCAAGCGAAATTTATGACAATATTGTAGGTGATTTTCGAAATAAAATTAGGTAAAATTATTGCTACCGGTCATTGCACGGCGACGCGACGGCCGGGCGCGGGGAATTACATGGCATGGCTGCATGCATTGTCGCTGTGTGCATAGTCGGGTGGTTCTGTTTTATTTGTATTGAATTAAGGGTTTAATTCTGAAATACTGTTAAATTTCTACAACAAAAAAAAGCAGCGCTTACTAGTTATTGCCCCCTACCGTACTTCAAATGATTATTTATGTCTTTTATGACAACCTCCTGAAATTTGACGAGGATGCAAATCAACAGCTTGTATATTTAGATAATACAGTGCAAATTTTCTTGTGCGTTAGGTATGCTCGTCTGTAAAATCACACACCTTGTAAGACCATCTTTGGATATCCTGTATTTGTTTTTTTTTTCAGAGAATCTAGTGGATATTGAGGACGCGTCTGTAATGTTACAACAGAAGCTGCCTGAACCTGTGGATCATCATAACGCGTGCGCTAAGTGCCCCTACCTCACTCTGTGCTCGCTGCATCTCTGGTAAGAACATATTTTAGAAAGTTTCTGTTTATAGCTAATTTGAATATGTATTTGAAGTAAAAATACTTAATACACATACATTTTTGTTAACATAAATCATGAAGAAAAAAAACTATTAAAAAAACGTGTCTGGGCTTATTTTACTAATTCGTCGAACGGCAAACACTGCAATTATATATTAGAATTAAACTCGAGCACAGGAGAGGTTTTTTAATGTAGTAATTTAAAATCAGTGTCTTAAGGTGCAAATTACCACATGCGAGCGCGCCTTAGGACGCCTTTTTCTTGTCTGCATTATTGATGTTCACACAACTTTGCACTTTATACCAATTTTCATAAGGACTATTATTAGAAAATACTTAGGTTTTCCGTCTTTAGACTCTTCGTCTTAAATTTATCGTTTTCAATTATCCCAGGCATACAAACGGTCCAAGCGTCTCAGAATCCCATCCTCTATCTAAACTACGTACAGAAGCGATGGGGCACCTCTCACTAAAACATGTACAGTACTTCCTGCATTGGACGGCGTTGCTGAAGATGGAAGAGGGAGGCCAGATGGTGTCGTCTCCCTTACATGCGCTGTGGACAGAGAGCGTTGAAAAGAGGTGAGAATATGTATAAAATTGTGTTATGAAACACCTTAATACAGGGGGTAAAATTGTGTTATGAAACACCTTAATACAGGGGGTAAAATTGTGTTATGAAACACCTTAATACAGGGGGTAAAATTGTGTTATGAAACACCTTAATACAGGGGGTAAAATTGTGTTATGAAACACCTTAATACAGGGGGTAAAATTGTGTTATGAAACACCTTAATACAGGGGGTTACTTGCAATTGAAGGCTTATTTATTTCATAGTTTAGACCTAGTACCGAGCAATTGCTTCTGACTTTTAATACATGTTTCATATATTTCAGAGAAAAACGCGGAACATGCGCAGCTGACTTAAAATTAACAGCAGTAACTTATTTAGAAGATAGATACTTACACATCTTTCATCGAAAAACTGAGGGCAAAGGTAAACGTGAAATATTATTATGATTGTGCTTGATACCGATTTTTTTTACAGTGATTTACTACCCGAATAGCTTCGGACTCAATTAATTGGCTCGCCATCTCTCGGCAGGTTCAAAATATAGTTTCAAATATTTATACTAAGTACTTATGTTTTTTATTTTTAGGTAATAATGTCGATACGAAAGTTACTAAAGGTCCACAAGAGGGTGAATTTTCAATAGTCAGCATAGAGAACCGACCGTGGATCGCCGCAGGAGTTGTGACCGTAGCAAATTCTAAAGAGATACACATATTCCTTGAGAGGTACGAAAATAATACCAACCTATTATATAAGTCGTTTTATAATTATTATTTCAATTGTTATTTAACATTAGGTATTTATTTGGCCCCGAGTATAAAAATATGCTATACTTCCCGTGGGTGTCGTAAAAGGCGACTAAGGGAGACCGGAGAATGGGCAGCAGCGTTCTCTATGCATTACACCATCATACCATACTGCGATCGCCAACCCGCCTGCCAAGCGTGGCGATTATGACAACCCCCAAATTAGGGGAGGCATATGTCCAGCAGTGGACGACTTTCGGCTGAAATGATGATGATGATGATAAAAAAATGCATTTACATTTCCCGTCTTACATTAATTCTTCCAGGGATGTGGGTAGTCGTTTGAACAAAGACACGGTATACCACATCGATACGTATGAGTCTTATGCGAGCACTGTTCAGAATCTGACCAACTTAGGAGTACTAATGGAGGACAGCGATCGAGCGGACAGACTCCGGAAGTAAGTACACTTTTTCCAAACTTCCTTCCATGCTGACTTTCAACACAGCGTAAACGCAGCTTTGTGTATTTATAAGCCTAACTTACGAATTCTCAAAATTGCCGTTAACTCTAATGATTTTTAAACGGACTTCTAAATATGGAAGAGTTTATGCATTCGAAGCTTTCGCCCGGCGCCCGCCCGGTGGTCCCAAATAAATTAAATTATATTCGCTTAATATTTCAGTTAGCTTCACTGATAGGTTTTTAATCCAGTTCGTCTATGTTGATGATGTGACAAGAAACTAAAATACATTTTTCACTTTGTAGTAGCTTTTTTTAAGTTGTTTTTTTTCTTCGTAAAAAGTTTTTCTGTCCTATTGTATCTACAAAAAGTTTTTAAAGAACGTGAAGTAAGCCCATTTTCGCTAGAATATCCAATTTTAATTGTATTTCCAGGTTAATAATAGACAAAGAATCACCTCAATTTGAACCTAAATTACCTCGCGACGTGGGTCGGCTTGGTACCCGTCTCATGAAGTCACTCAACATACAACAACAGCGCGCCGTGCTCAAGTCTCTGGCGGCGCGGGACTACGCGCTCATGTGTGGACTGCCGGGCACTGGTAAATATACTCATTTAAATTAATTGGCGAAACTTTACAGGGTGACATGTATCGTAAAGGCAGGGGTGGCCAACTTGGTTAGACCCAAGATCTACTGTTCACTGACGACACCCTGTGCGAGCTACCAATTACATACTTCTTGAAATCTTATATGAAACCAATTATGTAGTAGTTTAAATTTTATTAAGAGGTTAAACCAAATTATTCTTAGTAACTATTTATTTATGTGATTATTTGTGTGTGTTTGTTGTGTGATGTGAGCATTGCGTTTGAGCATCTTTCGCTAGATTTGCAAAGTCAGGCTTGTAGTTGGAAATATTTGATCGACCGGTTGGCCACCCCTGGTACAGGGTAACAGGTAATTGTATTTCATCAAAGTTAAAGTTCTAGGCCCGTATTAATAAACCTTCCTCAATGACGTACTCAAGTGCGATATCATTTAATACGCCATTATTGCGATATCAGCATCTCAAGATCATTGCTAATTAATAAACACATGAAAACAGTATCTCAGTTACCAAGATCAGCTCCTCAAGATGGTGTACTTGAGGGCTTGATCTCGTGAACGATTACGTCACATTGACCGAAGTTTAGAATGACATTCATCACATTTCGTTCATGATGGTTCTTGCTAAGTCGTAAGATTTATTGAAATACTTGTATTTTGTTAAAATTTTAATGAATAGCGCTGTATCACGTTTTATAGAGTATAGTTCGGAAGCGCCCCGATCACACGAACCTTCGCCGGCTCGGTACCGGGTCCCATCGTACCCAAGAATGACGACATACGACACCCTTATATGATTATATAAATATTTATTATGCTACCCATCAAATCTTAAGAAAGTGCGTTAATTAGGAGTGTTGGATAAAAACCTCATAATATGTTCATATTTAGCGCACAAGTTTATTATTATTAATTTACCTTGAATACATTCAAGTTCGTAAATACATACGATACTCGCCATTTTGATGACAGTGGTGGTCGAGGCTAAAAAACATAAAAATTGGGTATTTCGAACACCCTTACTCCACCACAGGGGCTGCGAATAATACGTCATTTAATTATTTGACGAATTTATCCATAGTTTAAGGCAAATAAGTAGTGGTAATGAAGTTTTTTGATTCTAATGTCGAAGTTTCGCGCCAATCGTGCGTGTTTACTACATTTTTAATTGTCACAAATTTCACATACACAGTTAAAGATAAGATTTAAAATGTGACAAATATTATTGAAAATATTGTGAACCACACGTAAATGCCCAAGTCTTAACGTAATATTCAAACACAGGTCCAATAACACGTATTAATCATTACCACTACTCAATTTGTGTTCATAATCTCCGACCATTATTGTTTTTTTTATTGTAATGATGTGCGAAAGCGATTATTCCAAACAATTTTTTTTAAATTTCGATTGATAATAGGACGAATGTAATCGATACTTGGAAATTAAATAAATTTATTTTAAGCAGTAAATTACATTATGCATTGTTTATAATAATGATTTAAGCTTTTCTATTATCATTTCAATCGTTTTTTGGTCATTTTAGTAAACCGAGTCACTAACAGACACGCTATAGGTACCTCATTTATTGAATTTAGCGCCGAAATGTTTCTATATTTGAATTTATATTCGGAATGCGCTGGCTGTTTAAAATTATTTTAATTTATTGGACAACTATTATTTATTGTGGATTTTATTTTTGATACTTTCTAATAGTTTTCTACAGAATTCCCAGTAGTTATATATTTTCTATGTAGGCTTAGTAAAATTTTGTTTGAGAATGATGATAAATGAATTCTATAAATTGGGTTTTCTGCAAACACTTTTTCTTTTTTTCTTTTAATTCAAAAACAATATGTGACCGTCCGTCCTTTCCTCTTTTTAACCGACTTCTTCAAAAGGAGGAGGTTTCTCAATTCGACCGTATATATATATATTTTTTTTTTTTTATGTGTGTTCGCGGATAACTTCGTCGTTTATGAACCGATTTCGATTATTCTTTTTTTGTTGGAAAGGGGATATGCCAAGGGTGGTCCCATGATAAGGAAACCAGGATCTGATGATGGCAACCCAGTGAAATCGAGGGGAGCTTTCGAAAATCGTAGGAGCGACTAGTACGTTTGTTAATTTTTTCATTAAGTATTTTAAAGCACTACAATTTGATGAAGGCCTGGAGTCGATCTGATGATGGAGCCGAAAGGCAGTCGAGGGGACTCCTCAACGATTTACAGCAGTTACCTTGTGTTTGGGCTTGATTAATTTGTGTTGATGTGAACTTTACAACTAGATGGGTTGCGACTGTCATTAGGGGTCTGATGATGAAGACGAAGGACAGTTAAGGGAACTCTTCAACAGTTTACAGTAGCTACCTTGTGTATATTCACCGATTACTCGAAGACGGCTGGACCGATTCCAAAAGTTCTTTTTTTATTTGAAAGGGTATACTCTCGAGGTGGTCCCATTAACATTAAGTTGGAATCAGATGAGAGGATTCCATGGAAATCGAGGGCAACCCTCAAATTTTATAGGCAAAGCTACAGCGATTTGGATATTTTTTAAAGTAATTTGAGCATTTGCTCTCGAAAATCATCACTTGGTAAAGTGGAGCTGATGATGAAGATCACAGATGGCCATCGGAACTACTCACTGACAAATATTTCACGGGTTGCGATTCGATTACTTTAATATGGTTGCTAAGCAATTTATGCTCGTCACAATGCGTATTGCGAGTGATTGTTGAGGATCTCCTGGTTCTTACCGGAAGAACTCCTCAACAATTAACGTCCCAGCATCGGGAAAAGCAATATTTTGTAAAAGGTGATGAACAGTTGGCATTAGGCTTTTGTAACTTAGATAAATTACAAACTGACCCACTAAAAATTGAAAAATAAAAACATTTTTACAAAAAAAAACAACCGACTTCCAAAAAAAACACTACAAATTGAAAAATAACTTTAATTTCGGAAGTCGGTGTCAATAAACGAAAACGCGGAACCGAAGACACCGACTTCCGAAATTAAAGTTATTTTTCAATTTGTAGTGTTTTTTTTGGAAGTCGGTTGTTTTTTTTTTGTAAAAATGTTTTAGATATTTATTAATTGAATGCGTGGACAATAGTGTGGGTTATACTTATACGTTTATTAAATAAATCTAATTAGCTCCGATATTCAAATTGTAACGTGTAACTGTTTTTTGTCCCTAAATAAATAAATAAATAAACACTTTCAATACTTTTTGTTAGTTATAAGAGTTTTTGTTCAGTTTCTAATTTTTTTTTTAAATTGCGAGTATCGATTAGGCTGTATGCAAGTTTTGAATCGAAATAAGAAAGTTGGGTAGACGGTCAGCACTAAAAAGTGTCACGTCGCAACACAATTTTTAGTAATTTTTATCAAGATTTGATCGAGTTTTTTTATGTAGTTTATGTATGAAAAATGGTAAAAGTAAGAATGCAGACAGAATGCCAATATCTTTATTTTTCCTTTTGCATATTTTCAGTAAGAGAATGGGTTGTTCATGCATATTTTCACTGAATTGGTCTACTTGTCGGATAGGTGTGTAGTAATACCAATTTTATACAACTTTCGTAGTAGACTAACGCAGTTTGACCGACCTCAACATATAAATAAATTATAGATTTTTGGTAAACGATATCGCAAAGAGCATAAAATACACACACAGAACTCTATTTCATCATAATAATTAATCTCATCCAAAATATTTTCAAACTCCGTGTTTCGCGGTACTAATCACGACCTCAAGTCACGGACCGCCTACACTCAGGTTTTAGCATCTTGAGTACACGCACCTATTGCATACTTAAGTGTCAAGTTTCATTTATTAATCAGTCCATCACTCGACTGATATCGTAAACCCAAACCGTAGCTTGAGAACGTCAAATAATATGTTTATTAATACGATCATGACCTCAAGATCGATATCAAGTGCGAGCTCTTGGACTGAGTGACGTTTATTAATACGGGCCTTAATTACAAAAACCGACTTCAAGCCCAACTCTAAGTGTGACTTCCACAAATAAAGCGCGCGGAGCTTCGTGAGATAAAAATACTGTACATGAAATTATGAGTTTAGAATATTATATTTCTGATTTATTGACATTGTTTTTAGATATCGATATCTATTAGGCCTGAGAAGTTTTTCCAGTAAATTTAATTTGATCTTGAACAGTGAAGAAACTTTTTTGATCACATCAACTCACCTAATATTCCAACTAACTTTAATAAAATCTCGATCTCTCGCGCATTTTCCCAATACAATACAATATCATTGTCAAGGCGTAACTTTGACGAAAATCTGAAGTTCATCGTCATCTGCCTAGCCATTTCCCAACTATGTTGGGGTCGGCTTCCAGTCTAACCGGATGCAGCTGAATACCAGTATTTTACATGAAGCGACTGCCTATCGGACCTCCACAATCCAATTACTGGGTAATACGATACCCCTTGGTAAGACTGGTTGTCAGACTTTCGGGCTTCTGACTACCCGTAACGACTGTCAAACGTCCACGAAAGACAACCGGGACCAACGGCTTAACGTGCTTTACGAGGCACGGAGGGGTCTCGGTACGTAAGATGGTCACCCATCCACAGACCAACCGCGGCAAGCGTAGCTTAACCTGATCGGTCGACGAAAATCTGAAGTTATTATAAGTTAATACGGTATTAACAAGTGTCATACTCCTTACAGGTAAAACGCAGACAATAAGCGTGCTCATACAAATGCTGGTGGGCTTGAAGCAGCGCGTCCTCGTCACTGCGCACACGCATTCCGCCGTTGATACAGTCCTTAGCAGGTAGGCAAATGTTTGTACTTGTCACCAACTTTAATAATTGACAGAAAGGTTTTTCGGTAACTTTGGATGATATTGAAATCTCTTATTTAATTAATTCACTCCGATTTTCCCATCGGCTTCCGTTTTAGCTTACAGTACGTGTTGGGTAACTGTAAGTACTGTAAGCAGCTGCTTAGTAATAAATATCATTACGTCAGTAGCTGTAGAAACAAAAAAAAAAAATCACATTAAAAAAAAGTAATAACTACGTCGACTCCAAGTGTGAATTCAAGAATAATATTACCGTAGGAAACATTCTTAGGTCGAGATTTATAAACATTATTTGCACCTAGTTTGGCTAAGCGTTATTTCTGTTACTGTCGCACAAGAGTCAAACTACAGGTGTAAGATAAAGACAGGAACATATCTTAGCTAAAGTACGTGGTAAGAAACATTAAGTCATAATCATGCGTCATAATATGATTTATTCTACGATCGTTTGTGTGTTCTGTAAATTCGTCAGGTTACCAGAATCGTTGCGTATACTGCGTCTGGGCGCATCGGCGCGCATTGCGCCCGCGCTGCAGAAGCGAAGCGAACAACAACTGACCAAGGACTGCGACACGCCAGAGAAACTCGCTGCACTCTATGATTCTATGGTAACTTTATTTTTAAGATTTCCGGGGTTTTACAAAAAAAGTTTCTCTTTCTTTGGAATGAGAATTTTTTTTTTGTGTTGTGGTTTTTTTTTGTAGGAATGCTTTGGAATCATGATTGTAACAATGGCATATAAAATAGTAATTAGTTACTAGGTGTTTTTCATTGGTTCTTCTGGTCCTTTGCAAAAACTAACTACTATTATCGATAGCGACTTAAAGTGTGCTGCTTGTTATTTACTTTCCCAACATACGTACAGTAAAACAGAAGAAAAAAAACTAACTATTTCGCGTCACTTAGCGGCAGTCGTTTAATATCTACTGACAGTGACGTCTCGTCCACTGATTTTCGTCCGCACGCCATATATTTGTTGCGTTGCGCGCCAACATTTGGGTTACGAGTTTATGAGATGATTGTATTTGCAGGACGTCGTAGGAGTGACATGTTTGGGAGCCACGCACGCGATGCTTTCCCGAACTACTTTTGATCTCTGCATAGTCGATGAAGCTACACAGGTAAAAAACCGGCCTAGTGCGAGTCGGACACGCACACGAAGGGTTCCGTACCACAAGGCATAAAACGCCGAAAAAAACGTTTCTTTTATACCTTTTTAAATTTAAATTATTGTTGTTATAACGGCAACAGAAATACATCATCTGTAAAAATTCCAACTGTCTAGCTATCACGGTTCATGAGATACAGCCTGGTGACAGACAGACAGACAGACGGACAGTAGAGTCTTAGTAACAGGGTCCCGTTTTTACCCTTTGGGTACGGAACCCTAAAAATGAATGTTTCTGTACCTAATCAGAATATGAATATTTTGGTCCTATCGGGCCTGTCTTGTCTATTAGGACTAAGGGTAATAAATAACATGCCGAAGGTAAACGTCGCGGTCGCGGTGTAGCTCGCTACCTCGATGTCACCTCCATATAAAACAAATGCATGCTAATAGACACACACACGCACATGTCACGCATCTAGGTAAACCCCCAAGCAGCCCGCGATATATCGCAGTGCGGTATCCTTCGGCATATGCGTGCGTGTAAACATGATGTTAGTGCTTGATTTTTCTTGACAATATTATGTTTTGTAGTTGCAATGGGATCAGAACTGTTTTCAACGAATTTGGGTTAAAAATCCTTAAGCATATAAATTGGTTATTTGGCAGGTGTTGCAGAGTACTGTATTGCGTCCATTATTCGCAGCGAAGAGGTTCGTTTTAGTGGGAGATCCAGAACAGTTACCACCCGTAGTCAGGAGTCGAGCAGCAAGGTAAAAGTCAGCCTTACTATAAAATAAGTTTTTAAACACAGGTTCAAACCGTCGTGCTATTTATAGATTTCAAGCTCTATTTCGACAAAGTTAAAGTTCTAACTACAAGATTTAGGTAACTAACTAAATACGGTCATTTATTAACAGTTATATTTTACGGTTTTTAAAAGTAAAATGTTTTTGCAGAGGACTTGATTATAGATGGGTGGGCAAATAAAATTCAAAAGTCTAAATCGCTTCTTGCGACACTAAATATAATATACTAGCTGTACCCCGCGGTTTCACCCGCGTAAATGTCGATCCCGTGGGAATATCTGGATAAAAAGTAGCCTACGTTAATCCAGGGTGTCAGCTACCTCCATACAAAATTTTATCAAAATTGGTCCAGCCGTTTGAGCATGAAGAAGTAACAAACATATAAACACAGACACACACACTCACAAACTTTCGCCTTTATAATATTAAGTGTGATTTCATTCCCATTCAAGACGCCTAGGTATGGAAGAAAGCCTCTTCCACCGCCTGATGTGTGAAGAAGCGACCTCGACCCTACAGCTGCAGTACCGCATGAACCAAGCTCTGGCCGACATCGCTAACCACGTGGCTTACAACGATCGGCTCAAGTGCGCCGACCAGAATATCGCGCTAGCTAGGTTGGATGTAGATGTACTGGTAAGTAAAGAGAAAGATAATACTTCTTAATTTTTTTATAGCAAGTTATCATAGATTCGGTCAACCTTTATAAAAGCGCGAGGTTTATTGATTTGGGAATAAGTTTTAAAAAAACATTGCACCTGCTAATATTAGTTTGTAGATTCCACAACCATAGATGCGAATTTGGTGCAACCCTAATCAGTCACTTGACCAGTCAATCTTACATTTCGGGTTTGTTATTGAAGTAACGAATAGGATTTCAACACCCAGATTCTGAATTGATAATTTGAAAATTAAATCATTTTATCACTTACTAGCTGACCCGGCAAACGTTGTTTTGCCATATAAATTACTAGCTGCGCCCCGCGGTTTCACCCGCGTAAATGTCGATCCCGTGGGAATATCGGGATAAAAAGTAGCCTATATGTTAATCCAGGTTGTCAGCTACCTCCATACAAAATTTTGTCGAAATTGGTCTAGCCGTTTGAGCGTGAAGAAGTAACAAACATATAAACACACACACACACTCACTCACACACTCACAAACTTTCGCTTTTATAATATTAGTGTGATTTCTAGCTGCCCGGCGCTACTTTGTTTGCGTGGTGTCTTACCCCTTACTCTACCCTACCCCTACCCTACTCCTACACTACTTCTACCCTATCCGTGTCCGTCTCCTGGTTCTAAGCTACCTCCCCACCATTTTTCAACCAAATCGGTTCAACCGTTCTTGAGTTATAAATAGTGTAACTAACACGTCATTCTTTTATATGACCCCTTCCTTTCATGAGGAAATGAAGGGGTAAATAACGAACGTCTACTTGCGCAGAAAAAATAATCACGCTTTAAACAACCACCGCCGGTGCCGGACTTAAAGAATACCACCACCCCATACTTCCCGTGGGTGTCGTAAAAGGCGACTAAGGGGCGTACCGGAGAATGGGCAGCAGCGTTCTCTATGCATTCCACCACCATACCATACTGCGATCGCCAACCCGCCTGCCAAGCGTGGCGATTATGGCAAACCCCCCCCCTTTTGGGGGAGGCCTATGTCCAGCAGTGGACGTCTTTCGGCTGAAATGATGATGATGATGATGAAACAACCAGTTATTTTTCAGAAAATACCTCACCTGTCAGACTCCCCATGGTTATCAACTGCCTGTAGTCCTGAACCACAGCACGCAGCGTTGTTCTTAGACGTGGAAACTGTTGAAGATGGCCCCGAAATTACTGACAATAGAAACTCTTGCGCAAACCCCAATGAAGCATGTGTGGTTATCGCCTTGGTTGACGCTTTGAAACAGGTTGGTTTTTTTTTTGTAGCAAGGATTGTTGAGATTAATATTGACTACGTCTTTTTTTTCATAAGCAGTAAACCCACACTGGGTTTCATAATTTAAGTAATATTACTACTGACGTACTTTTTTTTGACTGAACCCAGCCAGCCAAAGAATTCTTCCAAAAATATAATTATTCTACTACAGGGCAACGTGAAATCATCGGACATTGGCGTCATAGCACCGTACCGTGACCAAGTATCACTCCTGCGCCGCTCTCTCGCACACCTCGCGGTGGAAGTTAGCACTGTAGACCAGTTCCAAGGAAGGGACAAGTCCGTCATCATATACTCTTGTACCAGACGCCCTGACAAAAATGATGACAAGAAAGTTAAGGTTAGTAACTGAACTGTTCTTAGTTTATTGGAACAAATGTTATAATTTATGTGGCCCATTAGAAAAGTGACCGACCAGGCGTTATCCCACTTGATGATTATGTCAGGAGGATAGGCAGCATCATTCTAAGGCTGCCTGTCCACCGGAGCGAAGCGAGGCAGCGGAGCGCAGAAACGGAGAAATATTAACCAATAGGATTGCACAAAATCTCCGCTCCTCTTCTGTCCAATTTTCCTATTGGTTAATATTTCTCCGTTTCTCCGCTCCGGTGGACAGGCAGCCTTAAGCTCCCTGGAGCGTGGGTATTGTGATAAACTTTTATAAATAAAGAAACATACAATAAAGCAGTTGTACATGGGCGGATCTGCCGCGAATATAGTAGTGAACACTCAGCTTTAGAAGTCCAAGTAACATAATGGTAATATTATTGCTCGACTTTTAACTGCGGTCGGTAAAAACAATTTTGTGTTACAGGAAGGCGAAGTACTGAATGACCAGCGTCGTCTTGCCGTAAGTGTGACTCGAGCGAAACACAAACTGATTATAGTCGGCAACTCTACCGCTTTACGTCGGTACGCGCCCCTCCAGAAACTTATACAAACCTGCACTGCCGTCCAACTAGACAAGAATATTGTTAATAAACTACGTGATAGATATAAAATGAATGTATCGTGATAGTATACTGTATTATATGTGCCTTAATAATTATTGTAAATTAGAATTATGAGCCTGCGTTTATAGGTTTTAAATATTGTTTTTTTTTATGATTATATATTGTTTAATTTACACATTGGGATTTTTTTCTGGTATGCTTGCTTACTTGAGTTCGTTAGTTGTTTGATTCTATAATTAGAGCTGCTCTCCATTTAAAGGTATTATTATTCAATTAACCCGTCAAGCACCGCGCGTATCTTAAGTAATACGATACAATAGAAAATCCAAATACAATGAACGCATTTGTTTTTGCCGTGCGGTTGCCTACCTGCTGATCTGTCAACGTCAAACAGCTGACATTTGAATTTAGTTTGTAATTGATTGGGGGCGGGGCTGGTGTTGGACTGTTGAACCTATTATTATTTTAATAGTGTTTTTATAACAACATCACTTATCAGTGTGATGTTACAAGGTCTATTGGTTCATTCACCAGCATATCAGTTAAAATAATTCAACCAGTGGAGTTTAAAAGGTAAACAGTTTTTTTTTATTTACTTTTAAGTTTGCTTTTATTTCACCACCAAATTCACTTGTTGCATGCTTGCGATTATTCTAATTACAATTGTTCATTCGAAAGTTGATTGTAATTGATTGTAACTTTTTAACCAAATTTTTTGACAAACAACTTACATAATGTGTGTATCAAAAATATTTATTTTTATATCATGTAGATCTTCAAGATGGTGAAAGCAGTAGCAGTGATCACCATCAGTGACACATGTTTCAAAGACAATACAAAAGATATGTCAGGACCGACACTCGCTGACTTTGTCAAAGAACTATTCCCCGAAGCTAACCTCCACACAATCATTATCCCTGATGAAAAAGAAATCATTGAAAGGGAGCTCAAGTACTTCTGTGAAACTAACCTCGATCTAGTTCTGACAACGGGAGGGACAGGATTGACTCCTAGAGACGTCACTCCTGAAGCAACAAAAGCAATTATACAGAGAGAAGTACCGGGTATCACTACAGCAGTGACGCTAGCTAGCTTGAAGAAGACACCTATGGCCCAGCTTTCCCGCGCTGTAGCTGGCATCAGAGACAAAACCCTCATTATCAACTTCCCAGGCAGCAAAAAAGCGGTCATCGAATGTTTTGAAGTTGTGAAACCAATCCTACCGCATGCAATATCCTTGATACACAATGAGGTGGCCGAAGTAAGCTACATTCACGATAACATGCAGTTTAACCACACATGTATGCATAGCAGTAATGTGGACATTACCAAAGTGGCCTTAAGACCAAGGGAGTCTCCGTACCCTATGGTAGAGATGTCTGACGCCTGGAAGGCAGTTGATGATGTGATGGCGGAATGGAAGGAACGGCTGGAGATAGTGACCATTGAAGAAGGACTTGGAAGAGTTGTGGCACACACACTGCATGCCAAGGAACCAATGCCACCGTTTCCTGCGTCTGTTAAAGATGGTAAGATATTTATCAGATTTTTATATTACATACATACACTCACGCTTTTTTCTCATGGGGGTAGGCAGAAACTACAGGACGCTATGCTACCTGCGACGATCCTTACATACTCCTTTTGCTTCCTTAAGAGCGCATAGGGGAAGGCCGGGCAAGAAGCATAGTGCGGGTAAGAAGAATAACTGATTTTTCCATTAACATATAATAGATAGCGCTATTAACATTTTCTCTAGTCGTGACACATACGATCGGCAATACCATGGCAGTTCAACCCAAACAATACGCGAGTGCATCTGTTGTGGAAGGAAAAAAAAAAAGGATTATCGTTGTTTTGTTACGATTTTTGTAAAGGTTTGCACACAAACTTTTTGTATTAGTCATCAGTTGTCTATAAAGATGTATTGTATATTCAATTGCACGTTTATTTAGGTATTATTTGTGATCATTACTTTTTGTTTACCTACTAAAAACAATTCAAGTTTTCACTTGTTTCTAATATTAGAGTGTTGGGCAAAATGGATATGGGCAAAACGGTTAGGTATTCCGTTTTGCTCAGAGCAAGCATATTATAAGTATTAGTTACCACTACCATTACATATGCCATTTCTGAGTTAGCAGGCCCCAGAAAAACTAAAACTAAAATATCCTCAGTCAAATAACAAAACAAAAATCCGAAACCAGATTTTTACGGTTTAGTGTGCGCTGACAAATACACTGAACCACTAGCGAAAGATTGGATTCAGTGTAATCAGTGCATTTGGGCGCATAAAGACTGCACTTTATTATGTAGGAGTTGGCAGCTACTTCTGTGATGAATGCGAACACTGATCTAAGCTAGTTCTACTTATCCTTTTTGCCCGACCCCACCGGGCAAAACCGATAATTGATACCTTTTGTTAATGCTCAAAATTATTATAGAAATTGTTTAAGTTTTTGAATTTTAATGATTATTTTTCAAAGACGATTAAACATAGTACAAATTAAAAGTACAAAGAGTTCTATTGATTATTAGATTGTGGTTTTATTTGCAGTACCCCTTAACATATTCGTCTTGCCCGGGCTTCCCCTACACACTAGCGGCATGTTGCCAACGGCAGAGGTAACTGCAGCTGACGACACGGGGCGGCGGCAGCCATCAACACTTCCACGGCACCCGTCGACGCGTCAGCGGCAGCCGTCGACGCGTCAGCAGCAGCCGTCGACGCGTCAGCGGCAGCCGTCGACCTATGGTGACACTTGACATACACGACGGCTGCCGCTGATCTTCGAAGTTGAAATGTCGACGGCTGCCGTCGACGCGTCGATGGTTGCCGCCGACGCGCGTCGACGGCTGCAGTTACCTCTGCCGTTGGGAACATGCCGCTCGTGTGTAAGCGCGCTTACATTTATACATCTGGTCACATACACATGCCTCTAGCGAGTAACATGCGGTTTCTTTAATTTGCACAATACAACGTGGCGCTTCAATGGTGACATTAATTTAACACACATATACGTTTTCACATTTTCATTTCATGAAGCAATTATATTTCCATTAAACGTTATTATTTACGGATTTATTTAAAATTTTAGAAAATAGTATTTTAGAGCAACCTGTACTTAAAGAACTGTCGCGCAGCGGTCATTTGCCGGGGTCACGGATCATAACATCGCACAATGAAATAAAACGAATAAGCAATACTATTAGGATGAAACAAATGCAAAGAGTAGGCGAATTGAAGGTCCCTTTGTCGGCGCGCCGTAAAGGGATATTTCTTTCCTTTCGCCGCTGACACGCCTTTGTCGCACGCCGCCAAAAGTCGCCGCCGCAGGTGGCTCGCGCCCCCTCCCGCCCGCCGCGCCCCCGCACTGCACTTGAATTCTTTTTTTGCTTTACTAGTAATCTAGTGCTAGATGAACCCGTGTCCTTGACACACTTCGTCAAACTAGTGCGCGTAATTCCGTCGTGAATATTGTTGTGAATGTTTCCGCGAAAAAGACGCTAACCTATTGTTTTATTTATTTATTTTTGTGAAATTAGATTATGGTACTTAGATAAAGACGCTTTGCTTTGTTTTCTAATCTAGTAGGTACGTTTACATCTCTTGTGATACGGAGGACGCGAGACGGTGTTATTTGTGTTATGTGCATAATATGTAAACTTGTGATCGTGATGGCAAATACACATCCGAACTACACAGCAGCTGAATATGCGGACATGATCCTAATTTATGGAGAATGTCATCAAAGTGCCGCCCTTGCGATAAGGACATATCGCGAGAGTTAAGGCGATTCAAAACAATGCCCTACTAATCCTTGCACTATTGTAGGTGTAGGAACCTCTTCAGCGCATCCACGAAAACCGGCCAATGGATCCTAGGTCTTTGCGCCCAGACCGACCGCCTACACGATAAAATGTGCTACAATATTTCGAAGACTAACCCAAAACCGAGACAAAATAAAAGCAGTGATTAGTGATGACTGTGATGAGTGATGTGATGATAGTTATAACTAATAGTACAAGAAAGGGTGACGTTAGACTAAGCACCAGTAGGTACCTACGACTTTCGCCGCGCCGCGCCACTCGGATTGTTTGATAAATGCCGACAAAGAATCGGACCGATCGCGCGAAGCGTAGGTAAGTAATTTCATGAATGAATTTTTGCAAGGGTGATCCTAATTTTAGTTACTTTTATATTATTTAGTTTGTTTGAAAAAAATTTTTTTTCAATTTACGAATTATTTTAACCTATACTTATATATATGATTAATGGGCACTAGCCCTACCCGTGTGTTAAATTAATGTCGCCATTGTAGCGGCACGTTGTATAAGAGGAATGGCCTTGGATGAGGCTGTGTTTGTACTAACTCCACATTGACACATTCAATAATCTAACACAACTCTGCTGAAGTAAATTTATCAGCAAATTAGTGCTGACTCACAATATTTATGACAAGTATGAATCTATTCTATTTTGATTAAATAACTCTTGACCTATGTTTTAATTAAATCTTTTTTATCTTATTTCTGTATTGAAAGTCATTTTCAATCAGTAAATTCATAACACGTACCTCCATATAGTATCAAAAGATGTACGTACATTTTAACTATTATAAACACGTGTTCAATCACAGGTGTTTGATTGCATTTGTAATAATATCATTGTTCAATAGTAATACTAAAAGAACTATTTAAGTCATTGTTTTTAGGATTCCGTACTTCAAAAGGAAAAAACGGAAACCTTATAGGATCAATTTGTTTTCTGTTTGTCTGTTTGCCAGTCTTTCAAAACCCTTTTTCTCAGGAATGCGTAGAGGTATCGAGTTAAAAATATCAAAAACGTACGTCTGCAGTCTCTTGGAGCTGTAAAAAAAATCAAGCTTCTACTAAAAAATACGACCATTTATCATCAATCATGAAATTTGGCAAGAAGCAAGGTCTCACAGCACAAGCCGAGGAAAAAATGTATCAAAAAATATTTTTAAGCAGAATTATCTTCATAGTTTTTTCTAGAAGTATTATTTATGTATAGATACTGTGCATGCGTAAATATTCATCTCGATTACGGAACCCTTCACTTCGCGTGGTCCGACACGCGCACTTGGTCTGTTTTTAAGGTTCCGTACCCAAAGGGTAAAAACGGGACCCTATTACTAAGACTTCGCTGTCTGTCCGTCTGTCTGTCACCAGGCTGTATCTCAAGAACCGCGATAGCTAGACAGTTGAAATGTTCACAAATTATGTATTTCTGTTGCCGCTATAACAACAAATACTAAAAACAAAATAAAATGAATATTTAAGGAGCGCTCCCATACAACAAACGTGTTTTTTTCGGCGTTTTTGCCTTGTGGTACGGAACCCTTCGTGTGCGAGTCCGACTCGCACTTGGCCAGTTTTTTATTGCCTTAAATTTATCCTTTCCTGCGTAACATACTTACATCTGAATCATTTTGAACGGTATTGCCTGGGACTGCTATTTTCTCTTCTCAACAAATAGGCAGTTGTAGAGTGTGTGAGCTAGGCGCTAAGCGATTTCTTCAGAAAATTGTTCAGGGTGCATAGGGAGTAAACATACTAAAAGTCCCCGCGTCTATGAGGTGAATATAAAAGTTCCCACTTTTGAGTTTTTCGCTGATATCTTTAAAACGGTACGTCGCGTCGTAGAGAAAAAATATCTTCTACGTAATGAAAGCTTATACAACTTTCTACTACTTTTATCTTACACACTTTTTCGACTACTTTTATCTTACACACTTTTTCGACTTCCTACAGTTCCTACCCATTTTCGAACCACAGGTTCCGGAAACGTGAAAATTTTCGATAAAACTACTTTAACAATCACTAGCTACTGCTACTTCGACGTTATTTCGGGATAAAAAGTAGCCTATATGTTAATCCAGGTCCTAATCTATCTACGTACCTACCAAACATCCAAATCCGTTCACTAGGTAGCCGTTGACTTATCGAAACTTTTATCTATGTACTAGCAGACAGCAGTACCCCGCGGTTTCACCTGCATAAGTTTCCCGTGGGAATATCGGGATAAAAACTATCCTATGTCCATTCCCGAGACTCAAACTATCTCTATACCAAATTTCATCTAAATCGGTTCAACGCAAAGAGATTTAAGATAGGTACAATAGAGGGGCCATGCAAAGAAATGTCTTAGAAAAACTGTGATCCCATGTCTCAGTGCCGCCATCTGGTAAGATGTAGCATAATTAGAGCGGCAATTTATTCAATTAGGTTCAGCTATCGCCCGGTAGATGGCCAGTGTGGCCAGTGTTGCCAGATACGATTTTCAATTCATCGATTAAAAATCGGATCGGTGGTGCCTGAAAAATCTAATATAAATCAAATCAGTTAGATAAATATCGAAAACTAAACAAATTAGGCAAAAATTGACTCAGGCAGAAAAAATATTCTAAGTACAATTTTATTCGCTACTATTCATTGTCCGTGTCACCGTCTATGACAACGTATCAGTTTCAGTGTGTGTTTTTAAGTAAGTAGTTATTTACATTTTAAAACAAAATAATTTTAAATGCGCCTGCTTTGCCGCCGAACTATTATGCTTTTGTGTTTTATATTGCTTTTTGTGTAAAGTAGACCTTTTTTGCAATTGTCGGTTGCGTTTCGTTTTTTGCAAAATTATTTTTTTACACTTTTGTTTGCTAATATTTGTAAATCTTATATCGATATACGTATATCCGAGGCGAGGTCCAAAGTCCGTAGATCTATGGATAAATCCGTAGGTCTGGCAATGCGGGGTGACACTAAGTACAAACTATAAAACCTGTAGTAGGGATTTTACCATATAGATTCAAACGTATCGATAATATTGAAAAAAGTTAGTAAGACAATTTTTTCGCATTTGAATAGATTGAAATAAGTGCCAAAAAATTAGGAAAGCAATAAAATTATCCATTGTTTCAATGTTTACAAATGATTTATTTAAAAAAAATATTTTTTCATACAAATTACTAAATTATCGTTATTATCTTTATATGTGTGTGGTATAGTTAATTCTTCAAAAGACCATTTCAGTATGAGACCATACTGAAATGGTCTTTTGAAGAATTAACTACTTGACATGATCTGACCAAGATTATATCTGGACCTCTTGAGTTTGTTTTGGCCTTTCTTCTCTGATTAGTCATATAGGAAACGCCGACCTCATCTAGTTTTTAAAATATGATTGACGTATAAAAGTGTCTGTACAGACACCAGCACATCAAGCTTAGTTTTTAATTCTTCTAATATTATTACCCTCTTTTATAAATTCAATTAAACATGGATCGATTTTAAACTGAATGTTACTTGAATGAATCGATTATTTTGTCACACCACTATATTAATTTCGTTAAAAAGTGGTAACACTTAAGCTGTCATTTAACCCAACTGTAGTAAAGTTACTCAGCAATAGATGGCGTTTAATACAAAATAAACAAATTTTCTAGATCTTTTTATGAAAATTATTTAAGTCTAATTACTGAATAAATATAGATAATACATACGAAAATAAACTGAATTTAGGTCCAGTTGTTTTACCATAACGAGACTTGAAGTAACGTAATGCGCAACTCGGCATATTTCCATACAAAATATTTTTCTTTTGTTGGACACGAATGCGTCAATGCGACTTGACGCGCAGGCGTACCATACTAGACTGAGAGACTTGTTACGCCTAGGTCACAAGTACCGGGACACTGTTTTGTTCGCAATGTCCCGTCTATTGTAAATACTTTAAATGTCTTTGGTTCAACGGTTTAAGCGTGAAGAGGTAACAGACAGACAGACAGATACTCGAAAACTGATTATAAACGGTCTATTTTAGTTACTGCCACAGTATTATGTCATATGGCGTTTTACTACGAGGTCGGGCTGCTGACATTGAATCCATTTTTATTTTACAAAAGAGAGCTGTCAGAGCCATTTACAATCTACGTCGTCGCCGCGAATCTCTTAGGGAACTATTTAAAAAGGTTAATATCATGACGGTACCTTGCCAATTCATTTATGAAAATATTATTTATGTAAGAAAAAATCAACATCTTTTTAATAAAATAATTGTGATAGACATAATTTTAATACTAGAAATAAAGATAAATTAGATCAAACTTTTTTCAGATTATCTAAAGTACCTACATATATCTTTTATGGGGTAATGTGTTAAATACTACAACAAAATACCTTGTGACATGTTGCAATTAAATGAAAGAAAATTTAAAACTCATATTAAAAGTACACTTTGTAAACAAGGATATTACAAATCAGAGGATTATATCCAAGATAAGAATGCTTGGAAACATGCTGGTCCTGCTCCTTAGGACAATCTAGAGTCTAGACAAAATCAAACTGGTTCCTAATTTAAATTATATTTAAAAAAAAATTATGACATTGACATTTACAATCTGTGACTACAGCAACTCACACACTTGTTAAAATTCTAGGAAAATCATCTACTTTTACAATATTTGTAAATATGTGAGCACCATGTGTCTATCACATAATTGATTTACCTGTCATTGCTTAATTTTTAATTCTTTTTACCTTTTGTGGTAGACTAATTTTATTCTAGGTGCATCGTCTTCACATATAATTATTTTATGTATACAAGACCTTGTAAAACATTTTAAAAGAGTAACGGTGGAGTTTCTTGCCCATTCTTCACCATACGAAAACTACCTTTTGGAATGGACGACTAGAATCAATTCTATTTAGTTGTAATTTTTGACTTTCAAAAGTGCTTTTAATATACCTATTTGAAATAAATGATTTGACTTTGACTTTGCTGGTGTCTGTCTGTCTGTTACCTCTTCACGCTTAAACCGCTGACCCGATTTAGATGAAATTTGGTATAGAGATAGTTTGAGTCTCGGGAAAGGACATAGGATAGTTTTTATAACGATATTCCCACGGGAAACTAATGCGGGTGAAACCGCGGGGTACTGCTGTCTGCTAGTACATAGATAAAAGTTTTGATAACTCAATGGCTAGTGAACGGATTTGGATGTGTGGTACGTAGATAGATTAGGACCTGGATTAACATATAGACTAATTTTTATCCCGAAATAACGTCGAAGTAGCAGGCAACAGCTAGTGTTTGATAAAAGTAATTTTTTCGAAAATGTTCACTTTTCCGGAACGTGTAGTTGACGGAAAATGGGTAGGAATTCGAAAAAGTGTGTAATATAAAAGTTGTAGAAAATTGTAATAGCTTTCATTACGTAGCAGATATTTTTTCTCTACGACGCACCGTTTTAAAGATATTAGCGAAAACTCAAAAGTGGGAACTTTTATCCCCTCCCCCCCCCGCTCCCACTCCGTCTCACCTCCTAGACGCGGGGACTTTTAGCATGTTTACTTCCTAAGCACCCTGAACAACTTTCTGAAGAAATCGCTTAGGGCCTAGCTCACGCACTCTACACCTCCTTTTGGGTCATTCGTTGAGTGGACTAAAAGTACCTAACGCAATGAATGTTGTTGAACTGTCAAAATGAAAGCCATTGCTACTGATAGTGTGTAACGCAATTGCGTTAATTACCCAGCAGGTCTTTTATTAAAACAGTCGAATACTTGGACCGTAAAATTACATAAGTACAACGCGGTCACATTAACTCGACGCATCTCTGGAATGCGAGGCCCGCACCCCGCATTCCTTAGCTCGCCCAGCAAGTGTTAGGCCTTTGTTTTTGTTACCGATACGTGTTTCGATAATTTGGCTAGTTTTCTGTTGTTGTTGAAATTATACTTTTTTATTAGGTAATAGGTATATTTAGATATATTACCAAAAAACCAAAATGACGTCATCAACGCCAAGCGTCGAGTTAATGCGACCGCGTTGTGGGTGCTTATAAAACTATTGATGTTATGTTCCAGTACCTACTAATTACATAGTCATTGAAGCAATTTGTTCCGTTCGTTGTAACACAATAATGTACCTACTACGTAACTACTAAGCGCGCACGACGACATATCAAGCTATAGGTACATTTCCAGTACCTATAAGCTGACTTCTCATCTACAAAAAGCCAAGCCACAGTATTACAATATTTCCTACAGTAGGGCAACGCCTTTGATGTCGCGCGATGCCGCCGCCAGTGTAGGTACTTACGCTGTCATATGCAAATATGCTAGGGTTGTCACCAAATGGGAAATAAAACAATTGTGATTATTACTATTATGATGTAATCATTTATTCACATGTACATTCAAAATAATTGTGATTATTAAATCTAATGTAATTATTTATTCATAAATATATATTTACATATGTTGCACTGCTAAATATTTACGTGACATTTTATTTTTGGATGTTCTTAATTGTCTATTATAAAATTTAACTACATAATGTATTCGCATTCGGATGAACAATCTGATAAGAAAAGAATGAGGAAAACATGAACATGGCATGAACCTTCCGGCTCCATCATCATCATCAGTTCACTTCGATGATACCATTTTCAACATAACTATTCAGAACCATTTATTTATTTATATTGTCATAGGCGCTTAACTATCTTCATTGTGATATATCTATGTGAGTATGAAGTTCCGTTGGCCATTTCTGGTCTTCTTCACCAGTTCCACTTCATCAAATTTTACTTTTTGACTGTAAATGCGAAAGTTCTCAATGAAAATACTTAAATCGCCATATGGTTGCCTATAATATTTGAGGAGTTCCCTCGATTCCTCATGGATCCCATCATCAGAACTGGATTCTGAACAAAATGGGACCAATCGAAAAGCAACTCCTATATGAGGAAAAAAAATTTTTGCAAATCGGTCCATAAACGACGGAGTTCTGAGGTAACACAAATAAAATAAAACGTACAACCGAATTGATAACCTCCTCCTTTTTTGAATTCGGTTAAAAATATAAGGAAAAGTGGCCAAAATTGTGTGCACAAGTCAGTTTTGTCTTAGCTGCGGCGGCGGGGCGTCTGGAATATTCCATAAGTCTATATAGTACACAAATGAAAAAACATACCTCTCGTCGCGGGGAAATCTATGAAACTTTAAGTCCTTCTGGGATTTCGATGTCGATTTACATGATCCATACACAGAACAGTTTGTGCGCACCATTATAGAATATGTAAGTATAATAAAATTATTACACAAAAATCACGCCCGCGACTGCCCTTCGCGCTCGGTACCGCAAACTGAGCGTGTTTGCGGTACGCGGCCCGCGCCGCCCGACCCCCCGCGAGTTCCCCTCCGTTGCTCTGCGCAAGTACATTCGTCGCGCTACTGTAGGAAATATTGTAATACTGTGGCCAAGCAATGCGAGGCGAGCAAAAACTAGAAATTTAGGTATATCTTAAAATGTCGCCGTGTGTACCTAAGATGTTTTCATGAAAGCGTTTGACCCTGAAACTGAAGCTATAATGAATATGCATTTTTTTTGCTACAAACCGTTTTTTTTTTGTTATCACCACACCTGCTTTCGGCAGTGATATTACAGCTATGTAAATGTACCTAGGTAACGGTAATAAGTAGCTGCTACTACTGGTAATATTTTAAAGTAAACTATTCATTAAAACACCTGTGAAATGCTGACTGATTTGAAACTTGTAAATTTTTTGATGCTGTTATTAAATGTTTTAATAAACTGTCTTGCTATCAAGCTATCATGATAAATGAATATTCTAAGATAAGACTTAGCAAACACACTGAAAGATACTGATTTTTTTTAACGTCATGTTTTAAAAAGGCAACTCAATTCAGTGGAATTGCATGGTTTGACTGGTACTCAGTCTCAATAAATATTCGTCACTTTCTGCCTAGTTCAAGAAAAACGTGTGTTAATTATTGTAACTCCTTACTTGCTATATTACTTGCCTACAACATAAACCTATACTAATCATCAGGGTATCCCTGACTGACTCATAGTACTAGAAGGTACTGTGGGGTTTTAGTTGGTAGGAGTCCGACATGAGGGTATCCATGAGTATTTCCCCACGGAAAAAAGGGGGTATTTCTGACTCCTAAGTCACAGGAACGAACACCTATATACAGAGTTTAGGAGTCAGTGTATTTAAATATCGACCTATCTATTAAGCCTTTATGTTTTTAGTGATAAGGATGTTGGAGAAAAATCAGGCTTTTGGTGAAATAAAGAATTATTATTATTTACATCATCAGTATCTCGTCCCCAGGTTACGCCTGTCTAAGCATAGACGGTGCGGGTATACGCCGCGTGCGCACGGCGGTGACGGCCGGGGATGCACCTACCGCGCCTCTGTGCTCCGGGCAGTGCGCAAGAATTAACACTGGAGCGGCTCTGCCTGCAGGAGCCGACTGCGTTGTACAGGTACCAGTATCATGGTTTCAATACTGCCGGCGGAAGGAATATTGTAGAGTGGAATTTAAGGGGGAAGCGCCAGGATAGCCCGCGAAATTCATGGAAATAGTAATTCAATAGTATTCTATGAACTTGAGAGGGTTGTATTGATGATTTTAATGATTATAATTCTGTAAATACATACTTGTTACGGTGGCGAATCATATTTTGTTGAACATACAACCTAACTCCGGCTATATTTGCAGGTCAGTGTCCGCACTGACCTGCAAATTGCAAAAAACGTAAGAAAATTGGAATTTCGCGGAGTACCCTGGTGACTCCCTCCTATATCTATGTCGCATCATCTCATACTTAGGATCAATTTATTTTGGTTTAGCTTACTACTTCTAGGTTATCGCACAAGCGTTAGTTCTTAACACCGATATTATTAATTAGTATAGAAGTGTTTATGTCGTCACACAATTCACAATCGTGGTGCTAATAACTTACTGACGACATGTAGGTCACGACATGTAGGGACGCTCAGCACATCAAGCTTCCCGAAACTTTTAAATTTACCCAATCAACTTTGAAACTTATGCTTAAGCGATAAAGTTGAAAATCTATTAAAGAAGACAGATTGTAGTACCTAGCTTGATGTGCTGGCGTCTGTACATAATTGAAATATCGCATCTAATCAATCAGCATCCGCCCGATACGACCGAACATTTTAAGTAATTTCTGAAAGACTACAGTTTCGGTTACGTTTAGAAACTTGCTTAGCCCACGTACGAACGGATGCAAAATTATCGCAGCGGGATTGCTTCTTCTTGGGAGAAATCGTCACCAAAAACTTTCTGTCTCTTTCTATTATATGTATACAAGTGTGTGTGCGAGCGACTATCGCGTGAGGAACTTTGCTGCTGATGCCCCCCCCCCCCCCCCGACAGCACACGTTTTTTTAAATGCAGTTCGGCTCTGTTTCATATAACGATGATTTCATTGTATTGCAAGATAAAAATCTGGACAACCGACGGCCTAATTCTTCAGGGCAACCTACAAGCATGATGTTTTGTAATTTTATATATGGAACATTTAATGCTTCAACTGCAGGTTAACCAATAAAATAAGTTTCCTAGTAAAAAAAAGTTGCAATTATAAATAAAACGTGTACGCTTCACCCAAACCGGAATATGTATTAGGTACTATTTTTTATTATGATTTAAATATCAATGACCCCTGCATCTTTCATGTTACTAAATGAGATTAAATACTTTTTATGTAGATACTAATTTAATTTGGCAATCATGTTCTATGCTGGCTTCGATCTAACAAAATATGGGTTTTTTATCTTAGTTAGCTTAAGGTTAACACTTTGCGGGACACTTAACGCCTCTCGACGTAATAACAATAAAACTTCTATTGTGTCTCGTTCAGTGTCCTTCAATGTGTTAAGAAATAATGTGGGTGTGGGTACTTACATACTATAGGTACAGTGGTATACCTCTGCCTAACTCTTCCACGATTACAGGCGTGATGTTATGACATCTTCAGAACTACGAGCTGGTGATGATGATGTCTCTTAGGATCATATTTTTTTAGTGTGTTTCCTCTTTGGTACTTAACTTATATCAGAAAATTAGGGACAATCTTTTTTTTTTACTGATTTTAAATTTCCTCCACCAGGTCGAGGACACCAGACTAATATCGGCGTCTGATGACGGGGTAACCGAGCTGGAAGTAGAGATCCTGAAGGCGCCCGAGCCTCAGCAAGATGTGAGGAATGTGGGCTTCGACATAGCCATGGGAACTGTGCTGGTGGATAAAGGTTGGTCTTAATTCTATAGTTAGTGGTTTAAGGGTGTTTTGTTGTTTATATGTTACTAGCATCGCCACGCGGTTTCACCTGCTTAAGTGTAGATCCCGTGGTAATATCGAGATAAAAAGTATCCTATGTGTTAATACAGGAAATGGTCTATCTATGCGCCAATTTTCATCCAAATCTGTTCAACGGTTTACGCGTGATTGAGTCACAAACATCCAAACATCTTCACAAACTTTCACATTTATAATATTCAGCGGCGGATTTACACATTTGCCGCCAGTAGGCTCTTCAACTCTTTCCCCCCCTACCGACCTCTACAATAATGTGTCAGTTTCTAGATAATATTTATACCCAACGTTTAGTTAAGATTGCACAAGTACTATTCGTTTTTGTGTAATGATCTATATTTCTGAGCTCATAAAAGCTCGAATTATGTATAAGTACTACTAATAAGGCGGCGCCTTAATACCTACTAGGTACTTACACAGTAATGAACATTCTGGTCCCTTCGGGCTCGGTTCGTGTACGCCCGAAGGCCGTTCGTACCCTGAAATGTGTGCATAGACACTAAATCCATGGACTAATTGCGAATTTGACAAACAATTTTGTTTACAGGCCATATCCTAGACTCCGCAAAAATCGGAATATTGGCTGGCGCTGGATATCAAAATGTTACACTTCGGGCGCCTCCCAAGGTAGCGCTACTATCTACTGGCAACGAGCTACAGGAACCTTCAGAGGTTAAGCTCAAACCGGCACACATTCGAGACTCCAACAGAACCATGCTCCGAGTGCTACTTAAGTAAGTACTGATATTTTATCCAAAACGATCATCATAATCATCATTACTTCCCCTTCCCCTTACTTCCCGTGGGTGTCGTAAAAGGCGACTAAGGGTCTTACCGGAGAATGGGCAGCAGCGTTCTCTATTTATTCCACCACCATACCATACTGCGATCGCCAACCCGCCTGCCAAGCGTGGCGATTATGGCAAACCCCCCTCCAAAATTGGGGGAGGCCTATGTCCAGCAGTGGACGTCTATCGGCTGAAACGACGAATCATCATTCAACTAAAGACATCCACTGTTGGACATAGGCTTCCCCAAAGGATTGCCGCAACGTACGAATCTGTGCTACCCGCATCCAGCGGTTTATTATCCTACAGCGAAACAAGAATATTAATCACCACGTTTGCTTAGTATGAATTGGCGATTTTAGACCATTGTAAGTTCAGATTTCCTTACAAAACCTAACCATAACTGACAGTCAGTGTTGCCAAAGATAAATTTAAAGAGAAAAGAACAAAAAGAAAACAGTGTTTTTAAAAGGTTTTGCGTAAAGTGGCTGTCCATTAATCACGTGATGTTTTTTTTTGGGTATTTTTACGTGATATATGACTACACCCCCCTCTCCACCTTGTGATATTTCATGATTTTTATGGACCCCCCCCCCCCCCTTTCGAGCCTCACGTGATTAATGGACAACCCCAAATGTGTTGCCTATGTCGTTAATAAATCTAGTTTATTGACTGCATGTAGGTAACTTACACTTCATTGCAACAACAATCTTGATAATTTTACGATTCTACGACTATTATATATACCTACCGCTTATTAAAGATTAGTGTTAATTATTTTTTTACGTAATACTTTTTGTGCCAAGTATTCGCCACGATTGACAGATGAATAGTAGTGCTTCGTATACCTAAGTATGATAATGTTCTATTTTGAGATACAACATGTCATTGTGTTTATGATTCTGATATGAGTTTGATATATCAAGAAGAAAAAAAAAAATTATTGTTGTTACTTGTTGTAACTATCTCATTGGTTGGTCTGGTATTCGCAAGTGCGACTGCTGAGCATTCGGATCGTAGGTTCGACCGCGGCCTCGTCGTACAATGTGTTATTAGATTTTTTACTTCAAAATTCTTAGTTAACATTCGAAGTCTGGATTTCCGGATATTAGCAAAAAGCCTCCAATCGAACTTACACATAACTTAAGGCGTCTGTGGGCGGGTAGCACACCGTCCGACCAGGACCAGGCCCAGGCCCGGGCCCGACGACGCGTATACCTACGTGTTCCACGCGCGCGGCAAAGAGATATCAGCATCAAGGAAGGGGCCCCTTAGGGCCGAAGGCTGCCGGGTCAGCGGGATAGTCCGAAAGGGTTACCGCTGGCTCGGAACATAAAGGGCTAAGGAAGGAACACGGGTGGGTTTTTAGTCAGTAAGAGTCTGACACTCCCTTCCACTCCGCCCAGAGCGGGAGGCCAAAAAAAAGGTACAAAAAAAAAAGGCATCCGTGGGTATACTAAACACTTCTGCCTCCCCTTCGAGGAATACCAGGCGTGATGTTATATTGTTATTTTCCCAGAGAGCACGGCTACGACAGCATAGACTGCGGCATAGCTCGCGACACTCCGCCAGAGATAGTGGCGGGCATATCCGCCGCGCTCAAGTTAGCCGACGTGCTCGTGTGTACCGGCGGCGCGTCTATGGGCGAGAAGGATCTGCTCAAACCTGTGCTACTCAAGGTAAGGAGCATAGACTGCGGCATAGCTCGCGATATTCCACCAGAGACAATGCATAACCGCATACAATATAATTAAATTGGTTCAGTGATAGTTCATCTGGATATATCGAGTACATGAGATTTTTGTCTTTTATCTGTAAATGCATCCAAGATGCAAAAGTGCAGGAGTAAATTTCTTCCACTTAAAGCGCAATACACACTGAGCCCGCCGGGCCGCCGACCTGTGTCGGCAACTTTTTGTCGTCGGGCTAGTCGGCGGCTTCACTTCATGCAAGTCGGAAAATTTTGTCGGCGGCATGTCGGCGGATCGATATGAGAAATTTATTTGTTCGTCACTACGGGTCGAGATTCGCCGGGCAACTGAGCGCAGGCGTACGCAAGCCGACAACATGTCGGCGGGCAACACGCGCGGGCGCATGTTGCCGACATGATTCTTTTCATATAGGCTTGTGTCGGCGGGCTGTGTCGGCGGCCCGGCGGGCTCAGTGTGTATTGCGCTTTACATTAACTAGGCTGAACTGAATTGCAAACCTACCAACCTAGTATACTTACTATACATATAATTATTATGATTGTAGGACTTCAACGCTACCCTGCACTACGGACGCGTGCGCATGAAGCCGGGCAAGCCGTGCACCTTCGCCACCTGCGAGTTCGAGGGCAAGAAGAAATACATCTTCGCTTTACCTGGTACGACACGCAACGAATATCATCATCATTTCAGCCGAAAGACGTCCACTGCTGGTTATAGGCCTCCCCCAAAAAAGGGGGGGGGGTTTGCCATAGTCGCCATGCTTGGCAGGCGGGTTGGCGATCGCAGTATGGTATGGTGGTGGAATGCATAGAGAACGCTGCTGCCCATTATCCGGTACGCCCCTCAGTCGCCTTTTACGACACCCACGGGAAGTACGGGGTGGTGCTATTCTTTAAGTCCGGCACCACACAGACGCGTAACGAATATATTGAAGGAATATTGGTGGGGAAGCCCAGAAAGTTTTTGAGCAAACATAACCTAAACGGAAAGTTGATAGCTACTCTGCTATCTTCTATTTGTATAATAATAATCATTTTATTATCAGGCAACTAAGGTCCATAAGTAAAATACACAAAATAATCTTATACAATAATAAAGTAATACATATTAAAAACCTTAAAACTATGACACTATACACGTAACGTTGTCGGCGTCGTGTTTCGCTGCGTGGTGTCGCGTAACCGTCCTCGGAAACGTCGATATACGACACCCTTCGGCCAAAAGTCCTCTTTCAGACAGGTCTGTTGATGATGTGTTGGAACTCGTACTACGAATGACTTACAAGTTGTTGTTGCGGCGCGATTTCAACCTTTCGACCCTCAGAGTCCAGTTGGTCTTCACCTTCAAATACTGCATGACTTCCTCAGTTGTATAGGACACTTAGGACAGGACAACAAATCTCAGCTATTCAACCAGGCCCTGCCAAAAATTTTTCAAGTTTAAGTTGGAAATGAACAATATCTTCTAATTTTTAGGGTCCCGTGGTTCCTACTAGGAACCCTTATAGTTTCGTCATGTCCGTCTGTCTGTCTGTCTGTCCGAGGTTTTGCTAAGAGACCGTTAGTGCTAGAAAGCCGTAATTTTGTAGGATTGTGTATATCAATTACGCGACAAAGTGGTAAAATAAAATTTTGGAAAATATTTTTTTTTAGGGTTGCACCCCTACATGTGAAGTGGGGATGAATATTTTTTTTGTGATCTACCCCATCGTGTGGGGTATCGTTGAATAGGTCTTCTAAAATGACTTGGGGGTTGCTGAAATTATTTTTCGATTTAATGCTCCATTTACGAAATATTAAACTTTAAAGTGCAAATTTTTGTTCTAGTAGGGCGTCCCCCCCCCTCTAAAAGCTAAACTGCGGGCTTAAAAAATCTGTAAAAATTCACGATGATATTCAAGGAAAAGTATAGCAGTTAAGATCACTTCTTTAAAGTGACTAAAATGAAGTAGTTGCTTGTATAAAACGGGTAAAGACTTGCATTGAAAAACAATTATTTTTTTTGTGTTTTAAATAAAGGACAACAGAATCTTACTACATTGTGATAACGGGCTACTACGGAACCCTACACTGTGCGTGGCCCGACACGCACTTGGCCGGTTTTTTAAATAAAGACATTCAAACCAGTCATGTTTATTTCATGTTATAAAGGCTCAATTGTGTAGTGTTCGCAAGTGCGACTAATTCCAGGTTGGGCATAGTGTTATTGCGTTTTTCCATTATTAATTTCATAATAGTAATCCTGAGTATGGATTTGCGCCAGTTGATGGATATCAATAGAATCGCCTGACTTAAAAATAAAGCGAAACCGTTCGAGGAACCGCTAATCTATGTGTTAATTAATATGGCGCATTTTGACTTAGGTAACCCAGTGTCCGCCTACGTATGCGCCCTGCTCTTCGTGATCCGTGCGATGCGCGTGGCGTGCGGCGTGCGCGGCAGCTGGGCGCGCCTGCGCGTGCGCCTGGCACACGCCGCGCAACTCGACCCTCGGCCCGAGTACGCTCGAGCGGCGCTGGAGCTGCACGCTGATAGGGACATGCCTTATGCTACCATGTTGGGGAGTCAGGTATGTGTACTGACTGATTAAACAGATGCCCTGAAACCCTTTCTGGCCGTGGCAAATAATTGCCTAGGGTAGGCAGATAACCAACGTCAACACGCAGCTGGATCAGAATAGTCGATTTTGATTGGAGAGGCTCATGTCTAGCAGGACTGAAGAAATGATATAACCTGAACTCTGATATAATATGTATTAGTTGTTCTCTAAAATACCTTTCAAAATAGAGCATAACAGAAAAACATTCAATAATACACCTTACTCTTCCACTAATAAGGTCTATATTCGATCAACAGTGCAGCAGTCGCCTGCTAAGTGCTTGCGGTGCCAACGTGCTCCTGGAGCTGCCGGCTGCGACGCCCTCGCTGCAGCGACTGCCGGCCGGCGCTGTCGTGCCCGCCCTCGTCACTGGCAGACTTGACATCTACTCTTAGGAAATACCTGATAATACTGGGTGTAAAAATACCCTTGACGAAGCCGAGAGTCACTCGTTCTGTCCGTTTTTATGATCTTTTTTATGTACTGAACCATGGGAACCTTCTGGTTATATTGAAAGTTTTTGAGATATTGAAGGTTTTTGACAACTTTTTTACGAAAAAGGTTTTAATCCCTGTACCGTTGGACCTATAAGTACAGTGTTCTGCGCGCGTTACATTGCGCACTACCGTAAACAGCAAATTTTTACTCTAAAAATAAAAGTCTACCCAGCAATTATGTTTCCACAAAGTTACTTAGTTTGATGTATAGAATGCGTAGATGGCGGCTTCGTGACTGGTCTTTTTACACCCTGCATGTGACTTGGGCCTCTTTCGAGGCAAAACCTGTCATATATTAAGTGGATTAGCGGGTAAAATACCTCCTGTAATAGAAACTGAGAAAAATCCTGCTCTAATGGCCAGCCTACCTGTCTGCGGCAACGCCCGAAGGGAAGGTCAAGTTTCTATATGGATAATTCAGTAGCTGTTATAGTTTTACAAGGATATTTTGATGCGTGGCCAAAATCGGAACTAACGCCGCCATCTTGTTTTTTTTTTCAATACAGTTTTACAAAATGTTTACCAACAGCACGCTATGTTAACGTCATTCGAGCGCCAAAAGATCTTGTACAATCACGAGCAAAAGTATGTATACACTTGGCTTTATTCAAAGGCGACTTTCTCCTTTATTTTTGAATTAATTTTTTTATATTTATTTATTATTAATAGGAACATAGTATTTTCGAACACATAGGTATATGTAAAGTGTCGTATTTCAACGTTGCATTCGTTATTTCGTGAAAAAATCGCAATTTAAAGTTGGCAAGTGTTGACATATTGGTGCTCGTGACTGTACAGTCCGTTCACAGTTATTTTACCTCTGAGAGCAGCAACCTTATTATTGTGACGAAAAACGACGAAAATCGCTGAGATTTGGACAGTTTTGCAAAATCAGAAGTATATAATATAACTATAAACGGACTGTAAGCTTCCAGTTGATGAACAATGGACGTCAATAATTAAAAACACAGGTTCAGGACACGTCATCTCATTTATTATATTTAGGCCATAGACTATACACAAATTTTAGGCTCCAGGCATCTTTTCGCTAAATTGAATCTCAAAACATGCGAATATATTTTTTCAAGAAGTTCTAGATCTAAGTAAAGATTTTTAATATTATACTATTTTCAAAGTACCAATGTTAGGATTTGCAATGATACTGATAGTAGCAATCTAATTGCTTTCAGATGATTGGCAGGTATTAAAGTTTTCTATTATTATAAATGCAAACATTTGAGTCTATATTATTGACATATAATGGCTGTGCAATTTCAAAACCTAGCAACTGACAAATAAAAAAACCACTATTTGATTTGCTAGATAATCGTCAGTTGTTAGTTTTTGAAATTGCACAGCCGATAAACGCCTGTATTCCCCGAAGGGTTAGGCAAAGGTGGACCTAAGGACAACCACATTTCGCCAGTTATGTTATTTTTTGTGCGTATTGTTGAGTTGAGTGATTTCGTACTTCGTAGTAACTCTTGGTGCTGCTGTACTTGAAATGTCATCTAACAATAAAATGTCTTAAATTAATATTTGTATCATTTTTAGGGTTCCGTACCCAAAGGGTAAAAACGGGACCCTATTACTAAGACTTCGCTGTCTGTCACCAGGCTGTATCTCAAGAACCGCGATAGCTAGACAGTTGAAATTTTCACAGATGATGTATTTCTGTTGCCGCTATAACAGCAAATACTAAAAACTAAATAAAATAAATATTTAAGGGGGGCTCCCATACAACAAACGCGATTTTTTTGCCCTTTTTTGCTCGGTATCAAAAATGACAACATGTAGGCACTTGAAATATTCACAAAATACCTACTCAGTTGTGTTTTAACTTTAATAATAAATAATAAAATTAAAATAAAATAAATATTTAAGGAGGGCTCCCATACAACAAACATGTTTTTTTCGGCGTTTTTGCCTTGTGGTACGGAACCCTTCGTGTGCGAGTTCGACTCGCACTTGGCCAGTTTTTCCTACTTATTGTCATAAACGGCTTTTTGGTGTACCTGCTAGTTTTTGATATAATATTTTCATTTATTTGCTCTCATGCGCTTCATACATTTTACAAAACTTAAACTTATCATTTCAAATACGCATCCAGTAGACTGACCATTGAGTTGGATAGTTACTGAAGGTATAAACGAGGAATAAACAAATAAAACACAAAAATACAAACAATATTAATTTATTTTGTCATCAAACGCGTAACATACAACTGCACACTGACCCACACACACTTCAGATCGCGAAGAATCCATTTCAGTCTCGCTCCCATATATCTACTTTATTTATAGAACTTTAGCGCGTGTATACGTCCTATGTTAGCACGAATGTTATGTGAAATGACACATTAATACATGAAATTATATGTATAGTCCGCGCCAATCTTTGAGCATGAGGCGTGGGCGACTCTGTCACGACTTCACGATCGCACAATGCAAGTGTAAGTGAATCGAGCTTTTGTTTTTTTTATTACTTACCTAACTATAAATTTCTACTCTTCACGAAGTTCATAGCGACTAAAAAAGTTCAGTGCGGTCTGTATAGGTACATTCATTCTATCATTTTAATACGACTTTCGAACAAATTATGACAATGTATTATTTGTACAGGTGAATTCTCCACTTTGTGATGAATGAGACATAAAGTAAATATAGGGAGCGAGATATTTATAAAAAAAATAGGATATATTTCTCAATAAGTGTAATTTGCACTCAGTACTTATTTAACATCTTTTGAACAAGAGCCTAAATTATCTTAGGAAGAAATATATCCCTTCTAAACTCGACTGTACCTACAAATTTCCTTGGTCTGCAGAAATTTGCAGGTATAGTTGTAAATGCTTTCGGCACTATTACACGACGCGTTGGACTTCGAAGAACCGCTTGAGGTAGTACACCTGCCCGAGGGTCATGACGAGGAGGACGGAAGCTTCGAAGATGGACCACATCACCACTCGGGAGTTCGTGCTTTCGTTGATCGCGCGGTGGATGCGGTCACGCACCTGAAAAATAAAAAAACAATATTATGAATTCAGAAATGATCAAATTACTGATTATACTAACATACCACTGCAGACCTCATGAATTGCAAACTTTTTAGGTCAATCATCAGCCGATCTGATCTAGCTATTACATGGCGAAGATCGTCACTCCAGTAAGTCTGAAGGCGTCCTACCCTATACTTACTGATACGCGGTTTAAAAAGGATGTTACTTTTTTAAAGCCTGGAATATGCTATGTAAAAGGTGCACATGAATTTAAGAGGCAGGAATTGTTTAACCTTTTCACTCCGCGAGTGTACATTTATTGAAAAACGAATATTTTGCACATCATGTTTTCATTTAGTGCATTTATTTTCCCAAGACTTAATTATTTCTTCCTTGTCCATAGACGCACAGCATTACACATAGGCAAAAGCATGCCCATTTCAAGCATAGACTACTTAGTAGTGTAAAATTTGCATGTGAATGTGGAAAGAGTATGATTCGCCACACACAGAGAACATGCTGTAAATGGGCATACCACCTACTAACAAACAAGTATACTTCTTAATAACCTGTTTACATTTCAGCCATTTAATTGGGTTTGTAAATCATACCTGCATGTATTCCTGTTCATGTTTGACAGTTTTGAGTGTGGTAGCAAGCTCTTTGATCATGTCCTCCAGTTTGTTATGGTTGACCTCTTCGTCTTTCGTGCCCGTCTGACCCTGAGGAGCCGCACCTATCTCCAGGTTAAACATCACAACCTAAAGAAAAGACGTTGATTAACACGTTGAACGCCAGACAGCAGACACAATAGAAAATCTATTGTTCGCGGTCACCGGTGACCGCGTTGGCAGTCAAAGCCTTAATTAACATTCAGATGACAAACAGTAGTAAAACGTCATTGTGGTATATTTTATAAATTGACTGGCTAGCAAGATTTGTTGTTGTTTGTTGTTTGGCTGGATGTAAAATTTTTCTCATAGAACTCATGTTCCCAACCTCCATAATATGATTAATCAATTGTGTTATGAAAAGTAAATATTAGAACATATTCTTCGTAAGCCAGTCACTATTTATCTGTTCAAATAGTTACAAGTGGTAGTAGGTAATATGTTACTGTTATAACCAAGAAGTTTTAGAACTGTTAAGATTATTAACTAATACAGGGTGAAATTGAATACATGCGACAAACCGAAATGGGAGATTGTACTCATCATTATGAACAACTTTTACTATGGGTCCAAACCTGAAATCGCGATGATGATGAGTACAATTTCCGTTTCGGTTTGTCGCATGTTTTCAATTTCATCCTGTATAATCGACAAAGTAGTGTGAAGGAACATAGGGACATTTGCTCAGCAGGATATTATTTGGTCTACACGGTCCCACTGCTGGGCAAAGGCCTCCCTCAAGTCCTTTCAGGATGAGGCACCACCTTAAACCAGCCATCATGGTCCAGGTCATCTTGCCTCATTGCTCTCTTCTGAGCCTGGGCTCACTGTCCATCTTTAGGTACCCATTGTGTAGAAGCTTTTGCCTAGCAGTCATCATGTATTTGACTGACCTGAACCACCTAGTCCCGTTTGGCAGTAAGAATTCCATCAGAAAAAGATTATTAGTAGAATTTTATGTTCCACAATACCATGTGTACACAAATGAGTTTGTGAAAACTTTTACATCAACATAATTATAATCTTTACTTTCTAAAACAAAGCTGCACAGAACACTTGCCTTAGGTGTCATAGTGGACATCTTATTGCTGAAGCAGTAAGTGTACCGTCCTGACGTAGGGGCAGAGAATGTGTACATTCCCGAGGACTCCCGCTCTCCCTTGTAGATCACAGCACCATCAGGACCCGTGATTGTTACGTCTATGTCTAGGAAACCACCCTCTGCTATCTCAAATGTTAGACCTGGAAAATGGAGGATTAAAATGAAGTTGATTTGTAGAACGACAATGGTAGTTCCTTATTATACTGGACTTCAAACAATACCTATTGTTTGCACTGGCATTAACATTACTGATAGCAACTTAGTAATGGTTTTTTTTTTTATTTATGTTTTAGTGTACACAAACTTAGTACAGTCACATGGTATCACTTTCAGGTGGATAGAGGGTGGGGGCTCCAACCAAACTGAGTCTACAACTGTAAATTGGAAATAAGAATAGTTATAACCTGTATTTTCTCTTTGTATACAGTATTTTACTAAGATATAGTAGTTGCCTCAAACGAAATTGAGGGACGTTGTTGAGTTTACTGAAAATAGGTGCCAATGGTTTTTTAAAAGGGCTTTCATGGCTTTTGAGACATTCACCAAATGTTTTTTTTCTGGGAGGATGGGGGGCTAGAGGGGAAACATTGTTTGGGCCCCCTTGAAAGGAAACTTAGATTCACTCCTGATCACCTTATTAACATTCTAAGTAGAGAATGTATGTCAGAACTGTAAATAAAGGTTAATCACAAATAAATAAGATTATCAAGTTACTTGTGTAGATAGATCGATCTATTAAAGATAACTGTGCTATCACCACTTGACGTTCGTGCAACATAGTTTTATCACCGGCGTTAAATGATCTTTCTTAGAAAAAAAATACATCCCAGGGACTATGATAAAATGTGCCGAACAGAGTTAGTTGTGGGACACTCTCAATAAGCTGCACATTATTTACTGGCCAAGTGTATTAAGTGAGATGCTTACCCATTTTAGTATCTGCTTCAACATTTTCGAAAAAGCACTCCTCGGCATGGGCATCGACTGTGATGGTATAACAGTTTGCTGTGTTCAATAATGCTACCGCTAATAAAATAGCGAAACTAAGTGATCTCCACGAACTTTTCATTTTGTTTAATTGATAGTAAATTGCCTAAAATATGTTTTTCTTTAGATCAAAAGCGAAGCTTGTTTTCCCTACGTGAAAGCCACGTAATTTGACATTTGACAACTCACAAGATGACAACTTGACAAATTGATACTTTTTTTTTTGACAGCTGTAATCATGCGTTCATAAAAATAAAATTTGGTTATTTTCTCTTCTAGATATAAAATACAGTTGAGTATTAAATAAAATAATGGTTGATACTTATTACTGCCATGAAACTGCATGTAATTGAAAAAAAGTCCTATTTCACCACTGACCATATATGTAATAAACTGACCATATATGTGATAAACAAGTATAATACAGGTCAGTGTATTTCACTCACTGACCTCTATAATACAAGTACTTGTATTATAGAGGTCAGTGATTTCACTCTATAAAGTTACTGCTACTCGCCGACAGATGTCACTGGCCCGTATTTATAAACGTTCCTCAAAAACGTACAGTCACGAGCACTAATATGTCACAACTTTCAATTGCGATTTTTTCACAAAATAACGAATGCAACGTTGAAATACGACACTTTACATAAACCTATGGGTTCGAAAATACTATGTTCCTAATAATATAAAATTTCATTCAAAAATAAAGGAGAAAATCGCCTTTGAATAAAGCCAAGTGTATACATATACTTATGCTCGTTACTGTACTCAAATGCGATATCATTTGATACGCCATTATTACGATATCAGCATCTCAAGATCAGTGTTAATTAATAAACACATGAAAACAGTATCCCAGTTACCAAGATCAGCTCCTCAAGATGCTGTACTTGAGGGCTTGATCTCGTGAACGATTACGTCACATTGACCGAAGCTTAGAATGACATTCATAACATTTCGTTCTTGATGGTTCTTGCTATGTCGTAAGATTTATTGAAATACCTACTTGTATTTTGTAAAAAAATACGTTTTATAGAGTACTTATAGTTCGGAAGGGCCCAGATCACACGAACCTCTCGCTCGGTACCGGGTCCCATCGTACCCAAAAACCACCCACTGAAAAAACTGGTCTTATAAAAAAGTTAAAATATCAAAATAATATTTAACGTCGGCGTTAAACAAGATAAGTACTTACTTAAATATTTATTTAAATGAACGACACCTTCGTACTTAGTAAGTACAGATTTAATTATCTGTAAAGATTGGAAGAAATGTACCAAAATAAGTAGGAACCTATTTATTTTCTCCTCAGTAGGTTCCAAGAGGCATGATGTCCATTGCTAATTTCAATTATACCTGTGCCAGCCTCATTCCGGTTCTACCCGCGATGGAAACAAGGTCGTCCGCCCATCTCGCCGCCGGACGACCGACACTTCGTCTCCAGCGGTCCTTGGCCGCAGGGTTGGATTTAGGTACGTTGAAAAAGATACCACAAAAAAATGAAAAGGATAGTATTTATCAAAAATTATAGTACACTTTCATTATTTCTAATTTAACATAATAGTCATTAAAATCAACATCAGTTAAGGCAAACTTTACTCAGAATTTTTTTCTTGGGGGTGGATAGTTCCAGTCTATCGTCATTTTCATGACCATCACTGCCATTTTCCTTAATAAAAACACAAAAAAACGTATTATTTTGCACAAAAATTCGCAAACGATTGTTGTTACTTTGATTGATTTTCGAATGGAATGGAAGGAACGAGATTAGTGTAAAGAGAAAAGTGTAGTGCAGAGGATAATCGGGTAATCTCCGGCCATCGACACAGAAAACATCGCAAGATCAGAATTCGGTCAGATACACCTACGGTCGAAATATTCATATGAAGTAAAACTAAGCATTCGGGAGCAAACTTAAAATTATAGTATTTTAACGTACTATCCTTAGATGTGGATAGTATATAGTACAAAGGGCGAAATTATAGTATAAATACTATAATTATAGTACAAAATGCAACCCTGCTTGGCCGCCACTTGATCACTACCAAAGAGATTTAAGATAGGTACAATAGAGGGGCCATTCAAAGAAATGTCTTAGAAAAACTGTGATCCCATGTCTCAGTGCCGCCATCTGGTAAGATATAGCATAATTAGAGCGGCAATTTATTCAATTAGGTTCAGCTATCGCCCGGTAGATGGCCAGTGTTGCCAGATACGATTTTCAATTCATCGATTAAAAATCGGATCGGTGGTGCCTGAAAAATCTAATATAAATCAAATCAGTTAGATAAATATCGAAAACTAAACAAATTAGGCAAAAATTGACTCAGGCAGAAAAAATATTCTAAGTACAATTTTATTCGCTACTATTCATTGTCCGTGTCACCGTCTATGACAGCGTATCAGTTTCAGTGTGTGTTTTTAAGTAAGTAGTTATTTACATTTTAAAACAAAATAATTTTAAATGCGCCTGCTTTGCCGCCGAACTATTATGCTTTTGTGTTTTATATTGCTTTTTGTGTAAAGTAGACCTTTTTTGCAATTGTCGGTTGCGTTTCGTTTTTTGCAAAATTATTTTTTTACACTTTTGTTTGCAAATATTTGTAAATCTTATATCGATATACGTATATCCGAGGCGAGGTCCAAAGTCCGTAGATCTATGGATAAATCCGTAGGTCTGGCAATGCGGGGTGACACTAAGTACAAACTATAAAACCTGTAGTAGGGATTTTACCATATAGATTCAAACGTATCGATAATATTGAAAAAAGTTAGTAAGACAATTTTTTCGCATTTGAATAGATTGAAATAAGTGCCAAAAAATTAGGAAAGCAATAAAATTATCCATAGTTTCAATGTTTACAAATGATTTATTTAAAAAAAAATTTTTTCATACAAATTACTAAATTATCGTTATTATCTTTATATGTGTGTGGTATAGTTAATTCTTCAAAATACCATTTCAGTATGAGACCATACTGAAATGGTCTTTTGAAGAATTAACTACTTGACATGATCTGACCAAGATTATATCTGGACCTCTTGAGTTTGTTTTGGCCTTTCTTCTCTGATTAGTCAGATAGGAAACGCCGACCTCATCTAGTTTTTAAAATATGATTGATGTATAAAAGTGTCTGTACAGACACCAGCACATCAAGCTTAGTTTTTAATTCTTCTAATATTATTACCCTCTTTTATAAAATCAATTAAACATGGATCGATTTTAAACTGAATGTTACTTGAATGAATCGATTATTTTGTCACACCACTATATTAATTTCGTTAAAAAGTGGTAACACTTAAGCTGTCATTTAATCCAACTATAGTAAAGTTACTCAGCAATAGATGGCGTTTAATACAAAATAAACAAATTTTCTAGATCATTTTATGAAAATTATTTAATTCTAATTACTGAGTAAATATAGATAATACATACGAAAATAAACTGAATTTAGGTCCAGTTGTTTTACCATAACGAGACTTGCAGTAACGTAATGCGCAACTCGGCATATTTCCATACAAAATATTTTTCTTTTGTTGGACACGAATGCGTCAATGCGACTTGACGCGCAGGCGTACCATACTAGACTGAGAGACTTGTTACGCCTAGGTCACAAGTACCGGGACACTGTTTTGTTCGCAATGTCCCGTCTATTGTAAATACTTTAAATGTCTTTGATCACTACCATAGATATATGAAAGAAGGAGATATGCCCGGTAGTTGAAAATGTATCAGAACCACTAAACTGTTTTTTACATTTCTATGGTCTACCTTTTTTGCCCTACCTGTCATCTTTCACATAGTCCATCCATCGTTTCTTTGGTCTTCCCCTATTCATATAGCCATCCAAATTCATTCTCTAAACTTTCCTCGCGACATTTTCCTTACTCCTCCCTCCGCATTGGTTAAATGCTCCGTTACATGGCCAAGTGCCCATACCATGACAACCGATTTCCACACAACTTTTTAGTTACCGGTGCCACTTTTAAGACTTCTTCTTCCTTTCTTTTTCATTCGCCTAACACCACACATCCCTTTTAGCATTCTCTTTGATTCATCCCTATTGTGGCTATTGTTGTTTTATAAATCTTGATTCGACAAGGTAAATATTTCCGCATTTCTTAGTAGTAGTGGCTACTGAGATATGAGGAATTACTTACTTTGTCCGACTTGAGAATCGAATCCTGGATAATATGTACATATGTTTGCCAAAATGGATGGTCACACAAGTTTTCCCAGCTAGTACATACAAATACTTTAGCATAGAGATTAAAATCAAGGTGAACGAGTAAAAAGTGATAATAAAGTGATATAATAATGGGCAGGTGCTAAGTGATTTTTCACACCACCTGCTCGACTATGGTGCCGATTCTGTTGTTCACAAACTAAACTAAATTTAAGTTCAGTGCACCTTTTTTTTTCTATTTCATTAAGAAAAGGACAGAAGATAAATTTACTCCTGTCAAATTAATCAGGGCCTGACGTAAATTGACGTAATTTTAATAGCCCCTCTAATATAAACACATAACAGATTTAAATAGGCCTATTATCTGTAATTGTAATTTTAATAAATAGTTTTGATTCTAGTACTATTTCTCTTTATTGTCTCGTAGATGGTGTGAAAAGTAGAGTATTTTTTTCGGGGATAAAGGTGTTTTCGTCTTATAAGCGAGTTTGAATCCCTCGCTTCGTTCGGAGTTAACTCAGAGCTCCCTCGCTACATTCGTTGCGTTCGGGATTCAAAATAGCGCCCGCTGCTGGAAGCTCCTCAGCAAACTTTCAATGCGTTACCAGATTGTATCGACCCAGTTTAAGTAGTACCTTTGCCACGGCGCGTACCAGTGCTCTAAGGCCCGGTAATTTTACAAAATTTAAAAGTTCGATGTTACACTGAAATCACGTACAATTTGAAAAAAAAAAGAATATAATCTACATTACTTGCTTGTCTAAGCCCGATAAATCCATTCTTTATGTTAAAAATAATGCGAAAACTGTGCAAGGTCGATCAACATACCTATTTAAGGCCAGGATATTCGAGCGCAGTAGGCATTTAGCGTTACCTCCCTCCGCGCGTGGCAAGTTCCGCGAACGCGCAATTCGAATGAACTCGCTGACCCCGCTGCTGCCACGGTAATTTCATCTAACAGTATTGTGACTCGGCCCTATTCTTGAAATATAGGGCTGCTCGCCTACAGTATTTTAATTTCATCATCCTACTTTAGTTTCTTTCTAGTTTTGTGATTGTAAATATTATATTTTTTTAATATTATGTATAAAATTTATGTTAAAATATTTCTGGTGTTTAGTTTTTAGGGAAATATAAATATAGCAACATAATTAATTTTATTACCTACCAAAAATTTTCTTTTTAGGGTTCCGTACCAAAATGGTAAAACGGAACCCTTATGGTGAGACTCAGTCTGTCTGTCTGTCACAGCTGGACATGTCAAGAACTACTAATGCATCAACTTGAAATTTGGAATAGTTTTAGATGACGTTTGCTCAACTATTTTGCAAATAAGAAAGAAATAAAAATATATGTACGTTTTTTGCAACAGGGCCTGAAAGGAAGTCTGAAGAATTCGAAGTGGGGCTACTAGAGCACGTGGGGTATCATATGAAAGAAAACAGTTTGCACATTTTCAAACATTTATTCTTTTTTTTGGGCCGCATTTTTTTCGACTTTTGATGTAAAATGCAAAAAAAAAAAACCTTTCCCGCCCTTATCTCCGAAGTTTGCAAACAGAAAAATTTGAAATTATTTTATGTGATAGAAGTTTATGTAAAGATTACAGGAAAAATAAAACGAAGTCTCTAAATAGCACACTTGTTCAGAAATCATCAATAAAAGTTATATTAGTTTCACTATCGGTCAAGAGATGGCGCTGACATAAAACTGCAATATTATACACCGCAGTGCACAATGTTAAAATTCTCTGATGAATATAGGCCTCGTCGATGAAAATTTAAAAACATATGATGGTACGGAACCCTCGTTGCGCGAGTCCGCAGTCCGGTGCGCAGTTTTTTAATTGCTACCTTATCTTTTCTTTCATGACTGTTATATCGCTTCCGCACTACCCTTATGAATGATCCGTTTTGTCGAATTTTTGTCTGATAATAAACTACTGAAGGGATTTTGATGGAAGTTTCGATATTCTGTAGCTTTGGTTTTCATCCATCACATAGGGTATGTTTAATAACTAATTTATAGTCCACGCGTACGAAGTCGCGGGCATAAGCTAGTTATTTATTATTAGTTATATACTTTGGACTAAATAAATTCTGATAAAACTCATTACAATACAATGCACAGGATAATAAATTCTTTATTAGAAATAAGAAATACTAAAATACTGCTCTGTCAAAGACGTACCGAGATCAAATAATACAAAAAATGTTAGTTAGGTATTCATTCAAATTTATTTTATCCCCTTCAAAGTATGATCCTTCAGAAACGACACACTTACACCAACGAATAACCAAATCATAAAAACATTTTTTAAACGCTTTTTCCGGAATTGAGCTTAGTTTACGCCGCGAATTCTCCTTTGTTCGCTAAAATTCGTTCACAGTGATGGCCTTGTGCGAAGGCGCAATATCGTGGTGCAAGATCCAACAATTTTCTTTCCACAAATCTGGCCTTTTTTTCGAATTTACTCTCTCAAAAGCCGCATATCGCTCAAATAATATATTTTATTTAATGTTTGACCTTCCGGTATGAATTCCGAGTGTACAATACCGCGATAGTCAAAGAAAACAGTCAACATGACTGACTTTTGATCGACTTTGGCCGTGGCGTGGTTTTTTCGGTTTCAGTTCAGTTGGAAGGCGCCACTCCGAAGCTTGTTGACTAGTTTGCATGTCAAACTCGTCTTGTCACCAGTAACAATGCGTTTCATGAATGTTGGGTCGGAGTTGACTCGTTCTAGTATGTCTTCAGCGACTCATAAGCGATTGAGTTTTTGGATCACGTTCTCCAACACCATCTCCACTGGTGCTTTCCGTTGCTTCAGAGTGTCTGAAAGATAGATCAATGCTAAAAAAAAACCTACTATAGACGCATTCGCAAGCTTATCCTATTACTAAGTTTTATAAGTAATTAGGTAGGTACCTATGTAATGTATATTATATAGGTACCTACCTAATAATAAAAAGATCATCTATAAATTGAGCCATCGTGAGAGGCCTGGCAGATGTGAAACATCGAAATTATTTTAGACGAGCTTGCCCCGCTGTTTTACCCGCGTAATTCAATTTCCCGCAGGAAGTCAGTCAGTAAGTCGGTAAGTCAGTCAGTAAGTCGATCGGTAAGTCGAGTAGTAAGTCAGTCGTTAAATCAGGAGGTAACAAATATCTACGTACACTCTACTATCAACAACATCAACAACCTTGCATTATTATTATAATTTATAGAATAGATACAGTAGGCACGGTAATATTATCTATACAGTATACTATCTTCATACAAACGGTCGGAACGCGAGTTATACCTACGCGCCTAGAGTCCGGTTTACACTCGGTAAACAAACAGTCTCGAATGCTCCGCAGTGATGAACGGACGCCGGACGGTGTGATCGTTTTGTAAGCAGTAAGCGTGCTATTTGTGACAAATATTCATTGAAATAATTAATACAAGTACTTACTTAATAATATGGTAAAGAGCAATTATAGACTATATTGTGCTGTTTTTGGTTGCTTGAATTCGTCAATAAGTTTTTTTTTAAATTAAATCTACTAATAAAAAAAAACAAAAATATGTATTGTTTTTGAACTCTTCCTATTTCATTCACAACGAATTTCACATTTTTAAATAAAAAATATAATATTTTACCTATACAATCACAAAACTAGAATGAAGCTGGCAGGTTGATGAAATTAAAATGCTGTAGGCGGGCAGCCCTATTGCGTGTTTACGCGCGGCTGTAGGTCTGTAATTATTTCTAGAAGAGGGCCGAGTCACAATACTGTATAGATAATAGTGTGTACATGTCTGTCGCTCACGTAGTAGTAGCTATTGCGCCTGAGCGAGAAGCAAATACTGCCGTCGCGTCGGTCGTCATTCTAAATCCCATTCTCTAACTAAAAAAATCGAGTTGTAGATTATGTAGTTACTGTTCGCCTGTGCATTTTTAGGGTTCCGTTGCCGTATGTCATAGCCACTTTTTTCCGAAACTACAAGAACTATACTGTTTAAACTTGGTAAGTAGATGTATTCTGTGAACCGCATTAAGATTTTCACACAAAAATAGAAAAAAAAACAATAAATTTTGGGGGATCCCCATACTTAGAACTGTAACTCAATTTTTTTTCATCAAACTCATACGTGTATCTATGGATAAGTCTTCAAAAATGATATTGAGGTTTCTAATATGTATATTTTTTTCTAAACTGAATAGTTTGCGCGAGAGACACTTCCAAAGTGGTAAAATGTCCCCCCCCCCCCTGTAACTTCTAAAATAAGAAAATGTTAAAACTAAAAAAATATTATGATGTTAAGTTCCACCGAAAATTGGTTTGACGAGATCTACTAAGTAGTTTTTTTTTTTAATACGTCATAAATCGTAAACCGCAATTTACCTTTCATTCAATCAACTCAAATATAAAAAAACATTTAATTTCATAAACATAAACCTTACGCATAAACCCGGATGTTACGGAACCCTCGGTACGCGAGTCCGACTCGCTCTTGCCCGGTTTTTTTTTTAAATACGCCTTTAGATCTTGGTATCGATGAACTGCAAAGATAAAAAGTTTTATTAGCAAAAATTATCTTTGTTGTAGTTGTGCTACTGTTTTGTCTATAAACTGAAATATTAAAAACTAAAATATCAACTAGTTTATATTTACTTTGATATTACTATACTTAATTTTATTGTAAATTTATGGTACGCCAGCACATTAAGCTACTACAATCTGTCAAATTTCTTTAATAGATTTTCTACTTTAACGTTATAGCATAAGGTTCAAAGTTGATTGGAAAAATTTGACAGTTTCTGATATCTTGATGTGCTGGCGTCTGTACCTACCTGCTACTGCTAGTACTGTGACGAAAGAAAGTAGGTACCTAATTACATAAACAACTACAATATTGTTCTGTCCCGTCGACTTTTACAAATAGGTAAGTAGTCATAAATACGTAGAAAAATAATAATCAAACTTACTTTATTTTTTTTAAGCTCCCGCAGTTCAATGCTGGACATTTTTTCTTCCTTCTGTTTTTATTCCCCATAATTTAATCTTAATTATCACTATATAATATACCTACTACAACATAAACTAATCATCATCTGCCTAGCCTTTTCCCAACTATGTTGGGATCGGCTTCCAGTCTAACCGGATGCAGCTGAATACCAGTATTTTACATGGAGCGACTGCCTATCTGACCTCCACAACCCAGTTACTGGGTAATACGATACCCCTTGTTAAGACTGGTTGTCAGACTTTCGGGCTTCTGACTACCCGTAACGACTGTCAAAGATCCACAAATGACAGCCGGGACCAACGGCTTAACGTGCTTTCCGAGGCACGGAGGGGTCTCGGTATGTAAAGATGGTCACCCATCCACAGACCAACCGCGGCAAGCGTAGCTTAACCTGATCGATAGACCTGTGCGGCTGTTATTATTTAGCCACGGGCCCCTCAACAACATAAACTAATATCTAGTTTAATTATTAATACTAGAACCTACAACAATATTTACAGACTGATTTTTAAAACGAATACACAAACACGGTAAATAACAATACTGCATTATATTTCAGTCTGTGAACGTATATTTCGATCGATTAGCGGGGGAACGCAGCGAGCCAGGAAAAGCGACACAGGTCCTACCTCGGTGACGCCTGGCAGGCTACTGAAGCGATGAGCGCGGGCCGCCTTGTTATATTATATCTTGTTAAAACAATACAATTCTGTTTTGAGAAAAATTACCCGTAGAATTTTCTTCTATACATCATTGCCTATTTTTTGACATATTTTTTGTGAGTAAAAGTTTGATCTACTTCAAGTAAAACTTGAAAAACGATCAAAAACTTCCTTGTTTTCGATTTGTTTGCGATTTTTTATGATCGAGTGAAGTTGTAAATATCGTGTTTTGAACCGTAGAATAATCAAGAGTGTTACTTGAACTGCAACACATATTTTTTTCAGATTAAAACAAAGAATATTTGATTGTTTAATGTTGAATCAAAAATAGGTCAATTTTGAGAGTCCTGGCGAAAACTCTTTAGAAAAAGTACTGGCCACAAAAAATTGTAAATGTTGTTTGTTAAATTATTGTCCGAAAAAATAAAACCTAAAAACAAAAGAATTTTGAAATTTAACCAATAACCATTTAAGCGCTTGGCTAAATAACAATAGCGCGCGGCTACAAATCGATAAAATAATCATCATCATCTGCCTAGCCTTTTCCCAACCATGTTCCAGTCAAACCGGATGCAGCTGAATACCTAAATCGATAAAATAATACCTACAACAAATAAGGAGGAGCAATTGTTAAGTAGAACGAAAAAATCATGCATGTTCTCTGTCGCAGAAATACGACACGAGCGGTAGGGGCGCGGAAATATGTGTCGCATAAATGCGACACAAACGTTTAGGAGGGAAAACTTTACTTGTTCGCAGCATAAAGGCTCCTACAAACAGGCATGTCACGCGATATAATCGCGCGCGACACAAAGGCACCGCTCGTTGCGAGACTTGCGGTGCTTTTGTGTCGCGCGCGGTTTTATCGCGTGTCGCGCTGTAGATATTACTGTCTATAATCGTTTTTGTTTCTTGTGAAAATCATTGCCGGGAATTTGATTCGTACGGTCTTATCGCAGCGCTGAGCATATCTCACCATACTCTACGATTTTCTATATACCTAAAGTTTTAAGATTTGAATAAAAAACCATTCCATACTCGTACAGTGCTTTATTATCGAGCAAGACATAATCCCAAAATATCACAATAACAATAATAAACTATAGGTACAAACTTACCAATGTTGAGTACTTAAAATTATAAACTAGCCTAGCTTATAAACTAAAGGTTCCTACACACTATGCCGGCGCCACAGCCGGCGGGTATGCCGCCGGCATAATCAGGCGGCCGCAGAGCATCATTTCAGTTATGCAGCTCGTTTATGCGGCAAGCCCGGCTCAAATACCCGCCGTGAATGCTGCCGGGCTTGTTGGCGGCATGGTGTGTAGTGAGTCTTAACTTCTTAAGCACACACAGACGGCTTTGCTGAGTCATGTCGGCCGGTCCGAACAACATGTGTTCCCTACACATCCCTACACCTCCTACAAAACAACACCGATGCACTGGCTTTCAGAAATACTTATCAATCTATTTTAGTGGTAGGTAATTGGTAGATCACGATTTTACTAACGTTGTTAACTTTTTCTTTCTCCCCTTTCAAAGTTAACTTATAGTTTTGCTGAATCGTGTGTCAAATGTAGTACTTAATAGAACATAAGGATACCGTATCCTAATATTCTATTACTATGTTTGACACACCTTTGTATCCTGGATAGTAGACCATTATCGCACGGTGTGAAATTAGCGCCCGAGCTAATTTCGCGTTGGGCACTGCACCTCCCGTATTATGATTAAGTATACTCTTTGCACTGCACTAAAGTAGTATTAATTTTAATGCACGGCGTACGGTGTACTTAGGTCACACTTAATAGTAGATTATGCACCGAGGGGCTAAAGTTGTGTCTTATGTCACGGGCGTCATATTGAATCTCGAGCGCAATGAAGGATTCGGGACTTAACTCCCGAGCGCAGCGAGGGAGTTAAGACCCAGTTAATACAAGAATTCTGAATGCAGCGAGGGATTCAAGCTAGCCCACGGCAAAGACACCTTTAGCCCAGAGGAGGGTACTCTACTTTTTACACCTACTGTGAGAAAATAATAGCCATAGTACGAAAATTCGCGCCTTTATTGCGCCTACCAATAAGTAGCCAAGACACGATGAATTCGATTTTCAAAAAAAAAGTCTCTTATACGGTTTTGTCGTGTGTGTCTATTGATATCACTCTCATAGAAGTGGCGTTTGTGTAAACTAAGCTTTATACAGGGCTGGTCCTGGTAGAATGGTTTTGGATGATTGGCTGTATGCATTTTGAATTTAGAACGTCATTGGAGACGCTCGTGAAATTAGAGTATTTTTGATAAAATGTGATAAATCGACTGTATTATAGATAGGTTTTATTATTTATTTATTTATTCACAAAATCCACAGCAATCTTAGCGCAGTTTACTTAAAATAAATTAACTAATGTTACAGCCAATTACTATTACGGTATTACGGCGCGGTACGGTATTTGTTATTATTAATGCCAGTTTTAATGTTATTCCATTCCTTTTAAATAATGGTTCGTAGTTATCTAATTATTCTTACAATATTATGTCTTCGAAAACATGGCAACGATATGAAGAAGCAGTCGTTATGATTTTGTAGGAAATCGAGAATATCATCAACGCGTAGTAAGGGTTTCGAGAATAGCTTTCCTCTTTCTGGCACCAAAGGGTGTCTGTTAGTACTATATTTAGCTGAGCATGTGAGATTCCAAATTCAAATCACATTATTGACCAGCGGGTCATAATGAAATCCAGTACAACATTATTGACCGGCTGTGCCCCCGGCCACTAATGACTCACTTTAAGTTAAGGTTGCTTGACGTATAATTTGACATTTTCGAGCAGGTGGTGTGAAAAGTATATTATTTTATAGCACGTGTGACCAAAACGCGCCTGCCACGATTTTCTGTGTCAACAAGATAACCGTGACTTAAGTGCGGGTTTAAGTCACATATAGCTATAAAAGAATTTAACCACATAAAAGTCGTAGGTAATACCCATTACATAAACAGAACGTATTTCATCAGCAAATGACAAATCATTAGCCATTTATTCCTTTTCTTGTAACCTAGCCTAGGACCTATATATTTCAAAATTAGACCCCCTACAATTTTATACAAAATTCGTAGCTGTACTGCGCCATGTTAGTCGATGTCGAGTTTCCTGAAAGCTCCTACTGTGCCGTATACATCGACGTCGTTGACGGGTGCCGGGGCTTCGCAGCAGGCTTCGTTGAAGATGCGTAGGTAGGGGCTGACCTCATCGATGCGTCGGCACCACTTCTTCGCGAGCACGTCGATAGTTTCTTCGTCTCCACCCCATTCACTGGGCAGTACTCGAGCAGGGATGTGCTCCAATAGTTGCTCCACTTTCGGATGTAGATAGTACTGGGGAGATCGTGAAATTGGTTTAGTCCTTTTAATACTATCTATCCTATACTATAATATCCTAGGGTCAATGGATGCTTCTGTATCATAAATAGCTACTATATGCAGGTTTTTACATGACTTCTCAAACAATCCTTATTTAGTAATTTCCTCAATCTTAAGCGTAGGCGGACTTACACCTTGGCAGTTTCCTTATGTCCGTCATTATGACGTCATACTTTAGTAATTAGTAGCCGAATTCATAATTAAATTATAAAGGTAAACAGTCTTGCACGATAAAATTATTCTGATTTGGGATAAGAGTCTGCCTTGATTCTGCAAGAAATTGTATGCATACCCGTTTCTTAATTTTCTCGTTGACGCAGTTGCGCATGAGTGCGAGGGAGGAGGCGAGGAACGGCGGGGAGCCCACCACGTGGATCCTCTTCAGCCTCTGGGGGTAGGCAGCCTGCGCCAGCTGGATTGACCGCCTCACCGCGTTAGCTGCCGCCGCAACGTGGGCCACGATTGAGCCACGGACGTTGGACACCTGAGCAAGGTAAGCTACCATTCAAATACATACTTCATTTCTTTCCATTCAGGGAAACTGTATAACCAAAATGTGTAGGTAGTTTAGTTATGTATGATATTACAAATAATTCGAAGGCTCTTAAAAAAGAATTGATGTTTCTAAGTCTTCGTCGACTTCAACTCTCATGTTAAAATATTTGTCTTTCATATCACAAATCATCTATAACCCGTTCTTCAAACAGTTGATGTTATACAGGGGAGCTGCCTGGGGCCGTGATTTATCTGGCTTAAAGTGAGCTACGGTAACTTTCCCTTCATCGCTTAATACATGGTGGAAACTAAAAGAATTTCTATGGTGGAAACAGCACTAAAAATCAACAACGTTATGTTGAAGTTGTCCGCCACTGACCTCATAAATAAAAACGTCTCCTCCTATCTGATGTTCGTCATACATCCTGACGTCACTGGTGAGAAGTACGGCGCGGACTGTGTTAGAAATGTCTGCTGAGCCCTCGGGGTACTCCGGACGTATCCTGAAGATCGTGATCCGGTACCCTTCGTCTGTCAGCTTTGGGAGTACTACTATATCCCTGTGAGCCAAAACAAACATTAGTCAAATATTCTGGTCAGCTCCGAAGTGACTGTTAGTTAAATCATATATTTTTGCGAAATAGAGGAAATTCTAGGAGACCCATGTGCCGTAGAAATTAGGAGTTCTTACATTATCTACTAGAGTAGCAAAAGTAACTCACATGAACTTGCACACATCATTAAGTGGTGGACAGGTCAGCGAGCGGTGTTCATATAGGTCCCTAAAGCGGGCTCTAGCTAAGCAATAAGCTTCCAACTTGGTGCGTGCGCGGTCCAAGTCCATGCGACACCCACGCACGAACAGCTCCAGGACACGTCTATCTGTCAAAAAGAAAACAATAATGTTAAAATTAAAGAATCCTAGCCAAAAATATTAGGCCAAGTGGTGAGGGGTACAATCCCTTCGCGGTAATCCCCTTTCAATGCAGTAGCACTGATATACCTAGATAAAAGGGCTCGGTCAAGTTAGATAAATTGTAATCAGTGAAATTGAGCATTTGCTATATAATTATATAGATTTTAAAATCTCGCTTGCCCACCAAACCGCCAATGTCTACCTCAATGCCAAAATTTAAAAAAGCCTAAATAAATATTTTGGGTTTTATTTATTTTGGCAATAGGCAGACCTGTTAAAGTGGCTATTATTTTTCTTAACCTTGGCAGTAAATGTATGTACACGTGTTGGCGTGTAGTATTTTGGGTTTTTAATAAGGCTTTTAACACTGTCTGTTCACATTATTATCATGTCATGTATGAAAAAAAATTTTGGGATGTGCCTTAATCAATCTTATCACTATATATTTTCCTCTCAAATCGATCTTTATCTCTGAGTAAGAGTTGGTATTACATCGTTGTCTTCCGTTTACCATGGTATTCCCCAAGGTAGCGTTGTTGGGCCTTTTAATTTCTTTGCGACTTTAAATCATCCTAGGTTTACCTACAGCATGGTTAATAGCTAGACCGTCATTCATCACCAATAATTGAGGGCAAAGGACGGATTTTACATAGAATTAAAAAAAAACTTAAATTATTGAGATAAATCTTTCTTTCTATTGATAATGGTAGGTACAGACGCCAGCACATCAAGCTACCCGAAACTGTCATATTTTCCCAATCAACTTTGAACCTTATACTTTAGTAATAAAGTTGAAAATCTATTAAAGAAATTTGACAGATTGTACATACTAGCTTGGTGTGCTGGCGTCTGTACGCAAATAACTAATATTATAAGTTGAATGGTCATGCTCATGTACATATGTAACAAGTGAAGACTACTAAGTAGTTTATGTTGTGTACATAAATGATGAGCACGTTTCTGTGGTTAGCGCTAATTGACAGGCCCCTGTATGAATTATAAAACGGCTACGTTATGATGACGAATGCCTAGACGCTGCAGGAATCATTTATCTAACTCATTGAAGACGATCATCCATCATTCATTCTCCTGCCCTTATCTCAATTTATTTGGGGTCGGCGCTACACTTTTTCTTCCATACTTCTCTATTAGTCGTCATCTCGGTAGTCACCCCCTTTCTAACCATATCATCATTCACACATTCCATCCATCGTTTCTTTGGTCTTTCCCTACTCTTATAGCCATCGACATCCATACTCAAAACTCTCCTCACGACATTTTCCTCATTTCTTTGTAACACATGCCCATACCATGACAACCGATTCCCACACAACTTTTCAGTTACCGGTGCCACTTTCAAGCTTCCTCTTATACATGTACTCATTTCTTATTCTATCCATTCGTGTAACACCACACATCCCTCTTAGCATTCTCATCTCTGCTGCATGCAATTGCCTTTCATTCATCCTTTTTGTGGCCCAACATTCTGATCCATACAAGACAGCAGGTCTAATCATGGTTTTATATATCTTCCCCTTAAGTTTAAGGGGAATGCGGGACTCTCAGATTGTTCCCGTGACCTACCGCCATTTCATCCATTCAGTGTTAATTCTGTGCTTAACCGTCCGATCTACTTCGCCATAGCTTTGCACGAGTGAACCGAGATACCGAAAGTCGGAACAGACTGGGAGAAGTGCACCATCAAGCGCTATTGCTCCAGAACTGGAGAGACCGCCGAAATCGCAGAACATATATTCGGTCTTGGTTCTGCTGATTTTCAAGCCAACATTCTCCAGCTTCTGTTGGCATTTGTCCAATCTGCTCTGGATCTCAGATCCATCTTCACCGACAAGGACAATGTTATCGGCAAACAACATGCACCAGGGTGCCTCCTAGGCTCCTGGATGTCCGACGTAAGAGCGTCCATAATCAACAGGAAAAGGTAAGGACTTAAAGCCGATCCCTGGTGCAAGCCTACAGCCACACTGAACTCGTCGGTATTGCCGGCAGCCGACCGCACGTAGGTACGAGATTGACTGTACATAGCACGAATTAACTCTACATACTTCCCGGGCAAACCTTTCTCTTTCAAGGCCCACCTTTCTCTTTCAACTCATTGAAGACGATACCATTAAAAAAGTAATTTAAAAAATAAAAAAACCCGACTGCGAAACTGAAAAGCTACAAACAAGCCCATTTTAAATTAAATAAAAGTTGGAAGCAGGCGGGACCCATTTGAATTTGAAAATATAATAAAAGTGATATGGGTCCCGCCTGCTTCCAACTTTTATTTAATTTAAAATGGGCTTGTTTGTAGCTTTTCAGTTTCGCAGTCGGGTTTTTTTATTTTTTAAATTACTTTTTTTATTTCCCGCTTTTTAGTTTACAAATGTGAAAGATTTCGCAAACGATTTAGTTCTTGGTACGTGTTTTTTTACGATTTGTCACTTCGGATTACTTTTAAGCATATAAGGTATATATATTTTTGTAATCACCTTTTAAAACCCTTTATTTTGATACCCCACTCGATAGGTTTCGAGAAAAAAATTTTTTTTTTTGGAAAACATTTTGCACCAAAAATCGGCCATTTTAATTTTTTTTCAATTTTAATATACCCAGTAGCACTCTCACAATTAAGACGAATCTATCGGCACCTCTCAAGCTGAAATCGATCAAGCCATTTAGGCTGCAGAGCGTGCCAAAGAAATATACATACATACATACATACATACATACATACATACATACATACATACATACACTCGAAAAACATAACCCTCCTTCTGACGCAGTCGGGTAAAAATAGAACAGACACTCATAAAACATTTAATCAAAAAACATAACCCTCCTTCTGACGCAGTCGGGTAAAAACATATCCCTCCTTCTGACGCAGTCGGGTAATAAATGCAACAGATCACGATGGCTGTATTTTAAACAATCCGAGTCAAATAGCTAACTCTTTTAATATTTTTTTTTATTGATAAGTATTGCTAATATAAAACTTCAACCTGCAAGAAATACCTGTTCATCTCAACCCAATAGGAACAGTTCCAGCATATTTTTGAACCCATGTTCTGACACCAAAGTGTTTCGTATAATAATGTCCCTAAACAATAAAAAACCGGCCAAGTGCGTGTCGGGCCACGCACAGTGTAGGGTTCCGTAGTAACCCGTTATCACAATGTAGTACGATTCTGTTGTTTTTTATTCTAAATATATTAAAAAAAAAACATATTTTGTTTTTCAATGCAAGTCTTTACCCGTTATAAGCAAGCAACTACTTCATCTTAGTCACTTTAAAGGATTAATGCTAAGGATTTTGTATTTGGTACAAAATTATCCAACACCCAAGTTCAACGACTAAATTACTGCTAAACAAATAAAGTTATCTTAACCGCTATAGTTTTCCTTCTTAAAGTTCATGAAATGCGTCGTCGAAAATCGTGATTTTTTCCAAATTTTTCATGCCAGCAGTTTAGGTTTTAGAGGGCGGGGGACGCCCTACTGGAACAAAAATTTGCACTTTAAAGTTTAATATTTCGTAAATGGAGCATTAAATCGAAAAATAATTTTAGCAATCCCGAAGTCATTTTAGAAGACCTATTCAACGATGGGGTAGACGACACGATGGGGTAGACGACAAAAAAAATATTCATCCCCACTTCACATGTAGGTGAGCTACGCTAAAAAAAATATTTTCGTTAATTTTATTTTACCACTTTGTCGGCGTAATTGATATAGCTTTCTAGTACTAACGGTCTCTTAGCAAAACCTCGGACAGACAGACAGACGGACATGACGAAACTATAAGAGTTCCTTGTAGGAACTACGGAACCCTAAAAAGTCGGTAGGGTATGATGAGATCTCTACGCACATACTCAAATTATATGCTAAAATCATATCACCAATACTGTGCCACACAATTAATTTATCACTATCTGAGGGAACCTTCCCTGATAGACTAAAATTTTCAATAGTTAAGCCCTTCATAAAAGTAAGCCCCTTCGCACATGGCGTCGTATCGTAAGCGTATCGTAGAACGCGCGTAGTACGAGAGCAATACGAGCAGGAACATGTTCAAACAAGTCCGCACACGAGGCGGTGTTGCAGCGTATCGTATGAGGTGTTCATTGTCATTACGATAGTCGTAGCGTACTGGCGTAAAACGTAAGACAGTTCACGTGCAGCAACAAACAATCTTTTCTTGCAATTTTTTTGCGATGTATGGATCCAATGAGCACGTCGCTTTCTACCTCTAACGAAATAAAATAACAAAAAATCCTCTTCGTCTGAAGAGAAGGTAAGGTCATCAATAAATTCCCCAAACACATCTGGTACGCTTGACGCCATGATTTCAACTGAGATATTACGAAACGATACGTCTACGCGACGATTCGTTTGTAGAACACTCCGCGTCTCGTGCGCGTAGCGTAATATTACGATACGCGCACGAGACAACTACGCCTACGACCCGTGTGCGAAAAGCCTTAGCCCCTTCGCACATGGCGTCGTATCGTAAGAGTATCGTAGAACGCGCGTAGTACGAGAGCAATACGAGCAGGAACATGTTCATACAAGTCCGCACACGAGGCGGTGTTGCAGCGTATCGTATGAGGTGTTCATTGTCATTACGATAGTCGTAGCGTACTGGCGTAAAACGTAAGACAGTTCACGTGCAGCAACAAACAATATTTTCTTGTAATTATTTGCGATGTATGGATGGATCCATTGAGCACGTCGCTTTCTTCTTCTAACGAAATCAAATATCAAGAATTCCTCTTCGTCTGAAGAGAAGGTAAGGTCATCAATAAATTCCCCAAACACATCTGGTACGCTTGACGCCATGATTTCAACTGAGAACGATACGTCTACGCGACGATTCGTTTGTAGAACACTCCGCGTCTCGTGCGCGTAGCGTAATTACGATACGCGCACGAGACAACTACGCCTACGACCCATGTGCGAAAAGCCTTACCCGAAGGCCACGGAATGCGACGCTGCAAGCGAATTCGCCTTGCGCTGCAAGCATCAGCGTCGAGCGTCAAAAACAAATGTATTGTCTATTATGGACAAGGCCACAAAGTAGCGCTGCAAGCAGCAGCGAAATTTGCTACGAGCGAATTTGCACGAGCGTTGGATGATCCGACCCGCGTTTTTTATGAGCGTCGAAAACAATTGTATGAGAACGTTCCACAGTGTACACGAAACAGACGCTCCACGCGCTCCGATAGAAGCGGTCGCTCCGCGCGTCAGCGTCTAAAACAAATTGTTTTGTTTTTTTCGCGTTTATAGTAACTAATCTAATATGAATATTGAAGAATTTATCACTGCAATCCAAAATCGACCTGCGTTATGGATGAGTTCACATCCGCAACATAAGTTTAGGAATTTTGTAAAAAAATTGTGGGAAGAAATTATAATTGTATTAACAATATAATAAATGGATTAAACGAACTTACCTAGTGAAGTTCTATCCTTATTATATGAAGAAATTAGTCCGAGGTATATATTATATACCTGCTATATAATATATACTAGCAGCAGCCGTCTTCTGGTGCTCTTTGACGCGATTTTTTAGATCTTAGATGAAAAATAAAAGCGGCACCTGGCAACACTGCTGTTACTTGTCATTCAGTTTAGAGCAGTGGTACAAGGTACCCACCTACGGGAAGAATTAATCAACGGTTAATCTTGGGAGGGTGGGAGTGTCATACCTCGGACTAATTTCTTCATATAATAAGGATAGAACTTCACTAGGTAAGTTCGTTTAATCCATTTATTATATTTGAAATTAGTCCGAGGTATATATTATATACCTGCTATATAATATATACTAGCAGATGTTTAGAGAACATGAACTAATAAACTTTTATGTTGGAAACAAGTTGTTTATTAATTTAATCAAACTTAGGTCTCAATCATTGCTAATCTTATACAATAAAATTTGAATATTTTAAACTTAAAATACAATATTTAAGAATAAACGTCTGGAGTCACCTCCATATATTATGAATGTAGTAAACAAAAACTTAAAATTCTTCTTAATTATAGACTATCAAAGTCAGTCTTATATAATCACAGCATTTATAATTACTATAACTATCATATGAGCATAGAAATCGTAGTATTAATTAGATACTTGTATTATAACTTAGAGCAGTTTAATCAGCTAAAACTGCCCTAGCAAAGTTACTTTGAGTGTCATTATCATTCTGTAGAGGTCTATTATAATGATTTGCAAAAGTGGATGATTGCGAAGACCACCCTACTGCCTGCAGTATGGAGTCCACAGTTAAGCCCTGTCTGTGTGCTCTTGAGGAAGATGCATGTCTGGTTGAATGTGCTGAGAATATGGATGTATCAATACCACTCTCGTGCATTGTCTGTCTAAGCCATCTACTAATAGTTTGAGTAGTTGCATGTTTGTGTGGTCTACGAAAAGTGAGGAATAGTCTTGTTAAAGATTTATCTTCTTGTCTGAATATTTTAGTTTTTTCTAAATATACTATCAGAGTTTTGGCTGGACATATTTCGGGTTTATTACTTAAAAAAGGCAACATTAATCTGAGGCACCTTCTACTTGGACATGACGTTTTTAGAATATCTGTAATCATTATAATTACACCCTCATTATTAATTTTTATATTATTGACATTTATGCAGAATAAGGTTTGGACACGCTGTCCTGTGGCTAACGCAATCAGCATAGCCAGCTTCTTTGTGAGATTTTCTAGACTTAAACTATCAAGAGGATACCAAGATTTTAAATGTTGCAACACCATGCTGGGATCCCAGACATTATTGTATTTTGCTTTAGTTGGGCGTAATTTGAAAAATCCTTTAAACAACCGTTTAATTCTATCGTCTGAACCTACATGGCTACCTATTATGAGAGAGAGCGCCGATCTGTGACAATTTAGCGATTGATAAGATGCTCCCATACCGAACATATTAGTGAGATAAGAAATTATTATAGGAATTGATGCCTTATACATATCTATATTGAATTCCTTTGTATAGGACCACCATTTTCGCAGGCAACTGTTGTATTGTTTCAGTGAATTTTGTGATAATGAGGCTATCATGATGTCCGTTGCTTTTTCTGCTATCATTCTCCTCTTGAAGGCTTGCCTGACAATATGCACGCCCCCAGGGTAAGGTGTAGAGGATGAGGGGTTCTGAAAGGAGATGTTAAAGTATCGTCAGATGGACCTATTGTCATAATATCCGAGACTAATAGAGATTTCAAGACTGGGTACCACGGTTGTGATGGCCATATGGGAAAGACTATAATTCCTGTAGCCTTGTCTATTCTAATTTTATGTAGAACTTTAAGCAGCATACTAAAGGGGGGGAAAGCATAGAAAAAGAAATGATTCCATTTAATTGTAAAGGCATCTATGTTCCAGGCATAGGGGTCCCTATGCCAAGATACATACTTTGGACACTTATGATTTAAACGCGATGCAAAAAGATCTATAACCGGTTGGCCAAATTTATTAACTATAGAATTAAAAAACTTATGTGAAAGTTCCCATTCTGTATCTATATTGAAATTACGAGACTCGAAATCAGCTTCTTTATTTTCTTTAGATTTAATGTAAGAAGCAAAAATCCAAATATTCTTCTTTTCACACCATTGCCAAATTTGTTTTGCAATCTTATTTAGTTTAGGATATTGGACTCCTCCCATGCGATTTATATATGCTATGGCTGTAGTATTGTCTATCCTAAGTAATATCTCACAATTTTCTAATGTACTAGCAAAACTTCTCAAAGCAAAGTATGCCGCTAACAACTCTAAATAGTTAATATGTTGTTGTTTTTCCCAGTCTGACCAACTACCCCCAGTGCTCTCTCCGTCACAGTGTGCTCCCCAACCACTTAGTGATGCATCTGAGAAAATTTCTAGAATAAAGTTATATTGTTTAATACTGGTACTCCTATTGGAGATGTTCTTTTTCCACCACAGTAATTCTGTTTTTATTTCACTATTTATCTCTAATCTATGATCATAGTTTCCATGTGAAGCTTCAAGGGCTAAAAATTTTTCCCTTTCCAAAGTTTTTGTGTAGACAAAGCCATATGATATGGCCATGCAAATTGATACTAAATTGCCTAATAACATAGCAAAATCTCTAATTGAGCACGACTTTAATTTTAAGTATTTATTAATCATTGACAGAATCTTTTCTCTTTTCTTTATAGTAGGGCTTAAAGTCATGTCTTCAGAATCGGCTACAAATCCTAAATATTCACAACATTGTGAAGGAATATTTAAGCTCTTTTCTTTGTTAATAACAAAGCCTAAATTTTCCAATAATTTTCTTACTACTCTTGTATTATGAAGACATTCTACATAAGTTGTTCCAAGACAAATTATGTCATCAAGGTAGATTACCATTCTTATCCCTTGATTTCTGAGATACTCTACTACTGGCTTTAACAGTTTGGTAAATACACAGGGGGCAGTGGACAGACCAAAAGGTAAGCAATTGAATTCATACAATTTGTTATTAAATGCGAACCGCAGATATTTCTTATCATTTTCTTTAATTGATACTAAGTAGTATGCATTTTTGAGATCTATTGTGCACATGAAGTCTCCCTTTATGACTAATTTACATAAAGTCCTAATATCCTCTAGTTTAAAATGGTTGGTGATAATGAATTTATTTAAGTTTTTAAGATTTAGTATAAATCTATGTGATCCATCACTTTTAGGTATTGAGAATATCGTAGATAGAAATTGACCAGTTGTAGGTTGACACAGACTGATAGCACCTAGATCTGACAGTTTATTTACTTCTTGTATAAGAATCTGTCTCTCTGTCCTATTGAAAGAATTATTATAAGGAATCTTATCTTGCACAGGTTGACAGAAAAATGGGATAGAGTATCCTCTTACCCAGTCTAATATAACAGAGTCTTTGGTAAAAGATTCCCAACGAGAATGAAAATGTTTAAGGCGAGCAGCAAACTTTACCTCTAAGGGTACTTGGCTCGTGGTCGGCTGGGGGCTGACTGTTGTCTCTTGGGGAACTGTGGCTGGTGGGGCTGGAATCTCCTGTTGTGTGTTTGTTGTTGGCTTCTCCCTCGATGTGTGTTGTTTCCTCTGATTGCTGGAGGTAGGTTGGGACGTCTGAACTGCTGGTAGTTTTTTGGCGTTGACACATTTGTATTTCCTGCAATGTTCTTTGGTTTTAGGACATTGGCCGCTCTCTTCATGGCTGTGGTAGTCTTCACTGTCTCTTCTAATTTTGAATACAAGTATTCAGTTCGTTTGTTGTCCTTTAGGTTAAGTTGTAAAGCCTTATCTAGGAATGGTGAGATAAGTTTCTTTCTGATGTTAGTGTATTGGCAGTGTAAATTGGATAATAGCCTGGCACTCTCTCCGAGCATCTTTATGATGTTAATCTTATCAAAATCTTTCTTGGTCATGTCATGTATTGCTTGACAAATAGTGCCTATAGCTAAACCTAAATCTTGCTGCCTTGCTACCATGAGGTTATCTCTGGTCCTGGTTGACAAATTAATAAGTCCAATTATCTCCGTGTTAAGTTTTGGTGCATCAAGTAATTTTGCATTTCCTGGTATGAGTGCAGACTTATGTAAAGTCTCTCTCTGTTCCTTTGTCAGTCCCTCCGTTAAAATGTTTTCAATAATCTTTAATATGTTAGGGTGTATGTCATCACCATAATCCTTTTGAGTGCCAATCACCTCACCTAATGCAGAAACAATGTCACTGGATAGCTCCATATCCTCTTCTTCATATTCTATATTAGTATCGGCAACTGGCACAACTTCTGGCTCGTCGGCATGAACTTGAGCTCTCACTTCCAACTGTTCGATGAGGGAATCAGTCTCTTCTTCACTCAGTTGCTCGGGTTCTTGTGCTAGAGCAAAAATTATGGAGTTTTTATCATAACTGACCACAACAACTCAGTAGGTACCTCGGATACCCCAACCGTTCAGAGTAAGTAGGTACAGAAATATGTACCTGAGTACCTATGTAATCTACAGTTGTAGAAGTTATTTAAATAAATACCTTTATAGGTACTATGATATCAGAATAAGACATCTGAAATGAGTGGGAATCTGTCCCACAACTCAGAAATAGAGTAGGTACCTAGTGAGTGCAACCCTCTCAACGAGAGGTAGGTAAAATGTAACACAAATTACCATTGTTCTTCGATCTACGATTGAACTGTAGGATCGTTGTTTAAAGCCTTGTATTTTAGACTATCCAGAGCATAACCTTCTCAACGAGAAGGAGGCAAAATGTAACACATAATGCCAAATACTTTCCGTCCTGCAATGCAAGGACATGCTCGACCTTGAGGATGTGAAAACTCAAGTAAAATATGGATTGAAACCACTAAAAACGGTTTCAGTATGAACTTCTCAACGAGAAGTAGGTAAAATGTAACACATAGTACCATAATTTACTGTAATAGTATATTTTTTCCATGAAAAATACTTACGATCAAGCGCCGCCATTTTGGCTTTGTATTTTTCTATCTTTTTTGCCAATTTCCTCCTTTTCTTATTTTCCTTGTACTCCTTAGCTTCCAAGTTGCGTTTTGGCATCTTTTGTTATTAATAATCACTTCAAACTACTGTTTACTAGGCTTTTAGTAAAAATTTCTTGAAATTATGCTTTTTACGATGCGTCTTGCGAGCGCGAAGAAAACGAATGACAAGTAACAGCAGTGTTGCCAGGTGCCGCTTTTATTTTTCATCTAAGATCTAAAAAATCGCGTCAAAGAGCACCAGAAGACGGCTGCTGCTAGTATATATTATATAGCAGGTATATAATATATACCTCGGACTAATTTCAAATATAATTATAGGTATTTTTGACAGCAACATTTTCAGTTATAATGTTGACGCGTACTTACTCTGTACTCACAGAGCATGTTACCTTTTTCTGTACTGTACTGATTCATTCTCCCACCGACGTACACGCTACAGGCGAATATTTGAAGTTCGTGGCCGTGCTTTTGACGCTTAGAAATAACGCTTGTAGCAGATTGACGCCTCAAGCGTGGCGTTATTTTCGTGGCCGAGGCATTAGAGTACACTAGATAAAAATAACTATGGACCGATCACACTCATTTCAATATTCTCAAAAATTTATGAGAAAATATTGCATACTTAATCGTCTAGTTCAATATTAATAATTTTTTATGCATTGCGCAAATTTTCACAGGATGTTCTACTCATGAATATGAACAACTTTCACTATGGGTTCAACTCTGAAATCACGAAAAAAAAATCAGTTGTTTCATACATTTTGGTCGAGTAGGTCATTGAACTTTTGTATAAAACAGCTGACTTTTTTTCGTAATTTCAGGGTTCGTCCCATAGTATTTGTTCATATTCGTGAGTAGAACACCCTGTAAAAATGTGCGCACTGCTTAAAAAAATATCCTGTATAAACAAACATAAACTTATTAATGAAGAACAAAATGGGTTTAAAAAAGGTAAGTCAACAACTCTAGCAGCATTCTCGTTAGAAAGGTCCATAACAGATAATATAGATAAAAAACGCTCTGTTTTAGTAATCTTTCTAGATATAAGCAAGGTTTTTGATCTCGTTAACCACAATACACTCCTAGATAAATGTGAGCGCTACGGCATCAGAGGTCCAGCGATAGAATGGCTGAAAAGTTATCTTAGCAATAGACATCAGTGTGTTGAAGTATCCCGTATTGATGATAAACTTATTGCAATGGTACATAAATCTTTATTTAGACACAATGGGTCCGGAGTGCCCCAAGGATGCTTCCTTGGGCCTCTTCTCATCCTGTTATACATTAACGACTTGCCAAACATAACAAATCATAAGTGCGTAGTGCGTGCGTAAGTGCGTGTGTGCGTGCGTATTTGAAGATGACGTGTCAGTAATAACACCGGAAAATAACAAAACTTTACATCAACAAGAAGTAAATCAAACCATCAATGATATAATTAATTAGCTTAACGAAAACAAGTTAAAAATAAATTTAACTAAAACAAAATTAATTCAATTTGCAAACTACAAACAAAATCCACCAAAAATTACTTTAAATCATAATAACCAAATAAATAATAAAGAAAATACATAGGTACTATATTTTTTTTAGGTCTAACACTAGATGAAAATTGTAATTGGGGAATACACATTGAAAATCTATGTAAAAAAAAACATAACCCTCCTTCTGACGCAGTCGGGTAAAAATAAACAGTTTTGTATACGCACTAAGAGAACTACCTACGCAAAACAGCGAATGAAGAAGCTGCACTCAACGCCTATCACGGCTACGTAGCGTCTGTATTGAGGTACGGCTAACTCTTATGGGGTAACTCATCCATCACACATACAAAGAGCTTTCATAGCGCAAAAAAATTGCTTGCGAGCAATAACTGGGGCGCCTCCATACGAGAGCTGTAGACCAATATTTAAAAAGCTAAAGGTTTTAACTCTATCTTCTACTTACATTGATTAAATAGCCATATTTTTCAAGAAAAACTCTCACTTCTTCTCCACAGTAGCCGAACTTACATTTTTGAAATAGCCATATTTGTCAAGAAAAACTCTCCACAGTAGCCGAAAACAATAGATTTGCAAAAAGAGACCCCACCAAGTTAAAAAACCAATTTTGTAGTAGCACTCTCCACTACAGAAACAGCTACCTTATGTCCATTAAAATTTGTATATAACAATATTCCAAAAGTGATAAGGGAACTACCATTAAATTTTTACAAAAAAAGTCTGAAAAATTGGCTTCTCCAAAATAATTTTTACACTTTAAAATATTTTTTTGATTATAAGGGTAAATAAGTAAATACTTATATACGTATATACTTATATATATCTTTTTAATATTATGGTAGGTTTATTTAGTTAGATAATACCTATAAATGTTGTTATTGAATTATGTTTTTATTTGATATTTATACATATTATTATTAGAGTATAAAATGTCCATATTATAAGTGTTTTGTATTGTTTATTAGAGTTTATGTAATAAACAAGTTAGGTTTTATACCTTATCCACGTGTACATTAGGTTCACCTTGTAAATATTCGTATGCCGCTAATAGCGGCGGATGTGTTGAACTTATCCATTTATACCAACCAACTTTGTACCTACCTACCATATCCGACGAATAAATGTCTTTGTCTTTGTCTTAGAATATACTGAACAGTTGCTACTTTCTTCTTAGCAATTTTAGAATAAAATAATGTTCTACATATAATCACAACCAGCCGGTTCATTACTTTGCCAAAAACTATTTAGTAATTCTAATCAATTTCACCGCAAGTGACGATAGAATAGATGCAAAATTGCGTCAATAACAGATCAGCAATTAATACCTAGGTACCACTTCCGTAATTGTAGCAATATTAATAATGTGCTTAGCTGCATATTGAGAAAATAACCTGAGGTAAGTACACTAGGTACATAGGTAACGCTGAGGCACAGTATTACAATATTTCCTAACGTTCGACAATTCGTTTCTGGAAACTGTCAAAATAGGTATGTTAAAATAAAAACAATGGACACGCAATAAATTGTAACAGAAAGTTGTGACAGAGAATTATAACACCCCTTGTTTTTGTCTGGGGTTAATTATGAGGCAGTTCTTCAAATTTTCCTTACTATCACTATGGCACATGGTACCTATATTGGAAAATTCGTGGTGCCATAATGTTTCAGTCTTTCTCTATAGTCAATAAAATGACAGACAGACATTAAAATGTCAAAAAAGTTAAGATATATGCTAGCAGAAAAATAAAAAAAATCGCTATTGCAGGGAAAATGAAAAACAGTGTCGTTATGTCGTATCATTTAAAATCCCAAGGTTGAATGCTAATCATAGCTATAACGACATTAAACTATGGCGAACCAGTTCGGTAACACCATTCTGTCTATTTACAACACCTAGGTATTCCTTTTCCTCAAACATCACCTTCATCCATTGACCATTGTTTTCCGTTGGACCAGTTCAACCGGTTTCATTTGTTTAATCTTCTGGATAATCTCAATCAGTAGTTTAAAAGCTTCCAACTTTTTTTTTAACTATAGACTGTGTAATGCAAGAACAACTCGTTAATTCTATGGTTTACGTTTATAAATAACTTGTGCCTAATTAGCATCTTTATAACAGATGTTAGACTGATAGATTATCCAGAAGATTAAACAAATGAAACCGGTTGAACTGGTCCGACAACAACAACAATTATGATTTATATTGTTGTTGTAATATGACCCCTATTAAAGAGTTTTAGCTTCAACTTATCTACTGCAACAGGGTGTTAGGGAGATAAAAAAATCTCGCTGTTTCTTAGAAAACCTATGCGGTCCAAATGTACAGCAATTTTTTTTTTATAACCGACGAAAAATTTCGACGCAGTCTCAGTATGCAGGTTCAGAATCATGTAGGTCTACTGAATCCACCGTAACAAGTTGCGCGTCAATGTCCCTGTTACCCTATTGTTACTCAACTCATCATTCTTCAATCATTTTCCTTATTTCCGAACCATGCCTATAATAGGAGCAACAAACACTACATACTTACCTAAGTACAGACGCCAGCACATCAAGCTACTCGAAACTGTCAAAATTCCCAAGCAACTTAACATCAACTTTATGCTTAAGCAAAAGTTGAAAATCTATAAAAGAAATTTGACAGATTTATAGTAGCTTCAAGTGCTGGCGTATGTACCTAAGCATGCAATTTGTTCCGAATATTTAAAATGACTTATGCATTCAACAAGCTAGCTAGAGCTAAGTCACGTAGGCGCCATTATTCCGGCTGCACTTAATTTAAACAACAACCAATATTGGTCACCTACAGGCATAATTTCGAGCAAGTATAATGTTGTATGCTGATCGCCTTTCTAATTTCCCGCAGGGTTTAGTTAGTCCTAGATTTTCTCTAATAAGAACACTTAGCCCTATTGGCAAGAGACAACATTTTTGAAAAATGTCATGGCAAGAGACGCCTCATCAAAATCTTTGCGCAAACTTCGAGCCTAACAGTCATTTTAATTCAACACAAGTCCTTATTATTTTGTCCATCCATACCCACTCCTGCGCCACACACTATGGTAATGAGATAGTCTAAGCACTGTCTCATAATATTATAGGCTGCTCCCATATAATTACACGAGTATAAGTGATAATAGTTTTGCAATTACACTTTTTAGCTAACTTGGTCAAGGAACGTAGCCTGCGCACGTAGTTTTGCGCAGAACAACGTGAGCATGGCGTATTATAATGCGCCCGACGCGACGTTTGGGCACTGTGAGGAAACACTCCTGAGAATATTATGTGCTATTGTCTGAAACAATGGCGGGGGTAAATAATGACATTGCACTTCGTTTCTCTTGGGTGCGATGTGTGATGTGGTTCAGTGATGAGGCGGGTTGCGTCAATTCGGTTAGTATTACGTAGGTCGTAACGACAGCTAAGGATTTATTACTTTTCCCCATTACGTATTTTAGGAGCGTTATGGTGCCCGTCGAGTTTGCTTTACCACTTGCTAGATATAAAGTTGCAGTCATCTTTATCGTACTCTGATGATGAGGCGGGTTGTGTCAATTCGGTCACAGTGTCACTGCTATTAGTTTAAATTGCGTAGGTCGATAGCGACAGCTAAGGATTTATTACTTGCCATTGCGTATTTTAGGAGCGTTATGGTGACGAATAGATACTACGACGCGAAAGCAGAGAACGGTCGACTTTTCTTTAGTCGAATCCAACTCTAGCACGGCTCACTATCAATCTCATTCGGAATCATTTCGAAGGATATTGATAGCTAATCCATCTATACATATAATAAAATTGTAGAAAAGTGGTGTCTGTACAATAGAAATATATAAAAAAAAGTAGCAGGGGTTGTTATTATATCGATGCCGAACCCGAAATTGTAATTAAATTTTTTTTTGTCTGTTTGTCTGTATGTTTGTGCACGCTAATATCAGAAACGGCTTATTAGATTTAGATGCGGTTTTCACTAATATATTGTAGTAAGCTTCACTTAACATTTAGTGTTTATTTCATGTCAATCGGTTGATAAATAAAAAAGTTATGTCAATTTAAAGAATCACGGCGAACATTTTGTTAAGGTATTCAGTGAACGCGCGTATCCTGGAGAGTATAGGCGAATAGTTGCATTCGATTATTGCGATTCACTTGAATACTGTGTCTGTCCCCTTACTTCCCGTGGGTGTCGTAAAAGGCGACTAAGGGTCTTACCGGAGAATGGGCAGCAGCGTTCTCTATTTATTCCACCAACACACCATACTGCGATCGCCAACCTGCCTGCCAAGCGTGGTGATTATGGCAAACCCCCCCCAAAATTGGGGGAGGCCTATGTCCAGCAGTGGACGTCTATCGGCTGAAACGACTTGAATACTAACTGTTTGCATATTTTAGAGGGGCCCGTGGCTAAATAATAACAGCCGCACAGGTCGATCGATCAGGTTAAGCTACGCTTGCCGCGGTTGGTCTGTGGATGGGTGACCATCTTTACATGCCGAGACCCCTCCGTGCCTCGGAAAGCACGTTAAGCCGTTGGTCCCGGCTGTCATTCGTGGATCCTTGACAGTCGTTACGGGTAGTCAGAAGCCCGAAAGTCTGACAACCAGTCTTACCAAGGGGTATCATATTACCCAGTAGCTGGGTTGTGGAGGTCAGATAGCAGTCGCTCCATGTAAAATACTGGTATTCAGCTGCATCCGGTTAGACTGGAAGCCGACCCCAACATAGTTGGGAAAAGGCTAGGCAGATGATGATGACTGACTGTTTGAATATTTCATTTATTTATTATTTTAGGGTTTGTAGGTTAGGTTCTTTTTCTTAATTTTCTTTAAAATTTTGTAAATAAATATTGTAAGTATTTGGTATAGGTTAGGCGGTTCTTTCCTTGATTTTTGGGTATTTACTTATCTTAATTTTTATTTAGGGTTTTTAAATAAATATTGTAATAAGCATTTATGATAGGTTAGGCATTTCTTTCCCTGATTTTCGGTATACTTATCTTAATTTGTATTTAGGGTTTGTATATAAATATTATAAAGTAATTTTCTTTATTAAGTATAAGTTTATTAGCTCAGGTTAGAAATTAATTTTTCTAGCAATTCTTTTGTTTTATAAAGTTAGTACGTTTGGTTTACACGTCTTAACACTTATTACTTAAACTGTGATAATTTTAGACAGTATAATAATCTGTAAGTATTTATAATTTAATTGTTTACGATAGTACGTGTTTACTAAATAACTGTGTGTTAAGTAGTAAGTACTGTTTTATTGTAAGAATACCTCGAAGAAGATCCAACCTTTCCCAATGTAGCAGTAATGCTAAAAGGATGAGATTAGTTCGATCACAGGAATCTGAGGAAGGTCGTGAGGCAAGACTTTTTGCAACTCGGGAACATCAGGCTAGGTTTCGTGCTGCAGAAACTTCGACAGCAAGAGTCTCGACTGAGTTCAAATCGTTCTCGAATGATGACTCGAAATAGGGAAAACATTTTTACAAAAAAAACAACCGACTTCCAAAAACAAACACTACAAATTGAAAAATAACTTTAATTTCGGAAGTCGGTGTCTTTGGTTCCGCATTTTCGTTTATCGACACCGACTTCCGAAATTAAAGTTATTTTTCAACTAGCTGTGCCCGCGACTTCGTCCGCGTGGAATAGTGACTTTTCGGGCAGCATATTTTGAATTACATATACCGTCTACAGACCGGGCATTTGCTGTCCGAACCCTCTGAGAACTCAGGCGAATTTCAGTGAAAGTCTCAGACTCTAGTGCTTGAGCTTCACGATCGGCAGTGAGACGTATTTCTCGTTCTTCCTGTGTTTCCTGAGACCGAACATTTGCTGTCCGAACCCTCTGAGAACTCAGACGAATTTCCCTATCAGTGAAAGTCTCAGACTCACGCGATAGTGTATGAGCTTCACGATCGGCAGTGAGACGTATTTCCCGTTCGTCCTGTGTCTCCTGGAATCGAGCATTTGTTGTCCGTACTCTCTGGGAGTTCAGGCGGATTTCCCTGACAGCAAAAGTCTCAGACTCACGCGATAGCGCGTGAGCTTCGCGATCGACAGATAAACGTGCCTTTCGTTGTTCCCCGTTTTCCCTATTTCGAGTTGTCATCATTCGAGAACGATTTGAACTCAGTCGAGATTCTCGCTGAGTCGAAGTTTCTGCAGCACGAAACCTAGCCTGGTGCAGAGAGCCTTTTGCCTCACGACCTTCCTCAGATTCCTGTGATCGAACTAATCTCATCCTTTTAGCATTTCTGCTACATTGGGAGAGGTTGGATCTTCTTCGAGGCATTCTTACAATAAAATAGTACTTACTACTTAACACACAGTTATTTAGTAAACACGTATTATCGTAAACAATTAAATTATAAATACTTACAGATTATTATACAGTCTAAAATTATCACAGTTTAAGTAATAAGTGTTAAGACGTGTAAACCAAAAGTCATTATCATCATCATTTCAGCCGATAGACGTCCACTGCTGGACATAGGCCTCCCCCAATTTTGGGGGGGTTTGCCATAATCGCCACGCTTGGCAGGCGGGTTGGCGATCGCAGTATGGTATGGTGGTGGAATGCATAGAGAACGCTGCTGCCCATTCTCCGGTGAGACCCTTAGTCGCCTTTTACGACACCCACGGGAAGTAAGGGGTGGTGCTATTCTTCTACACAGACAAACGTACTAACTTTATAAAACAAAAGAATTGCTAGAAAAAATAATTACTAACCTAAGCTAATGAACTTATACTTAATAAAGAAAATCAAGAAAAGAAATGCCTAACCTATACCAAATACTTATAATATTTATATACAAACCCTAAATACAAATTAAGATAAGTATACCGAAAATCAGGGAAAGAAATGCCTAACCAATAATAAATGCTTACAATATTTATTTACAAAACCCTAAATAAAAATTAAGATAAGTAAATACCCAATAATCAAGGAAAGAACCGCCTAACCTATACCAAATACTTACAAAATTTTAAAGAAAATTAAGAATAAGAACCTAACCTACAAACCCTAAAATATAAATAAATGAAATGTGCAAACAGTCAGTATTCAAGTGAATCGCAATAATCGAATCCAACTATTCGCCTATACTCTCCAGGATACGTGCGTTCGCTACGATTAACTGAATCCTTATGGCAGCGGCGCGTTTTCTTTTGAAATGGTCATCTCGCAGTTCAACCTGAGGGGTTGTCGACTGCTTAACCTGGCTTTCCTGTGGATGCCTCAATAAATTAAGGCCTCCAGCCCTGGCTGGAGGCCTTAATTTATTGAGGTAATGTATTGTGTAGTTAAGTTGTGTATTATGCCCTGGCATAATACACAACTTAACTACACAATATAAACTTAAAAACTAAGCGACTACACGCTAAGGGCACCCCCTGTGGGGTACGGACCTCGGCTTAGGGCGTCGCTGGGAGAGGGCAGCAAGGGACAGGCTGGATCGGAATTATGGCAGCGGCGCGGCTCTCAGCGCGCTTTATACAAGGTGTAACGGAAAGGGGGTATCAACCCTGAAGGAGGTGAATGTGCTCATGAAACTGAACAAATTTCCCCAAAGAACATAGGTCGAAATATGAAAAAAAATTTGGACCTCCCATAGTAATAGTAAATCATTGATGTGCTATTACTATGGGAGGTCCAAATTTTTTTTTTCATTGAAGATGAAAAAAAAAATTTCACCTCCTTCAGGGTTAATACCCCCTTTCCGTTACACCTTGTATATATAGCCACGGACGCGCAGGCGCGAGGCGTTTACGTACTCTGATAGAATACCTTAACAAATGTTCGCCGTGATTCTTTAAATTGACATAACTTTTTTATTTATCAACCGATTGACATGAAATAAACACTAAATGTTAAGTGAAGCTTACTACAATATATTAGTGAAAACCGCATCTAAATCGAATAAGCCGTTTCTGATATTAGCGTGCACAAACACAGCAGACAAACAGACAAACAGATAAACAGACAAACAGATAAACAGACAAAAAAAAATTTAATTACATTTTCGGGTTCGGCATCGATATAATAACAACCCCTGCTACTTTTTTTTAATATATTTCCATTGTACAGACACCACTTTTCTACAATTTTATTATATGTATGTATAGATTTGTAGTGTTTGTTTTTGGAAGTCGGTTGTTTTTTTTGTAAAAATGTTTTTATTTTTCACTTTTTAGTTGGTCAGTTTGTAATTTATCTAAGTTACAATAGCCTACTGTTGATCACCTTTTACAAAATATTGCTTTTCCCGATGCTGGGACATTAATGGTTGAGGAGTTCTCCCGGTAAGAAACAGGAGAACTCCTCAACAATCACTCACCATACGCATTGTGACGAGCATAAATTGCTTAGCAACCATATTAAAGTAATTGAATCGCAACCCGTGAAATATTTGTCATTGAGTAGTTCCTATGGCCATCTGTGGTCTTCATCATCAGCTCCACTTCATCAAATGATGATTTCCGAGAGCAAATGCTCAAGTTACTTTAAAAAATACCCAAATCGCTATAGGTTCGCCTATAAAATTTGAGGGTTTCCCTCGATTTCCATGGGATCCTCTCATCAAATTCCAAGTTCATGATAATGGAACCACCTCGAGAGTATACCCTTTCAAATAAAAAAATAACCTTTGGAATCGGTCCAGCCGTCTTCGAGTACTCGGTGAACATAGCTACTGTAAACTGTTGAGGAGTTCCCTTAACTGTCCTTCGTCTTCATCATCAGACCCCTAATGACAGTCACAACCCATTTAGGTGTAAAGTTCACATCAATACAAATTAATCAAGCCCAAACTCAAGGTAACTGCTGTAAATCGTTGAGGAGTCCCCTCGACTGTCTTTCGGCTCCATCATCAGATCGACTCCAGGCCTTCATTAAATTGTAGTGCTTTAAAATACTTAATGAAAAAGTTACCAAACGCACTAGTCGCTCCTACGATTTTCGGATGTTCCCCTCGATTTCACTGGGATGCCATCATCAGATCCTGGTTTCCTTATCATGGGACCACCCTTGGCATATATCCTTTCCAACAAAAAAAGAATAATCAAAATCGGTTCATAAACGACGAAGTTATCCGCGAACACACATAAAAAAAAAAAAAAAAAAAAAAAAACATATATACGGTCGAATTGAGAAACCTCCTCCTTTTTTGAAGTCGGTTAAAAACGGGGAACAACGAAAGGCACGTTTATCTGTCGATCGCGAAGCTCACGCGCTATCGCGTGAGTCTGAGACTTTTGCTGACAGGGAAACCCGCCTGAGCTCCCAGAGAGTACGGACAACAAATGCTCGATCCCAGGAGACACAGGACGAACGGGAAATACGTCTCACTGCCGATCGTGAAGCACATGCACTATCGCGTGAGTCTGAGACTTTCACTGATAGGGAAATTCGTCTGAGTTCTTAGAGGGTTCGGACAGCAAATGCTCGGTCTAAGGAAACACAGGATGAATACCTCAGAAGAATACCTCACTGCCGATGTTGAAGCTCAAGCACTATCGGGTGAGTCTGAGACTTTCACTGATAGGGAAATTCGCCTGAGTTCTCAGAGGGTTCGGACAGCAAATGCCCGGTCTGTAGACGGTATATATAATTCAAAATATGCTGACCGAAAAGTCACTATTCCACGCGAACGAAGTCGCGGGCACAGCTAGTTGCTTCATAAGTTTGAAAAATGTGTCTTCTCAACAATGTAAACAACGAAATGAATGTTGTTAAACTGTCAATTGAAATTAAACCCATTGCTACTTATAGTTTGTTACGCAATTTTCCTGTAGATCCTACTTTATCAATTAATATCAAGACCTCTTCTTGACCTAACATCATTACCTATTTATTTCGTTTTGCAGTCGTGATCATACTCAAATCTCTAATAAACAAGATTTGCGGTCAGTAACTGCAAATTGGTACCTACTTAATTGGTATGCGCATGCACCTGATTCCATCCTCGTTGCGTTTCTCACCGGTATGGCAGAAATTTTGGTGCAATTGCAACATAAAACCACTCGCAGTTCTGCAATTTCACTTTAAATTCTGTGGCTAGATCTATGCGCCTACGTTGCATTCTTGCACCATAGCATTAAGAATTCGGTAATACAATTGAGTTGGTAAGTTATGTCCCTGCTCCTAGTTTTACCGTTACAACTAAACAGTGATTAATTAAATTGTTCGTTTTTCAGATTACTACCTAAACCTAATTGACTATCAAGCATAATGATTCTAAGGCACTATATAGGAAAATAAATTAACCAGTGCGCAAACTTTAATCATGAAATTTATCGTCGGTATCGTTTCATTTTGACATCGTAGGTTTTTTTTCACTTTTCGTCTGTTACCTCGGAACCCTCCTGTAACCAAGCATGAATTCTTGGTTACAGTTTGTGCACTGGGTTAACTTTTTTCCTGTATGTGCAGTAGGTATGTGAAAATAGTACTTATCACTAATCAGCGTGCTGTGGATACTATAAAATTGGAAAATATTATTTTAAATATGATTGTCCAGGTAATCTTGTAATCCATACTAATATTATAAATTCGAAAGCAACTCTGTCTGTTTGTCTGTCTGTCTGTATGTTACTTTTTCACGCCTAAACCACTGAACGGATTTCGATAAAATTTGGCAGAGAGATAGATTGCATCCTGGGGAAGGAAACAGGATAGTTTTTATACCGATATTCCCACGGGATCGACACTTAGTTATTATATAAATGGCCCTATTATTCAATCTGCTGCTGGCCAACAGCAGAAATCCGCAAAATGGTATCCTTCCCGTCGGCTGCTGTATCTTTGATTTATAGTGTGATAGAGATTAAATATACTTAGGTACCTTTACTGGATAATTAATTACGGATGTGGGGTACCGGTATAGTCATCCGGCTTTACAAAAGGTTGCAAAAAATATCTATAAAATATCTCGTGTCGAAAATGGCCTGGGGGCCTAAAAAGGCCACTTTGGAAAATCATAAAAGGATAACATTAGGAATTATAATATGGCGAAGACAGTCCGAGTTTTTCTTTCTTTCGCTGCACTACATACGTATACTCAAAGAGAGATTGGATTTGGTTTGGATTGATTGGTATTTTAGCACAGACAAAAAAATAACTGAAAAATACTTCACGAATGTTACGATTACATTAATAGTTAACTGTCCATTATGTTATCCTTTTATGATTCTGTCAAAGTGGCCTTTTTAAGCACCTTTAACTGTTTCGAGAAAAGGATGTTACGGCCGTGGCGCTTTTTGCCCGACTTGGCCGGGGCACCGCCGTGCCCCCAGATTAGATAGCAAATTGGCCTTGGCCTGCAAAAGAAGGCTTTGTTTTGTTGGAAATATCCAAGAAAATAAAAGTTTCTAATTAATTATCATCAGAAACATAATTTAAACGTTATTGGGAAAACAACAAATAAAGGATAATTAGCTTATAACTAAGCTACAGTTTATAAATCATCGTTTTACTTGTTGTAACCTACTTAGTCTTGCAGTGTTATTGTTCCGAAATAAACCATTTATTATTTTTTTTAATTTAAGTAAGCTGTACCCCGGCCGCATACGTCCGGTTTCCTGATTTGGTTTCCTGATCAGGAAACCAGATTCGGAGACCTTGAATGCACGCATTTCATACAAATACGTCTATATGCGCATACGTTCTTATATTTTTCGTCCGGGTTTCCGAACGGAAAAATATATGAAGGTACGTGGCCGGCCTTAACCTGTGTATTATTAATTTATTAGATATAAAATACGGTATAACCATAATCATAATTCATACACAACACACCAAACACACCAGTGTTGTATCATGTTTACGCATCTAGAAACACCGTAGTTGTTTGTCCGCATAGCGATACAATAATAAATACATAAGTATGTACCTACTCGAGTATCTAAATAGTCTGCCTCGTTGGTGTAGTGGTCGCAAGCGCTACAGCTGAGTATGAGGTTCGATTCTCGGGTCGGGCAGTGATATTGGGATTTCCCATCTGGAATTTCTTAGTACCTATACTCCATTTGAAATAAGGTTAGACTTTTAAATAAACCTTTTTAGGGTTCCGTTGCCAAATGGCAAAAAACGGAACCCTTATAGATTCGTCATGTCTGTCTGTCTGTCTGTCTGTCTGTCCGTCTGTCTGTCTGTCTGTCTGTCCGTCCGTATGTCACAGCTACTTTTCTCCGAAACTATAAGGACTATACTGTTGAAACTTGGTAAGTAGATGTATTCTGTGAACCGCATTAAGATTTTCACACAAAAATAGAAAAAAAAAAACAATAAATTTTGGGGTTCAAACCCATACGTGTGAGGTATCTATGGATAGGTCTTCAAAAATGATATTGAGGTTTCTTATATCATGTTTTCCTAAACTGAATAGTTTGCGCGAGAGACACTTCCAAAGTGGTAAAATGTGTGTCCCCCCCCCCTGTAACTTCTAAAATAAGAGAATGATAAAACTAAAAAAAATATATGATATACAATACCATGTAAACTTCCACCGAAAATTAGTTTGAACGAGATCTAGTAAGTAGTTTTTTTTTAATATGTCATAAATCGTAAACCGCAATTTACCTTTTATTCAACCAACTCAAATATAAAAAAATATAAAAAAAACATTTAATTTCATAAACATAAACCTTATGCATAAACCCGGATGTTACGGAACCCTCGGTGCGCGAGTCCGACTCGCTCTTGCCCGGTTTTTTACTTTTAATACCATCCTTATGCCTACGGTATAGAAGTCAAAATCGGTTTAACGGGCTGTAAAAAAGGTTTATTTTTGACAGTTCAACAACATTCATTGCGTTATTTACGTTGTTGAGCAGACAAATTTTTGGAACATATGAAGCAATGGATAAGCAATAGATATCCTTTAAAATTATTCAGATTGAGATTGATAGGCTGCCGCATTTGTGCCCGGTTGATGTCTATAGGTTCGACCCACAGATATAGATATGTTCAACCCATTACAATAACTGTCGAAATGTAGATATACCCCTAGGCCCTAGGGTTTCTTAGTAAATTTCAACTATATCCGACGCTCCTGTATACTTATCTCCTTTGTTGACTGTACCTACACCTCTGCCTAACCCTGCTGAGTAGAAATTAATATTGTTTTACCTTATGCGTTTCATCATCATCTGCCTAGTCTTTTCCCAACTATGTTAGGGTCGGCTTCCAGTCTAACCGGATGCAGCTGAGTACCAGTATTTTACATGAGGTGAATCTGACCTCCTCAACCCAGTTTCTGGGCAATACGATACCCCTTGGTAAGACTGGTTGTCATGACTTTCGGGCTTCTGACGACCCGTAATGTCTGTCAAAGATCCACGAAAGACAGCCGGGACTTTGCGTTTATTAATTTTATACAACATACCTAACTAAAAAAAGAGGAGCAATATTAATTTTTTGTCAATTTTGCTAAAATAAATAAATAATAAAGTTTTTATTAATAAAATAATAATAATACAATTTAGCAAAATTCGGTGAGCCACAAACTAAGCGTCGCGTCGGTCGCCTGTATCTTGTGGCTTAGAGTGTGACTAACCCATTCCCTGTCCCACGAACCACATTATTTATATATTTAGGTTCAGGAATTGTGTGGTTATCTTCAGTATGAGGGTATTATTAAAGACAACTTGTATGAGAAATTCTAGACATAATTATTTACAAGAAATTAAAAGTAAGTAGGTAGTTTAGTTAGCGCTAAGGAACGAGCTATGCTCGGAGTCTCTTTGAAGGATAAAATCAGGAATTAAATTATTCGGAAAAGAACCGGAGCAACCGATATAGCTTACATAGTAAGCAAACTGAAGTGTCAATGGGCTGGTCATGTTTGTCAAAGGACTGATGGCCGGTGGACTAGACGAGCCGGAGTGGAAACCGCGTATCGGCAAGCGTAGTGTGGGACGCCCCCCAGCTAGATGGACGGACGATCTAAAGAAGGTGGCTGGGACGACGTAGTGGATGCTGAAGGCTGAGGACAGGGTGTTGTGGCGCAGCCTGGGAGAGGCCTATGTCCAGCAGTGGACTGCAATAGGCTGATTGATGAAAAGTAGTTTACATTTTAGTGTTAAATTGTTAATAGACTTTCGTTGCGGACTGTACCTCAGGCCATGTTGTTAGGTATTATATTTATAACATTATGCATATTTGCATGTATATGCATTTACATTAGCTAAATATACACTACATTAGTAAGATCGTTCCGCCTGTCTGTTGCACTGAGTACTATGCTAATAATAATAAGTAAGTACCCTAAGTACCTGATAAACGTAAAATGTTATTTAAGTATAAGTTAATTTTTCTGTGGTGCCTACTAACGCTATCTACGTATACAAGAAAAGTATGAAGAACAAGATGTTGTTTTTGGAAAACTTTCTAAAATACTCTTGTTACACCAATTTACTTTTAGATACAGGTAGGTTAGTATACCCAAGTGGCGGACTAACCCTGTCGTGGGCCCGGGGCGGCAAAACTAAATGGGTGGGGTGCGGAATGAACGTCGAAATATTTATTTATTTCAGGCGACGACGGCGACGCCTCGAAAAGGTTAGGTTTTCGTTTGAGTATTGACACAAAAATAGGAGATACTTTGCCGATAACAGAAAAGCTAGAGGCTCAGACCAATAGAAGATGGCGAAACGAAATCGAAAATTTTTGCAGCTTTTATCTTGGATTTTCATTTTGACCTCATTTTGGCTTTAGCACCTTCGAAAACCAAGAAAACTGTCTCGATTAAGAGAGAAAGAGAGACAGTCGTACGGAGGGGGGATAACGCTTACCTATTCGATACGTGTCGATTTCTCCCCGTTTACTCTTACCACAAGTCGCGTTGAAGAACTTCGTTCCAAAAACGGAATCGGCTTACATACCTAGCCTGCAATATTCTCTTCTAGCATCAGCACAACACAGTAATTCTACAGTTTTTATCAGTAGGTACCTACGTAAATAATTAGTGTACCTACCTACCTTGGACAGGACACTGCCCTCACGATGGACAGCGGACACGACTTTCCCGCGACATAATGCCCCTGCCGCAAGACTTAAATTACATACCTTTTGCAATTCTGCTCTGATTTGTGTCTAGCAGTAGTACCGAGGTAGTTCTAGGTAACTTCTTATTATGTAGGTACTCTTCATCATCTGCCTAGCCTTTTCCCAACTATCGGCTTCCTAGTCTAACCGGATGCAGCTGAATACCAGTATTTTACATGGAGCGACTGCCTATCTGTCCTCCACAACCCAGTCACTGGGTGATACGATACTCGTTGGAATGACTGGTTGTCAGACTTTCGGGCTGCTGACGACCCGTAACGACTGTCAAAGATCCACGAATGACAGCCGGGACCAACGGCCTAACGTGCTTTCCAAGGCACGGAGGGGTATGTAAAGTGGCTTATTATGTAGGTACTACGTTGTTATTTTTCTTTGAGTCGTCTGATAAAAGAAGACACGTAAGGCTGAGGCCAAACGAGCGTAATTTTTTGAGCTGTGAGTCGCGCATTTTGAGTACCTATCGCAATTTACGTTCAACTGAAATTCGGTTAGACTGCCAGACGGACGGACGTAACTTCCGTCGCAATGCTCCCCTCCCTCACCCCGAGCGCAATTCGGTTGAAATAACGCGCTTGAGTCAGCAGACAACTCAATTTGCGTCGCCGTGTGGTACAAACAGGACTTTAGTATGAAACCGAATACAGCGTAAATTCCGCGACTCATTTTACGCGACTCACAGCTCAAAAAATTATGCTCGTTTGGCCTCAGCCTTATGAAAAACTAACTAATAAAATCAGCGGGTAATTGCGTAAAACACTATCAGTAGCAATGGGTTTCGTTTTGACAGATCAACAACATTCATTGCGTATTTACGTTGTTGAACAAACAAATTTTTCGAAGTTATACAGCAATGGATTAGCAATATCCTTGAAAATGATTCAGAGTGTAATTGAAAGTAACTACTTTGATAAGCAATCAGGGTGCTGCCGGTAGGTTTGATAAAATCTAACTACTAATATACGGGAAATCGGGGCTTAACACCTAAGGGGGTAGGTAGACTAGCTGCAAAAACTCGTCAGAGTACCTTGAGCCATCTAATTCTATAGTTCGTTTTTAGGGTTCCGTACCAAAATGGTAAAAACGGAACCCTTATGGTGAGACTAAGTCTGTCTGTCTGTCTGTCACAGCTGGATATCTCAAGAACTACTAATACTATCAACTTGAAATTTGGAATAGTTTTAGATGACGTTTGCCCAACTATTTTGCAAATAAGAAAGAAATAAAAATATATGTATATTTTTTGCAACAGGGACACGAGTACTCACCTATTATAAGTAGACTGAAAGGGGGTCTGAAAAATTCGAAGTGGGGCTACTAGGGCATGTGGGGTATCATATGAAAGAGCGCAGTTTGCACATTCTCAAACATTTTTTTTTTTTTTAGGCAGCATAGTTTTCGACTTTTGATGAAAAATGTAAAAAAAATACCATTCCCCCCCTTATCTCCGAAGTTTACAAAAAGAAAAGAACCGACTTCCAAAAAAGACGTACTTAGTGATTTTTTTGGAAGTGGGTTGTTTTTTTTTTGCAATAATGTTTTTATTGTTCACTTTTAAGTTGAACTTACCCCACAAAATCGTATAACACTACTTGCTAAGTAAATATTAATGACAGGAAGTCATTATAACATCATCAATATAAATAAACTAAGTGGCAAAAATAAGTATTAGGTATTGAAGCTAACTCAGAAACTACCCAAGCAAAGTTAATAAAAAATTTTATGGAACCACCCCTGAAGCACACCCTATCCATTAAAAAAGTAATTTAAAAAAATTAAACCGACTTCAAAAAGAAATTAACTCAAAATTATGAAATAACTTTAATTTCGGAAGTCGGTGTCTTTGGGATCTGTATTTTATAGTTTTACTTTTTTTTGTCACCGATTTCCGAAATTAAAGTTATTTCATAATTTTGAGTTAATTTCTTTTTGAAGTCGGTTTAATTTCTTTATATATTACTTTTTATTTCGTAATTTTTAGTTTTTGCACTAGTTTTCCCTTTGACACTAGTTTTACACCCGCTCGTATCCATAAGCCAGGCCGTCACACTTACACGTATTAGTCCATATCTTGAAAATCGATTTTGGTGGCACTTGCACTGTTCCATAAGTTGAAGTAAATGTAAGCCAATAAAAAAAATATGGTCACGATCCGATTAATAGTTGCGGAGAAATGCGTGGACAAACATAATACATACATACATACGTCTATAAAATTTGGTCTATTTGTTTGGAAGCGCTAATAGATTGTCATATATGCGAATCATCATCATCTGCCTAGCCTTTTCCCAACTATGTTGGGGTCGGCTTCCAGTCTAACCGGATGCAGCTGAATACCAGTATTTTACATGGAGCGACTGCCTATCTGACCTCCACAACCCAGTTACTGGGTAATACGATTGTCATATGCGAATGCAATTCCAATAATATTACATACATACGTTTCGAATTGATAACCTTCTTTTTTTTGAAGTCGGTAAAAAAGGAGATCGCGTAACAAACATCAGTCGAATTGAGAACCTCCTCCTTTTTTGAAGTCGGCTATTTATGTAAAGATACGGCATTTTAATTGTATTTTTTTTTCATGTAAGTAAGTAAGTACATACTGTATACCTCTATTAGTACACCGATTTCTCCGTGATTTCTGGGACGATTTGGTGGCAAAAAAAACAAAAATACGAAACGAAAGACCGACTTTTAAGTTATTTTACACTTTGAACAGTCTTTCTTGAAAGTTTTTTTTTTTTTAGTTTTTTCAGTTGTATGCACTTACCCACGTTTTCAGGCGCCGGCAGGTAGGGGGACGCCGCGAGCATGCTGCGGAGATCCCGCACGCCTCGCTCGATGTCCCCTGGACCCTCGCCCAGCTCCTGCGAGATCAGATCCGCCTGCTTCAGCGACGGGCCTTGCAGAACCGCCATCGCACTTCACTAATACACGAATGTATACTTTATAATACTAGCTGCGTACTAACGCTGAGTGATTGATGCTCTAATTCCGCCCGCTAAGGTTGCTCACCTCAGCTGAGTAAGGACAAAACTGCGGCCGCATAGCGCTAACCACCTTATATAAACTACACGACGATTTAAAACGTAAGGACGAGAGAAGTGCGGTTTGCGACAACGGACGCCGGTGAAATATACGTCATCGGGTACCAGCCACCTAGAAATATAACATCACATCAATTAATTAACATCATCTTCAAAATATTTTTTACCATCGGTAAAATAAAACTGTTCCTACAAAACCCAATAAAACCTATAACTTTTTTGTAACCAAGAAACGTGAATTAGCGGCAAATCAAGCTCTTTAGTTTATATTGAATCTTGATTCTTTTGTTTCAAACGATATAGGTACGTGATATTTTATGCAGTTTTTGTTTATATTGACTTCAATCTGTGTCAATATAATAAAGTCAAGAGCATCGAAATGTGATGGGTAAGCAAAAACCGCACGTGTGCCGCATTTACAACTTTGTGAAATTGCGTTATGTGTTACTACATATAAAACAAGAAAAAACCTAATATTTTATAAAATATTTACATACAAGCCCACATAAGCTAACTAGCCCAAGACTCCTTCGCGAAATCCTTGGCGTGGCGCGTGCTGATACGTACGTAGAAGTTATCTGATTTGAGCTCTTGTGCTTGCAGTACCCGACGCGTACCACCAATCTCATATATCTGTACTAGGAACAGGAACCTCATAAGATTGGCAAAAAGTTATTTTTCTCTTTAAAATATTTGTTTGGTACTTATAGTATCAGTACAATACTGATACTGATTAGCAAAACAGGCACAGGGGTACAGGTACCACGTTTGGAACCGGTACCAAGAGTAGGTACTCTGGTACCAGTATCACACCAACGCCAATGGTACAGGTTGCCAAACAACGGGTCTATCAAGCCCTGCTTGCAGGTTGCTTTTCTACGGTACCTAATGGGTTCGAAATTTTGTTAACCTGCAGATTGGTCCTGCTGTGCTGAATATTCTTTTAAAACTAAATAAAATATTTAATTGAAGCGGCCATATATTTAAATAGTCCTAATGTGACATGGCCTGGCCAACCAACAAGTTGTGAGTTCGATCCCACCCGGTTTGCAGCACTTTATAGATCAGTTTATTTAGTTAACAACCTTAGCAAAACCTATAATTGGAATCCTCGATATCTCACTATGGAAGCTGAATGAAACGAGCCATCAGCAAGTGACGCACTGTAATGAGGTCATTGTTTAACTAGTAAGTACTTTTCAATAACATTAGGTACTTACTTAAATACTTAATAAAGAAGACGTGACTGTTTGCAGTGATGCAATGTTACAAATTTAATACAAATCCCATCGATATCGTGCTATCGTTAATAGGGTCCTAGGAATTGAATCATTGATTTTAAACAAATGCTCCGAATCGATAGAACATGCTGTTTCATAGCCTATCATCGGATAATATATTGGTATTGCAAAATGCTTGCAAAAGGTAACATGACACACGTCGAGAGTAGCTGTAGAGGTACATAAGTGCATATGAAGATATTTATCGAAGTAGGTAAGAATGAAGGCAATCATGTTTTAACTTTTAGACCTAGGTCCTACCTTCTAAAGTACCTACCTTACCTATGTATGTGAGCTTACCAAATAAGTACATGTGTAAGTAACCCTCCTTTTAATATATCAATACATCATCATCATCATCTGCCTAGCCTTTTCCCAACTATGTTGGGGTCGGCTTCCAGTCTAACCGGATGCAGCTGAATACCAGTATTTTACATGGAGCGACTGCCTATCTGACCTCCACAACCCAGTTACTGGGTAATACGATACCCCTTGGTAAGACTGGTTGTCAGACTTTCGGGCTTCTGACTACCCGTAACGACTGTCAAAGTTCCACGAATGACAGCCGGGACCAACGGCTTAACGTGCTTTCCGAGGCACGGAGGGGTCACGGTATGTAAAGATGGTCACCCATCCACAGACCAACCAACCTAATATATCAATACATGTAACTGTTAATTTAGACGACATAAGTTTTCATCGTCACAACTTTCTTGAGGACATTGCAAGAATTTTCATCACCTAATGAAAAAGGGAATTTTAGATGAAGTAGGTGGGCAGGCAGAAGAAAAACAGTCGTTGATATTTGGCACACAGCTACTACAAAATTTTAATCAGCGAAGAAAAATCATTCTTTAGGATTCCGATGTAAAAGTCTGTTAGCAAATTGTGTTGATTATCATTAGCTTTAACTTCATATGCCAAATATAATAATCAATCAGATATATCGTCTCAGGTATATAGTCTCCTGATGTTCTCGACTTCTCGTCTAGCTAACGGAGAGTACCTACTTGCATAGACACAACCTTGTTTGTAGGCCTTGTAGCCAGGATAATCCATCAGTGGCTTGCTCTGAAATACAGCTTTGTGGAATCGGAGGTGCCGTAAAGGTATGGCTCGACCCAGTTCTCGAAAATAGAAATATCACATTGTACTGGGATCGATCCATCATCACTGACAGGACTATTGTTGCCAATAAGCCTGATGTAGTGGTGGTGGACGTGGATCGATCAGAGCGGCGCGCAATGATTGTTGACATAACCGTCCTGCATGATGAGAACTTCGTGAAAGCCGAGAAAGAAAAACAAAAATACAGGTTTCTTGACTTGGCTCGCGAGGTTGGCGACATGTGGGATGTGGACTCAGCGATCATTGTGCCGATAGTCGTGACAGCCAATGGGTTAATAGCCAAAAGCCTCTTCCAACACCTAAGGAGGCTCTCATTGGGCAGCTGGATCAAGGGCTTGATTCAGAAACTACTTCTGGACACGGCCCACATTTTTAGGAGGTTCCTCTCTCTGAAGCCCTGACCGCCGGTAGCTGGACCCTGTTCCCGATACCGGTAGGCTACATTTTTTTATGTTTTTAAATGTTTTTATATTCTAATATTTAAAAATATAATTTATAAAATAAAGGATATACTGCGAAAGTGAGTTTGTTTGTTACACTTTCAGTCTTTCAGTCTAAAACGGCTGAAGTGGATGAAATTTGGCACATAAGTAGACCATGACCTGGGTTAAATGATTTTTTTTTATCTCGGTATCTCGGTTGTACGTTGCATGCGCACAGTCAAGACGGTATTCTATTCAGGACACGTTGTGCACAATTCGAGCAGTAACCTATAACAACACAACAGTAGCTTGGGACACATAATACGCAAGAAAGTATTTCAATTATTAATTTAATGCTAATAATATGATTTGTATTAAATTTGGCACACAGTTTATAACCTGGACATAGGTACTACATAGGATACATTTATCCCGTACGTTTCCGTTTGATAATTGCCAACATCCATGCGGGCGAAGCCGCGGGAAAAAGCTAGTTATATTATACGTAGTGAAGAGAGTGCGAGTCCTATTTCTTTTTTTACTGAATTCAAAATTAAGGAGGTTATCAATTCGACACGTATGTATTGTAAGTAATATTATTGGAATTGCATTATGAATCACACATGACAATCTATTAGGGCTTCCATACATACATACGTCTATAAAAACAAATTTTATAGACGTATGTATGTATGTGTGTACGTATGTATGTATGTTTGTCCACGCATTTCTCAGCAACTATTAATCGGATCGTGACCATTTTTTTTTTGGCTTAGGTACATTTACTTTAACTTAGGGAACAGTGCAAGTTTAATCAAAATCGATTGAGTAATTTTAAGATATGACCAGGCCGTCACACTTACACTTACCTATTAGGTACGTGTAAGTGTGACGGCCTGGTTTATTGGTGCGAGCTACGGGTGTGGTGTCAAAGTGAAAACATCTCCATACCTTGGTAAAATTATAGTGCAAAAACAAAAAAATATGAAATAAAAAAATAATTTAAAAAATTAAACCAACTTCAAAAAAAAAGAAATTAACTCAAAATTATGAAATAACTTTAATTTCGGAAGTCGGTGACAAAAACTATAAATAAAATACAGATCCCAAAGACACCGACTTCCGAAAATAAAGTTATTTCATAGTTTCGTGTTAATTTCTTTTTTTTTTGTAAGTCGGTTTAATTTTTTTAATAATGGTAGGTATATGCCAATAGGTAATAGAGAGAGCAGAGGTAAGGTTTTAGATTGAAGCGTAGGCAACAATAGCCAAGGCGCTAACACCTACAGAGTATTTTTTTTTCACGAGCAAGATTGTCCGCGTAGGTACTCATCATCTGCCTGGCGTTTTCCCAACTATGTTGGGGTTGGCTTTCAGTCTATCCGGATGCAGCTGAATACCAGTACATGGAGCGACTGCCTCCAAAACCCAGTTAGGTACTGGATAATACGATACCCTTTGGTAAGACTGCTTGTCAGACTTTAGGGCGAAAAAAAAAATTCAGGCAAGACCCCTAAAAGTCTGTGCCCATAATACATAAAATAAAAATATCGCAATGCCTACTGCCACAGAATAAAATTTCGCTAAATAAAATTTCAAGGCATACCACATGCATACAAATAAAATAAATTAGGTAGGTACCTAACGAGTACAAATTAGAAAGGTCACAGAATTAAAATAAAAATAAAATGTCAATGCAATTAAAATAAAAGTAAATTAATAGATACAAATTGTCAGGGTCACAGAATTAAAAATTAAATTAAAAGAAACTAAAAAAAAAATCAAAATATAAAAAGAATACAAAACAAGTCACTATAAATATAGTCAAGGTCAATTAAAACTAAGTGCTCTGGCTATAAATGACTGCTGCAGCATTTCCTAATTACTAATTCAATTCGCTCAGCGTCAGCGATCATCATTAAAGACAGTATTGGAGAGCTCTCTAATACTCTCTATACAAATGTATGTACTCTGTGAGCTGGCCCAGTAAGGACGCGCACCGCTTGCGCATGGGGGGGTGGAAACGGTGCGCGCTTCCGCAAACATGCCCGAGGCGCTGCAAAAGCGGGGTAGCCCCAACACCGCCCTGAACGCGTTGTTATACTGGACGCGGAGCTAAGTAGCTCGCTTGTGTAGCTACTAGCCCACAGGCTACACGTGTACAGTCAGGTGCGGTGTGGTGCTTTTGTCTGTCAAATATCCACGAATGACAGCGGGGACCTGAGGCACGGAGGGGTCTCGGTATGTAAAGATGGTCACCCATCCACAGACCAACCGCAGCAAGCGTAGCTTAACCAGATCCATTGACCTGTTATTATTTAGTCACGGGCCCCTGCGTTAGTCGCGTTCTTAAAATATTTTACATCGATTTTGTTTAATTACAATTTATTTATTTTTGAACAACAATTTTTTTCCGACTTCGGCAAAGTCAAAGTATACTAATTTCAATTGCTGTTTTGTCGCCATCTAGTGACAAATAGCAAAAATACGGGCAAATCAGAATGGACAAAAACTTCAATGGATTTAAGTGAAGCTATAGAGAATATCAGGAAATAAAATTGCCTCATATTAAGTCTATTTGACAATAGATGGCGCTTTTATAAATTTTAGCATCTCCGAATAATGGTAACACCAAAAGGGTATGTCATTTTCATTGACAGCCTGAAGGTCGGCAAATTCAATTTTCAAATAATAACGACAAAATTACTGGGCGCAATGCATTGTTGATATTGATTCATTTGAGGAATTATATAAATAAACAAAATATGCGTGTACATAAGTGAACTTTGGTTTATGTGATAGTTTAATCTAAAATGGAACCATCGAAGGAGGCAATCGCTGTTCGCATCACGCGGTTGAATCGTCTGATATTGGGGAAAGTGACAGGTGGGACTGCAAGGTTCAGCAGAAAGACAGTCGACCGCGAAGCCCTGTTGGATGCTCTCACAGTTCTCTACGATGAATGTAACGATGACCCAGTTAAGAAGAGCGATGACTTGGTCAAAGCTTTCTTGGATAAGTGTAAGTTGTCTTTGTCTTATTCGTTCTTACCCCCCAGAAACTGAGTGAAAGCTCTGAAGGAAAAAAGAAAACTATTATAACTTGTAGGTAGACAGCTTCCCTGGCCTTTGAGATTAGTAATACAAAGCCTGATTGGTAAAAATGTGGTTTTAGCAAACAGCTGTTTCTGAGATGCAAGACATACAAAAAAACAAAGACATAAGACAGCTGCCTTATGTAGCAGTAGCATCTAAAAATAAATTAACTCAAATCTATGTGGATCTATATTTATTTATTATTTGTTTGAATTTTTCGCTCAAAAAGGTACAAAGGCGGACTTAATGCCTCAATGCTCTTTCCTCAACAGACCAGCTCAGGTGCTATCTGCATAGTCATCATCTGAGGGACAATTCTCGTAATTTTATGAACGTTCACAGTCTGATCTTAGTCTCAGTCTGTCAAAAATACCTCTAATTTTCCTACATTTATTGACAATTTTTGATATTGATTGTCGCTGACTGCGATTACATTTTGAACTTTTTGAATTATGAGAATTGGCCTTCTGAACTGACCAGTACAATATCTGAACTTATAAGAGACTGACCTCTGAATTTGTTAGAATAGAATCATTATTTATTTGCACAGAAAATAGGTACAAAAAAATGCACATGTTTTTATAATTAAAGATCCTTCTACAACCTACCTTAAATTAGGCATGCAAACATAAAAATATATAAAAATATTCTTGACTTGTAAAGGTGTTTGTACAAATCTACGTACAGAAATATGAATTTGTAATTTTTTGTTAATTCGTAGATCGCAGCACGCTGGCAGAGCTGCGTCGGACTAGAGTATGCATCTCTGACTTTGAGATGTTGCAAACAATTGGAAGGGGACATTTTGGTGAAGTTCATGTGTGTTCATTTAATATTTTATTATGTTCCTTTTTGTAGGATGTGTCACAGTATTGCAAGTAATGTTTTTTTTTACATTATTTTTGATAATGTTAGATGGTGCGAGAGAAGCAAACAAGCGATGTATATGCAATGAAGACTCTGCGCAAGGAGCAAGCACGCAAGCGTGCCGACGACGAGCGCGACGTGCTCGCCACAGCTACTGGACCATGGCTACCTAAGCTGCAGTATGCTTTCCAAGTAAGACTCACATTAAGTTGCTACTCAAGTTTAAAACAATAATTGTTATGGGAAGGAGTTCTTTTATAAGCAGAAGATCATACATAAAAAGTAAAAATATAGTAACAGCAATACAGTAGCAGTAGTAGTAGTGTGTATAGTAGCAGCAGCAAAAAGAAACTCCTTACAAAGGAGTTTCTTTTTGCTACTGCTACTATTAAACTAATTTGGCTGTAAAAAGACAGATAAAAGGTCATGAAGGTGCTACAAAATACATTACTATCTAGTTTTATAACATAATATGTTTTTGATGAGTAATTGTTTTTTTAACTAATTGACAGAAATAAATATCATTTAACATTTTACCTATTATTTGTTTTAACTTACTAGGATAGCAACAACCTCTACCTAGTAATGGAGCTGTGTTGCGGCGGCGACCTGTCGGGTCTCCTCGCTCGGCGCGCGCACCCACTACCCGAGAGAGACGCCGCCTTCTATGTGGCCGAGGTGGCGCACGCGCTCAAGTCACTGCACGGCATGGGATACGTGCATAGAGATGTTAAGCCGCACAATATACTGCTGGATAGGTCAGTTTACGTAATTTTTATGTAGAGAGAGAGAGAGAGAGATGTAGGATGTAGTAAGATGAGGCATTGGCCTTCTTACTCATTTTCACAAGCTTTTTATTGTTTTTCTTTGTTTATTTAGTTATTTAATAGGTACATCAACAGCTTAAAAGAGTATTTAGGTATAACTTCTAATGTTTACACATAAGGACATTACAGATATACATAACATTCAAACAAAAAAAGAGGAGATTTTTTTGAGAAAGCCTTGTTCTTTTAATCTAACGGTTAATATTATGATTTTTTATCTCATTATCAACAAACAACGTGATAAACAATAATCAAAGTCTTCCATGTGAAGTGCACTATTTCAGCAATAGATAGATTTAGCAAACTTTTGGGCTATCTTTAGAAATGTCTGGTAAACCTATGTAAAGTTGGTAAAAGATCGTTTTCCGTATAGATGCGGCCACGTGAAGCTCGGCGACTTCGGCTCCTCGGCGCGCCTGTCCGAGGGCGGGTGCGCGGGCGTGGCGGCGGCCACGGCCGACTACATGGCGCCCGAGCTGCTGGCGGCTGCCGACTGCGCCGCGCACACTGTGTGTCAACAGTACTGCGGCAGAATCGTTACCACTGCCATTGTGCGTCGGCTCACATGCATGTGCTTATACTTACACTACGGAACTGATTCTGCATGTTGGGCTGTATAGGTTAAAGTTCGACCTAGGCCTGTTGGCACCACTATTATCTAAACACATTTAGCGCCGTTGGACCCACGTGGTAGTTAATGGCCCGCTACCACTTACAAAGACGAGGTAGTTGCATGTTGAGCTGTAGAGGTTAAAGCTCGACCTAGGCCTGTTTGCACCACTATTATCTAAACACATTTAGCGCCGTTGGACCCGCGTGACGCCGCGTGAAAGACGAGGCCTGTGCACCAGCAGACGACATTATAGGCTGATGCATAATCAGATTATAATGCTGCCTCCAATACCATGAATTTAAAACATCATTCAATATCTCTCAATAGTCAGTTGATAAAGACTGATATAAATATGTTTAACGCTAATTGTATTTAGTGATTATGGCGTTAACTGGCCATAGATTTCAGGATAGTTTTTGAGTTAACAACTTTCTAAACTTTCGATTTTCTGATATAAAATTAAGATTTCAAAACAACATGCAGAATCTTGGTATTAGAATGTATTTAGAATAGTTTTGTAGAAGGTAGTGGCTGATAGCAAGGATTGTAATGTTTATAACTTAGCATGACAGGTTTGGAAGTAATAACAACAAGTTTAGTAAACAATGAATAAAATATAGCATGGTAGAAATAGATGAGTGTGGTTCAAAATTGTTTTATTTTGTAACAGTTTATATTTTAATAATTATTAACTTGAAGTTGATTTTAAATAAACAATGGTAATTAACAAGTCACTAACACAAGTATTTAGAGAATTTATACATTTTAAATGGCAGTTGATTCATTTTTTTTAAATAAAGTAGCGTAGTTTGCATTTTCCAACAGATTTACTTGAATTTGTGGCACGTCATATTAATATAATATTTCGTTTATATGTGTCCAGTCGTCGTGTGACTATTGGTCGCTCGGTGTGATCGCGTTTGAACTGGTGACGCTGCGCCTGCCGTTCTCTTCGGGAGAGGAAGACTCTATCGCTCAAATACTTAGTAATATACAAAGGTAAGAAAGAAACATACCCTGATAACATGGGGAGGTTTTATTGTGACATTTAACCAGTTATGTTGATTTAACCGATTGAATGCCGTTATTATAAAGAAATAAAAGCAACAATAAAAAAGCCATTTTGTCGCGTGGATCCACGAAGGGTTAATCAGAATCCTATTTAGTTGACTTATTTTCTGAGTTATCCTTTTTTATTTTTACCTAGTTTTAAGTTTATGTAGTTGGTTTCTTTTGATACATACTAGGTCACATTTTTACTTACGTTTAGTTCACATCTTCGGGCCGACACGATTCGGCACAGTGTGGTAGCAAAAAACATAAACAAAAACACAAAATATGTTTGGGGAATAGCCGCTCGGTTTAACTTGAATTGTGCCGAGCCGACTCAAACATGTTTAAACGAGGATAGATTCGAACGAAATTTGCCCCTCAGCACTAGCTGAAAGAAATCGAATGTGTGTAGTAATTGCTCGAATCGGCATCTGTTTGTCTCGTTTAGTTACGAACGCGAGTCCTCACCACAACTCCCATGGGAGGATCCCGGAGCAGGGCCGTCCCGCGAGTGGCGCCTCCTGGTGGCGGGCCTGCTGCGCGTGCTGCCCAGCAAGCGCTACTCCTACCTGGACACGCTGCAGCACGCCGCGCTCGCGCACGTGTCCGCGCACAACATCCGAGACCAGGTACAGATATCCAATGAAAAGTATGATTTTCGGGTAACTAAAATGCAAACGCGACGACAGCCTTTTTAGGGTTCCGTAGTCAACTAGGAACCCTTATAGTTTCGCCATGTCTGTCTGTCCGTCCGTCTGTCTGTCTGTCCGTCCTCGCTTAATCTCTGTGACCGTTAGCACTAGAAAGCTGAAATTTTGTAGGAGTACGTATATCAGTTACGCCAACAAAGTGGTAAAATAAAATTTTGGAAAAATTTTTTTTTTAGGTAGCTCCATTACATGTGAAGTGGGGATGAATCTTTTTTTCATCATCTACCCCATCGTGTGGGGTATCGTTGAATAGGTCTTCTAAAATAGCTTAGGGGTTGCTAAAATTATTTTTCGATTTAATGCTTCATTTACGAAATATTAAAGTTTAAAGTGCAAATTTTTGTTCCAGTAGGGCGTCCCCCCCTCTAAAAGCTAAACTACTAGCTTGAAAAATCTGGAAAAATTCTCGATGAAAGTGCATTTCATGAACTTTAAAGGAAAAGTATAGCGGTTAAGATAACTTTATTAGTTTAGCTGTAATAGTCGTTGTCTGTGTGGTGCCGGACTTAAAGAATTGCACCACCCCTTACTTCCCGTGGGTGTTGTAAAAGGCGACTAAGGGTCTTACCGGAGAATGGGCAGCAGCGTTCTCTATTTATTCCACCATCATACCATACTGCGATCGCCAACCCGCCTGCCAAGCGTGGCGATTATGGCAAACCCCCCCCAAAATTGGGGGAGACCTATGTCCAGCAGTGGACGTCTATCGGCTGAAACGACGACGACGAATAGTCGTTGAACTTGGGTGTTGGATAATTTTGTACCAAATACAAAATCCTTAGCATTAATCCTTTAAAGTGACTAAGATGAAGTAGTTGCTTGTTTATAATGGGTAAAGACTTGCATTGAAAACCAAAATATATTTTTTTTTTACCTATTCAGAATAAAGAACAACAGAATCGTACTACATTGTGATAACGGGCTACTACGGAACCCTACACTGTGCGTGGCCCGACACGCACTTGGCCGGTTTTTTTTTGTCAACTTCAAACGCGGTGACTGACTGTAGAGGGTGATACACACAGATCACGGATTTAAAGTTCGCGAATTTGCTCGTCTCGATATCACTATAACGTCGACAGAGTAGCTTCGGATCTGCAATTTTATTACAATATGATGAGAAGATTCTAGTAGTCACAATACCATGTTTTTTTTGCATGCTTATGAGTTTTTGCTTTTTTACCTGTTTTTCTAGGAATATATTTTTTATTATAGAATAGAATAAAATATAATTATTTATTTGCTTTAAAACATGGTACATTAAGGTCTTATAAATAAAATTATGGTCTTACATGTTTCCCAAAGGACTGGCATATAAATATTTAACTTGTTACATGTAAAAAATTAAAAGGACACATTCATTTGTTAAAATTATTATTGTAACAAGTCTAATAACTTAGTGAATTCTTAAGAGGAAATGCAGTTGGTATATTCTCCACAGAAACACTCTCGCCTAGATAATGATTTTTTTACAGAATAATAAATATTAACTACTTCTATGTCCCTATGTTTTCCTTTTTGATGATACATTATTTAATTTTGTTTAAGCACTAGAATCCTTAAAAAATGCCGATTTAAACCGCTGTCATCAAAGGCCTAGTGTACAAACTTGACAACTATTCATGAAAATAGGAAAACATAGGGACACAGTATACAAGCTGTTGATTTGCATCCTCGTCAAATTTCAGGAGGTTGTCATAAAAGACATAAATAATCATTTGAAGTACGGTAGGGGGCAATAACTAGTAAGCGCTGCTTTTTTTTTGTTGTAGAAATTTAACAGTATTTCAGAATTAAACCCTTAATTCAATACAAATAAAACAGAATCACCCGACTATGCACACAGCGACAATGCATGCAGCTGCCATGTTATTCCCCGCGCCGGCCGTCGGGCCGCCGAGCGATGACCGGTAGCAATAATTTTACCTAATTTTATTTCGAAAATCACCTACATTATTGTCATAAATTTCACTTGATAATTAACTCATTCTTGAGCATCATTGGAATACGGAAATCTTACTAATGACAGTAATACTAGTGCGCCAAAGAAAAGTTCACTGACCTGTTATCAGATGATTAATAATATCCTTCAAGCTAAAGTTTTCGTAGTGATTTTGTTTTTATTTGTGGATTAAATTGGTTGATTTGAAACTTTCCTTCCTACTTAACGGGCTTAGGACCGGCAATAATCCTACCTTTGTTGGTGTACCGATCTACTAAGTCGAAAAATGTTTTCTACGTTTGACGGAAATGGAAAGACGTTCTAGTTAAGTGTAAGTACGTGGCATACTTTCGACTCTTAAGTATTATTGGCGTAGGTAGTTAAAAATTTGAAATAACTTATTTACACTAATGAAATTGATTAAGCTAACAACGTATTTACAAAATGTACAAATAAATAAATTACCTACCTATGTTACCGGAGGTAAAGTTGCCACGTACTTAGGTAGTACGTACTGGTTTTCCTTCAGCTTATGTAACACTAACACATTCGTTTTTAAAGTGTCGAAAACGACAAAATGTAATCCGCACGGCATTATCACCTGGGTGAATGTCTTGTGCCTTGCGGTAGTGGAACGGGTGTTGCAGTTCACGCTTCAGTATGCGCAACACTGGTGTGGTGCATAGCAGCCAGCATGACGCTGTGATGGGGGTTCCCGATCGGGAAACATTTCCCGACGGACATCTCCACCGCGGACCATCTCCACCAGCTCGACATTTGAATTGAACACTTTGTACCTACGTCTCAACGATGTACCGAGAAGCGGAATTCGCAAAGCGCACGAACGCTGCGGCGATTTCAATTACACTGTTAGTTCCGGGGCCGCGGGGGCGTGGCTTAGGGTGCGCGGGAGACTAAGTACCCGGATCGCCTCACTGTGATTGGGGGATGGGATTGATTACCTACGAATTTATCGAATGATAGATTCTCATCCGCATTTGAATGTGTGTGTACATGAAAGCGCGGTTATAGGGCTAGTAACAGACGGGCCGCGTTTAAATACGACTGGTTCACACTTACGGATTTCCGTAAATAAGAAAAAAAAATAAAAAAAATACTTACCAATTTTATTGTTGATTTGGGTCGAGAATCATTAGCATAATGACGTCCTTGAATTTGACTAGGATGCAAATCAACAGCCTGTATATCCTTCTTATTCAGTTTATGAAATATCTTTCAAATTGGTCAAATATTGGACGAGGAAATAGGCGAGAGCCAAACCTCGAATTATAGGGTGAATATTTCAGAGAGCCAAAATTTATGTCTCGCTACAATACTCATCAATACTAAAAAATTTCAAAGTCAAACATTTTTATTCCATTACTTAAATAAATGATAAAGATGCTATCGGAGCCATTTTGAGCTTTAAATCACACAAAATAAAGATATTCAAATATTACTTTAAAAATCGGCAATATTTGGCGTGTCGCCTGGGTATAGTTTCCAACATTTCGTGACATAAAAAATTCAGTGTATTGAATTTGATACATTGTGTGAATAAATATTAAACTTAGATAAATAAAGAACGTTTTTCATTACAATAATGTTAGAAAACTTTATTAAAAGTTACTCTAAAATGTAATCAAACAATGTTCACAAAATAAGCGTCATTATCGGCAACAATGTTGTTTGTAATTTTTTTACTTATAACGCTACGCGACCGAAGAGTCGAATGATGTTTAAGCGACGCTTCACCCCGCGCCCTAGCCGGCCGATACGCTTTTTAGTGTAAGGACGTCGCGCGATTTGAGCAGTAAGTATTTCATTTTGATTCTCCAAAATTTGTCATTACAATCGTCATTCTTATTTTTGACTGTATCTCAATTATTTCTTCACAATGAAGTGTTTTTATGTAACAAAGTTGAAGTATGCGTAAAACTAATACTGCATGTGGCACTCTCTCCGACGAATATAACTAATTATTTTGTAAAATGGTGAACTTTCTAGAATTCGTCATAATTGGCAACATCATTTTCAGCAACGTCGCATGAGACGACAAAGACACGTGTTGCTAACAATGATATTGTCTTGAGTGAGCAATGACGGTTGTTACCGATAATGATTTTAGTATTCGACCTAATAGTTAGATATATCGTGTTTTTGTTGGTTTCCGTTAATTGCGGTATAAAGCTTGGTAAAATAACATATTTTTTGGCAAATTCGGAAAAATACACTTTTTCTTTTATTTTTTAACAAATTTATATTGAATATATGGTTAATTGCGTTATTTTATTTATATTATTGGTGCCTGACTTGTCTGTGTGGTGCCCGACTTGTCTGTGTGGTGCCAGACTTAAAGAATAGCACTACCCCATACTTCCCGTGGGTGTCGTAAAAGGCGACTAAGGGTCGTACCGGAGAATGGGCAGCAGCGTTCTCTATGCATTCCACCAGCATACTATACTGCGATCTTCAACCCGCCTGCCAAGCGTGGCGATTATGGCAAACCCCCCCCCAAGAATGACAAGCACAAAAAACACTAGGCCCCTAGTACCCGGCGGCCCGCCTACCCTTGGTTACGGTAGCGGCCAAGGCCACGTTGAGGCAAGGGGTGCTAAGAATCCCCGGAAGAGATCCGGCTACCACAATCACCGAAAACTGGACGTGGCAACATACAACACGCGTACACTCCGGACCGACGAGAAGATCACCGAACTCGAGGAAGAATTGAGCAAGATACGATGGAGTATAGTGGGGTTATCTGAAGTCCGAAGAGAGGAAGAGGACTCGATAATCCTCAAATCCGGAAACTTGCTCTATTTCCGGGAGGGCAACCAGCAGTCCCAAGGTGGTGTCGGGTTTATCGTCCATAAGTCCCTTGTTAGCAACGTGGTGAAGATCGAGAGTGTGTCGACCAGGGTGGCGTACCTTATACTCAGAATATCCGAAAGGTATTCGCTGAAGGTCGTACAGGTTTACGCCCCGACCTCGTCACGCCCCGACGATGAGGTAGAGACCATGTATGAGGATATTTCCAGAGCCATGCATGGCTCTAAAACTCACTTTACCGTTGTCATGGGGGACTTTAACGCAAAACTGGGTAAACGTAATGATGATGAGCTGCGAGTGGGGCAATTTGGAGTTGGACGCCGGAACCATAGGGGCTACCTACTGGCCAGTTTTATGGAGAAGGAAGGCCTCTTTATGATGAATTCCTTCTTCAGAAAACGTGAGCATAGAAAGTGGACCTCGCAGAGCCCGGATGGTGCAACTAAAAATGAGATTGACTTCATTATGTCGACGAAGAAGCAAGTATTCAATGATGTCTCTGTGATCAACGCGGTGAAAACCGGAAGTGATCATCGTATGGTAAGAGGCACATTGAACTTAAATATCAAGCTGGAAAGATCTCGACTGATGAAGTCTACGCTCCGTCCAGCACCGACCCAGATCCAAAACCCCAAGAGCTTTCAGCTCGAACTCCAGAATCGTTTCGAATGCCTAGGGAGCTCCGTGGACGATTATAACGATGGGTTCGTGGAAACTGTCCATACGGTTGGGTCTAGGATCTTCCAGACCCGCCGTACGAATTCAAAAAAGAAGCTCTCTGATCCTACTTTGCGGCTCATGAAGGAGAGGTGCGATATGATCCTGCAGTCTACGGATGATGCGCTAAATTACCGGCAACTCAATAGACGGATCTCTAAGGCCTTGAAAAGCGATCTTCGCCGCTTTAATACAGATCGTATTAAGGACGCGATAGAGCGAAATAAAGGCTCCAGGGTCTTTGCTAGAGATCTGTCTATTGGGCAGAGCCAGCTTACGAGACTGAAGACCGATGATGGCAGGATCGTATCCGACAAACCTGAGCTGTTGAGAGAGATCGAGAGGTTCTATGGACAGTTATACACGTCAACAAATAACCCCGCTATGAATCTGGCAAACGACCCAAGAGCTAGATTGACCCGGCACTATACCGAAGACATCCCGGACGTCAGTCTGTACGAGATTAGGATGGCTCTGAAGCAGCTCAAAAACAACAAGGCACCAGGTGATGACGGAATTACGGCCGAGTTGCTGAAGGTCGGCGGAAAACCCGTTCTTAAGGCCCTTCAGAAGCTGTTTGGTTCCGTCATACTCGAGAGCAAAACACCACAGGCATGAAACAGAGGTGTGGTGATACTTTTCTTTAAGAAGGGCGATAATGCCCCCCTTAAGAATTATAGGCCCATCCCACTCCTGAGCCATGTCTACAAGCAGTTTTCGAGAGTCATCACGAACCGTCTCGCGCGCAGGTTTGACGACTTCCAGCCTCCCGAACAAGCCGGATTCCGTAAAGGCTTTAGCACCGTAGACCACATACATACGCTGCGACAGGTTATACAGAAGACCGAAGAATATAACCTGCCTCTCTGCTTAGCGTTTGTGGACTACGAGAAAGGCTTTGATTCGATCGAGACATGGGCTGTGCTGCAGTCTCTTCAACGGTGCCAGATCGACTATCGGTACATCGAAGTTCAGCACTTCGATGTACCGATAGTCGATCTGGCACCGTGTCTGTACGAAAACGCCACTATGTCAATCAGACTCCAGGATCAGGCCTCGAAACCTATCCTTCTGCAGCGAGGTGTGAGACAGGGAGACGTTATCTCTCCGAAACTGTTCACCGCTGCACTGGAGGATGTCTTCAAGGTTCTGGACTGGAAAGGGGCTGGCATCAACATCAATGGCGAGTACATAACTCACCTTCGGTTTGCCGACGACATCGTAGTCATGGCTGAGACTATGGAGGACCTAAGTACAATGCTCGATGACCTCAGTAGAGCCTCCGAAAGAGTGGGTCTTAAAATGAACATGGACGAAACGAAGGTCATGTCAAATGCCCATGTAACACCCACTCTCATAAAAATCGGAGACGCTACACTCGAAGTCGTGGACGAGTACGTTTACCTAGGACAAACTGTCCAGTTAGGTAGGTCTAACTTTGAGAAAGAGGTCAATCGACGAATCCGACTCGGCTGGGCAGCGTTCGGGAAGCTACGCAATATCTTCTCGTCCCACATACCGCAGTGTCTCAAGACGAAAGTCTTTGACCAGTGTGTGTTGCCAGTGATGACTTATGGAACTGAAACGTGGTCGCTCACAATGGGCCTTATAAGAAGGCTGAAAGTCTCCCAAAGGGCAATGGAGAGGGCTATGCTTGGAGTTTCCCTGCGTGATCGAATCAGGAATGAGGAGATCCGCAGGAGAACCAAGGTAACCGACATAGCCCGAAGAATTGCCAAACTTAAGTGGCAGTGGGCAGGGCACATTGCTCGCAGAACAGATGGCCGATGGGGCCGAAAGGTTCTGGAGTGGCGACCGCGTACCGGAAGACGTAGCGTTGGAAGGCCTCCCACAAGGTGGACCGATGACCTTGTGAAGGCCGCAGGAACCCGTTGGATGCGGGAAGCACAGGACCGGTCGAAGTGGAGGTGCTTGGGGGAGGCCTATGTCCAGCAGTGGACGTCTGTCGGCTGAAATGATGATGATGATGATGTTCTAATTATCTTGACAATAGAATCGTGTGTAGATCGATTTGAGCTCTTCGACTGTCTGACTGTATCTACATTGCTGAGCAATAGAAATTGGCAAAAATTTCAACAAATGCGTAACGTTTTAACATATACCTCAAAACGAGGTATATGTTAAATTAAAGGCTTTTGTTAATCATCGTCTTCTTATAAAACTGTTATTAGAATATCGTTTTTAAGATTCAATTGTTTTGTGGTTATCGTTGTTAATTATGGAGCTTATTATATAAAATAATTTTAGTTACCTTTTGCTTTAGAAGATTTAAATGTTTTGTCAAAAAATATTATTGTTAAGATTCTAATAAGGGTTTATCAGAGGATAAAAGTCTGATTAGTTTAGAGACCGTTGAAGGCTTTTATAACTGTTAGGAGAGTAAATAGCATTTTTAAGATACAATCAGGGTTTAGTTTAGTGGCTTAAAAACGTATTTAAGTATAATTTATGGTCTCTCTAAGTCTGTTATTTTTTTTAATGTTTATGTATATGTCGAGCGTTTTTTATTTCATTAAACTCTGTTATCGTCAAAATATCCAACCAGGAGACCAAAGAATCAATACATTAATTAGGAGGATTTAAATTTATTTTTATATTATTTTTTTTTATTATAGTATTGCATTTTATTTTCCTTGTCCATATCATAATATCAGAACAAAATAATACCCAAAATAGTATTTAAGTCACATGTAAATTCATCTCCATATTTATAATACTTATTCAACTCATTGTCGGCAACTATGCGTCATTATTTTTTGCAATAACGTCATTATTCTCACAATGTGACATTATCAGCAACAACGTTTTTTAATGATTTTGAAAAATATCCAAAATTAATAGACAGTTTGGGGTGCCTTCATTACAACATACTATATATTTGATATATCTATACATCTGGACTTAAATAGAAGCTCTGCCGCGAGGTTTAGAAAATCTTAATTATTTGTATCAAGAATATTGTTTTGAGGAGATCCGCCCTATAACTTTTTACTTAGACTTTTTCAAAAGTCTCTCCGACCGCATTTCCTCTTAACAGTAATAGGCACTTACAAAAAGTTGGTAGTATAATGTAAATCAGTAACCATGTTTATATGTTACATTTTTATCAATACATTCTTTCACACAATAAAAACAATTACCAATAAGCCATTTATGTAGTTTGGATTTAAAGTATTTTAGAGGGAGTTCCCTTAATTTATTTGGAATATTGTTAAATATTTTAATTGCTGTGATAAAGCTATTTTTATGACACAATGTGCTTTGATGTGAAGGAATTATTTAACTTGTTGGGTCACGACGAGTATATTTTGAATGCAAGTCGCATGCTAGATATTTTTTTGATAAAAATAATAGCAATATTCAGTAGCAACGCGTGTGGTTCCTTGGCAGGCTCCTCCCTGGGTGCCGTGCGTGCGCGGCTCGGAGGACGCGTCGTACTTCAGCGTGCCGGCGCGCGGCCCGCAGCCGCCCAGCGCCGCGCCCTTCCGGACCCGTCCGCCCTTCGCAGGACAACTGCCCTTTGTCGGTAAGTACTCTATTATACTGATTATCTTGTATCGGAAAGTCCAAAATCCGCCGGAATAGCCAAAATTGGAACTATCGCCCTCATCTTATTTTGTCGATACAATTTCTGGGTCAATTTTACAAATGTTTATCAAAAATATTTGCCGACAATTACCCTTTCAGTGTCATTCAGGTACCAAAAGTTCCTTGTAACACTCTAGTTCATGCTGTGGCCAAAGTATTTGCCAGTTAGCAGGTTGGTAGCAAATCTGATCTGACTAAATTAGAAAATAAAAAAAAATATCATGAAATTACTTACCAGAATTGTTAACTGATATTTATCCGGAAGTAATAAAAAAAGGCCCTTTTGTGGAACATAATTGATTTAAAATATTTTAGCGAATCCTCGATTGGCATGACGGTAACGTTCGGTTGTTGATCGTCATTTGCGTTTACGATAGCTTGAACTCCATTCGAATATCATGCTTTTCTTCCAAGGTCGAAATAGAAACGCACACTTTCACCTAAAAACCCCAATAATGTTGTTTATTTGTTACAATTTGTAAATACGCTTAAATTATCGGCTGTTTTGGTGACATTCGTACATAAACGAAATTGTTTTGGCCGCATCCGGCGCAAGGTGTAACAGAAGTTAGTTCGTATTAGTTTAACAACAGTTATTGACCGCAGGTTATTCGTTCGTGGCGCACGAGGAGAACGAGGACCACAGCGGTGGGTTCAACGCCTCACATGACTGCACTGCCATTGATTTGGCCACTTTTAAGTGAGTTTCTATTTTTGACGCATTTTATTTTGATACGTTTTTACTGATTTACTTTCGTTTGCGCGAATAAAAATAAATAAATTTATATTTATTGATTTTATTTTTTTATTTAATAATAGTTGAAGAATGAAGTTATTCATTCATGTCTAGAAGGGTCTTTTGAAGAAAATTTTGAACTTGAATAGATCAGTCATGAGTTCATTAAACTCAACTCTTTATTTCTTATTCATCCTTTTCTACCAAGAAACTTATTGAAACATTGACTCAAATCGTACGTATTTCAATACGATTTCATGTCATGATCTAGCGAGCTATGGATACATCTAACATTATACTCAATCAAAACTGTGTCATCAATTTGCATCCTTTTTATATAAAATGACAAATATGTTCACCCCGTAAATACCTATACTGTGTAACCCAGGTCAGCAGAGAAGCTAGCTGCGATGCGCAGCCGTGAGATCACGTCGCTGCAGACTAAACTCGCGGAGGCCGAAGCACTGGCCGGCGTTAGCGTGGAGCGTGTGAGGCAGGAAGCCGACGCCGAGGCCGAGCGGCAGCGCGTGCGACTGCAGGCCGAGATCACCGCGCTCAGTCTGCAGAACAAGTGAGCAGAATCATTTTTATTTGTGTTTTGAATGGTGTTATTGAATCCCATCGTAACGTAGCTTTCGAAACTTATATTTCTGAAGTGTGAACTATTGAACAAAAACATCTCTTAAAATTAAAATTTATAACGAAACTGGCAGCGCCCCGCGGCTTCACCCGCATAAGTGTCGATCCCGTGGGAATATCGGGATAAAAACTATCCTATATCCTTCTCCGGTATGCATTCTATCTCTCTGCCAAATTTTATCGAAATCCGTTCATTGGTTTAGGCGAACTTTCGAATTTATAATATTAGTATGGATTCTTGCCTTGTGCGTCGTATGTCATAGTAGACAGGACAGTTTGGTTGGAGCATCTGCTGAATGGTTAACTTCTTCGCGCTACATTTACCGGGTTCCAACCCCATACTAAGCTACGAATACGAATGTTTATGTGCAATTCAATTCTAATCTGGGTGTTTGTGCATATGAGGTTTGTTTTGTCAACTCGACAACATAGGACAAAACACTACTAGGGTATTGGCAATGTTAAACAAGACTAATATAAATCTTTCGTGTAGACGTCTCGAACGCCAAGTAGAAGTAGAACGCGAAGAGCGGATGGCTCTGCAACGCACCAACCAAGAGTTATCCGCCGGTATCGCAGACCGCAACAACGCCGAGGTGCGCAGTGCGCGCGCATCCGCTGCAGCGCTGCAGGCCGAGAGGGACGCGCTGAAAGAAGATAAGAGGCGGCTGGAGAGCAAGATAGAACATCTGCAGGCTGATTGTAAGAGGGCCCTCGCTGATGCCGAGACAGCGAGGTCGCAGCAACAGCATTACAAGGTTCGTTCCCCTAGTTGAAGAATTTTCTACAGGTAAACCAAAAAAGGTAAGCCCTTCGGTAATCTTCGTGTTTCCGAATTAGCACGAACGTCGCGCCACAGAGTAATCCCCCACAGAGGCAAAGCTTCTAAGTTTTGTACTACCGCGCATTGCAGTAGTGCAGTTATCATTGCGCGTTTGTATAAAGTTTTCTCTCTGTCTGGTTACCTACTCCGGTCGCAGATCGTCATCTGTTTTTTGGAATTACATAGAGTTGTTAATCTATATTTTTTGTAATCATGGTAATACGAAATTGGAAAGTATTTCCATGGTTTTAATGGCTCTATATTAGAACTCATCATCGCACGTTCGTATTTCCGAAGATAGACGATGATACCCGAAGCGCATACTTTTCTTGGGATTGGTGTATAATTTTATCGTTTTGCAATTAAGTGGAATGTGAACCGGTATGCGGTATTCTCGCTTTGTATTCTGCATATTGTATGCTGTTTAACCTAGCAAATATTTACTGCCTCGATAGTCTAGTGGCTGCAACGCGTCTATCACTGGGTCGGTATAGTTTATTGGGTTTTCTCATTACGAAATATGTACTTAGTAAAAGCCCGAATTTGAATTTGCGCATAACAAGTAAAATATGATAGGTGTAATAGACACCTCGGTTTACCGTTTTGGAGTGCAGACGTGATGTTATGTATTTTTAAAAAGAAATCTAAAGTATTTTGTACAAAATTCTGAGGTGTCCCTTATACGGCAGGATATAATAGAGCACGTGTACGAGTTGCGACACAGAAGGCTCACTGAGATCAACGTGCGCCCTATTGTGAGTGTGTAGTCTTTGTTCATGTAGTGTAGTGTACTGTGTATCGTCTTATGTAGTAGTAGTGGAGGTATATCCAGTAGAAGTAGTGTGTTTGTGGATGTTGTATGTGATGAATGAAGGTGATACTTTGTAGTTAAGTCAGGGTCAGCGCAAGCCATCGCTTGAAACAATATCGCATCGCGCTAGGAGGTTCGTCAGGCATCGTGATTTTATTGCGTAACACCCGCTTACAGGCGTATGAGAAACTAGCTTCTGCCCGCGACTTCGTCCGCGTGAAATTTCACCACCCATTCACCCTCTTAGGGGTGGAATTTCGAAAAACCCTTTCTTAGTGGATACCTACTCTTCACAAAGAACACACACTCCAAATTTCATGTCTCTAGGACCAGTGGTTTAGGATGTGCGTTGATATATCAGTCAGTCAGGACTTTGAATTTTATATGTATAGATAAGTAATTTGTTCTGCTTCGCAGTAACTTCGATGGTCTGCGCTAACCCTTGTAAATCTAGTTTTATTTTAGTATTATTTTATTACTGTGTATTTAAAATACTTATGTAGTTTTAAAAATACAAAATATTTAGAGTGCATTTAAAGTATTTAGTTCTAAACTAAAATTCATTATAAGTGGTCAATTAGATCCCATATTGAAAGACCTGTACCTACACCTGAAATCATTAACACAAAAAACTATAACATACAAGTTCTATTTATAGGATACGATAGCCAAAGAGCGCGCGATTCGTCGCCAAACCCTCAGCGGTGGCGACGCCGAAAGCCGAGAGGCGGCCACACGCATTGCCGCGGCCGAAGCGAACGTGGCTAAAGAGACCCGCGCCAGGCAAGCGTTGGAGAAGAAAGTGGCCACGCTGGAGGACGAGAATAGAAGATTGAGGGATGAGGCCGATGAGGCTACCAGGAGCTTAGCCTCTACACAGGTACGTTTATAATAGGTAATTGTGTACTCGTAGTGCCGACTTGAATGGCGCTGGGGCAGAAACGCCTTATCCGAAGGCTTTTAACGAGGAGTTTTCACGTGGCTGTTTGAATGTTCAAATAATTTTGTTAGTGTAAGTGCGCAATGTTCGTATATGTGACCCAACTTTGTCACTGGTCCATAAACAAATAGCACAGTATAGAGGTATGAGGAACAGGGTGAAAAGTTCGCTCAACCTCCATAGAAAAGGAAGGATCCTCCGACCAGACGGGTGTTGTGTCTGGCGGGCAACTGCCCAATGATTCATGTCGGGCCGTTGTATCTATGCTAGTTGCGCGGTAAACCCTGCTTGCGCGATGCAGGATTTAAGTGACGTCAGGATGACGCGATGTTCGCATGTGGCGTTGTAGATACCGCTACACACAGCAATGTTTGACTGCTTACGGTAAGTCTAGACCTATTTTTTAACTAGCAATCTTGTGATCTGAAACATCTATCATCCAATGTCTGTTAACCTCACACAGGAACGTCTGGGAGAGAAGCAGCGCATGGCGAGCACGTCATCAGAACAGATGAAGGAGCTGCAAGTACAATTGGCGCAGGAACGTGTGCGAGCGTCCACGTTACTTGCACAAGTACAGGTAAATACAACAATGTTGTCATTTATTTATTACCAACTAAATACATATTTTTGTCGTAATTATACGTCTCGCATATACCTAAATTAAATGAAAGCACGGCACTTTTAATTAATACTTGTACAACAAACAAAGGAAAAAGAAAAAAGTATAATTTTAAAATTACTGAAATTGTTATTTTCTACCACCGCGCAAGGCCCGGTGTGAACAGCTAGTAAACTATAGTTTTGAAAGTAATAAATCGTCACGACATCGTTGGAGCAGTGCTTTTTTAGGGTTTCGGACCCAAAGGGTAAAAACGGGACCCTATTACCAAGACTCCACTGTCTGTCTGTCTGTCACCAGGCTGTATCTCATGAACCGTGATAGCTAGACATTTGAAATTATCACAGATGATGTATTTCTGTTGCCGCTATAACAACAAATACTAAAAACAGAATAAAATAATTATTTAAGGGGGCTCCCATACAACAAACGTGTTTTTTTTCTCGGCGTTTTTGCCTTGTGGTACGGAACCCTTCGTGTGCGAGTCCGACTCGCACTTGGCCAGTTTTTCTGTTAACCAAATTATCATCATCCAATCGTGTCATCTGACATGACATTTGGTTTTTCAAAAACCGGTGGATACTTTTGTTGCTCTTTTTTTATTGATGACATTGACTAGGAAAGGGCAGTGCTTTTTTGTGGCATTCACGTTCATTTAAAAAATAATACCGTTGAATATTAATTTGCATCTGTTTTACAGCAATTAGAGCGTGGCGTAGAAGAGTCGGTACGTCGCGAGGCGGCGCTGGAGGAACAATGTTCCCGTACGGAGGCGCGGCTCAACGAGCGACTCCACGACGCTGAACAACGCGCGGCCAATGCACTGCACGAGGATGCACGACATCAGGAGAAGGTGAATACACCATATTATTACATTTTAAGCTGTAAAGCATTCTGGACAACTGTCTCGTTTGTAGTCATTAGCTAAGCAAAAGAATAACCAACCTTTTTATTTCCACAGTTTAAGTTTGTTTATCTTATTGGAGGATTTGTAATTGAATCAGGTTTATTTCACCAATCCATTGTATTGTTGCAACATAGGTGAACACACTAGAACAACTAGTACGCCAACTAGAAAGAGAAGTAAGTGCTTTAGAGAAGCGTTCATGCGTCGCTTGCACGGCCGCCGCGTCTACGTCCGCTCAGCCCGAGAGCGACCGCCCCGCTCCGGAACCAATGAGCGCTCGGAGCGAAGCGCGCAAAGACGCGCAGAGCGATACCGAGAGCGTTGGAGACATGCAAGCGCAAGCGCAGATATCCCTGCTGAAGGAACAGTTAGAACGAGCTGAGCTTCAACTACAGGTATGTGATAATTACGTAAAATATTGGATTTTATTCTCAACTTCAGCATGCAAAACTTTTTACAATTTTGTTTTGTTTCTTAGGCTCGTGCTGAAGAAATGGCAACTCTACGCCAAGAAGCTAGGGCTGCTAATCTAGCGAGATGGCGAAAGGTAATTATATATTTTATTTGTTTTGCGTCCTTTTTCCATTGTTGTTCTGCCCTTCTACCCAGAAAAGCAGAACAACAATGGAAACCCCCCCCCCCCCCTTCAATCCTTGCTGATTATAGGGTCTATAGTTAGTTGCAATTTTATTCGAAACAAAGCAAGCAACGTACAATGGACAACATTGGTGCCGATTCTGTTGTTCACAAACTAAACTAAATTTAAATTGAAGACAGAAGATAAATTTTAGTTTAGTCCTGTCAAACTAATCCTTACCTGACGTAAATTGACGTAATTTTAGTATGCAAGTTTTTAATCACGTCTAAACTTGTATGGAGTAGTGTTAGGCGCTAATTAATTTGACAGGACTAAACTAAAATTTATCATCTGTCCTTTTCTTAATGAAATAGAAAGAAAAAGATGCACTGCACTTAAATTTAGTTTAGTTTGTGAACAAGGGAATCGGCACCGTTGTTGAATTTTGAACTTTTATTCGTTAGTTACTTTTGCTTTTGGCTACTTTGTATTAGTGTGTATTCTACGTCTGTTTTTGTAATGTGGGAATAAACAATCTTCTAATCTTCTTCTTTGTGCAGAATAAACAATTTTTATTTATTTCTTTCCTTTATAAAGAAAATTACTTTTTAACTAAGTAACACACTATCCACCAGGAACGCGAATACAACGAACTCTCAGTCGAAACAAAATCGACGGCTCGCGATCTAAAACGCGCGGAAGAGCGTCTAGCACACGCCATTGAAGCGCGCAAGACGGCCGAACAGAAGGCCGGCGAGCTCTCGACTGAGATCGGCAAACTTCGGCCGGAACACGAACTGGCCACGAAGGAGGCCGAGCGATTACGAACGCAGTTAGATAAGCTCACGAAGAAGCACGAAGTTGTGCAGGCTGAGGTTGACAGGTATGTTAGAAACAAATGAAAACTTAATCAGCCTATAATATTCCCACTGCTGGGATTCGGTCCTTTCTCTGTAAGAAGAATCTGCGGGGTCGGGCCGTAACCAATCAACTATACTGCGCTGTGTTGTACACGTGTTAGGTTCTACACAGACTGTTCAGGACTTCGTTATGCGGCTCGAAGGACCAAACTGTTCGGGGTTCTTTTTAATCCGGATGCGAAGGACCAGTCTGGTCCTTCGAGCCGGATAACGAAGTCCTGAACAGTCTGTTTATCCAATTCACTCTTGCAACACTGAGGCTTTTCGTGGTTACCATGGCAACGTTTTGTTTAAAATACAACAGGGATCACGTGGTGTGTGCTTTCTTTCTCCTCACCACGTGCCCCCCGCTTGGTCTTCCATCTCACTCGTACAAGTCATATCTTATCGCAACGCGATATGTGCATAATATTATTATAGTATAGCATGATTGTTGATTAGTCACCTTAAGCCCCTTTCCTGATTAGTCGGTGAGGCAGCAGTGCGGTATAATATATGCTCTGTATACCGAAACGATACCGCACTGCTTTCATTTACGGACCTTACGTTATTTTTTTGGCATAATTTGGTCAGTATCGCTTAACACACACACACACACATTGTACTTTATAATATATATGTTAGTCTGTAAGGTATTTATCTATGGGCCAAAGTAGCCTGAAAAAAAAAAGGTTTATTATTATTATTATTATTATTAAATCCTCGCCAGAAAATGTCGTCTTGGAGTGATGTTGCAATATCTATCTGCGTTTACGAAAAAACGAAAGCACTATTAACGTACATCATTATCTGCCTAGTCTTTTCCCAACTATGTTGGGGTCGGCTTCCAGTCTAACCGGATGCAGCTGAATACCATTATTTTACATGGAGCGACTGCCTATCTGACCTCCACAACCCAGTTACTGGGTAATACGATACCCCTTGGTAAGACTGGTTGTCAGACTTTCGGGCTTCTGACTACCCGTAACGACTGTCAAAGATCCACGAATGACAGCCGGGACCAACGGCTTAACGTGCTTTCTGAGGCACGGAGGGATCACGGTATGTAAAGATTGTCACCCATCCACAGAACAACCGCGGCAAGCGTAGCCTAACCTAATCGATCGACCACACAAACGACCAAGCACTATTAACGTACATTGAATAAAATACTAATTGTCGACTATGTGTTGCAGTTAGAGAACTTTCACATAGGCAGGCACTGCAGGCAGCATAGCTGGCTGGCTGGCCTATCGGATATTTTTTTTTTTCAAAATTATGCTTGTCTCGTGATTTACTTTGAACGTTAAAACGTTCGTATCTCGGAAACGTGACACTACGGGGTATGGTCTCATTATGTTTTCTGTTTGCATTGATGTCAGCTATCACATAATATTATAAAGGCGAAAGTTTGTTTGTTACTTCTTCATGCACAAACGTCTGGACCAATTTTGATAAAATTTGGTATGGAGGTAGCTGACACTCTGGATTAAAACATAGGCTACTTTTTATCCCGATATTCTCACGGAGTCGAAACTTATGCGCGTGAAACCGCAGGGCGCTGCTAGCCGATTTATATAGGTTTCATGTGTAGCCTCAATTTTGAAAAAAAAAAATTAAAATGGCGGACTCGTAGGTATGACACGGATCCTCAAAGCCGTTTTGTTGGTCCATTTATTTTATTAAAACGCGTGACGTTTCTCTGTAAATACCGAGCAGGCTCTGGATGTTTCTACCGAATCGTGGTAAACCGAAACGATCCCGCCCCGCTCCCGCACGTACCAAGCAAATCAAGAAACGCTCGTTGAAATATAGGCGCTCGGTGAGCTTTCGGTACTGGGTATATCTAGCATGCTGATGCACGCACCGACAAATCAGAAAAGGAACTCATATGTCACTCAGGCCCCGTGCGGGTTTGAGGACGTCACTGACATTACATACATCGTCGTTTCAGCCGATACACGTCCACTGCTGGACATAGGCCTCCCCCAATTTTGGGGGGGGGGTTTTCCATAATCGCCACGCTTGGCAGGCGGGTTGGCGATCGCGGTATGGTATGATGGTGGAATAAATAGAGAACGCTGCTGCCATTCTCCGGTAAGACCCTTAGTCGCCTGTTACGACACCCACGGGAAGTAAGGGGTGGTGCAATTCTTTTAGTCCGGCACCACACAGACACATTACATACATGTCTTCGGATTTTCGGTTCAAGGATTTGGACAGAAGTTTTGATAAAACAAAGAGCTTAATACTTAACACGGCACATTTAAACAATATACGTATGATTTACCACGAATTATAAATAGTGCGATTCGAACTCACTATCCCGCACATACCCACTCAGACTCAAACTCAAAGCATTTATTTCAATTAAACCATTAACAGGCACTTTTGAATTGTCAAGAAGTTGGTCAGTCAGAAAATATGAAGCTAGTTGCCACTAAACTGTATATTTATTATTATTTCTAGATTCATAATTTCTTGTAAACAATAGATATTGAACTCAGCTCGCTTCACGCAAACTCGTGAAAATTATTGTGTCACAATTGAAAACTCACGTCATCTCTCCGTGCGATAAGACACTTTGATAAATGAATTGTGAATTTGAGATGACTTATCTTTTTAACCCGGTTTGTTAGTAATGCCGGTAGAATGTGTGTAACCGTGGTTATTTTTAACAAGAAAATGTGTCAAGTTTGGAATGAATTGATCAAGATAAAGTTGAAGTGTTTTTTCTATAAAAATTGAACCAAATTATAGTGGTGCAGTGATGGCGCCTGTGTTACGACCGAAGACGTGTGTATTTTACAAGTTTTATTTATATTGATTTACTATTTTTTATATTCTCTTTTGCTTCTGGGAAAACTGGACTTCGATGCAACCATTCAACTGAGAATCAAAATCTTGCCTAATTAAAAAAAAATGTTCCGTGTAATGTGGTCTACGTTAATAGGATTGAGAGAATTCTATAGTACAGTTATGTGACAAGCAACATAAACATGTATTTATAATATAAATAAATAAACAATATGTGGAGGCAACTTTATGTTAAAGATGTGCATACCTAACATAGTCACGTATGTCATTGTTTAGCCCAGTTCCAAGTTGTGTCTACGTTCGAACGGGAATGTAGGCACCAGTGCGTGTCGGGACTTAAACATAGTACGCAGTTAAATATTCACTTAATCTTGTAAAGACCGTATAAATTCGTGAAAAAAAAACGAACTACTCTATATAAAATTATGCGTGGTCTGCGTCGACTTGAGAATCTCCTTTTGGTTTGTCGGTTGAAAAGCGTGTGTTTACGTACTTGACGAGTAATGACAGTGTGTGTACAACTATTTTAATCACCTTGGCCTTTTCTGCGCTAAAAGGACCTTGTAAAGGGTTATAATACGCACCGATACCGTGATACCGTGAGTTATGTGTGCGCAGTTAGTTCTTAAAACACCTACATTTAGTGAACTGTTGTATATTCTCGCTAAGCTTTTTGCGGACTTGACAGGCCTACATTGGCCTCCCATCTCCCATGCCTATTAACACTGTAATTTAGATACAGGTTGACAGGGTCATCGACGCGCGACCTGTTACCATGGTTACAGTACACGATTCTGAAACCCAACCTGCGTTGAAATTGTTCGTCGGTTATTAAATAAATAATTGGCTGTTCCCAACAATTTTGACCGCGTTGGTATTGCACTTCCCTATGAAACAGCAGTTTCTTTTTTTTTTTTATAATCGACAAAAAAACATCTACGTTTGGGTGTTTAGAATCATTAGTCAGTTAGTTTGCGCGTGTCCCTGGCAGCCTGTATATTTTAAAAGCGAATTATTTTTAAAAGAGTATCCGTGGTGTTTCTTGCCGGATCTTCTCCATAGGTAACGAACAATTGGAACCATGCACCTAGCTTCTGACGTTTTATAAGTGCCCATGTAGTTTTATGTGAAGTATAATATTTAGGTTTTCTGGATTCTGATCTGTGTTAATCACGGTTAATGTACAGACGCCAGCAAATCAAGCTACTACAATCTGTCAAATCTTTAATAGATTTTCAACTTTATCGCTTAAGTATTAGGTTCAAGGTTGATTGGGAAAATTTGACAGTTTCAGGTAGCTTGATGTGCTAGTAACGTGACTAAAATCTCGACTATTTCCTCCAGGTCTCGCAACGACATCCGTAAGCTAAAGAGTGAGCTACTGTACAGTGAGAAGAGAAGACTACACGCGGAGGAACAGGAGGAGCTGTCCTCCCGCGAGAGGGCGCAGCTGCGCGACGAGCTGCAAGAGGTCAGGAGGCACAACACTGAGCTCGTCCAGGTGAATATTATCATTAATTTAAAACTTCAATATGTGTATCTATACATATTATAAATTAAAGTCGCTTTTCGTGTGCGTCTGTGTGACTGCTTTGTTCTTCTAAACTCCTCAACAGATTTTGATGCGGTTTTCACAAAGAATTTATTCCAGATGGTTTATGGGTATAATATATAAACATTAAACCTACATAATTATAATGAAAACATCGGGATGTTATATCAAGTCATAAAAACCGCGCGAATCAGGGGCGGTTTGCTAGTACGCTATATTTGTATTCAGAATCACAGGACCACAAACTCAATGTCAAATACAAAGTTCAAATTCTATTGTACAACGAAGGCAAGACATCCTCATGTATTTCAGCTACTTTAAATCAGACTCACAAAAATGCTTGTTCGTTTGTCTGGATGTATGTTCCGGATTGGCGCAAAAACGGCTGAACGGATTTGGATGAAATTTGGCACACATATAGTTTATAACCTGGATTAACACATATCAGCTGTACCTCGGATGGCCTAAAGAATGCCAGTGATGCCGCAATCAGCGTAGCCTCTTACTGGGCTTAATATAAAAAAAATAACAACGAGGAAAAGCACACGTAAAGAAGACATATGATACTTTTAATGCCGGTAATACAGACGCCAGCACATCAAGCTACCCGAAACTGTCAAATTTTCCCAATCAACCTTGAACCTTATGCCGTAGCGATAAAGATGAAAATCTAATAAAGAAATTTGACAGATTGTAGTAGCTTGATGTGCTGGCGTCTGTACATTCCCGTATTATAATGTCCAACATGCAAGCGGAGGAAGCCGCGGGTGAAAGCTAGTTAATAATAATAGTTGCAGTTATTGTCATCAACATGCAGTCCCGAACAATGAGATTTATAATTAGATCTCTTTGTCATGTAATCAATAGTTGGGCATTCATTTGTCTGGAAGGTTTTGTTTTAGATTCACAATCGTCTGTCTGAACGTAGCTGTTGTTTGTCTGCATGCTGAGCCCATCGTATAAACATCATTGTTTAGGCGGCCGATGATCTGTGAGCGAGTCATAGTCCCCCCAGTATCCATTCCGCGGTGATTACGCGCGCCCTTTTCTTACTAATTTGTGTGCTGCATATTACAGTACTTTGTTTGGTGTTGCGATTTAGTGTCGTGTGTTCTGTATGTGTAAATGTGTTTCTAGAGCCATTTTTAAAGAGTATCTATTTATTTTTTATGAAATTAAAGTAATAAACTTTTTTCTTATGTAATAATGTAACAGGCGTGCGCGCCTGTATACCCCGAAGGATCGAGCAGAGGTGTAGAGTAATTCCCACATCATCTTCTTTCCTAATACCTCGCGATATAAAAAAAAAAAACATTTGAAGATAATAATACTACAGAACTTTTTAAACCGTACATTAAATCCAATTTAAAAGTCTTCCCAAGTCGTAACTATGTCGTCGTTCAAAATCCCACCGATTCCACCATACTTAGCCAGAGCACCCAGTGGTCTGGAGGTGCAGCTTCGGTACAAGCGCAAGAGCGCTGAGAAGCCGCCGGTGCGGCCCAAGCCGGCGTACCTGCGGCAGCTGTTCTGCGCAGGCGCGGGCGGTGCGGGCGCGCGGCGGCGCGAGGGCGGCTGGGCGCGCCGCGTGCGCCTGGCGCTGGCCGCCGACCTCATGCAGGGCCGGTGCCGCGCCGCCGACACCGCCATCACGGCTATTAACAAGCATTTTGTTACGGTACTGCAGTGTGCCATTGCCTTGGTAACTTAAGTAGGAGCTTCTTGTTTTGTATGAACACGAACTAGCTAGCTCATGCTGTGTACAAATTGGTAGCATAGCTGACCGTCCACGGTAAGGGCGTTCGTTTAGGTATCGTAATGTGCTTAATTTTGAAATCTCGAATCTCCTCGTGTTCGATGCTTGTAATTCTCGTTTAGCTCGTCTAGTAATATGAGAGCACTAAGCAAGGATAGTAACAGAACTGGCTGCTCAAGATGTCCGCTCACTATGTTTCCTGGGTATTGTGTGTTGTTCCAAGACGTTTTGAAATTCCTACTGATTGTTCATTATTTACTACTGGCTGACCTAATAGCACACTTCCTGCCTTCTCAGAATCGATAATTGTTGTAATGAATCTTCAGTCAGTTTCGTAAATTTTTCTCATGTGTTAATAGTTATTCCGTTATTCGGGGTGGACACAATCTAACAAATCAAAGATCATAAAATCGGTCCAGCTATTCTTGAGTTATAAATGGTGTAACTAACGCGACTTTGTTTTTATTTATTAGATTTACTGTTTTTAATGTGCTAGAGAGTATTTATGTTGTGTAAAGTATGCGGTATTAGCGAATAATATTTGTTATTTGTTTTACAGAACAACAAAGCCTTGCAGGAGGCGTGCGGTATGCTAGAGGAGCAACTGACGGATCTCGAGAACTTGGCTGATATTCACGAACTGAAGAACAAAGATCTCGAGGTAGGTCTGAATTGTGTAATAATTGTGTATTGTATTGTAAACATTCAATCTATTCATATATTATTGTGTGTTTTGTCACATTCTCAAGCCGTTAAACTGAGCCTGATCTGATAGTAAAATGATGAATGATGACATTCGCATTGCATTGGTTTGTTTACAAATGCTGTCGTTCAGTAGGTATCCAGGAGTTCATAATGGCTCTGAGTTTAAGAAAGAGACTCAAATTGCTATGTGCGGCCAAAAAGATTCTTTACAAAGCTAAACTTTTTAAAACTCTAAATGTTTAGATCAATATTTGTTTTACACCGTGCTTAAAGCAAAAATTGAAAGTTAAAATTAATCTGTAGATGAATCTGCTTGAAAGTCACTTATCTTTTTCGAGACGCATAACGACCCCGAGAGTAGAAGTTCCTGGCATTGTGATAACTTATTGTACTGGACTTATCTGGGATCCTTCTGGTTACAGAGATATTGAAGGTCAAGTGCCAACTTCAAAAAAAAATATCTTGAAACCTAGTTTTAAATGTTAAGCCTGTACCGTTGCATGCCCCCAAAAGCACAATTTTTTGCGTGTGTAATATTGCGTGGTGCCGCAAACAGTGATTTTTCACATCAAACCCCTTACTAACAAACGTATACGTAATGAATAGTACACAGCGATTTCTCTCTCTTTCAGTTGTCAGTAATTTGACTTTCGAAAGAGGAAGACAAAGCGTTGTGTAACTAAACAGACGCTATACCACGTTTATTAGTAAGGGGGTAAAAATATAAGTCTTTTTCTAGCAATAATTATTGCTCAAGGAATAATCTTTATTATTATTACTTAATATCTCCTAAACTAGGTAGTCCTGTATCTTAGGAGACTATGTTATAGGCCATACAGGGCGGTAAGTCATGTAGGTATAGCGGCAGCCAGGGTATTTAGCGTGAGGGTGGTAAGTAATACATTTGTGTGCCGGTGTATAAATGTGTTTGAGTGTAAGTGTGTTAACACAAGGATATGTAAGTGTATGAGTGGTGAGTGTGGGGGTGTGTGCGTACTTCTAAGGGTGCGTGTGAGAGAGACAGTGGGTATGCAGGGATAAAGGTAGGTAGATGAATGAGAGATCGTGTATTGAGTGTGAATCGGGTAGAGTAATGATGTTTGGGATTATTCGATGAATGTAAGTAAAGACTCCGTGAATGAATAGTCTTTTTGCAGTAACCATTTAGTCAGTTTGTTTTTCAGGTTGTGAGAGTTTAGATCCATAATTTTTATTTTATTATTGAATTATTCATTTTAAGGAGTAGCGGCGCATAGAGTATAACTAAACCATATTCTGTGACGTATGACAGACGCAGCTAAAAGGCGTGCGCTGCGAGCTGGAGGCGTGCCGCTCCCGGCTGAGCGAGGCGGACGCGGCGGCGAGCGAGCGCGGCGCGGCAGCCTCGCGAGCCGCGCAGCTGCACGACGAGGCGCGCGACCAGGCGCGCACTGCGCACGAGGAGCTGCAGCTGCTCAGGGTAACTACTGGTGGCACGCTGTACCCAATCTGCGTTTGCGATTTATTTGCCAAAAGAGTAAACAAATATGAATTAATGGAAAAATAACTTTAATTCCTACACAATAAAGTTCAGTTTACGCCACAACTTCAAATATTTTTATAACTTTTTTAATAGTGCTAGTCACTCTGAAACCAACTTAATTATCATTGAAATAAAGTTGATATTTGTTTAACTTGAAATAGGGTACGGGTGTGCAACTCTGCGCACTTTTACTATACATAGGTACTCTGTGTGTCTGCACTGATTCATTATTTCATTTAAGTCTATCACTTACAATCATGGCTGACAAAGCTGTAATAGATCCTTCGGTTCTTCTGCGTCACTCGTGTCTACTCGCGTTAAACATTGCAACACTTTTTGATGATAATATGACGTCATAATCGTTACGTCATCAAAGAAAACAATGAGTAGTAATCAATCGACAATGAATCGTTTCAGCATAAATACGGGTAAAATTTTCTCTTCTCTGGATGGATATTCATACGAAAAATGTTATTAATCAATCTTTTGAAGAAAGACCTGCAGTTTCGAAGCTTAAAAGCAAGTGCTATTCTTAAAGAAACTTTGTATAATAACAATTCCTGCGCCAAAGTGCAGGAGTTATAATACACACGAACCACTGTTCGTGTGGTTTTGAATTTGCTAAAAAGAGATTCAAATAATAGTGATGGCGTAATTTTCCTACGATTCTACTTTTTGAAGCGATACAAACTCACGTTTGTAAATTTAAGGAATTAAATCAGCAAAACTAGCTACCCACAACATTCTGTGATAGTTGTAAAAATGCTATAACACGACAACTTGACGTACCGTGTCAATTTTAAAAACTATTAATGTCCGTGACTGTATAACGCGCAACTGCATCACCGCAAAAATTCAGTGTGTGTAACCGTCCTTTTTAGGGGAATCATTTTCAGCAATGAACATTTACAGCCTTCTTAAACACCTTGTATAATTCCAGGAACGTCTCGAAGCTCGCGAGACCCGGGTCGCCGAGCTCGAAGCTCGCACCGCCTCCTTAGAGAGCGAGCGCGCGTCCAGCGATGCGGCGCTCGCCAGCGCGGCGCGCCGCGTGCGCGAGCTGCAGGAGGAGTGCGCCACCTTGCGCACGCGCGCGCACCAGCACCACGCGCATGCGCTGCAGCTGCAGGCCAGCTTGGCCGATGTGCAGGTCAATATAGATATAGGATTGATTCCTGTGTTGTGATTGAGAATATATAGCTTTGAGATGTATGCTTTAACTAAAGTGTATGTTTTGTTTAATTGTCCTAGTAGTAGATGAACGTTTCGTGTACTATATGGATAAGTCGATGCAATTTCTGATGTAAGTCCTACTTAACAAGACATTCATACCGAAACTGAAACTGTGATTGTTGCGAAAAGTCGTGATGTTGAAGTTTTTTGAATACCCAAAAGGTAAAAATCACGACTTCATTGTCATATTTGACAAATAAGTAAAAGTACACTAGCAAACTCTCGAGGAGTAATATATTTACAGTATCGCTAAATAATAGAGTAGTCATTTTCTGTTGTATTTCTTTATTTATTTCTCTCTAACAATACAAGTGATATCTGCAGGAAGAGTTGGCAGCGGCTCGCGAGGCAGCGGAGGCGGCGTCTGCGTGGTGGCGCACGCGCGAGACCAAGGCCGACGCCACGCTCAGGCAGCAGGCCAAGCTCATCGACTTCCTGCAGGTATGGACACATAAAACAAATGCAATTTAAGAAGTTGTTTAATTTGAATTGTGACTGCGCTGTTGGTGTGCTTATTAAAAATCCTAACTAATATTACAAATGCGAAAGTGTGTTCACGCTAAAACGGCTGAAGGGATTTAGATAAAATTTGGGACATGGGCTATGACCAGTGTTAGGACATAGGATAGTTTTTATCCCGGTAATATGTTCCCGTGGGATAATTTCCGACCGAAACGTGGTTGAAGCCGCGTGCAAAAGCTAGTTAAAAAACAAATGCTTCAATTTAACGATGCAATGGCGAGTTGACGACACTAATAGCCGACAAAACCCTATCGTTGGTATGTATTATTGATACATGGAGTACTGTTCAGTTGGCTTTTCATATGAAAGGTTAATATTTTAATTAAAATAATGTTTATATTCCTATGAGCAAATGCGAATAAGAGTTGCATACTAATATGAACCTTATTTATATAATACTACGAGCATTTGCTCCAGGCTTCACCCACATGGATCTCGGAAAATATTCCCCGGGAACGTACGGGGGACTACCGCGATTTTCACCGGGGTTTTCATGATATAAAACAAAGTTCCAATGCCGCGTCTGTCTGTTGTCTGAACGCGATAACTGAAAAACTACCGAACGGATTTTCATACGGTTTTTACCACAGATATAGATATACCTAGACAACGCAAGAGTAACTACTTCGCGTGCCAAAAATTGCACCAACTTATGATTACAAATCGTAAGCCGCCTCTTTCGCGCTCAGTCCTTTGTACTGCTGGCTGGGTAAGTGTGAGCGAGAGCGCGAGCTTGTGACGTCATAGTAGGTAGTCAAGAAATGGCACGCTTGGTTTTCATACAGTTCGTGATACTTGCGTTATCTAGGTATATCTATATCTGTGGTTTTTACCATATGGTGTATACAGGGTGCCAGGGACATCGACGCGCAACCGCTTACCCATGGATTCAGTACATGATTCTGGACCCCCCGCGTTGAAATGCCGTCGCCATTTTCTTAACTTTTACGTTTTTTTCCTGCAATTTTTTTTTTACTGTAAACTATAAAATCATTATTTCTATCTAACCCAATGAGATTTTTAATTAAAAAATAGTAAATTCACTTGTTTCACTTAAAACAGCAATGTAAATAAAACTCGAAAGGGCTACCTGATCAGCTGTTGTGCCAAAGTTCATTTGCGAGGTCAACACTGGCTTAGGACCTACGCTATACAATTTACGCTTTCAAATGCCGACAAAGGGACCGCACGGCGCGCCGGCGGTAAGAAGCTATGCGACAAATCCCAATGAATCTAACAGACGCGTCACATGAGACATTTTAATCATCTACATAAATGAATGACCCATTTACTACTTTTATTTTAGATTAATTATGGGGGATAATTATTTTTCTAAAGCTTCATCGTTTTAAGTAAAGAAGATTTTTAAAAAAACGTGTAGAAGTGTATTGATAGTCACGTAATTTTTCGATATTTTTTTATTATCAACATTAATTTTGGTTTTGAATGCAATTCAACAATGTAATTTACCGTTTCATAAAAAAATACATCCATTTTGGCAATTAATTTCGTGAGTAGATAACTAAGTACAACTAAATGTGTTTGTACACTCTATCATTTTGTTGATCTGTGTTCGGTGTAGGCACTGTACATTTCTTTTGCATTTCGCCGAATTTATCGGATATTTGCCAGTTCCTAGATTTCGTTGATCGCAAACGGGCGTGCTGTTTGTCGCGAATTTGTGATCATAACGAAGTTTTTAAAATCAAAAGTAATTTTCTCTCTGTGTGTGTGTTTGAGAGTGACGTTCAAAATGCCTTCCAGACCTGAACAATTTTTCAGTGCCCGCGAATACGGGAATCGCTATTTTATGCAAATAAACTTATTGTTAGATTTATTTCCATAACGGGTACTTAATTATTAGTAACTACCATTGGTTATACAATGGAACCATTGTATGAGTGCACAAAAAACACCCGAAATCGGAGGAGGTGGCGAGAAATCGTGAGGTGAATCACATCAGCCCCTAAACAAACTGCTTGAGGACCACGACCGCTCTGGCAAGAGTGCTACGAAGAAGAAGACCATCGGTTATCAAGACTAATTAAACATGATTTTATGTGGTAGGTACCAGGTACCTACTACATAAAATCCTGTTTAATACAACGACAACATTGATAGGTACCTGCTACCTATCAATGTTGTCGTTAGGCGATATTTCGTAGGTAACGGTTCACGTTCGTCCGGCCGCGGCGGCACTGGCGCGGCGGCGGGCGGCCGCGCCACAGACTTGTGTGTGTGTAGGTTAGGTAACGCGCGCGCTCGCCTTCCGCGGAGCGTTTTGATCGCGTTGTTTGCAATACATTACGGGCTCTAAAATGACAATTTTTTTAACCGGTCATTTCCGAGATGAATGACTTTCGTAATTTTATTTATGCATCTTTTCAGGACGTTTGCGCGTCGATGTCCCTGCCACCCTGTATGTATAATTTATTAAGGTTTTGTGTAAGTTGGCTGAAATATGGCGATGATTGTTGAAGATGTCGGAAAAAATCACGCCGTCTAGAAGCTCTAACGGCGTGCGCCGCATAAACCAATAGAGTTTATCAATGTATTATGGAATTATTTGGCATAAAAAGATTTATCGTAGTAGTACGTTTTCGTGGGATAATTTCCGACCTCCACGCGGGCAAAGCCGCGGGCAAAACATCATTATTTAGGCGAGAGACTATACCGATATGAAAATCCTAATTTATTATAGGCTATGTTAATAGTCGTTGTTTGTCACCCTTGTATTTTTAAATTTCCTTGTTGTAGGCTAAAGTGGAGGAGGCAGGTCGGAAGAAATGCTCGCTAAGTAACAAGTTATTCGGCCGATCGGGACGCAGGCCCGCGGCCTCGCCGCCGCTCAGGAGAGCCAACAGGTAAATCTTTATTCATATACTGGGTGAAATAAATGAAATCGTGTTTTTTTTATTTAGCTCCTTTTTAATTGTGCCACCATACAGTCCTACCAGTATTGGTGCCTTTGCATATAGCGTTGGTTGAAGATACGCTGCATAGCGTCGCGGTTTTTCAAAAATAACGAGGACATTCCTGCCACGTATTCGCATGGCTTGGATGCGAAGGGTGAATTAAAATGTTAAGCACTCGGTAATATATAATAATCGTTTATTTATAAAAGGGTCACATTTTCAATGCCTGCGATAGTGCCTACAGTAAATCAATTTTGTTTCTTTTTATCAGAGAATTACGCGAAGAAGTAGAAAGACTGCGCGCTAGACTGGCAGCCTGCAATGGGAGTGAAGCGAGGTAAATATATGACGCAATATTGCTTGCGCTTCTAAACGGGCCGTATGCTTATTTTATTTTATACGTGGTTGCCAGCAATATCTTCGGTATGGCCCGGCCGCTCCGGCCAAATATTGCAAGTATTTCTAAAACACTATTGATGATTGATGTATTCTTTTTTTTTTCGTGTTGATGATTCCATTCATTGCATATATTTTAAAAATTCATTGAGTTAAAAAAATCGCAAAGATTGTGCACAATATGGATGGAGTTATGGAACTATGGAGTGTTTTGACGCCGCGTTAGCGTTCGTGATCCATCGCCGTCCGTTTGATGTCCACCGCATACAAGATGGATGTCAGGGGGCGTTCCAGTATTACGTAACGCAATTTTTGAAGATTTTTGAACCTCTCTCCCCCACATGTAACGCGCCGTAACGTTTTTCTGTACCCAGGCCCCCTAACTTCCCTAAACGTTACGTAATACCCAAGTGACTATTTTTACCTAAAAGTCACAATTATGTTGCGCAAAGTACCGCAAAATCGCGTTTACGGTAATAATAAATAAAACAAGAGATTTCTAACTCGCAACTTGGGAGACTTTAATTCCCTAGTTTTTTTTTTAATAAAAAAAATTATGTTACATAATGCGTTGTTCAAACAAACCGCCCCTCCCTCCCCCCCTGCCGCCCATGTATCGTAACGTTTTACAAGACCCCCGCTCCCCATATTGCGTTACATAATAATTGGTGTAATTCCTGTATGGCGTTCCAGTGGGAGAAAAGTAAATGTATGGTCGATGTTGGCTCGCGCACATTACAGCCGCAGCGCATTGTATTTTAATACAAAAAAGCTCGTTGCGACCCGCCCAAATCTGCGTCAAGCTAAAAAACAACACTCCGCGAAATACTGAAAATATTACTGGCATTAAACAAATGACGGCAAAATAACGACTTTATTGTGTAATAATGTTGAAAATTCTGCACTTTAGAGTTTTTATTTTTATTTTAAAGGGTAAATAGATAAAATTGTGTTATATTTATCGTTAAATAACGGAACCGTTATTTGTCTAATGATAGATAATAAATGGAGTACAGTGCAGCCAGAAATTGCAGTTAAAGTATGGCCCGTTTAGAAGCGGCTTTTGAAGCGCTCTAAGACCATCAGAATATTTTTAACACTAAATAGAAATTCAATTTCCAGCTACCCTTCTACACCAATGCGTGAGAAACCCAAGTCAGTAGTTAACGGGTAAGTACAATTAATTTAAAATTACTTGTTGTATATATATTTATTACACGTGGAAACTTGTAATTGGCCTTATTTTGTATAAATTATTACTTACTGTATTTGTTTAGCTGTAAGTTTTCCTAAAATAAATAAATAAAATAAAATAAATATTGGCAAAAACTTATGGTTCCATAATTTTTCAGGAAAAAGAGCATCGACTCGCCCGACGGGTCTCAAGACAAAGGACTGCTGATTGTTTGGTAAGTTTTGTGTTATAATAATAATACCAGCATATAACTGTCCCACTGCAGGACAAACGCTTTTTCTTCTCACACATAGAAGGCACGAACATTGATCACCACTCTTGCTCAAGACGGGTTGGCGATTTCAGACTTATAAATAGCAGCGCCCCGCGGTTTCACCCGCATAAGTGTCGATCCCGTGGGAGTATCGGGATTAAAACTATCCTATGTCCTTTCCCGGGACTCAAACTACCATACCAAATTTCATCTAAATCTGTTTAGCGGTTTAAGCGTGAAAAGGTAACAGACAGACAGACACACTTTCTCATTTATAATATTAGTATGGATAAGTCCAGGTATCCTCACGATGCTTTTCCTTCACAGATGTCTGTAATGTCCAAGATAAACTCAGAAAGTATTATCTGGTTATTCATATTATTTTCACAATTTATGTTGGTACGTTATGGAGAATGGGATCAACTCTGAAATAGCGAAAAAGAAAGTGTATGTATGAAACTGTAGATTCATTTTCAGTTGTCCAGAGTTGGTGTTAGGCATTAAAATTCTACCAACTCGAGACACACGAAAAACATTTGTAAAACATTTGTTAAAAATAAATAATAAAAGAGATTCAGCGTGAGAGACCGAGAGTTATATCTTTCTTCTCCTTAAGGTGGATGTTGCGATGGGCCGTGCATACATTTTTCTTGGGGATTGTACGCTAAACACAGACACACTTTGTTGAAAACGAATCATTTTATCACTTTTCTATAATGAAATGTCCCCGCGATCGACCTTTTTAGGAAATAACTTACATTATTTACTGAGGAAAACGATCGCGAAATCGAGACGAAATTTGACAGTTGCGCCACTAGTGTGCGTGAGTTTTGACAAGTAAACTCAAATGCGATAGTTTAGAGATGAGAACTCTAGATGGCGTAAACGCGTTATTATAATTCTGTTAAATCAATATCATACGTAATAAGTGATTGATTTATTTCCTTTCCTACCTTTCATGAACAGATTCACAAAAAAAACGTTATAATCAATAACCTGACCTGACGACCTTACCAACGTAAACAACTTTATTACATAATATTGTTTTGTGGCAACATAAATATCATTATTCGTAGATAGGATTTATTAGAATGGGTAGTTGAGACCGCGAAATACAAATTTTCTTACGTCTTTTGCCACTAATTGGTGGTAGAAATCTAACTTAGAAAGATGTATTAATGATTCTAATGATTATAATTCTGTAAATATGTACCTGTTATTGTCGCGAATCATATTTTGATCAAGATACAACCTGACACTGACCTGCAAATTGCAAAAAACGTAAGGAAATTTGAATTTCGCGGTCCATGACTATCCATTCATCTTATGCGACGCGCGACGTTGCCGTCCCACCCGAGTTGTGTTCGCAACCTTGAACAACATTGAAAGAATTCCGAAGAAAACGGGCGCCACCATGTTGCCACTCTTACGCCGTAGCGACATGCATGATATAAATATAATTTTGGGGCTTGCTTGTATGCAATAGTATTGCACACGGATTTTCTTGCGTGTTATTTTATTTTGTATGCTTTGCATTTTCATTGATTCAAATTGCAATATTTCTAGTATTGCAATTATTTGTAGGTATAGTAACTAATAATTATTCAATTTTAAAAGTAAGTAGGTAAGTAAGTACCTATCTTTCGGCGGTTTTAGAAACAGCAAGTTGGCCCGTGATTTTAGACGCTGAAATCCCGTCACAATACTAATTACTTACATGTCTCAATTACATAAGTACAAAGTCAGTGGTTATGTGTTTTTACCTACTTATATTTTTTGGTCAACAATACATTAAATAAGTAAGTAGGTACACAATATTATAATTCGGTAACCCAACGAGTTTGCAAACATTTGCAAAATCGAATGTACCTGTAAAATAGAATACCTTTTACGCATATTGTCAGTTTCAGACAAACAAACATTATTTTTAGTTTGATAGTTATGTCGCATCTAGCGGGGCGGCGGCGGTCTAAGTACTTGCCGCGCCGGCGCCGCTGGACGTGCGTTCAGAACACATTATATTGTAATCTTTGGTTCAGAACTTTGACTTTTGAAATCATTGGTTCAGAAACAAACAAATGATTGAGTTACTTACATCAAACGTGATTTATTATTGTATTTAAACATCTAATATGTTTTTTTTTTCTTATTCATCGACTAATATTCTACCAGGAATTTATATAAAGATAAGTAAAATTTTACTTTTAAGTTTCTATTTTCTGTACCTAATGATTTCGGAACGTAACCTTGTCATAAATCGTATCTTATTCAATATCATCTGTACGCTGTACCTGTAATAATAATAATCTAATAGTAGGTAGCAATTCTTTTCTAGTAGAAAGAATGCTTGAATACAAATCAAATCAAATAATTTATTTGCATAATACACGTGAAAAAGGTGTTACAGGTATAAAATACGACTAGGAAATTCTGAGATCTCATTGTACTGTTGTGAAATTCGATAGTATTAAATTTTATTCAAATACTGAGTTTATAGAAGTATTGTACTATTTTTTTGTTTTTCTATTTCAGATTTCTCTAATCCTGAAACTGATTAATTTCAATGGATAGGAGTATATTATGTGTTCTGTGATTTCAATTGACTGTGGAAACTGTTCCAAAGAAATGTTTATCTGCGATATCTGGGTATCGCATTGTGGACCTGAAGAATTACATTATTGAATGGGCATTCCAATTGGAAAGACCGAAATATGTGTGAATCTTCACAAATTGAATTTGTTAGCGAGATGAGAAGTGAATTAATTTTCAAGTGCACTATGTCTGGTAATTGCGTGGAAGCACTACGGAGAGCAGTAATAAAATAAAAACTGCATTTTTGTGGGCAACTGCGACTGCTGGTAGCTATTACACTCAATCAGCTCACATTACAAGTCTCATGAATATTCCAATAATGTCGCCAAATAAATGACTAAATTTCGTCGTGTTGAAAAAAAATTAGGCAGTGTGTGGTTTGAACATTTGTCAGAGGAAATTAAAACTGCTGGTGAACAAGAAAGGTCAGTTGCTATTCAAAAAGGTCATGTATCTTCAGACGGTGTTCCATATGTTACTGTATGTAGTTGGATGATGGCTGAAAAGGTCATATGGCTACAACTTTGATTCATGTTCTTGTATGGTAAGTTAATGTATTACCAAACACACATACATAAACATATACCTTCTTCTCATGGGGGTAGGCAGAAACTACAGAACGCCACCTGCTAAGATACCTTACATACCTACTCCGTTACTAAACACATATTTGGTTCTGTATGAACTTTTTACTATGTGCAATATTTACAAGTGTTGCTTTTCCTTTTCAGGCCTGCATTGTTGGTAAAGAAACTAAGAAATGTCTATTTCTTGGTGTTCAAAACAAATATTGTTATACGTGTCAATATTATGAAAAAAGGAGACATGGACATGAAAGCACATAATTGTTGCAAAAATTTTACTGGACCGCCTACAGCAATGGTGTCACTAATTATTGTGGAAGGCTTTCAAAAGAGAGAAGAAATGCATCAACTTCCCTATTTGAGTTTTATTGGATACGGAGACTCCTCTGTTTGCAAACTTGAAAGAGAAAGTGTCATATAGGAACTTTGGTCTGAGATGGAAACATAATCAAAAAAAATAAACGCAAGAATCATGTAATCAAAAACTATACGAGGGCACAGGTCGAGGGTCGAGGGCGAGGGGGAACTATACAAGGTAAATAAATAAATCAAATTTGTATTAACATCTCAAGACCAGTGAAGCATATTCTGTATTCATATTTGTACTTTTTTTAGATGTTAGCCAACACTAAGCTCCCACTTTACGGACGAAATATTTTGAAGCCAAACGTGATGAAGGTTACACTAGTGGCATGGAAAATTATAATGTGTATCAGTGAGAGTAGCAGATTTGCGAAATAGCCCGCTTTTGTATTCGGAATACATGAAAACTGCAAGCATTATTACTGCAATGTCAATAAAACAGCTGCAAATGGAAATATAATAAGTCAGAAATTGTCAGTACCAGTAAGAAATGCTTTGATTATCATGGTACAGTATTGTTTCTTTGTATGTTACATAACCATCTATTATATTTCATTGATATTTTCTAGTAAAAACATATTCTATTTTCAGGATGATCGCTTGCTACTGGACACAAATGGTATGGAACTGTATGGAAAAAGCAGACCACACCCAGGGACACATTAAAAAAAATACATAAATCGAAAGGAACAAAGTTGTATTCTGCCAGAAATCATATTGAGACATGGTCAAAAAAATGCTAAATGTGTAGATTTGAATGGTATGTATACACGGCTAGATATCAAGTTATACATTTCCAGTATAAGCTGACCTCCCATTATATGGAAATCTTATACAATGCGAGATCAGCTTATACTGGAAATGTATAGCTGGTTAATTATGTAGCCGTGTGTACCAGTATATACTGGCACACAAGGCAATTTTTTTAACTTCATAAATTGTATCAATTTCAATGTCTAAAATATATTATTATGTTATTCTAGTGAAAAATCGTCCATCAACATCAGTTGGAAATTCGAGCAAATAGTAAAGTTTAATTTTAATTTTAAAGCAGCTTTGGAGATTGATGGTAAATGACATTTTGAAATGAATAGGAAATAATATTTGTCCAAAGTAACATAATTATATACTAAGTAAAGTTATTTTTCTTTGCAGCAGCCTTGTAGCAGTGGACAAAAAGACTCACGGCACATGGTGAAATCATCAAGTCAAACGATTTTTGTTATATTGTATTTTTGTAGTAGTTTGTTTAGAATCGACACTATAATATATTACTTTTTATTTGTATTTTACTATAAAATCAAGAGGCTTATTTTTGTAGTAGTTTGTTTATAATCAACATTATCATTGTATATTACTTTTTATTTGTATTTACTATAAAATGAAAAGGTGAAATAATACTTTATTATGTAAGATAACCACCTGGTGAACTCAATAAGCTGGTCTTTAGATTTTTATTTTTCTAAAAACTGATAAGAGGGCTTTGACATTATAAAATATCTTTTCACCTACCTGGGTAGATGTAATCGCATACTAAATTGTATTTTTTTGATTTGTTGTTATCTTTTGTTTTTTTCTTGAGTATGTTATGTGTAATATCTGTAATTATTGTAATAATTGATTATGCTATAAATTTAATCATGTATCAGGCTTCATTTGTGTCACTTCAAATACTTTTATTTGATAATTAATTACGGTGTAAGGTATTCTAATAAAACTATCTTTATAAACTGTGTAGACTGAAGTTTTTGTAACTGAACAGACAGCTGTGCTGCTGGGAGTTTGTTGCGCCACTTCTTTCCAGGTAAAGCTCTAGGAAGTGGTGAAGAGCGGGCGTTTTGGGGGACTGTCTTATTGTAATTTTGACATTCGAAAAGTGCTGATTCTCAGCCTAGTTTGATTATTAAATGATTTTATATAAATGCTTGACTTTTATTATCCTATCATCATACTCATGCGTTTTCCCCATGGGGGTAGGTAGAAACTACAGAACGCCACCTGGTACGATACCTTACATACTCCCTTTGTCTCGTTTACGTTCATAAATCTTGTCATACGCGCACGCTGGTTGCGAGTACTACGCACAGGTACAGTATTCTCAAGAAACGCATTTCATTTTTCATATAAATATCGTAGCAGGCGGCGCATTTTTTAAATACACGCCATCTAGTGGTCTATTCTTATAAACGTATGGAAGTACTCGCTTACGTCTGTGTGTGTAAACGACCTGTATTCAATGGCAGATTTTATCTAACAGTTATGTGTCGAATTGGGTGGATTTTGAGGCAATGTTATGACCAAATTCAATAAAGTGTAATGTCCGATAACCGCGTCCACTACTTTTACGACTTAATAATGTGCCAATTACACATAAAACAAAATAAACTAAAAATGTTGACTTCAGCGCCATCTAGCGGGAAAATGTCCCAGAGCAGATCGTATGATGCTCCTTAATGTATCGAAATGTGCCTGAACGTGACGTGTCCTTAAAAATGTCACTCCCAAATCCCGTCCAACCATCGAATCGTCGCTTGAAATCTTTCACCTAAACACATTCTTTTTAGCTATTTCAGATTTGGTCCCATATCATAAGTTATAATATACAAAAGTAATTTTCAAACTGTCGTTATAATTTACGCATGTTTTACACAGGTCTGACGGCAGTCGGGAACGAATGCGCGCTCGCTGTGTGGACGACTGTTTAGTACTGGCCAGCGGGACCAGGGAGCTGCGCGGGCGACTCTTATCTGTAGACGCCAGGAACTTGCCGCACAACGAGGCCAATAGAGCTTTTGTTGTAAGTATTTCATAATCTAAAACAACGAGATGTGACGTTAATACGATTGTAGTATGACATTTTGTTTTAAGATGCATCGACACTGAAGTTAATTATTGTAGAATTTTCTTGTCTATTTTCTCCATCGGATTGAAAACCTACGATTTGTTTTTACAGGTAAAGCTGGACAGCAGTGATCGCGGCTCGACAGTGGCAGTAGTGTGCGGCAACATATCGGAGCGAGCGCAGTGGGTGTCGCGCCTGCGCCTGGCCGAGCTGGCCCCGCCCGGCTACGTGCCCGCGCTGCTGGCGCGCGCGCCCAGCGAGCCCGCCGCCGCGCTCTACGTGGCGCCCAACGCTGTCGCCATCGGTATGTCACACACTCACTAGTCGGTAATGGCTTCGTCCGGCTATTCGCCCACGCGACTGGCGCCAGAGTAAACATTTGACAAAGGGCGCTGACGCCGGTGTTACCCTAATAAAGAACATTTTTAATGCCTGGGAAGAAGCACAAGATGCCATTGGAATTTTTTGCGACCTCTCTAAGGCGTTCGATTGAGTAAACCATGAGACACTTCTGATGAAACTGGAGCACTATGGAATAAGAAAAACAGTACTTGATTTGCTAAGATCATACCTGAAAGATAGAAAGGTTAAAGTTCAAGTAAACGGCGTAAACTCATTAGGGTCTGAAATGACAATGGGTGTTCCTCAAGGTTCGATATTGGGTCCATTCCTCTTTTTAGTTTACATTAATGTTATACCCCAATTACTTCAAAATCAACCAAAGATGGTGTTATTTGCAGATGACAGATCATTGATCTTTTTGACTTTGAAATGATATTTTTTTTTTTATCTTTTTGATTGATTTGATTAATTATTTTTCGTGTGGCGCAGGCTGCGCGGACGGGCTGCACTCGCTGCGCGGGCCGGTGCGCCTGCAGTGGGAGGGCGGCGCGCGCGGCCCCAGCGGCGCGGGCGTGACGCTGGCCGTGGCGGCGCGCGGGCGCGCGCTGCTGGCGTGCGGCGGCACGCTGGCGCACGCGGGGCTGCTGGCGCTGGGCTCGGCGCTGCGCCGCGCCGCCGCGCTGCAGCCCGCGCTCGACGTGTCGCACGTGCAGCTGCCGGACAGCACGCCGCCGCACGTCATGAAGGTGAGCGTTCGTTTGTTTTTTTACAAGGATCTCTTGGCACCAGAATAACATTGACTGCGACGCCTTGTTGATAATCATTTATTGTGAAATTATCACAAAATACATTGACTAAACAAATTGTGGGCGTTAGTTCCAATTTTGGCCACGCGCCAAAAAACCTTGTAGACTTGCTCTTTGGTGACAGCCTCAAATAAAACTTCGTTTACACAAAGAGAGTATCTCAACCGTCGAGAGATGAGGATGTTCATATGAAACTCATAGGTTCGTGAAATTTCCCAATAATTTTCGACTAAGAGTCTCACATGGACATTCTCGCCTCTCTATAGAAGGTGATTAGTAATGAAATGCATTCCTTCAAACGGTTCATAATTTGCAACATGTCAAAATTTTTGACCCCAATAAATTGGTATCAAAAATGTATTGTTTAGGAGAAATCGAATTTTTCTCGTTATATGCAGCACTTTGTATAACTTGCAGGCTATCGCGGGTGACAATGTGGAGGGTCCATGCGCCGTGGTCGCATGTGGAAGGCGCGTGTTCCTGCTGCGGTACGATGCGTCCACGTCTGAGTTCAAGATCGCGCGCTCGCTGACCGTAGATCGACCAGCCAACTCCCTCCTACTCACTACCAAGACCCTGTTCATCGCCGGAGAAAAACCCCTCAAAGTGAACCTACCTTCCGGCACCCTGGAAGCGTTCGCGATGGACGAACCCACTGTAGCCGCCGCTGCTAAGAATCACTCCCCACCCAAAGCTTTCCTACTCATAAAGGAGAAACCCACAGAAATTCTCCTCTGTTACGCGGAGTGCGGAGTGTTCTTAGATGAGAACGGAAAGAGAACGCGTAACGAAGACCCCAAGTGGAGCACCGCCGTGTACAGTTGGGAGTTCGTGAACCCCTTCTTATATGTGATCGGAGACGACAAAATAACGATCGTGTATTTGAACGACGACGCGTACAGGACGCCGCCCTGCACGTGTGACACTAGGTCACTAGCGTCGACCGCTTCAGACTGTTACTTGCCCGAAGTATTCACATTGAAGATAAATGATCCCGTGCTACTGGGCACGGCACCCAAAGGGATAGTCGTACGCTCCAAACATGACAGCGGATATAACGTCTCAGTCATAGAGGGGCTGGCGGCCTTCCGGAGTGTGGGAGCGTCCGTCGAGTCTTTAACCACGATAACAGACTCGAAGGGATCCTCCACTGACTTAGCGCAGTCCTTGACAGATTTAACACCACAAGACGTGTCGCAAGAAAGTGTCGAAGTCACGACAGGATTCCTAGCAGACATCAGGAAGCGAGCGCGTCAACTACGTAAAAAACACCGCAAAGAGCAGACGCCCGATGACGTCATCAAAGAAATATTGACAACGGAGGTCGGTATGAAGCGTATGTCGAACGGTAGGAAGTCTCCCGCGACTATTTCCGAGTTTGATTCCGACACGGAGTCGGACAACAGCGAGGACAAGCCGGTCTCGCCGAAGGGCCCGGCCGACCTCTGCGCGGAAATGTTCACGAGACAAGTACGCTTCCAGTGATATTTATATTGCCATTTAAACTTCAGAGAGTAGTTAGTCTGATTATACATTCGTATATCAAGAATAAAGGGTGTTACATCATGACCCATCACCAAACCGAGTCACATAATCTTCCCGTCATTGCATTATTCTTTTGTACATATCTGTGCCTGGGAATCGACTTGTTGTGGAGACAGGTCTTTAACTATCTTTTTTTTTTTTACTAAAAAAAGTTTACAATGACCAATAAAGCTTTTGCTTTTGCTTTTGCCCGCGACTTCACCCGTCTGGATGTCGGAAAGTATGAAATGATAAATATTTTTATTTTTGTAAGTAAATAGGTTTGCACGAACACTTACACGTCAATATTCCACGGGAACGTAAGCCCGGCAGGGCTTCATCAATCATCGTCGTATTTCGTATTTCGGGCAGAAACAGCGGGGGGGGGGGGGGGGGGCATTTTTTACTTGTACTTTTCAAACATTATCTCGATTTCGAATGGCAAGCCAGGCAGGCACGTGGCGCATGCCTCAGGGGCATCTTACAAATAATAAAAAAGCATTTGCGGCGCATGCACTGTTTGGACGCATTACATTCTGCGCTACAATCAACAGTGGTAATTCATACCAAAATAAAAATTCGTTCGCCAGCTCAATTATTGCTCAATTTTGCTTATATTAGTTAGACATACAGAATGCATAGATTTCGTTTTGGTGATGTGTTGTTCTACACCCTGTATAGAGCTTGTATGATACAGGAGAACATTTGTATGTACCTGAGACATGAATGTCTAGTGCAGGAGTGAAGTCAACCAAGTAGATCTATTGTTAGTATTTTAATAGTATTTTTAATTTTAGGCGTTAATCTGTTTGATAGGTTATATTTAATTATTTATACCATGCCTTAGCAGCTTAATTTTACTTTTGAACCATAACCATAATAACATAAATTAATTATGTACTAATAGTATGTACATTTTATTTATTACATAATTTAACTTGATTTTCTATGTTAATATTAATTGGATAATGAAAATGTTTTGGTATACTTATTGAAAGTAATAAAAAGAAACCTTTTAATACAATAATTACTAGTGCATTGTCTACTTATTTTACTGTGATTTTATAACTGACTTGATTTCTGTTTAGATTAGTTTTATATGTAAGTGAACTTTGTTTACGTAACTTGACATGTTTAAATATATATTTTTGTAAAGTATCAAGATTTTTATTACAACTAACCTAACACTACACTAACTGGCAAACTAGAAAACCCATGTGCATCTGGATTGAGGGTGCATTTTTTGAACCCTTGCGATACGAAATAAGACATACCTTGAATTAGTTAAAAATAGTAAAAACTTAAAGCAAAGGGCCATCCCTATTTTATTACCCGACTGCGCCAGAAGGAGGGTTATGTTTTTCGAGTGTATGTATGTATGCATGTATCATCATCATTTCAGCCGAAAGACGTCCACTGCTGGACATAGGCCTCCCCCAATTTTGGGGGGGTTTGCCATAATCGCCACGCTTGGCAGGCGGGTTGGCGATCGCAGTATGGTATGATGGTGTAATGCATAGAGAACGCTGCTGCCCATTCTCCGGTCTCCCTTAGTCGCCTTTTACGACACCCACCTAAACTCAGCGTAAAGCACATTGGGGTCCGAAGTTCCGGTTCAGGTACCGGCTTAACATCTCCAAAGTTCCGACTTACCACGTTCAAGTTCCGGCCTTATACATACATACATGTATGTATGTATATTTCTTTAGCACGCTCCGTAGCCTAAACGGCTTGATCGATTTCAGGTTGAGAGGTGCCGTTTGATTCGTTTTAATTGTGAAATTGACACTGGGTATATCAACATTGAATAAAAAAATTGCCGATTTTTGGCGCCATAATATAACTTCAAAAGATTTTTTTTTTCTCAAAACCTATCGAGTAGGGTATCAAAATGAAGGGTTTAGAAGGTAATTACAAAATATATACGACTTATATGGTTAAAAGTAATTCGAAGTGACAAATCGTTAAAAACACGTACCAAGAACTAAATCGTCCGCGAAATCTTTCACATTTGTTAACTGAAAAGCTGGAAATAAAAAAAAGTATGTAATTAAAAAAATAAAAAACCCGACTGCGGTAAAAAGTTAAGTTGAAAAAAACTGAAAAGCTAAAAATAAGCCCATTATAAATTAAATTAAAGTTTGAAGCAGGCGGGACCCATACCATTTTTATTATATTTTCAAATTCAAGTCAATTCAAGCAGTAGCGCTTACGACCACTAGACCAACGAAGCAGTCAGATGTTAAATTTAAAAAAAAGTCGCGGGAGAAGAGCTAGTTAAAAACTATAACGTTAGTTGAGCATTGAGGGAGAGCCCCATCTCTTGAATTTGCCACGGACCCCAAACGGTATAGTTTCGCCACTGGCGGGTAAAATATGTTTAAATACCCAGCGCGGAGTACGATGACACCCGGATTTGCCGGAAGGTGGAAGCCTCCGACCTCGGCGTGCGGTGCCTCCGATAATTCCGGATTGAGTTCCGTGTTCGGTGATGATAGGCCGGAACTTGAACGTGGTAAGTCGGAACTTCGGAGATGTTAAGCCGGTACCTGAACCGGAACTTCGGACCGCAATGTGGTTTACGCTGAGTGCAGGTATTAAAGACTCATGACTATGCACTTAGTCGATTAGATGTTTCATATTCTTCTTTTACACAGCGAAGAAAAATGGAAAAAAAGGACACGACGCGGCATACGCTGGCAGTGTGCCGCTTGGGAGGAGCCGCACCGTGCCCTTATCTCAGAAGTAGGCAGTGACCTGTCGCTGCCGGCCGTAGTCGAATCGATGGTCTGCAGCGAAGAGTCCTGGGACGCGGTGGTTACCTATTGCGAAACTGTCGTTTCGCGAGGATCTCGTCCACTTACCCGGCCCGCAGCAGGCGCACCGGGCGTGCGTCGGCGGAGGGCGGACCACGCCCTCTTCCAGCCCCCTTAAATGGACAACACATCAGAACCTAACTGCTCATCCGTGGCATTGTCGGCCTGTCCCGAGAGTGGTCTTTCTCCACTCGCTTGTCTTGTGGAGAAAGACGGCTTGCTTTTCTCGTGTGAAAGCAGACTCGTGGCGTAGATGGGGTCGCTTGATTTAAGAATATGCTGGTGTGTTGCACTCGCTTGTCTTCTGGGGATGCACTTCGCTCGCTCATTGCTTGAATAGGCGCGCTCTGCTCAGACGTGTTGTCTAAACTTGCTTCGCTCGCTACATTGGGCTGAGTTAGGGAATTCCATTGTTAAGTCAGCTTAGCTTGATGTGAATGTGACCACCTGTCATTTGTTGGGATAGGTCAAGCTTGGCGTGATAGTGGCTAGCAAAGTGCTAGCACTGACTAAGGATTGTGTAGGAAACTCGTCTCGCTGGATTAGTTTACAACTGTGACCAAACGTTTCGTTTCCTCGAAGTGCCACTGACTCTGGCAGGGCCACTATCAGGGATTTTAATTTTGATAACAAAAAGTAATAGTAGCCGATTAGTCGAAATTTGTCTCTAAATATCAGAATTTGTCGGTCACTGGTTCAAAAGATATAAGCCCTTATATCTTTTGGCCCTACTGGAGAGACTCGCCAGATCGGCCACCTATAAGCCCTTATAGGTGGCCGATCTGGAGAGTCTTCCCAGTAGGGCCACATTTATATCTCAAAAACTAGGGCACCTAGCGAAGATCTGTTTTCTCCCATATTTTGTCGCCAATTGGTCTGAATCAGTCCCCAAATATCAGAATTTGTTGGTCACTGGTTCAAAAGATATAAGGGTTTATAGGTGGCCGATCTGGAGAGAGTTGGGGAGACTCTCCAGATCGACAACCTATAAACCTCTATCATAGATCTAGCTCTTGGACTATACCTTACTAATTGAACTCATTGTATCTCCTAAACTAAGACTCGATTAAATCTGTGACTTGGCGACAAATTGCGACTAATTGGCGACAAATTATGGGAGAAAACACATCTTCGCTAGGTGCCCTAGTTTTTGAGATATAAGTGTGGCCCTGCTGGGGCGACTCTCTCCAGATCGGCCACCTGTAAACATTTATAAATTATCTTTTTTTGTGGAATTTATTCAATAAAAGTAAGGTTACAATTGTTGGAATTTTTTATTTACAATCTTATTACATTTACATAATATGAAGTGGAATTTGGAAAGTTCATGCGAGCACAAATCAATACGTTATTATTCAGTTTATATTCGCCACAATCACTACTCGCACAACGCTTGCTAGACGGTATCTTATCGTAAACAATAGTCGTTTAAACCCCAAATTATTTGGTTACGAATTGTCTTCGAAATTATTAACAAGATGATGTACTTAAAAAGTGTACTACACAAATCTGACGTAATAGCAGAGATCTCTTTACACAAATAATGTACAACAACACAAATAATTATACAGCTCGCTATATCAGACATTCTATGCCTAGTGAATCATATAGTTAGACTCAGTCAAAATATCATAATATAATACAAGAATCAGTTGCTGCGGCTAATTTAATAATTACATCTTATGTTCACTGGGTCTCACATTAAATACAATAAACAAACACTTCAGAGTCACACCGACACTCATATATTACATAAAAATGACAAAAAATCGTTACAAGTTGAGGCAGTTTTCAAAACCACGAGAGGTCCTACAGACTTGCGCAGCGGTTGTTACAGTGTACGGTAACGACTGAGCCTCGCTCCGCCAGTGAGTCGAAATCAAAGTTGTCTTGTTATATTAGTCCTTATTTAAATATTATGGAAGATATGAAACTGAACCCTGAACACACATCATATCGTTATCCTGTACATCTACATCGAGAGGTAGGTAAGGACAGAATCGAATATATTCTATTATCTTACCTGGCCTAAATCACAACACTAAAGATTAATTCCAATCGTTACCGTCGCGCCTTTCATTTACAAAGTACGGGTTAATTGATTGTATAGCCTAATAATATATTTATCAGTTCATTGTTGATGTTTTATTGCGATATTCTTTTATTGCAGACATTACGAAAATATTCCAAAAACGTTTTCAACTAGCCTGCCAACCTGCCGTACACCGGTCAATTTATCTTCTAATAAATGAACAAGAACACATTGTTAAAGATATTTCAGATCGCTTGTTTGTAAGGAACTAAATTCATTAGACTTCTACGTTTGAGAACAAACTGAGGGATGTAGGCTTGCTTCAGACTATCAGACTTATCCTCGTGATCTCGTGTCCGATGCGGCAAGTCGTAAGCTGAGCAACGGAGGCGTGTACACTTGACCAAGGAAATAGGCATACAGACATACATATATAAATTCTTCTCTTACATTGCAAACGTGTAAAAGAATCAGCACTCACAAGTAGTAGCAAGTTAGCTGCCTGTATACTGATCTCCTTGCTCGTCTGTACTCTCCCCATAGTATTAGGCACGTTGCGATGACTTCTCGCGTTCAGTTGAGGAAGCCGCGACATTGCGGCGCGCCGCACAAACAAGGGATCTTCTCGTCCTCTAGCGGGAACTTGTAGTCGTACGTGATCTCCTCGTCGACACCTATTGGCTGCTTTGAGTATATCACGATCTTCTTCTGAGACTCTATTGTTATTATTTTCGCGTAGCAGTTCGGCTAGAAGGGAGAAAGTACATTTTGTTAGTTTTGGAAAAGCATAAATTAGTTAGAGTGTATTAGATCTTTTAATGGAATTACTTTACAAATCTGTCTAATCTTGAAAGTACCATCTAATTTAATGACTCGACGATTGTATCAGTAAGCAATAAAAAATCAAGAAATTGATATTTGGCTTGGTTTCACTAAGGATTAGTTTCAACTAAAGAGGAGGGGGGAATCGTCAGCAGCTAGTGAGTATTGCGTTGAAGGAAAGAGAAGATATGTGCTACTTCGTGGTTTGGGACACCCCTCCAAAGCGGACAGTTTTGGTGAAAACCGGCTTTTTTTTTGGGTTATACTGGGCATTATTTCTTTTCAAGGGCATCTTCACATCTGGAATTGGTTGATTTCTCGTAGACAGGTGCAGCTTATACTTTCACAAAATTCTTCCGCTAGAGAGTGCCTTCATGACCCATAGTCAAATACGGTAAGCTGTAAAAAGTGCCCAAGGACACATAAAACTTACATTGCAACTGTGGTTGATGAACCTCGCCAGGTTGCCGCACTTGGTAGCGTCGATGATAGTGTCGAGGTCTATCCGGAACAGATAGGAGCTACCGATGCCGGTGGCCTCGTAGTGCGCCTCCCGCACGTCGGCCACGATGGGCCGCACCATCTGCCCCACGTACTCTATCACCATCTCGTCCGCGGCTATCGGCTCCTGAATGAAAAACGTTTTGCTTAGCCTTCTGCTAAGTGAATCTACGTCACCGCTTGACCAACTAATAAGAAGTACCCGATATGTCTCCACAATCAACACCTAATCGCCGAAGCCCAATCTTACGCTCTTCCATGTGATGGCGGTTACACGTTTTTTCCGCGTATAATTTAGTGCGCTCGCATACGCGCGCGTTTTTTTTCCCACGGACATTTCGTAGACGCGCTTATAAGCTCATACCGAATCCGTACCATATGGCTACTGACAGCTTAGAACCATTGGTTCGTCCTAACACGTATAGAAGCAAAGTTAAAATTAAACGATAGTTTAAAGGTCGCTAGAAGACGCTAATGTATAAACGAGCATGAAATGCATATCTATGCATTTTATGCTCGTTTTTGCATAAGCTCACATAAGTGAGGTTACAGATCTCTGTAACTACCCTTAGAACATCTCCCGGTAACATGGACAAAATTGTTGTAATAGCAAGATAAAATTGACTGTAACTTACTTGTGCAAACAGACCCCAGTCGTGGATGCCAGACTTGGCGAACTTCAGCTGCTTCTTCCTGAACTTGAGCTGGTTGAATTTCAACAAATCAGAGTCCGTATCTGTACCTGTTGATGGGCAAGGGAATAATCATTAGAAGTGTTTTATGCGATCTCTGACAGTATATGCAGTACATCGGTTAGGGCAAGTAGTAGTATTATCAAAGTATCAAAACTCATACGCACGCGACAATATTTTGTCCTCAAATTTTCTAGTGCCGAAACTATTCACGACTACAGTGCGGCCGACATGAGAATGTGTTCTTGACACTTGTCAGTTTCATACAAACGAATACTTGTTTTGCGAATTTGATCTTTATTAACTACTAGAATTGTCGGACTGACCGGGTGTCAGGAACGCATTCTCTCCGAACTGTACGCGTGATAATAAAACTTTGTCGCGCTTCGCAGTTCGCATGTTAGCCTGGCTGGAGATTTTCTTTACTTCTCCCTCTATTACTTTCTAGTTTCTAGGAATTCAAATATTTCGTCTCACAATCTTCTTCACGACCTGCCGCGACCTCATCTCGGGTATAAAATAAATGATATAAATTAGTGGAGGTACTAACCGAAGGCAGTGAGCAGTCTCCTCTGGTTGGACCTAGCTTCCCTGGACAGTCCCTGCATCTTGGACGCCTTCTTATCGTCGATATGATCGTGTAGCGCGGTCGCCGAGCTACGACCGTGGTGGTACTTGTACTTCGCCTTCAGACGCGCGTCCATCTTGTAGTAGCCTTCTGTTCGCGCTGAACCGCTTGAGTGACCCTGGTAGGAAGGTGGCGAGAGGTTAGATCAAAAGTGCGGGAAGAAAACTGTGTCTAATTGCATGGATCAATCGATGAATTACTATGCTACAAAAAAGTTGGCAGAGTCAAACTCACTGTAACTGATTTCTGTTACAGTCCATAGCAACAATTTGAGTTCTACAGCGCCATTAATTCGTATCAGTAAGGCGGTTTTCGTAGTTCAAGTGTTACTATTGACGTGCATTGGACCGTACCAATATGACGGCATCACGAAGAGTTAAAAATCAAACGATAAAGATTTCCGACAGTAAGAGAGCACAAATAATGGACAAGTGAAATTGTCATCAGCAGTCTAAAAATGATTAGACTCGCGCGATCTGTAGTTTTAAAAATAAACAACGCACCTGTAAATCCTCATAAATATTATTATGCCTTTTAGACTTCTTCTTCGGCGGCGAATAACAAACATCTGTGGGCGGATGATCAACCCAATGCGTATCATTGAGCCAGTAGCCATGAGCGTCTTCAGCCAACAGAGCTTCATACGCTCTCCGTAGATACTCCACGTCCTCTCGATCGATGCCTCGAGTAAGGAATTCGTACATAACTTGCATCTCCGCCATAAGGTCGCGCGCTTTGAACGTAACTTTAGGATACATAACTTTGTCGTAGTCTGGCTCGCGCGGCTCGTACAGTCTGGGGAGAAAATTATTGAATATTAAATTTGAATGTCTATACAGGGTTACTTTTCAAAGACCATCCAAATTTTTACCTGGTATTCTACCCTAAAAATAAACAACTTTCACTATGGGACCAACTCTGAAATCACGAAAAAAAAATCTGCTGTTTCATACATTTTGGTCAAGTAGGTACTGAAGTATGAAACAGCAGATTTTTTTTCGTGATTTCAGAGTTGGTCCCATAGTGAAAGTTGTTTATATTCATGGGTAGAACACCATGTAAAAATTTGGATGGTCTTTGAAAAGTATCCCTGTATGCTCGTGTATGAAGACCGCCTCTGGCATTAGCCCAGTGCTAATAGGTTTTTACCTCTGATGAAGTTTAAAATGGGTTTAATAAGACCTTTTTGTTGAGTGTCTAGAAGTGCTCATTTGAGTAAGGTCAGTACATTAAAATAAATTAATTCTTTGTTGGCATAAACTGAAAAAATGTGGAACCCTGACTCCAGAGCTAGGTTAGAGTACTTGTATTTCAGGAGCCAGTGACTTCTTTCTCAGACTACATTAAAAATAACAGCAATAGATGTATTAGGTCGAGAAAACTTTAGTTCTACATAAAAAAGGGTAGCTAGTAATCTCGATGATACATATTAACGCCCAACATTGTACATACTTGTTCTGTATCTCGGCCAGTTTCTTAGGCTCGTGTTTCCTCTTGTAGGGTCGCTTGGCGTCCTTCTTGCTAGTCTCTCTCGGCACTTCTTTCTCCTCTCTTTCCTTCTCATCTCTATCTCTACCTGTCTCTTCCAATGGCGGCGACACAGCGCTCTCCGGTTCGGCCATCCACGTGTAACCTGAAGCGTTTAAATGTAAATATTATTGGGTAGCGACCACACAATCGTAACTGGTCTGCGGCTTAGAATTGTGACTGCGTGCGTAGTTAAGGGTTAGACACAATAGGTATTATCAAAAAGATGGACATTGAATGAAATCGAAAAAGTGAATGCGTAAACGCAGTGTTAAGACGCCCTTTGTCTAGTTAAAGCTACTTGTACAAAGCAAACCCTACACCTACTAGGGGTGGCTAGTATAGAATGGTTGGCGCAGGACGAGGATCGAGCTTATTCGAAAGTCAATCGAGAGTGATCGAGCGAGATCCTGTGCCCATTAGTAAACTGATAAAGGCTGATGATAGATATTGAATAGATAGTGGAGCAACTTCTTCAAAACTCTCCTTAAACATCTCGAAAGCAAACCCTACACCTACTAGGTGTGGCTAGTATTGAATGATTCACGCATGACGAGGATCGAGCTTATTCGAAAGTCAATCGAGAGTGATCGAGCGAGATCCTGTGCCCATTAGTAAACTGATAAAAGCTGATGATAGATATTGAGTAGATAGTGGAGCAACTTCTACAAAACTATCCTTGAACATCTCGAAAGTTCTGTCTTCACATCTAGTACAATATAATAAAATGTTCGTAGTAATACCGTGATCGTGCTGCAGATGGTTGGACGGCCTCCTGTCGGGAGTGTCGTCGGGCGGCGGGCGGCAGTACGAGTGGTCGAGGGCCACTTGCGACGCTTGCGACGCCTGCGACGCCTGGGATTGTGGCGATGACGTTTCTGACAGCGCGCTGCTTGCCTAAGGAGTTAAGAGATATTTTGTTAGAGAAAACTTAGTAGATACTAGTGCTACACAAAAAAATAGAAACGGAAGACGAAAGTATCATTGGTCACGACATCACGACGTCAAATGAATGAGAAAGACTACGTGTTACTCGGTTAAGAAAAATATAAAAAAATTCAGTGTCGTCAAAAAACGAACGAAAAAATCTTTGTTTTGATGTACTTAGAGATGATTATAATTTTTTGATACACATCAATTTTCCAACAAGTGGACGCGCGCGAAGCGGATTCTAATTAGGTTGTTTTTGTCTGTGACAAACCCATACTAATATTATAAATGCGAAAGTGTGTCTGTCTGTCTGTTACCTCTTCACGCTTAAACTGCTGAACCGATTTAGATTAAATTTGGTATATAGAAAGGGAGGACATAGGATTGGATAGTGATAGGACATAGGATAGTTTTTATCATAACATAGTGAAACCGCGGGGCGCTGCTTGTTATAATATAATTTAAAAAGATTTTTGATTTTAGCTGATCGCTTTGCACCTTATAAGAAATTACAAGGTGCAAGTGCAAGGTGGAAGCATCGTGTTCATTCATTTAAATTTTGCATGTCGAATCTTGGGCAGAATCAACTTTAATTCTTCACGACCTTATTTGTATACCTACCTGCATTCTAGCAAATAAATAATTTGATTTGCAAAGCGATTTTTAAATAAACGATGCTCAATTACACAATTTACTCACATCTTTAACCCCATTAACACTGACCGCGGTCTCGGTAGTGCTGTGATCGCTGAAGGACACGACTCGCTGTCGCTTGTCGTCCGCTTGCTCTCGCTTGCGTCGCGACTGTAGCGGCTGCGAGTCGTCGCTGATCTCTCCGTCTTCGAGCGTAGTGTCGCGCTTGCTCTTGTCCCTGTCTGGGGACTTTGTGTGGTTCTTGATCGGTGATAGAGGTTCTTCTGGTTTGGGGTCGGGTTTGCTGGTGAAGAAGAGAGATAGATTATAATAACGTAACTATAAAAATCACGCCTGTATTCCCCGAAAAGAGTAGGCAGAGGTACATCCACAATTTCGCCAGTTTAAGACCCATGAGGCGAGCCTAATAGTATAAACCGAGCCCGTGGTTTTCTTTGTCCCAGACCCTGGGTTGATCACTTCCCCAACGAAACAACGAAGTGGTCCGGAATATAGTATTCTTTTAAAATACAAATAAAAAGAAAATGTATGAGCAAAAACCTACAAAGATTTTGCGGGGAAATTATTTTCTCGAAAAGTCTAGATTCAGTCTACTTTTTTTGAACAGTTTTGTTTTGTACCTGTCATCGGGTGGTTTTTCAGGCAGCGGGTGCGTATCCGTCTCCGTCTTCTGTCTCTGTTCCTCGAGGAACTCCCGCTCGATTTGCTCCATGTACTCTGTATTGCGTCTTCTTCTCTCCTGTGAAACAATTTATTTAGTTATTTTCTAAACGTTCTACATACCTCTTTGTACAGTCGGCAAAAAAGACCAACCACTTTAATGTTGCAAATCGGTTGCACGTCATTAAAAAAATACTATCTAATAATTGCAAAAATAATCTACCCATAAATTAATAAAATTTTCTATATAATTTATTGTAGTGACGTCATGCATTCCGTATCGATACTCTAATTTGCTACAAAACTGATCGTCAGTTACTTTCCTGGTCAACCAAAACAATGTCTCAGAAGACATTTTAAGTCGTAGAGAATTAGAGATCAATACCAATGGTCTCTTTAGTTAAAAAACTTATTGACTATAATATGACAAAGTAACGTAAGCCCAAAATTTCTTACCTGGTATTCTCTTTCCTCTTCTGAGTCGGAATATACTCGGTCGAGTAGCAGGTCGCGCGGCGGGCTGGCAGCCGCGGGAGCTTCGCCTCCCGAGCCTTCGCCCTCCCACGGTTCCATTTGAGGGATTGGGGTTTTTTCTGCGATGATATTGATGTGTGAGAAATTGTCTTCTGATTGTAGGTAAACAAATAAAAGATGCGAAGGACGGAAACAAAAAATACACAGTGCAATCAAAGTCGAAAAAAGTTCTGGTGATGAACTAATTGAAAAACGCCATGAATGCGAAACTAATGGACGATAGTAAGGTTTTGCACAATTTAATCCAAGTTTACAGAATGCAATTGTAATTCGTCAAGAAACCGACTGTTTCTGCTGACGTTACGCGTTTTCACAACACGATAACACACGCTTATAATATATTTTCATGTTGGTAAATTTAGCACAAAACAGTTTACAAAATCCGAGACTCTCTGACACTAGGTAATCTACAATTTTTTATTGAGAGATTCGATAAAATCCTAGGATTTTGTTTCATCACTTTACTACCCACATTACGTTGCTACAAAGTATCGCTAACTCACCTCTTCTACTCTGTTCTTCTTCACTATCGGACGACGAGTACACCCTGCGTAGCCGCTCCTTGTTGGACACCACTTTGAGCTGCAAACAAAGTACACTCACACATGAAATACTACCGCATGCATTACTGAAGTGAGTGGCTACTTACTGAAGGAAATATCTGTGGAACTGCCAAAATATTCTGTAAAAATTTCACCGTAAAAACTTAAGCCGGATCTATTTTACGAAACTAGTTGCGCAAACTTAGTTATTCATTGATAGTTTCACGTGTAAATAATTAGCTATTTTGTAATGTCGTGTCGTGTGTCGTTTCGGCTTTAGTTGAAGTGACCTATCAAGTGTCAATCCCTAGCAATCCCTAGCATCAGGTGGAATGACAGCTCACTTCACCTAAGTTTTCACAGTGAGATTTTTACAGAACCCATCGGCTGTTGTTTGACAGCGTCAGCCAATCGGCACGCAGATACGCAAAACCGGGTGGTGAAGTGAAAAGCAGGGCAGGAGAGGCCCGGGGAATCACATATATCTTGAATTTATTTGTAACACTTTTCCTCATCAATATCTCTCGTCTACAATTTCGGTACTGACTTCCAAAGATAAGAGCACCACAAAAGTTTAATTTATTATTTTTGTGTAACGTCATGCAGAATCGAGTTCACCTGTGACAAGTCTAAAGCAAGGCCTTGCGTTCACTGAAAAGAAAAAAACCAGTAGAATGACGGCAATCTCCACCGGCGAGAAAACCGCGGCGATAATCGCGCGGTGCCATCAAATTATCGTCGCGATGATATCGCCGTGTGGAGCTTGATTCATAGAGTTTCTATTGAATTTGATGGCACGGCGAAATTATCGCTGCTATTCTCTCACTCATGGAGTTGGCGCCCAAGTGTGACAAAATCGCTGCGATAGTCTCGTCATCAACTTAGGATGTAGCGTACCTTAATGGAGTTTATGAAGGCACATCTTGCAATTACAATGTCTGACAAAATGAGGGACGGAACACGAACTCAGTCGCTTGATTAGAACTTATTGGTGTTGAACAAGTTTTTCGCACCTCATGTTATTTCTACAACTACGACTCATTGTTGCCTAGTCTTTTCTGTCAATGCAAGGCCTTAAGGAGTTCTAGGACAACACACAACATCGCTATTACTAGCAGGTATTTTGCAGTCAAAGTCCACAGATATTTCCAGCAGAAACCTAAAGGTCACTGAACAACTTTCTACAACTCCAACACAACTGTCTACGATCATCTAAGATACAGTACGCAGCCATAAATATGGCACATCGGGGTTTAGAGGAGTTCGGCTTTGTAGAGCGCCATCTCTGTCACTCATGCGTGTGTGACAGTCTCTTTCTAAAACCCGGTGTGTCATGTTAACGCCCGAGTACTGCACATGTAAGGGCTATTTAGTATGTCTGTTACCATTTTTCTCCAAAGCGGCTTATCGTTCTCAGCCACTTCGTTAGGCTGCAATGCAATGTTAATTGTTAAAATGTTCAAGGTTATTGTAGTTAATGTAAGGCTGAGGTCCTATACGAGTTACATTAGCGGTTAAAGGTCATGATTCCAAAGAGAGCTGTAACGGTACCAAGAGGAAATACAGCTTATGGGGCATATGATACGCCTACTTCCACTTTTTTAGTTTCTGAACGCGTTCAGATACGTTAACCAATTAAAATTGTGCCGGGATTGCAAATATTTTAACCGGTCCTAATCGTACTACATATTTGATCCCAATTATTGCACTGTTTTCTTAACAAACCGTAGCTCGACCCGACTTTCTCTCGATATCAGTGACTCATATAAAACCACAGCCTCGTAAAAAAAAGCAGTAAGTAATTACCTCTGCCTCGTCGAGATCCGAGTCGTCATCGGTGTCGGAGTATATCCGCGGCGCCGGACCCTTCCGCTCCGAGCCCGTGGAAGATGACGACCGACTTGATGACGATGATGAAGATCTGGACAAAGAAAGGTATAGTTGTAGGTAGTTTCGTTATTGTTTCGTCCATCGAGCCGGATATGTGTCCTGTCAGTGATGATATACAAAGGAGTCACGAAATAATCTTTAAAGGTACACGTATCAAATCGGAAAGGGATCGGCACCGTATCGCCTTTCGCCTCGCCGTCAAACAGGCGTCAACCTAACTTAAGCACGTAACCAAATCGGATCAGAAGCTCCGATACGTCGACTCGGCTACGACGGGACGCCGCGCTTATGGCTCGCCGACCGCTGGTTGATGGTGCAGCAGGCGGGCGGAGGGTGAGAGGGGCAAGGGTGGATAGAGAGACGCGGGGACGACGAGCCCTAACGCAACGCAACGCGGTTCGTGAAATTGTCCCGAGGCGAGGCGATTACGTTACAATTCCGATTAGTGTGCGTTGCAGTAGGGAGTTTCATACAAAGAATACTGAACGGCTTGAGTTGATACGGTGCCGATCCCTTTCCGGTTTGATACGTGTGCTATGACCTTAAGTGTCTAAACACACTATGCCGAAGTTACGCGACCGAAGTTCGGCATGATTACGCCTGCAATGCTATTTGAATTACTGACGACACATTATGCCGAAATTACGTTGCGTTAAATAGCATTGAAATAGCATTGCGGGCGTAATCTTGCCGAACTTCGGTCGCGTAACTTCGGCATAGTGTGTTTAGACACTAAGACTCATGTTTGGGAAAGTTGGCATCATCATTGTTTTACTACAAGATCGCCGCACTTATTCCTTACTAAGTTAAGTAGTTTATGTCGTATTATACTTTGCCTCGCTTAAGCCCGATGACCAATACATAGAAAATAATTAATAGTGACAGTTAAGATGACGAGAAAAATTAGAAATGCCATCAACCTGCTACTTCATCGTGATACCTTGTTATGGGGTGCAGAAAAACGCAAGATGTACCTATCTGATTTTTTATTATATTTTCTCTGCATTGCATATTTATGTCTAATTTCTAGACATAAATATGATATGATTATGAATATGATAATATGATATGCCTAAATCATATTTATGATTGATTAAGGACGGGTTGTTTCACGTCTACTTCACGCACGCGTATACGTCAAAAATGGCGCTAACGATCATCGAACCAACAAAAGTTGTTCCAAATTACAATTACAAAATTATGGCTTTACTGTACGTCAAATGATAACGAGTACGTAATCGTTATTATTAGACGTACGTATTTTACGTTAACCAACCGTATGAAACAACCAGCCCTAAGGCTAATATAAAAATACGTTTATCGCTAAACATATTTAAATCAATCATTCATCGTCGATTAACGTTTAAAGGCCTACGCGGACCGGGACGGCATGGCAAGGGATTTAAACTTTTACTAATGGACATTCAAACGTATCGATATAGAATTACGTCATAAATTGCTATACTTTAAATTGATGCCGTGGCAGCGAAAGGGATTCAATTGCACGGCATTGAAAGACGTGTCACGGGCTCCCGCGGCGGAATGCCGTGGCGTCCTGCGGTAGGCAACGGCATGCCAAGGACTGCGGCGCTCGTTGTGACATATCGCAAGGTGAGGCGGCGGGGGTAGAGAAGCGGGGAAGCCTCTGGAATGCCGCGGTATCTAAGCGGCTACTGTGCGCTGACTGACGGCAAATTCCCTTGCCATACCGTCCCGGTGTGCTTAGGCCTATAAACGTTTTTAGTCATTTGTGGTGCCAGCGGTATGTAGCATTGCAGTATCCTGACCTGGAGGAACTGCTGGACGGCCGCCGGCGACTGCGAGACAGGTACGAGCCGGTCGTCCTGTTTCGCGGACTCGTCGGCAACTCCTTCTCTTCGTCTGAGTTCTGCACCATTTCCTCCTGCAAACATAACATAATGGTAGTGTTTTTTCTGAACTAGCGCCCGCGGGGTAATGCGTAACACACTTACAATTTACATGCCTTTCAGTATGACAATACAACAACATTCACTGCATGATTTACGTTTTCGAGCTAACGAATTTTTCAAGGTGACCAAGATCTTCATATAACAAGACCCCTCCGTGCCTCGGAAAGCTAGTTAAGCCGTTGGTACCGGCTGTATTACGGGTCGTCAGATTCCCGAAAGTCTGACAACCAGTCTTACCAAGGGGTATCGTATTATCCAGTAACTGGGTTTTGGAGGTCAGATAGGCAGTTGCTCCATGTAAAATACTGGTATTCAGCTGCATCCGGGTTAGACTGGAAGCCGACCCCAACATAGTTGGGAAAAGGCTAGGCAGATGATGATGTAGCAATGGATTAGCAATTTCCGTCAAAATTCGTCGGATTATGTTTGAAAATGTGTTACCTACGCAATTCGGGCGCAGGTTTCTTAGTCACATTAGTTAGTAACTTGTCAAACTTATGTTAACTGCTCCGATTAGCTGCCTGAATGAACTACTGCCAAGCAAATCAATGAGTTTGATTGTGACACGATGTTGATTTGTTTTTCAGAAACATGGGTCGACGTTGCTACTCACTGTCAATTTTATGATGGTTTGTGACTCATTTACTCATAAAAAAAAAAACCAAAAGGCGATCGGTTATCGATATTTCCATAACGAATGATCTCGAAGTTAATATGGATTCTAGCGTAAAAGGGCAACAATCAGTATTAAAAACCATACCTGATCACTAAGCCTCTTAAAGGAGTCGTCATCCATGAACACAGGTGATGGTATCTTCCGTTTCCGCCGGAAGCTAGGCATCTTGGGTATAGTGGCCCTCAGTCCCAGTCCAATACCGGAACCATATCCGCCCAACTCTAGGCCTATCTCGCGAGACTCCATAATACACTTTATTGAGTCCACTGCCTCTTCCTTCTTGATTGACATTTCCTGAAAGTATGAATGTTATGATGATTTACTCTTGGTTTTTACTACCAAGGTATTATACGTGCGTTGAAATAAAGTCGCAAATAAATATACTAAAGAGTCCTCGAGAGCATCAAATTGGACCGAGTCTCACGCTTAATTTAATTTATTTTCAACTCTATTATAAGGTGTATATTTGAGGCAGATGAAATAGCGCACAATATTATTCCACGAGAACATCAAAGCGGACATATTTTAAGTTAATTCGTTTTCGACTCTAATTTTACAAACGCACGGTTCATTTTTATGATTGTTAAAATGGCGAATTGACAGGTTTCACTAAAAAAATGTGTTAGGTACTTACAGGCGCATTCTGTACTTGTAACGGTTGGCTAGGATCCTCTTTCGGCTTAGGTTGTCTGATCTTCCGACTCTGCTCGTCCCACCATACCTCGAAGCTCTTGAACGCAGTACTCTCTATCATCTTCTTGTTGAAGTCTTTCTTTAGAATCAACTTCAGTTCTGCTGTTACCCGTTCTATGACGCTGTTTATTGTGGGGTAGTAGGGATTGTCAAGCTCCTATGGATGGATGAAAAAAAAAAAAGAGTTTTACTATAAAGTTATTTAATTTAGTCAATGTATTCATGTATTGTGCAGCAAACAGGGGAGCGTATAGCGGGATCTGTTATCTTAATGCTCATTAGATGGGTTCACAAAGAATGCGCGCGCTCGCGGAACGTCTATACCGATCGCGCATTTGGTTCGCGCTCCTGCTGCGCCCGATTGGAGCGCACTGGATAGTCCGATGCAGACCCAACTCATCAATATATCTTAATATATCTTTTAAAACGTAACATTCACCTGACTGTTACTGCGCTATGACTTGAGAATCACTTATTCAAGTTACGTGTTTTTTTAAAGCATATTATTCTTTTGTTGAGTAAATTATGCAACCTTAGCTTTGGTTTAGCCTAAATCTGTTAAGGGGTTATTGTACTCATCTGTACGAAAATATTTTACTAGGGGACCAACCCTGAAATCGCGAAAAAAGAATTTGATTCTCAGTACTTACCTACATTGTGTTCATATAATCGTCAACGCTGATTTTTTTGGCTGTATAACTAGGTCAACAGGAGTGATTAATAAAAAGTCATTGGTGTTAGGTTGGCAGTTGACTCGTGGGGCTAGGAAATGGTCCACTCTGTCTTGTTTTTCCTGCTTACTATGGAAAATTAATGTTAAATGAAAAGTGCGTATGTTGTACCTGTGCAGGCTGCGCGGGCTCGGGGGTGTAGGGCGCGTAGTGCGGCAGCATGGTGGGCGGCGCCGCGAACGTGCCGCCGTACGGCAACACGCTCGCCAGCTCCGCGCCGCCGTAGCCGGGCGGCGGGTACGCTGCGGGTAGCACACGTTATAGTCGATGGAAATCATGAGCGCGCGTTGTGTGACTTATATGTCATTTTACGCAAATGATAAACTAGGACCTTCAAGGTAAAATAAATAAACAATTAGGGTCTAACCACAAAAACTTAAACACTTGTTCAACGTGTGTCTAATGTCAGTGTTACGTCAAAGTCCATATAAATATGTCGTGTTGTGTAAATATGGTGTGTTGAAAGGTGTTTAGCCTAAACAACTGATAAACAGTTTTGTGGTAGTAAGGTGTATTACTAATAAAAAAACCATTGTTAGCAAGGATACCTGTCATCACAAGCAACACCCATTCACGAGCATAGCGCAAAGATCGGCCATTACCCACCTCGCCATATTTATGGGAAGAAGGCAACCCGACCATACCGCAAGCAGTGACATTAAAGGGGCATGACGAACTTTCGCCGGTTGCTCAGGCAAGAATAATACACTTCTGGACACATCTATTGGCCCACCTTGTATTTTCAGTTTCGTTTGGTCCTAGCTAAAATTTTATATTAGGTCTAGCAAAAAGTTTTTATGCAGTTTTGAACCTGGCACATTCACAATTTCATTCAATAGTCTTTTTTTGAATTTCGAACACAGAATTTAAAGAAACAAAGACAATTTGGAGCCTGTTTGTTGATATCAAACAATCGAATACTAAGAAAACTTGGTTTTATTGGTTTACTTGGATTTAATTCTTGAAAAAGTGATTGATATCTTTGGTTTTGCAACAAACATTACTTATTCTTAACATTAAGGTAAGGTTCTATCAATAATCTATGGATACTTCACTTGAAGTCGCCGCCCAAGCTGTGGCACTTATTCAGGCCGGACACAGCCAAAAAACGTGAGTGCTCAACTTAATTTAAGTCGATCTGCGGTCCGAAATGTTTATCGGAGGTACCTAGAGACTGGCGGCTTTGTTCGTCGCCAAGGAAGGCCACGATCTCGGGTCACAACTGAAAGGCAGGATCGATTCATCGTGACGACCAGCTTGAGAAATCGTCACCTTACCTCCATTGAGATACAAAACCAACTTCGCGACTTCCACGGAGTATCTGTGAGCGCTCGAACTGGTCGAAGAAGGTTAAAAGAACGCGATATGGTACCACACAAGCCAGCTAATGGGCCCAAACTAACGCGAGCCCACCGAACAGCGCGCCTTCATTTCGCACGCAGTCATTTAAATTGGACACAGCAAGATTGGAGCCGTGTACTCTTTTCTGATGAGTCTAAAATTGTGTTACATGGCAATGATGGAAGGAAGAAGGTCTACCGACGTAAGGGAGAGCGTTTCGCACAATGCTGCTTTGAAGAGAGGGTTGCTTATGGCGGTGGCTCATGGACTGTCTGGGGCGGTATATCCGCGAGCGGCAAAACTCAACTTGAGGTTGTTACAGGACCACGGCTGCCAACATTAAATGCTGAAAGGTACATTCGTGAGTGCTTAGAACCTCACGTGATACCATACGCGGACTATGTGGGCCTAAATTTCCTTTTTATGCATGATAATGCAAGAGCCCATGCGGCCGGCATCGTCAGGGAATATCTTCGCGATGTGAACATCACAGTTATGGACTGGCCAGCCAGAAGCCCAGACATGAACCCCATTGAGCACATATGGGACGAGCTAAAAAGACGTGTTAGGGCTCGTCAGCCAGTTGCCTAGACGGTGCAGGAGTTGAAAACTGCCATAGAAGAGGAATGGGAGATGATCCCTCAAAATTTCATAGAGCGGTTGATAATCGTATGAGAGCTGTGGTAGATGCCCATGGAGGCAACACGCGTTATTAAATTAAACCTTTATTTGATAAAACATGTTTTTTATTCAAAAATCAATTGGCTTTAACAAGGCGCATATCCGACTTGTTAGGCGTAGCTCCATGTCGTATGGTATTCTGAATTCAAATTTAAAACAATACGATCGAAAAAGATGGTAAAATGTATCAGGTTTAAAACTGCATCAACAGTTTTTGTTCAATCTAGCAATCATATTTCGGTAGGGGCCATCGAAACCTAAACTCTAAGGTGGGCCAATAGATGTGTCCAGAAGTGTATGATCATTTGTCGAGGTCCCTAGCTAACTAATTACAATACAATTCAATAAAAAAATATTGTAGGTAATAAGTAGATTATGTCAATTTAAATAAAAAGATTGACTTATACAGTCAAATAAAATAAAGAATTATAAACATATAACCTATATTTAGAATATCAGCGGCTTTGCTGACAACCAGTCTTACCAAGGGGTATCGTATTACCCAGTAACTGGGTTGTGGAGGTCAGATAGGCAGTCGCTCCATGTAAAATACTGGTATTCAGCTACATCCGGTTAGACTGGAAGCCGATACCAACATAGTTGGGAAAAGGCTAGGCAGATGATGATGAGCGGCTTTGCCCCAGAGCAGAATGCCGTAGGACATAAAGCTTTGAAAATAACTAAAATAGACTAACCGAGCAGTGTTGGGTCCTAGATTTCTAACATTCGGTATGGCGAACTTTATATATTTCGTTTTCTTGGCATCGAGAACTAGGTTTTTTGCAGTAAACCAAACCGTAACTATTGAGAGTGCACTGTTTACGTCGTCAAAATCTTGCCTATTCCTGTCTACTTTAAATATAAGATAGATATCATCTGCAACGTCACAGGTACCCTTTAAATAGAATGGTAAGTCATTGATATACACTAAGAATAAGAATGGACCTAGTATTGACCCTTGAGGTACACCTAGCTGAACTGGTAGCCCGGAAGATTACGCCATTAACATCTGCATATTGGTGCCTATTATACAAATAAGAATTTATAACGTTCAGAGCTTCGTTTTGAACACCCTACTGACGTAGTTTACGCAAAAGCGTGTCATGGTGCACGCAATCAAAGGCTTTGGAGAGATCACTGAAAACTCAAATAGCATCTTGCGAGTCCTCCCATGCGTTAGATATGTTTCAGCAGAGCAACACCCGCACATCTGTAGTCGAACGGCCTTTCGTAAAGCCATATTGTTCATAATGAAGGAGGCATTTATTTTCGATAAACATGACGCACAGAAAAAACACACAAAAGCAGGAAAAACGGCCATCGCTCAGCATAATGCCATGACACTATGCGAGACATGCCACAGCGCTGCTAGTTGGCGCTGGTCGGTAATTTCGAAGTGCTTATTTTCCGTTAATTTATCGCTAGACTAACACGCTCTGAGGCTAAAATAATAATATGGTTTTCATTTTGATTTGAATAAAAAGCGCTTGGAGACAACAAAGTGGAAACTTCGACAGCTTTCATGAAAAGATTACACTATAATGCAGAGTTGAAATGTTTTCTTTTATATTGGCTGATAATCTAATAGCATCTTTGCCGGCTAGCCTAACCTAACAGACTGTATAGTTACCTGTGTGGGGCCACATAGGTTGATAGTAGTGCGGATGTGGCGGAGGGGCAGTGGCGGGCGGATAGTAATACGCTTCGGCTGGAACTTGCTCTTCGATCTTGGCTTCCGTTGACGACAGCGATGACAACGACATCTACAATTTATTATTTCATCATTAGGGGCAAAAAAACAATTCGATGGTTTTACTTACTGCACAACGGCGACTAACTAAACGCCTAGGGCCTATTCTCGTGGCAGTTGCGGTCGTACAATGAATATCAAGTATGGGATTTCTAAAAGTTCTAACGTTCGTCACACGTCATCTCGCTTCCAGGTTTTATAACCGCCGCTACCACGAAAGTTGGCGTATACTCACTATAGATTTTTTTTGTTGAGCATGTTGACTTTAGGACAGTTTTGATGATTAAAGTTGCGTGTGTTGAATAAAGTTGTAAAAGGATATCGTGCTAAACTGTCGGAAAAGTGTCAGTTAGAAAGAATATATTTTTTACTTGTGCCCTATTGGGTCCGAATTATTGTACCTAAGCATTAAGCCATTGTAAGATATTGTTCACATTATGGAACAAAATATGAATATTTTTTTTACCTGATCATCATCCAAGTTGTCCTGTCCCCGATTCTGTTCCTCGGGCGACCGCCGTGGTTCCTCGCCGGTCAGTAGTTCATCCTCAGACGATGATATATCCGAGCCGATCTTGTCTATTGGAGGGTAATTCTTACGAGGCACCGGCGGAGGCAACTGCAATTCCTAGGAGTCGAAAATATAGTTTATGTTGCTCTTTTTTCCAAAATTACTACTAAACTTAGATCTTTATTAAAATGAACATTAACCGAAAATACGTTAAAGGCAATGTAAATAAGCTGCGATAAAGACTTTTAGTCCAGCGTCGACATTTGTCGAACGTATACGCAGCATACTCGCTGCGCAGACGCGATACCAACACAAAGTTAACGCAACATAATTTCGGTACACTCACGTAAAAGTGACGATAGTTCAGCTTTTACGGCAACGCTTACGCCGGACAAACACTCACTGCGAAGACCCTATATTCTACTAGCGACCCGGTTGCTTCGCATGGTTTTTACGACTTGCCAAAAGAGATTCCTTTATTATGTTATTTTAATATTAATGTATTATACACATAAACCTTCGAGAGTAAATTCTCTAAATGTGAAAACCGCATTTAAATTCATGGCAAAGTTTATAAGAAAAAATGGGGTGTAGCTGTGTTATGGACAAGGTCGTGTGTTGTACGTGAATACGTTTACGTAACGGGTTCGATCCGCTCGGCCGCATTCATTCTTTTACGTTCCCGGCAATGTTTGACTCGGTCATATGATGTTTTATTAGTACAATTCGAATGCTCTTGAGAAGCCCTTTCCAACCGTATACGATATCTCTATTTGGATTTAGCTTTTTGACGCATATGTGCCGATATTATATTCTTTTGATATTTTTTATTTTATTTTAACACATTATATTCACTGTCACTATTTTAAAATCATTTTTTGTACACAATCGATAGATTTTGACGAGAGCTGACGATTGAATCTTAAACGAACAGCTTTTCCGAGTCAAAAGTTATACTAAGTAGAAATCTCGATACGCAGCAAAATTACCTCAAAATGGCGGCGCTTCCCCCTCCACCGCGCGTGATGCGGATATAGTGCTCACTTCGCGTAATAAATTCGTTGACCCTTTAGCTATCCTATGGTGTAATTGAATTTAGGATGGAGTTGATAGATATGAAGCTGCAACACCAAACTGTATCCCCCGATTTTGTTATTTATTTATTTATTTAAGGACTTTGGAAGACTTACAGCTAAATACAATAGTGATAAATAACAGTATAATAATCTGACAGCCAATTACAGGTCTTCACGTCTAGAGCTTGTCTGGTATAAAAGTACTGTGGAACAAAATATACACACTGCAAATATTGCCAAAAAAAAGTATATAAAAATAAAAATTTGCAAGTAAATCATCACCTAAAATGTGTAAAAACTAATATAATATCTGCAGGTTATTTCCCATTAAACCAAGATATAGTAGTTTTTTTTTTTTTTTTTTTTAAATACAAAGATAACAAAGTCTGAAGATTTCAATCTTTAAAGAAATTCGTTGCTAAACACTTTTTTGCCGAAGTCACACTCGTTTTAAAAAGATCAAAGTCGAACTGTTTGCACACCTTATTAAAATACCTACTTACGCGCACAACGTACGAATTTTGTCTGTAGTTAGTAGTTGCAAATGGCACCCGTAAAGGTGGATTGAACCGTTTAGATTTGCTTGCAACGTTGAAGTAGAAAGTTGACAAAATATCAGAACAATTTATTTCTCCTCGAAACGTCTTTAACAAAAATATACAGTCAGAGATCTCACGTCGATTACTCAATGGTAAGATATGATATTTTTTACAGAGATTGAGATAGTTAGCCGACTGATACGGTACCCTCTGGTGAAAGCATAAAAATTTTATAAATCTTTTTTGTACGCGCTCAATACGGTCAATATATTTGTGATAGCATGGACTCCATATTTCAGATGCGTATTCCAAATGGCTTCGAACAAAAGTGCAGTATCATTGTCATTATCAGTTCAAGTTATCATTGGTTTTTTTTACTTGCCTCCCACTATGGAAGCAATTTTAAAGACGTCTTCATGTCAAAATGTGGCCACACAGACAAAAACTAAAAGCGACTTTAATTTATAATATGTGTATGTATGTGTATGTATATGATTTATGTATACATATTATAAATCATCATCTTACCTTTTCTATAGTATTCTGAAGGCATTCGAGGTAGTTCTCCCGCGCTAGGAACGGCGACGGCGTGGTGGACAGGGCCTCGGGGTCAACGTCCTTATTCGAACACATGGATATTATACTCTCACGGTCTTCACTGATGGAACCTTCGGGGGAAAAATAAGTAAACATTATTTGTAAGCTTTTGTGCTACTGAGAAAAAGTATGAGAACACGAGGGCTACGCGGGTAGATTTCACTTTGTAAAACTTTATAATGGAACCCGAACTGCGCTAAGCATATTGCGTTGACCACTCCGCTTAAATTGCGCATTACCAGCGTTAATATTGCGTCTACCCTGGCTAAAGCTCAGAGACGCTTCAGAATGTTTAAGTTCGTTTCACTTTTACGTTCACACGTCACCGGCAAAATAATATAGAAATAGACGTTCATCTGCGCCTTTCATTACATTTTTCGAACATTGGGTAGGCGAGTGAAAGATGCCGAAATCCAACAACGATTGATCGGTTTTCTACTGAATAAGTTTTTTACTTTATTACTATTGATTCATTTTGTGTTCAGACATTTCATCATCATCATCATCATTTCAGCCGAAAGACGTCCACTGCTGGACATAGGCCTCCCCCAATTTTGGGGGGGGTTTGCCATAATCGCCACGCTTGGCAGGCGGGTTGGCGATCGCTGTATGGTATGATGGTGTAATGCATAGAGAACGCTGCTGCCCATTCTCCGGTCTCCCTTAGTCGCCTTTTACGACACCCACGGGAAGGAAATTCAGACATTTCAGTTCGAGTGAAAGATGTCGAATATAAGACTAAAATTGGCAAAAAGTGAAGCGTCTGACATCGGCTTAACATTGCGCAATAAGTGCTACACCGCAGATAAAAAATATCCCTGATTTCAATGTGTATTACGACAGCTTCTGTTTCAGTGTGATAAGACAAAGATAATTTTACCATCATCATCGGAGGGCGGGTTGTGCGTGTCGATATCGGGTATGATGGGCGGCAGTCTGTCTTCATCCTCTTCCTCTGAGGAGATGCCGAGCGAGAGGAAGGGCGGCGCCATTCCTCCGCCTGTGGTCGCGCCCTTCAGCAACATCGCTATTCTGTGCGACAAATATTTTTTTGTTAAACAAAAGTACTAGATTAATTAATAAATACTGTTTCGTATATTAAAGCCGTTTCCATACTCATTTTTTGATAGGTAAATAAGATAATTCCGCCAGGGAAGGCGCCAAAGTTCGTGGCAACCGCAATCCTAACACAATTTAAGACTATACGCTCGAGTACGCACAGGCGTTTTTTCAGCTCGACGATTTTTAATCGCGCATTGGATTTTCCACTCACAGTATTGAACCGAGCATCGACAATACCCACAGAGCGCATCCTAGCGAGTCAAAATTGAGCACTGTTGGAAATCTATCGCACGATAAAAAATTGTCGCTTTAAAAAATCGCCCATGCGTACGAGGTCTTAATAGTTTTATAAGCGCGACTGCCACGAGCCTCAGCTATAAGTCCCATTTTTACTTCTAAAATCGGAGTTTTAGAATTTCTTAAAATGACTGTACATATTCAATGAATGAATGATATAAGGCTTAGATCCTCTCAGCCTACACTAACCAAAAACCTACATACCTTTGTTAGTGCGTACCTGGTATCTAGATCGACATTCTTGGGTTCATCAGCGGGTGGAGGTGGTTTGGGCTCGGGTTCCTTACTGTCGGTGATGTCTTCCGGAGGTCGAGGTTCCACCACCTCTGCGGGTTTAGGCTCCACCGGTACTTCCTAAGGTCATCAATGCTATTCATATAACTGTGTAAATAAAAGTTGTAGGTTGTTTTTGGTGGCGGTGGATTTACGAAAAAAAATGCAAATAAAGTGTCGTGCCCATTACCATTATTTAGGTTTTTTTTTTTGCTGAATATTCTATTACGAGGTAAAACAAAAGTTAAGGCTAATGATGTGCATAAAGTAATTGTAGCAGTAATTACGTACAAATACATATAACCATGCAATTTAAAGTTAATGAAATCGCAACATGCAGGTGAACTGATGAATTTGCTAAATGTGGTAATCATGCAAGCATGCAAAGTGAAAGTTGCGTTTACACATAAGTTATAACCTTATAACTTAGACGATAACTTATCTCTAAACTTAATACTTTTTTTATTAGGTGCAATTACAACTACTTATTATTACATTTTGTGCGTATATATAACACCAGTGCATCGACATAACTACAGATAAACAAGCCTTTGAAGACCACAAGAATTTAAGAATATCTAGAATTTAATTGTTCCATAATATTTTTAACCAAAACCCAATTTTGCATACATTTTTACTATCAGAGAAACAATCAATTTAGCACAAATGCTTTAGCAGTTCAAGCACAGAGCACGAAATCGCCGCCCGCGTCGTCAACGACTAGACAAGTGGACACCTTATAAATAATATTCGTGTTCTAATTCGGCGCAACTGAGCGCAAGCTAGCTGTCACATGGCATTGTTAGGCCCGGTATCCACCAAAGCGGAGAGAAGAGGAGACGAGAGGAGATATGTTTTGAATAACCAATCAGATTTCGTTATTTCCAGATCTCCTCTCCGCTTAGCTTCGGTGGAAATGGATTAAGCGGAGAAGAGGGGAGATGTCTCATTTTTCTATAGAATTTTGTGCCGCGAGCGAAAAAGCGGCGCGGCAAGAGAGATGTGTGTAGTCGGGCGGCCGGGTGGGTGGCGGCACCCGTGCTCGTGCGGCTTGTTCTCCGCTGCCTTCTCCCCACGCCTCGCACACCCGAAAGCGTCATTCCCATCACACATCTCCGCTACCCACAGCTCACATCTCCTCTCCGCTACTCATCTCCTCCCCGCTTTGGTGGAAATAACCTGCCAGCTTCGCAGCACATCTCCTCTCGTCTCCTCCCCTCTCCGCTTTAGTGGATACCGGGCCTTAGAATAGTCAAGGGCCGTCAGTTTCTATGAGTAAGCCCACGTTCGCACGGACACAAAAATATTGCGGCGGATTTTTCAACGCACTGCTTTTGACTCGCTGGGATGCGCTCTGTTGGATTCTCAATGCTTGGCTCAACGCCGAGAATTGAAAATCCAGTGCGCGATATTTTTACGTCCGTGCGAACGTCGGCTAAACGGTGATGTTCACTGTCACACTTGGTTTGTATAAAAGTGTTGACAATGCCCTCTTAAGAATCGTCCGCCGAGGCGTCTTCGTGCTCTGTGGGCTCAAGAAAAAGTTTTACAATCAAAACAAGCTTAAATATGTCTACAGTGACACCTACGCCCACTACAGTGTGAACACAGACAGTATAGTACACGTATACTCGACTTGATGCTATCGCACGCCCATGCACAAATTGGGGAAAAAAAAGTGTGCCAGAACCTTCATCAAACTCCATGTATAATTTTTTTTTTTTTATAGACTTCTTAGAGTAGGGTCTGAATAGTTATTTCTTAATTTTTAACACAGAGCCAATAAATTATTTACTGGCTGTATGTGTTAAAAATAATAATGGTAACATGTCATTGTCTATTTAAATTCCTAAATTGCACATTTATAAGTAGAGCTGGCTGAAAATAGAGCGTCTGTCAATCCTTTTTTTTTTTTTATTTCAGACCATAGAGACCCATGTGTTTGACAGCGATGAATTTGCATTATGTGCGCGTGACAAATGAAGACAGTCAGACAATCGTGTACTACACACTCTGTGGTCTAAGCATGTTAACTGCTACACGGATATTTTGGCGCCTGAATGACATTGGCAGGGGAAGTTGTTGGTAAACATAAATTGTCACAAAATTGCATTGACAAAACAAGAGTGCGGCGTTAGTTCCGAGTCTGGCCACGCGCCAAAAGAACCTGGTAGCGTTGTATGCAAGTGAGGCAGCCGACCTTTTCCTTCTCTCTCTCCCTGCGGTCCTTGTCCCGATGGTCGGGCGAGTGCTGGTCCTTGTGCGCGGGAGTGGCGGGCGTCGCCCATGACGGTGTCGCGGACGAACGTCGCTCCTTTACATTAGGTCAAGTTTGACTTTATATGTATACGACGCACTAACATATACTAACCGGGCCGCAGCGCATAGCATTGCAAAACACTCCGCCAGTAGTTTGCGATGGGTTCATACAACAGGTACGAAAGTAATGTAGGAGGATTTTGACAATGCTATGCGTTACGTTGCGGTCCGCCCAAATGTACGATAGCCTTTATAGAATATTCCAAAATAAGGAGACAAAACATCACACAGCGTACCTACTCATCAGTCGAGTAATGTAATTTCGTCGCTAGACCTGAGAACTCATGTTCCATATTTGTATGCGAAAAACCAAACCGCACTGGGCCCGCGTGGTGGATTATGGCCCACTCCCTCTCATAGAGAGGCCTGTCCCAGCAATGGCAACATTATAGGCTGATTATGTTATGCGAAAAATATTATGCAGTTGATAACATCGCTTTTGTTTTAACCATTAATTTTTAATCCATTTCTGATACCCAAAGATGGCAGAAAATATTGAAGTGATGCAATTTTACAATGTAATAATGATATTTTATAATGAATCATGAAAACACTACTTGAGATGAACAAGCGATTATGAATGTAGGTATGTATGTTCAAATGAGAGATTATGATGCGACGATGAAAACCGGGTTCAAAGCCCTGGAGCTGTTGTTAGTTTGTATTCATATGTACACACGGTTATGAGGACTTCAAACGACGAACAATTCATTTTATGTACAAGGTAAAAGCAGTCGCAATGCTTTTTGAAACTTTTGTGTACAATTTTATTGATAATCAACAAAATTAGACTTATGTTCATAGAATAGTTAATTAAACTATAACGGCATTATTACAAAACAAGATTTATCTTTAGACCCAGGTTTAAACCATCCAACCATTTTAAATTTCGAACTATAATCCAACGAAGCTAAAGTTCTTATTACAAAAACTGACGTTAAACCCGAGTCTAAGTTGTCAATTTTGCATTAAGAACTTTACGTTTGCCGGAATAAAGTTCAAAATAGAATAACTGGCTGGAAGGTTTAGGCTAGGTCTAAAATTAGATCTCGTTTTGTAATAAGACGGTATTTGTTTATTCAGACATACAGAGTCAAATTAAATTAACTAGCTAAACTACACAGTTGTGATTGGTAACAATATTGGTTGACCGCAAATAAATGTATCATCAATTTTTTTTGTTTTATCTTGTTTAGGTATACTTAGAAATCCTGTCGTCTGTGGAGTTTCACTTGCTAATTAATTTTGACTTTGTGCAAAAAAAGAAAGTCACTATATTTTTTTTATTCATATTTTAGTATTAGTTTAACAAATTGTACGTGTCGCGTTATGTGGTTAGTAACTCACGTGGGAGTGGTGGTGGGAGCTGTGGTGTGGATGCCTCCAGTCTCCCCACCACATGCTGCTGCCGCCAGGTGCTGCGCCCGCCGTGTAGCTGTACCCATAGCTGTGTTAACATATCATACTGTTACTATCTACTTTCTTAAGGCCCACTTGCACCAGAAATCACTAAACACGTTTAGTGCTAAACTAATTTAAAACATCGCTCGTTTTTGTCAATCGTTTGAGGATTAGAGAGACAGAATGATATTTTAAATTCGTTTTTCGTTAAATGTGTTTAGTGTGTGATTTGTGGTGTAAGCGAAAGCAGCCAGTGCGAAAGATCGGTCGGGATGACTGGCCAGGAAGCGATGAAAATATCATCACATCATAGATATTGACTTTAATGCTCATCAAATCTTCTTAAATATCCACCCTTTGACTCAATGCTAAGTAAGATGCACAAAGCCAGACTAACAACAGTTTCCTGAAAAGCTTATCAATACAAAATTAGCCAACATACCGTTTGTTATACAACGTCAGCGGCTACGAGCGCTGTAATTTATGAAAGTGTTGCTTTTTATATCTTATTTGTTTTTAACTTTATGTTTTCTATTTTCTCTTTTATATTAGGTACGTAAAAATTATTGTAATTGGTTTATAGCCATTATAATTTAAGTAATTAAATGATTGGCAGAAATAACAACAGGCAATTAAATAATTGACTAGTTTGAATTGGATACGTTGATTAGCCTTTCGGAACCCAGTTGTAATGTCTGTAATGTCTGTGTCAGTCTGAGTGTCTTACCTCTGTTGGTAGTAAGGATCGTAGGGCATAGCCGCAGGGGGCGGGTGGGGCGGGTGCGTCGTGTGCGGCGTGTAGGTCACCTCGGTGGCGTGGCTGGCGCCGGTGTACGGTGTCTCGCCAGCCTCGCTAGTGCCTCGCGCGTACCGCTCACGATACCTCTCTCTGTAAGACATCCATGAACATAAGACTTGGGTAAAAAACTAACAAGAGAGATGCAATTAACGCAAATGAACTCGGAAGCGCGTAAAAGTTGCATAAGGTAATTAACAACATAGGTTTTCTCATTCGTTTATATTTTATGCAATAAAAATGTAAATTCTAACAGTCGACTGAAATAAAATAAATAAAAATACAAATTACGTCACCAATGCAACTAAACAAACCTTTATAAATAGATTAAAAAAATAAAAACGAATCAAAGGAGTCCTTAAAAAGAGAATAAAACTATACTATAGAACACTCTTACTCAAAACAAAAAATATGTTAGTATACCTTCGCCGACATTTCCGCTTGCATCGTTTGCTTGTGAAATAAAGAAACATTAATAATAGGACATTACAACACAAATATTAGCTATTGTTATAACAGGTTGAAGTCACGGATGTCACATGTACAGTCAGGGAAACAAATTGTCTCCCTACGTCATCTTGCTGAGTTATAGTCATTTCATATAACTCAAAGATTTGAATATACAGACTGTAAAATGGGCTGGTGTCCGCAACACCAGAACCAAGCACGTATTTTGCGTACATGCCATTAATAGTATGAAAAATATACTTGGAAAAGTATTGAGTTTGATTTCATTATTGATATACCAAGCATTGTAACAGAAGCACCTGTCCTACTCACATATCAATACTTTTTTATATACCAATAGATACTATGCATATAAGCCGGGAAGGGCGATACCTAAGCTATAAACTAAAAACATAAAAGCTTTAATTACCGTTCTCCACCTCTCTCACGGTCTCTATCTTTGTCCCTGTCTCTCTCGCTGCGGCTGCGGTGCCGGTGTCGGTACTCTCGCTCTTCGTCCGACCACCGCGTGTTGCTGTCACTGTGCTGTGTTACTGCATGTTCTACTGGCTCCTTGAAGCGAGGATACGGCTCCTACAAATTATATTACGATATAGAAATGTCACATATTGGATGGTGAAAGAATCCAAATTCAAAGCCTTTATTAGTTTATTCAATAAAATTACAAAACAGTAAAATAAAAAAATAATTAATCAATGCACAGCTGCTCTTATTAAGCCTCCTCTAGCACTTTCCACTTATCTCTTGTTATTTTTTGGCATAATGGACAGTGCTTTTCCGTAGCTCATCTGACTTCCTCCTAATTTGTGAGATTTGGGTTTGGTTTGGATTTCAAAACGGTGAAGGAAAACATTGTGAGGAAACCGGCATGTTCTAGAATCAAAAATTCGAGGACATGCAACATCTACCAACTGGCACTGGGCCGGTGTGGTAGATTATACCCAATTCCCTATCGAAGAGAGGAGGCCCGTGGCCCAGCTGTGGGAACATTATAGGCTAATTATGTATGTATGGGTTTGGTGAAAGAATTACTTTCATCTAAGGGCTGATTTTTCAATCGACTGATAATTTTTATTCGTGGAATGTAATTGACGTCTGACAGATTTTGTATGGAGGAACTGTCAAAAATTCAAAATTATTCCTCGGATAAAATTATCTGACGTTGGAAAAATCTGTCATAAATTGAATAGCAAAGTGGAGGGTGGATTGAATAAGTCACTTTACTTTTCTGGGATGTGAAAGTGCCTGCTGCACCTTGGTTTGCACAGACAAAGGTAAACATATAATTTAACTACTGTCTATGACAAGACTGCTTGTAAGCGTCACAACACTGCGGATTGAGCACTGTGCTAAGGTACTATATATGGCAGAAACTGTGTTTATCAAACTTGTAAGCATCTCTGCAAATGAATGAATTAATTAATTTCAGATAAAAAAAACTGTAAGTATAAACAACAATTAACTTATATTACCTATTCAAAAAAAGTCACTATCACCAGACAGAGAGGACTTAGGTTTTTAATTGTCTAGCGGAAAGGTTTCACTAACTCCAATATTTTTAGATAATAATTGAAAGATTGTAAAGATTTTATTCAGGTAAGAATTAGGACTTTAAAAAGAAAACCTAGGATATGGTTATTATGGCGCATTTTGTTTCTGTTCTCGAGTTATTATATTGACTACAATGTAATACTTACTACAATGTAATACTTAATTACTAACCTTTTCAGTAATTTTAGTTTCCTCTAATCTTTTGCTGAGTGAAGGGTCTACCTTCGGAAGCCTAACTTCCTCAACTATAACCGGAGGTGGTTTAATGATGATTGGAGGAGCCACTAGCTGGAGCTTCTTATCAACAGTCTTATTTTCGAACATTTCCTGGCATTTCTTGCCAAAAGCATCATGGAAGACTTCAAGCACCTGCAAGCCAATAATAAAGGAAGATCAACACTGTTACCAAAGATTTAAGAACTGCATTCTCAAAATTATTTGTTTAGTTTTTAAGTGAAATTAAAAACTTTTATTACATACCTGGCCCATAACTGATTTTCCATTATATTTTTCGACACATAGTTTTGAATATTTTACATCTTGAAACACTACTCTTGCAAATCCCAAGTGCCTGTTTGTGATTGGATGGTAGAATATGCTCAATTCCTCAGACGGACCAACTTTATTCATCATGTCTGCCAAAAATGCTTTATCAATGTTGTCATTTAAGTTTCCTATAGTAATTTCTAGCTGTGGAGGTATTCCTACATAATTTTTATCTATTTTGAACCTGAAAATAACATTGAATCATCACATATTTTGAAATTCCCGCTTCACATTACATGTCAAACCAAATTTAATGTTGGCACTACTGTAACAAAAGCTTTAATAAAAACAAAGAAGAATATAACCAAAATTACATTTTTTATTAATTACTTCTTATTAATCTAAGTGTTTATCACTCTACAGACTCAATTCTATATAAAGAAAGTATCCCATGTCCAAATTGTAGGTAAACAACATTAATTGGTAACCACCGGGATACCAATAGGATTTCTGGTTATAAATTACAATAAAGTGAATTTAGTATTTAAAAGCCAATTCCTACATAGTAATGACTTGCAATACAATGATTTATAGGGATTTCATAAGTTCTTCATGCATGTAATGTTGATTTTTAAGACATTTTGGGTATGTCAAAATGTATGCTTGTAAATACAACAAATCTGTGTTTGGGTACCTAGGGACAGGCAGGTCAGCTGGTTCTAGTCTATTCCAGATTCTTGAGAGCTGAGACCGAGGGTCTCTGCACTGTACAGGTGGATAAGTTGCATCTCCAGGAACAGTGCCATCATATCTGTACACTTTTGCTCCTCCCTTCACCAGAAATGGATCCATGAGCAATTTGTAGTTTTTAGGCGCTTTGTGAAGCACCACATTGTGAGCTGGAGTTTTGTGCTCCATTCCTCCATTCATTCTGCAAGACAAAACAGAAAAATGTTTATTAGAACATAACCTCTACTTTTACAATAAATCAACAACTCTTCGCAAAGACTAACAATAGATGCTAGTCGAAGGTACCAGCGACTGGAAGAAATTAGATAAATATGAAAAAGTACTTCTTTTCCATTAGAACGAACCTGAAATGTTTATAAAACAATATGTTAGAAAATCGTATAGTTTCCAATTTTTTGCCGAATACTGGCAGTATGATGCAATATCATTTTAACCCTTATATAAACTCAAATTCCTATCTTACTATAACCATAGTTGCAATAAGAATTTCACTAGTTTAACACCACAATATCGAATTATAAAATCATTTTCTACAGCAAGCTCTCTCCATGGTGACGACCAGTTCGGAGCTGACGAGTGGATAAAAACATACTCACATTCTATCCTTTTACATGAGATACAATCAACACATTTAATAACTTGAAGTATAATGAAATGATTACTAACTGTATTTTTATTTATATTTCGATAAACATTGAAATAAAATATTCAGTTGACTACTGGCTCAATGTTTATTCATAAAGTATGCATTTTTATTGCTACTATTTCTACACATTGTTACGTCAAAAATTTCATACTTCATAGACAGATATTGGTACCGTTACGTTGCCAACTTGTTTAATGTCATTGTCACTATTTTTTTTTTTACTGTTCTTTATTGCCATTTCGTAAAACACATCTGATTTTTAGACATAAACATTAAAACATATTTTGAATAATTTTTATTTTATTTCCCATGAGGCAGGACGGGCACTTATGAGTAGGTACTAATTTGGGCGCTTCTCTGCAATTTTAAATCAATAGTAATACCCAGAAATACAGTTTCCGTAATAACATATAGTTTTGGTAGTGAAGTTTTGTACGCACGCACTATGTAAAAGATTATTAACTGCGAGCCATTTCTATTTTTGTAATCATTTGTACCAGTTTGTATCAGAATTTTCAACAGATATCAATAATCTTTGTAATTTGTATTATTTTGTTACTGGCAAGCGTGGCAACATTGCTTTACTTGCTATCGGTTGTTGCGTCATCGATTTAGGTAATTTTTCGAATTTTCGCAAAAAAATAAGTTTCTCGCTTGAAAATAAGTGGTCTTCAATTAAATCTTTCTTATCGACATCTGTTGAAACTTGTGTTTTAAAGTGAATTGCGTTTTCAGAATGTCCCAGAAAAATATTGTTCCTGTGGTCAAGGCTGAGGAGGAGGCCGAGGAAGAAATGGTTGACCCTCAAACCCAACTGAGGGTACGTTTATCCTCATTCGTTAATACTTACGTTATTATATAAGATATGCTTGACACTGCTACATTTTGAATTAACAACATAACCTCATTTTGTTGAAGAACCCTTCCATACCTTTGAAGAATTTTCTGTTCCTAGTCAAAGTGTCGCCAAGTCAGATGGCGTTTTACTGCCAAAGATTTTATAAAACAAAGTTTAAAAAAATAGTTTACTCAAAACCAAAACAGTTAATTACTGTGGTATGAAAACAACCACATAGAATCGTTATAGAGTGGTCACAAGTGCGGCTACTTTCTGGCTGTTATTTACAAATTGTTTCAACAGCGAATATTTAAGGTTCAAGAGGATATCTTGGATATCAGCTCACCGTCTCTTTTCTACATAATACCTTCATCACTAAGTTCAGCAACCGCTCAACTGGCATTTAATCATAATGATTTATTTATAATAGGTATTGGTACAGTGTTGGTCTTAAAGTCAGTAATTAAGTTTTTAATATGATAAGATATTCCATTATGAGATTAAATAATCTCTCACAAACGAGCACAGGGCGGGCAATACTTGCGCTACAAAGATGTCCTCAAACGTGATGTGTGGCATTCCCTTTGATCGGTGGCAGGAGCTTGCTTGAAACAGAGGAGAGGTGGTGCACTTTAATCCACAAAGCAACTGAATGCTTTGAAACAAATTGTCTTGAAGACAATTTGTTTCAAAGCAACAAGTGCCGGTTACGGTGAAGAGGACTACTAATAATCTCTCTCTAACTCTATAAGCTCTTTAGTCAGATAGGAAACACTATTCTAGTCTAGCTTATTTTTTTAACAATATGACATGTAAGAGTGATTCCAATATCCTATTTACGGAATAAACAACATTTCTTCTAAATCTGAGAATTATCAAATAAATAGCATGGGAGGACTACCTTACCAATTATTTAGGTCCCATGTTGTGCTTTTACCATAAATTGTAAATCTGATTTATAAATGAGACTAACATTATGGTTCCTGTTTATATATCATCAAGCATTATAAGAAATTCCACCCACCCAACGCAACAGTTTGATACATAAATTATCATGACTTGTTATTTCAATGTGGGTAAATTAAATCCATACTAAAACACAGGATACCAGCTGTCCATCTGTTATTCTGCACCTGAGTCTGGGTACATTTACTTTGGTAATGAGGTAGAAATAGATAAGTCTCAAACTCATATTAGTGTGTAAAAATAACTCTGTCATCAATAACCTATTTTTTCTATTCTGTTTCTGTAACCTCAACCTTCCTTGAGTTTGGGTGGATTGAATAATCAATTATCCCTTCCGTAAGCAGAGTTGCGGACACCAGCCTGTACTACCTATTACCTTACAACTGTCTGATGTCATAGAATCATTTGTTCTCACTTGGTCGGATTCGCAATATGATAGATATTTACATGCAGAATTTAAAATAATTGTTTTCCTTTTCTAGAGACAATGTTTAAATGCTCAGAACATGCTTATAAGAAATCTAAAGGTTCTTTTTAATTTATTGTTGTTACCTTAATTTCACTAAAATTGATGTTTATCATTCTCATTTTAGTTATCTATTCTAGCTTTGATCATAGCACCTATGTAATTAACTATCCATTGTGAACAAGTTTTATTTCTCCTAAGAGTATATCTACTAGTAGAGTGTAGTTGTATAAATTAATGATCTATTTGAAACATAAGTACTAATATGCCATAATGTATTTTCAGGAGTCATGTGCCCAGAAGCCTAGTGCCCAAAACCACTGGGCAAAGTACCAAGAGTGCAATGACCGTGTCAACTCCCGCACCCAAACTGCTGAGACCTGCGAGCAGGAACTCGTCGACTACCTGCATGTCCTCGACCATTGCGTCACCAACGATCTTTTCAAAAGACTAAAGTAACTTAATTTTAATTTCCTACCCTGAACTGCCATACAAAATACCCAATCTTATGTTCCATAATACTTGTTTTCATAGAACTTGCTGGTACAAAGGGTAGATGTAGTTTTAGCAAATTATTTATGTACCATGTGTAAAGATCGAAGAATTTAAAGTTTATTGTTTATTTGTAAATAAATAATCGCCGTTAATATTTGTCTTTTATTTAGCCATTGCAATAAAAACCTTAAAAAATCTAGTCATTAACTAAAATCAACAATAAAAAACATTTTGCATATAATATTTTTTATTACAGCAAATATAAAATTTGGAAAAGAAATAATAATTTCGTAGAAATAAAAAAATAAATCTCAAAAACAATTTTGCTCTGGAACATCACAAGTAAAATGGCACTCAATAAAAAAAGATGTTTTAATAACATTATACAGAGTGTATTTCCATAAACCCGTGCACAATAATCGGAATGTCAAAACAAATGCCAAATATATCATCAAAATAAATGTTACCTTTACAAAATGTAAACATTGTTAATTAATAATATACGTGTCTTATCCTAAGCAATAAAAGAATACATTTCACTTTCTATAAAATTCCTACAGCTAAAGTAATGAAAATTGACTTTAAAAGTACGAAATGCATTGTTTTGATAAAAAAAATGTTTATAATGGTCACACAGAAGTAGCAGTAAAAAATACAAATTCTTGTAGAGCACATTGGCGAAACCGGGCGAGGTTTTACCATTGTGGGCATACACTTATCGTCTCAGTATTTATATATAATCTATGCTTATCGTGCGTCCAGATTGGGGCGCGGACGCGGTGCGGGAACGCGCACGGGCTGCCTGTCCGTACTAGAGCGTGGCTGCGTTCTGCGCAGGGGGAGTCAACTCTGTTAGGATTGGATGGCTCAGTAGGTGGGTTTGATATAGGGATTCCATTACCAAAAAACAAATGTTAAAAATTCGATGTTAAATGGCAACATCAACGTTTTCAGCAAGGAGTACGTCGGTTCCGAATTGCGTCAAAAGCGATTATTTCGCGAATCCGACCAACGTGCAACGTCACAAATAGTACCCAATAGTCCTTATATTTTGTGACTATTAAATTTGGTCGGATTCGCGATTTCATCGCTTTTGACGCAATTCGGAACGCGGGGATGTGTTCTGTGGTTTTCAGTCAAACGTCAAAGTTTAAAAAATTCAAAATGGTTTTTCAAACGGTTCAAAACAAATAATCGTTAATTAATTGCGTGTGTGATTGGTTTTTGTTGTCGTTTTTCCTGTATTTCGTGTGATTTTCCGTTCAAATTGTCGAGTTGAGTATTCTGCTCGAGACTCCGAATACGGGATGCCGCAGCATTTTGTTGTTTTAGAAGCCTAGTGACTTTTTAGCTTAGTGACTCTTATTTTGTGTTTATTTGTATTCTTTGGTCAGTGAATCGGTGAAAAATTATGAGGGACAATAACCGAAAATGTGCAAAATACAATGCATCCACAACTTAAGATTCGGAACTGATCTTACATCGTTTTCCGAAACCAGGACCTTCCAACTTACAGCGGTATGTATATTAAATAATCCAAAGTATAGTACCAATTTCAATTTCAATCAGTAATAACATTCTGTAGTTGATAAAAAAATTCAACCCTAAAATCATGTTTTCAGGTCGGTAGCATGGGCAAAGTTTTGTTACCCAGAGGAGAACTGGAATTCTGTGAAATTTCAGAAACGCCTCTTTGTAAGCCATAAAATGCTTTGTTCTAAACATCCGCCCCTAAGACGACCCACTGACCATTTTCCCGAAAGTACAATTGTCCAAGACCGTTTGCAAAGGAAAAAGCTGCATAGATATTCCATTCCATCTGAACTCTCCACCACATCACAGCTCTCAAGTTGAGATGTCCATTGCTGACATTGGATCCAATCAACAGCCTGGAACTGGCTTCGCCCGCATGGTATGATGATAAAATTCCTATCCTATGTCCTTCTCTAAGGTTTAATCTATTTCTGTACAATTCTGCCGTTTCCGGCGTAAAAATACATTTTCAGGGTTTTGGTTATCTTGTTAGATATAACATTGAATTAAATAAATTAGAATAACATTCAAATTGCAAATTAGTCAAATATTAGGAATGGAAATGTCAAAAAGATTAAAATTAAGTCAAAGAGATAATAAGAATAGAATATACTTAATTATTCTAATATTTAAGTCAAATTTCATTTCATTCATAAAATCATTAGTTGAGTAATAGCATTTACATGAGATAATTGAATAATTTAGATTTAAATGTCCTAAAGTTAAGAGTTTTAAAACAGTCTGGTAGTTTATTATAAACTTTGGTCGCCATACAAAATACATTATTAGAAAATAGTTTAGTATTTCGTCTATGTTCACGAAGCATGTGGACTTTGCGGCTAGGTCTAGATACAAGATCATTATGCAGATTAAATTCATGCTTATTTGGGCACACAAAAATACAAATTTCAAAAAAATATAGTGCTGGGAGTGGTAAAATTTTTAATTTTTTAAATAATGGATTTTGTATCTGTTTTAGTCTTCACATTTGGAACAGCCTGGAACTTCAAAAGCAACAATTTCAACTACTGATATTATGCAGACTCCAAACTCATCTGGTGTAAGTAAAATGTTTTTTATTCATGGTTTTTTTAAATGTTCCATACTAAAATCGCCAACCTTCACTTTATACCACTCACACTTACTTTATACTACTACTACTTTTTTTTTTTTTTTTGGATGGAAAATCATCAAATGACTCCTTCCGCTCTGAGTGGAGCGGAAGGGAGTGTCAGACTCTTACTGACTAAAACCCACCCGTGTTCCTACCTTAGCCCTTTATGTTCCGGGCCAGCGGTAACCCTTTCGAACAATCCCGCTGGACTACTACTACTTTACGTGTACTTTATCACTCTTGCATCTGTCTGTCGTCACAGTTGGTTCTTTTGGGTTCCGTACCCAAAGGGTAAAAACGGAACCCTATTACTAAGACTTCGCTGTCTGTCCGTCTGTCCATCCCTCTGTCTGTCACCAGGCTGTATCTCAAGAACCGCGATAGCTAGACAGTTGAAATTTTCACAAATTATGTATTTCTGTTGCCGCTGTAACATCAAATACTAAAAATAAAATAAATATTTAATGGGAGCTCCCATACAACAAACGCGATTTTTTTGCCCTTTTTGCTCGATATCAAAAATGGCAACAGGTAGGCACTTGAAATATTCAGAAAATACTCAGTTGTATTTTAACTTTAATAATAAATAATAAAACAAAATAAAATAAATATTTAAGGGGGGCTCCCATACAACAAACATGTTTTATACATAGGTATACCGACTGAAAGTAGACCAATGACATTGTGAAATGAGTGGCAGGTTCTACTGTTCCTAAAATTGTGAATAATAAATTTATGTTCACACTTAATTTACATTCCTCTATTTTTGGTTTTAGGCTAAATCCACTGAAAAAATTGATAAAGGAAAGCGACTAATTAAGGGGCTTACTTGACCTAAAGTGCGGTCACTGTCGAACTTCATAGAAAAGAAAGAGAAGCGCGATGTCACAACGCTGGTAATTTGAAGAAAAAATTTGAATTACAATTCAAAATCTGATCAGATAGACGGATTTCAAGACCATGGAGGAGAGTATGGACGAGATCCACAAATAGCAAGTTATGCTCTAGTGTTCATGATTTTATGTATAAGGAAAAGAATTAAACAGCCTGTGGCATATTATTTGTCAGGAGATCATGTCACTGCAGACAGATTAATGATTTTGATCAAAAAGGTACATTATTGTATTGGAATTATTTACACTTATTTACTGTTTAGTTAACTGAAAATCATTTTCTATTTGTGACCCTATAGTATGTTATTTTTATTTTATTTTCTTACTAAACATTATTAATTAACTTAATTTTCTAATTACAGGTTCTCCATGCTTGTTTTGAGGCATGTATCATAATTGCTGCAACTATTTGCGATATGGATGGGGTAAATAGAAGAACACTTTCACAACTAGGGGCATCTGTTGAACAACCACATTTTAGATTTCAGGAACATGAAATTGTTGCTCTACACGATACGTCCCATCTTCTCAAATGTTTTAGAAATTTATTTCTAAAATACAACTTAAAATGCAACACTAATGTTGAGTGCAATGAAAAACAAATTGCAGGTAATAATATCTTTCAATTTTATACTTTTACGCGGAGTAGTACCAGCAGTAATTTCTCATATATATCATATCTCATATTTTTTCTAAAATAAAAGTAGCCTAAGTTACTCCTTATTACATCAGCTATCTGCCAGTGAAAGTCCCGTCAAAATCGGTCCAGCCGTTTCAGAGATTAGCCGTAGCATTTATACATTGAGTAAAAAGTGGTTATTTTAATATTACAAACAGACACTCCAATTTTATTTATTTGTGTAGATTAGTGTTTAGTGTATAAATCAAGGAAAAACTAAAATATTTAGCAATTTCGGTCCACTTTTCTAGATACACCAACTTTATAAATGACTTTGTAATCCCATATAAATATATAGGATTACAAAGTTACATTTGCAGTGAATGAATCAGTGTACCTGTATATGTATAATATAATGGAATAATAGGTGTAGATAGGTACCTAGATATAATTATTTATTGACTTGACAATCGCACTAAAAAACCTAATTTAATATAATATGTATTACTTGTGAGATACATTGTGTTTTCATGCGATGGCCAAGCAATCTATTTATTTAAAACATAAAATATTTTTAATCTTGATATGGTCACTATAAGATGTTGTTAGGATAGCTAATTACGTAATAACTTAAGACAGATGGACCCTTAAGTAGGGACTGAATAAATTAAACGACTTGGTATTACATGGGTCTCACAACTTTTTACGGTAGAAGAACTGAGTTGCGAGACTTGTTTTTTTTTACAAGTTATGGTTTTAATGGCATTATTTTGACTTGTAACAATGTAAAAGAAAAATTGTAAATCGATTTTGACCCACTGCTAATTATCGTATCTGCTGTATTATGATGATCAATATATACGTCTTTTTCAGATATCGCGACGTGGAATCACATTGCAGATTTTTTTGAATTGGATAACAACAACCCATTTTTCGTGTTTGCCTGCCCCTAACGAAGAGCCACTTAAATCCGAATAATAGACAAGAAATGTAAGTACAATATTAGCCCCGCAAGTTTTGAGCCATTCCAGTGTCTGCTGGAATGTATGCAAAAATTATCGAAGGTGTGTTGATATCATAATAATGATGTTAAAAAAACATCCATGAACTTAAGAATCAGCATGATTATGCGAGTATGTGTCTAATTACTCATTGAAAGAAGGTCGTAAGTCAAACTAAACGTCAAGCCTATGACCTTTGGGTCGGTACTGTACTACCATCTGGACCCATTTTCTTTTTTCAAATACAATCTTTTATTGCAATTAAAATGTTCATTGTTCTTAAAAACTGTTTTACGTTATTTTTAAATAACTAAAATAGTATTTATTTTTACAGGAGAGCTGCCAACAGAAGCACTTGCTACAGTCAACCTGCTAAACAAAATCAACCGATTGTTTGATAGCCTAAATGCGGACTCTCCAATTTAAAAAAAGGCAAAAATGATTTGAGAAATATTTCAGACTGGAGCCCTCAGTTTGTCCATGGATCAAATGGATGAAAATACCGGGGAGATGCAAGCATGTGCCTATGTTTGTGGTTACATAGTTAGGAGAATGGAATCAAATTGTGAATTGTGTCCAATCTTTAACATCCTCTACGGATACTGTGTGCCATTTGTTTACTATATTTAAAGAATATGATTGAATGTGTAAACAAAAGTGCATCAATCATGTGTGATTATTTAAATAAAAATGCACACATGAGGGATGTTAAAGATTGCATTAAAGAATAGTTGTAAAAAAATATTAATTTAGATTTTCTAGATACATGTAGTGAACTTATAGGGCAAAATGTAACAATTAAAATAGATTCTATATTTTACATAAGCATTAACAGATTCTGTAATTTATTTTCTTTTGTAGGCGAGCCTACAAAAGAAAATAAATATATTAAAACACAAATAATATTTTTTTGACATATCGATACCAGTGGCTTTAGTGTGAGTTTTTTCGACTCACGTTCGATTGCGAGCGCGTTAGAATTTTGTATGGGAAATTAGTGACCACCAGGCGGCGCTATAACTTTTTCCATATAAAATTCTAACGCGCTCGCAATCGAACGTGAGTGAAAAAAACTCACACTAAGGCCACAGAAGTATCAATTAATGTAAGGGACACGTTCACATTTTGACATTAATCATTCAAAGGAAATCTATACGTTAGTTTCAGGTTTTACAGCTTAGCTATCACAGATTTAAATGTAATTTAGAAATACAAAAATAAAACAATTGTTAATATTATTTTTATATTTTCGACTTTTATGTCTGCGTAATTATGATAAATTCAACACATTAACAGTCTATAAAACTTAAGTTTAAAACTTCTAAATAAACAGTCTTACAAACTCTGTACTTAGTAATTGAATGAATGTACTAGAAACGAAAGATCGATTGTGAAAGATGATTAGTACGATGGCAATGAAAGTTGAAATGACGAATAGAAGGGACGGACGGATGTAAGGGAAGAAGATCGAATAAGAGGTGCATGAATTTTGTGAAAGATGATTAGAAGATGGCAGTGAAAGTTAAAATGACGAATAGAAGGGACGAACGGATGTCAGGGAAGAAGATCGAATAAGAAGTGCATGAATTGTGTGAAAGATGACTAGCATGATGGCAGTGAAAGTTGAAATGGGATGGTTCGTTTCCAGTACATTCATTCAATTACTAAGTATAGATTTTGTAAGACTGTTTATTAGAATACTATTACTTTTCAGAAGTTTTAAACTCAAGTTTTATAGACTGTTTAGTAATATTAACAATTGCTTTATTTTTGTATTCCTAAATTTCATTTAAATCTGTGATGGCTAAGCTGTAAAACCTGAAACTAACGTATATATTTGCTTTGAATGATTAATATTGGTTAATACCAACATTAGTCATGATAAGAACTTATTTCCATGGTGTTAAAATGCCATAAATTTTAGTAGATAATCTTATAGTTACATAATTACAACACTAAAAGTCCTTTACAATAGAATTACGTATAACTTTCTATTTCTCTTGCTGCTTACACTACGCTCGACGGTTTACACATAAAATATTAGTAACGTAAACCACAACTAAACATGTTTTTTTAATGTAAGGGACATGCTATATTTTAATCCACTCAAATATAATCGTTTTTTGGTTCTCCTGAAAAACCGTGGTTTGTCCCTTATATTAATTGATACTTCTGGTATCAAATGAGAATCAAATTAATGTAAATATTCAGTATTTTAGCAACGAACTTTTTAATAAAAAACAAAATAAAATAAAGCAAATACGAATTTGATTTCTACTTGTTACGTTTTATGCATATTACAGTAAGGAGCGTAAATAAAGATAGTTTTGTGAGATATTAATGTAAGAGAATAATTCTTAAAAAACTTATCATAAATTAAAGTAAGGAACATGTTATTTAATTAATTGTCTGATTTGAGGTTTAAGTTAATGGACTAAATAATTTAATACGATGACTTACTTTATTTTTCTGAGAAGATAAATGTTAAATAATTTTTTTTTTATCATAAATCGTTTGTCGCAGTCCAAAAATTTGTACTTTATGGGACATTTTTTTAAACCATAGAAAGTTATTAATAATACCATTCGATACAGCGGTGAATCCAATGTTATAATATAACTCAAAATTATACAAAATATTCTCTTACGTTAATTGGTACTTCATCTATAAACTATGTTAGCCTAACTATTTCTGTCTAAAAAACAATTATAATTCTTGAACCTTAAAATTAAGTTATTCCTACGATGAAATATTTATTATGAATACTTAATTTATAATAAATGTTTATTCTCATTCATACATATTTTACTAGAAAATAATCAATCGGCCAGAAAAGTTCTCTATAGTTCTAAATAATAATCTTAATTTTAAAAGACCAAAAACAGGAAGAATCACAGGATGTAGAGATCGTTTAATTTACACTTAGGTACTGCACATACACTGATAAAAATTTCCAGTATAAACTGACACCTCATTGTACGAAAATTCTATACAATTCGAGATCACCTTATACTGGAAATTATAGCTTCATAATTATGTAGCCTTGTGTACCATTTACAAACAATTGGCGTGTAATGTATGATTGTGTCTTATTGATTATGGTTTCCTTCATAAATAAAGTTGTATACGTTAAACTGTGCTTTTATTTAATTCTGTTTTAGAACTTCAAGTAACATGATAAGCACGTTCTAAATAAATTACTGATTCCTATTATTATCAAAAACTCGTTAATAATATGAATTAGTAATTTGTTTTAGAGCGAGCTCTTCCTGATAAACTACAAATTCAAATCACCAAAGAACACTCACACAAACACAACAACCATACACACGCATGCATACACACATGCACACTTTCAAATTTCGCGCCATGTCTAAGTTGCCAAAGGGGCCCACAAGCGACGCTAGTTGTCTTACTTTTAGACCAACATTTTTGTATGAACATGACGTTCTTCTCCGCTAGGAGTATAGTGTTCTGTGGTTCTGCGTGTTGTCGTGTCCAGTGCAGTTGCAGTGTGACCAGATTAAATTGAAAAAAAAACATCAATGTTCGCGGGGACGATCGCTACGGTGTTACCATAGCTTTTTATCCAAAATATAATTACTTCCGCCAATATACCTACAAAAATACTAAATTACTGATGCTCGGAAAAGTCGATGAAATATACCGAAAACGTATTAAAATACTGAATTTGGTCACACTGGTCCAGTATTTGCCCGCGCGCTGCCCGCGCCGAGCAGCCCGCGCTGCTCACCGCGCCCGCGTGCCCACTATGGACACTTCCATGGAAGTTCATACGCTTGAGTTCGCCGCGCCGCGCCCGCGCCCCAGTGTGGCCAAGCGTTTAGAATAGTGGTGCGATCGATGTAAAACTTGTAAGCTCCTTACACACGGCGTTGAACAGTACAATATCTGTACAAATAAATTAAAATTGAAGTGTCTGTGACAAATTATTATTATTATTTTTTTTTTTGTTACAAGTAGGTACTGACTTATAACAAAAAAATATTGTCTGTCTCATCCGGCTTATCTCCGAAACGGCTGGACCGATTTTGACGACAGTTTCAATGGCATCTATAAGGGGTAACTTAGGCTGCTTTTATTTTAGAAATAGAATTAGGGTTCCGCGTAAAAAAATTAAAATCCATGAAATCCAATTTGTTTACAGACATGCACGCGAACGAAGTCAAGGGCACAGCTAGTTTCACAATATAATTTTGGGATCATAATTATCCCATCCCACTGGTTCATACGGTTAAAAAACAAAAGTATGACACTGCCAATTATCGTCGTGTGATCCATTTTTTTACCATAAAATATCACAGAGCAACGGCAGCGCCGTGTGACCAGCCGCTGTAAATCTAATCTAATCTAATCTAATACTTTTTACATAAGAAAGTGTCAGAGATGTTTAATGTGTGAACATCATAAACATTATAAAATTTTAACAATAATATCTAACAATACAATATAACCAATTTATATATTAAAGCTAGAATTGTCGGAAACAAAAAAAAAAGCACAGAAAACTTTGGCATAATTTTGTAAAACTGAATATATCAAGATGTGTCGTAATCAAAGTGGAGGCACTATTTGAAGCATTTTTTTTTGTGTTCTTATTTTAATATCTAATGGACGCGCTCTTGGCTTGTATAGATTACATTCTAGGCGTTAAATAGTTGAGTATACTTCGCATTAAATCGTTAACTGTGACCTTAGAAGCTCAACTAAATCACATTGTATTCATAACAATATTGTACCTAGTAGAATAACATATTGCTATCTAACCCTTAAGCCCTCGTACCCACGGGCTATTTTATATCGCGCACTGAATTTTCCACGCACTGCTTAGCGCCGAGAGTTGAAAATCCAACATAGTGTTTTTTTGCCGCGCTAGGATGCTCTCGGTTGGATTTTCAATGCTCGGCTCAACTCCGAGAGTTGAAAATCCAACAAAGTGTTTTTTTGCCGCGCTAGGATGCTCTTGTCTGTGCGGTGCCGGACTTCAAAGAATAGCGACTAAGGGGCGTACCGGAGAATGGGCAGCAGCGTTCTCTATGCATTCCACCACCATACCATACTGCGATCGCCAACCCGCCTGCCAAGCGTGGCGATTATGGCAAACCCCCCCTTTTGGTGGAGGCCTATGTCCAGCAGTGGACGTCTTTCGGCTGAAATGATGATGATGATGCTAGGATGCTCTCGGTTGGATTTTCAATGCTCGGCTCAACTCCGAGAGTTGAAAATCCAACATAGTGTTTTTTTGCCGCGCTAGGATGCTCTCGGTTGAATTTTCAATGCTCGGCTCAACTCCGAGAGTTGAAAATCCAACATAGTGTTTTTTTGCCGCGCTAGGATGCTCTCGGTTGGATTTTCAATGCTCGGCTCAACTCCGAGAGTTGAAAATCCAACATAGTGTTTTTTTGCCGCGCTAGGATGCTCTCGGTTGGATTTTCAATGCTCGGCTCAACTCCGAGAGTTGAAAATCCAGTGCGCCATAAAACAAATCGCCCGTGCGTACCTGGGCTAACAGACAGTCACTTCAAGTCTGTGTCTTAAGTTAAAATGTAATTTACTGAGAAAGGAAATGCCTAGGCATTTTGAATACATACTAAGATTTACAAATACGGGAAATTAATAAGAAACTAGTAGGGATGATCTAGCCTCATTAGCAAAATAAACAGTTATTGCTTGTTCTAGTCACTGGGATGTGATGTATTATTAACGCAATACAAAACTATAAAATCTCTTGTAGTCAGACGACTAACTGAGCTTCTGAATCGCGTTCAACCGCTGTTTGTATGTGTGTCACTTTTTAGAACCTGACACACTTTTGACAACACACTCGACGCGTCTGCACGCGTTTTCATTTGCTACATTTGATTACGCGAAGAAATGTGGCCAATGACCACGCGATGTTTAAATTTGCGTCAGGTATTTGTGCACTGAGTCCGTAGGGGAGGAATACGAATCAGTTCAGTGCACAAACGCGTTTCCAGTTCTTCGGTCCCTCGTTCGAGTGGCGTACTCCGTCCGTACCGAGCTCGACACAGTGCGCACTGTGTCACTAACTCGCGCCGACCTGCAGCACGTTGAAGCAGATCTCGCACACGCGCTGCGGCTTGTTCATGCCGAACTTGAGGATCGGCACGTCTTGACTCGAGCATTTGTTGCACAGCATGCGGCCGCAGTGGCGACTGGGGAAAATATGATTCATTTAAATTACATAAGAAAACTGTTTCCTAAATGTTTATGATCAAATAATCACTCATACACCCTTGTATAGATGTTATGGGACAAAATGTTTACATTGTTTTGATAGTAGTAGATTGTTGTATCTAGCGCAAAGTGAGTTATTAATGCACGAGTGTTATGTTGGTGCCCGAGCGCACGCGAGTGCACTAAATTAACACGAGTGCATTAATTACTCACTTTAGTAAGATGCGGAATCTACTTTTCTTTCAAGTACCAATCTACCTACCGTGATAAAATATACATACCTACTCAAAACAAAAAATCAAGTTAATGAAAACAAAGTTTTCATAAGCTTTTAAATAGTTATCCCGCGACTTTTGCGGAAAAAGGTTATTAAATTAACAATTTCATTTGCAGCTGTTTTATATTTTCTGGAGTTGAATTCATATCGCTATCGCTGTCTATTTCCATGGTTTTAAACTTTTCTTGCTAAATATGAAGTATCAAAGTTTTACAATGGGGAACCGATCACTTTTCAGAATAAGTTTTGTTCGAATTTCATTTTACCGAAAACTATTGACCGACGTCTTGTTTGCTATATGCATTATTTGACATATTTTTAGATCATCGAAGTATCATGTGTCATTTACAAAACAATTTTTTGCTATTGTTTCATTTGCCATATGATTTATTTGCCATATTTTCACCACACCGAAACAACATTTTACGGGATATTATTAATTGGTCACAAATATATAGCCGGTTACTTGGGATCCTGCCGTTTTGCCTAAAAGATTTATTTTAGCAACCTTTTTTATACCAGTGCAATATTTGGAATGATTTTAGTACGCACATTTTCATTTGATCAAATTTTCACTCGGCAGAATTATACCAAGAATAATTCTCATCAAGGCCTTTCATTTGATTTATTACAGCAAACAGTCTTTCTACAATAAACATTTAGTCAAATGATTTGTTATGAAAAAAAATATATAGACTAATTACATGGTTTATTTATATTAATTACATGGTTTAACTTAGATACATAATTACTTTTTTAATTACATTGCACGTGGTTGCGGTCGGTCGATTGGCGACGTAGCTTCGTAGGATGCAAGAGCGAGCGAAGGGCACACCGAGGTTCGGTTTTGTTAGGTTACTTTAACTAATAATAGATAGATTACTCTTTTATCTCCAAATGGTAGCCATTTTTTATTCGAAAATGTTGGTTTATAATATAGTAAAAAATAATTTCCGTTGCCTCTTCACACAAAATCGACGATATCGTGCTGTCTTTAGGATCATTTTTCTTCTATTTAATAACATAAACATATTTATTTTAAAATATTTTATGTAAGCAGACATGTTCAACTCAAAAAGGTAGCCAAAAGAACTATCAAAATGTTAAAAATAAGCTCAGAAAAAAATAAAAATCGGAGTCTATTTTTTCACATATTTAGCTGTAATACGTGAATCTTATTGGATTGAAATAAGGGTTATTTTACTGGTCACTGTCTCGGTTTATTGCACAAAAATTTGTAATGAAATTTTAGTCTGCGCTCGGCCGCCGTTGTGAGTGGACTCTGTGTCGGTTGTAAGCAGCAGCTTGTGCTAAAAGAAGATCGCTGTACGGATACAAAATATTTGACATACAAAACTTGATACTTCACGCATTCTGTATGTACCTATTACCCAAGGAAAGATTTGATTCACAGTCTTATAATTTTTAGAAGTAAGTAGGGTTTATAAATTCATATTTCGTTTCGGACTTGCTGGAGTGACCTGTACAGCAGGTGTACTTCGAAGACTGCTACTGGAACTAACGGCCGAGCTGAGGAGTTATTCCGGTCTGATCCCCTCCTGGATCATCATCTGTTTTAATCGATGTCTTATCCACATTATGTAAGTTTGCTCTTTATGACAAGTAAGTACAGTCAAAAGAAATTAAAAGTTTCATGATTTACGAAATTAAATAAAGATTCTTTTTTTAAATGTCTCATGCGTGCTCGATGGGATTTGAGGCCACGGCAATACAAATGTTTTCTCCAAGTACTCTCTGGTGCCCCGAGCTGTGTGCGAACGCGCATGTTTCATCATGGGTGGCGATTTCGTGGGTTTCGAGGGTGCTGAACCCGATGATGAGGTCAGAATGAAAATCCAAGATGGCGGATGTGAAAAATGTTACAATATTTCATGATGGGTGTCAATTTCGTGGTTTTCGAGGGTGCTGAAACCGATGGTGAGGTCAAAATGAGAATCCAAGATGGCGGATGTGAAAAATGTTACAATATTTCATGATGGGTGTCAATTTCGTGGTTTTCGAGGGTGCTGAAACCGATGGTGAGGTCAAAATGAGAATCCAAGATGGCGGATGTGAAAAATGTTACAATTTTTCATAATGGGTGTCAATTTCGTGGTTTTCGAGGGTGCTGAAACCGACGGTGGGGTCAAAATAAAAATCCAAGATGGCGGATGTGAAAAATGTTACAATTTTTCATGATGGGTGTCAATTTCGTGGTTTTCGAGGGTGCTGAAACCGATGGTTGGGTCAAAATAAAAATCCAAGATGGCGGATGTGAAAAATTTTATAATTTTTCATGATGGGTGTCAATTTCGTGGTTTTCGAGGGTGCTGAAACCGATGGTGGGGTCAAAATAAAAATCCAAGATGGCCGATGTGAAAAATGTTAAAATTTTTCATGATGGGTGTCAATTTCGTGGTTTTCGAGGGTGCTGAAACCGACGGTGGGGTCAAAATAAAAATCCAAGATGGCGGATGTGACAAATGTTACAATTTTTCATGATGGGTGTCAATTTCGTGGTTTTCGAGGGTGCTGAAACCGACGGTGGGGTCAAAATGAAAATCCAAGATGGCGGATGTGAAAAATGTTACAATTTTTCATGATGGGTGTCAATTTCGTGGTTTTCGAGGGTGCTGAAACCGACGGTGGAGTCAAAATGAAAATCCAAGATGGCGGATGTGAAAAATGTTACAATTTTTCATGATGGGTGTCAATTTCGTGGTTTTTGAGGGTGCTGAAACCGATGGTGGGGTCAAAATAAAAATCCAAGATGGCGGATGTGAAAAATGTTACAATTTTTAATGATGGGTGTCAATTACGTGATTTTTCACATCTGCCATCTGTAAAATTATTAAAAAGGGTTCAAACCGGGTGCGGTGATTTGACAAAGACGAAAATGTGGAGTCGTTGTTCCTCAATACTGTTAGTATTGAGGAACAACACGTACACGTATCCGTTATAATAAGAAATTACGAACTTATGTATTTCAATAAACCCTGTACTTATTTTTGTTGCTGACGATCCTTCAGGATCAAAAACAAGAAAATGCGGTTCAAACCGGTATGAGAAAGTTTTTAGTGGATAAGACAGAGATTAAAACAGAAGACGATCTAGGAGGGGATCGAGGCGGGAGGGGGGGTTCAGGGGATCAGAACGGAATAATTCGAGCTGAGTCAGGTGTGCCGAGTATGGGCTCGTTTTCTTAGTTATGTTGAGATTTTACCTCCGGACTTGATGGAGTGACCTGCAGGTGTACTTCGAAGACTCCTACTGGAACTAACAGCCGAGCTGAGCTAGGTGTGCCGAGTATGGGCTCGTTTTCTTAGTTATGTTGAGACCTTACCTCCGGACTTGATGGAGTGACCTGCAGGTGTACTCCGAAGACTGCTACTGGAACTAATAGCCGAGCTGAGCTAGGTGTGCCGTGTATGGGCTCGTTTTCTTAGTTATGTTGAGACCTTAACTCCGGGCTTGATGGAGTGACCTGCAGGTGTACTCCGAAGACTGCTACTGGAACTAACAGCCGAGCTGATCTAGGTGTGCCGAGTATGGGCTCGTTTTCTGAGTTATGTTGAGACCTTACCTCCGGACTTGATGGAGTGACCTGCAGGTGTACTTCGAAGACTGCTACTGGAACTAATAGCCGAGCTGAGCTAGGTGTGCCAAGTTTAGGCTTCTTTTGTTAGTTTTGTTGAGACCTTAAGAATAGGTAGGCAGGCACTAGGCCGGGTCTAGTCTAGGCAGATGCGGTCACTAATCGGAAACATAAAACAAAAGTATCTAAAAAAAAAAGATTACAGCCGCCATCTTGGATTTTCATTTTGACTTTGTTTTCGGCTCCAGCACCCTCGAAAACTATGAAAACGACACTCATGATAAAAAATAAAAAATAAATTACAGCCGCCATCTTGGATTTTCATTTTGACCTCACTATCTGCTTTAGCACCCTTGAAAACCATAAAAACGACACCCATGATAAAAATAAAAAATAAATTACAGCCGCCATCTTAGATTTTCATTTTGACCTAATTATTGGCTCCAGCACCCTCGAAAACCATGAAAACGACACCCATAATGAAAAATATAAAAAAAAAATACAGCCGCCATCTTGGATTTTCATTTTGACCTCACTATCGGCTTTAGCGCCCTTGAAAACCATAAAAACGACCTCCCATGATAAAAAAATTAAAGCCGCCATCTTGGATTTTCATTTGGACATCACTATCGGTTTTAGCACCCTTGAAAACCATAAAAACGACACCCATGATGAAAAATTAAAAAAAAACTACAACCGCCATCTTGGATTTTCATTTTTATCTCACTATCGGCGATCTCAATATCCGTCACTTTGCACGGCCAAAAATGTAATTGACAGGCTTATGGTGATTTATCGAGGTAGCCACTGCTAATATGCCTTTATGCAATGCACGACACTGCTTAGTACGTTATCCTAATTGCGTAACACACTTTTTTTTTTTTTTTTTTTTTTTGTGGATGGGTAATCATCAAATGACTCCTCCCGCTCTGGGTGGAGCGGAAGGGAGTGTCAGACTCTTACTGACTAAAACCCACCCGTGTTCCTTCCTTAGCCCTTTATGTTCCGGGCCAGCGGTAACCCTTTCGGACAATCCCGCTGACCCGGCAGGCTTCGGCCCTAAGGGGCCCCTCCTCGATGCTGACATCTCTTTGAGGCGCGCGTGGAACACGTACGCGCCGTCCGGCACGGGCCTGGTCCTGATCGGGCGGTGAGCTACCCATTACTCTCCGCCCGCAGGCCCGCGCCTACGGTGGCCGGGAGTCGTCACGCGGCTCCCGACGCCCGGAGCGTCTCCCGCGGCGGCTGGGACGGGAGGCTCTCTCCCTGAGCCGTTCCGCCACCTCCTTCGCTAGCATGACTGCTTCGCAGAAGGAGGTGACTGCCTCCCACTCCCTCTCGCCCCGGACCATGGCTTGCACCAGGGCCGGACGCGAGAGGTCGCCGTCGCTGCCAATCGCCTCTACGAGGACACGGCGGTGCTCCGCCCAAGCGGGGCAGACCTCCACCGTGTGCTCCACCGTGTCCTCTGGGCGATCCTGGCAATGGTGACACCCGGGCGTTTCCTCCCGCCTGATGATGTGCAGGAACCTCCCGAAGCTTCCGTGTCCGGTGAGGACCTGCGTCAGGCGAAAGGTGAGGGCGCCGTGGCGCCTCTCTAGCCACTCCTCAAAGAGGGGTCTTATCGCCGCTATCGCGGTGTGCCCTGCGCTGGGTTGCGACAGTCGCTCTTTCCATGCCGCCATGAGATCGCGCCGGAGATCCGTCCGCTCCGCAGCGATTTGCTGCGGAAGCGGATCCTCCCCCCGGCGTAGTGCGTAGTGTATCAGGGTGATTTACTAATCATGTGGGTGATTTGGCAAATTAATTAATTAATGACATTATCTAAGGGTATAAAGGCAAAATGTCATATAGTTGTGATTATTAATTTGCTAGTTATCTTTAGTCAACAACAACTGGAATGGCTAACGTAACAATGTTGAAGAAAATCGAGCACCGCGCTGTTATTAAATTCCTTACCAAACAAGGAAAAAGTCCGCAGGCGCGTACGGAGAGTCCGCAGGGCGCCTGCGTAACACACTTGGAATGGCAATCCATTCCGATTTGACAGTTCAACAATATCCATTGCGTTGTTTTTGTTTTACGATTTTTTTAACTATTTATGAAGCAACTAGCTGTGCCCCGCGATTTCACCCGCATAAGTTTCGATCCCGTGGGAATATTGGATAAAAAGTAGCCTATATGTGTCAGCTACCTCTATACAAAATTTTATCAAATTTGGTGAAGCCGTTTGAGCGTGAAGAACAAACATATAAACATACACACACACTCACAAACTTTCGCCTTTATAATATTAGCGTGATGAATATTGTAGCATTTGTACTGTTTGCCTTTTAGGGTGTGTGCCAAATAGACGTATTTTCTTTCTAGTTTTCGAGAACCTACTTGCATTTGATACCATAGCAAGTTTATTATATAAAATACGAAATAAACCGAATAAAACAAGCTTGTTTTATATTTGTGTTCAATAAGCTCGTCCGCAAATTGTTAATACATAGGTACTTTGGCAACTTGTACTTGTTTAATCACTGTCCAGTGAAATTAAGTAAATAGCATTCTACTTATATGAACACTTCACATTACCTACAAACTGTTTGAAAACAAATCACCGTAAACTTAAAAAAAATACATGGCAAAAATAAAATAAAATTAGGCTCAAGTATCAAGTCGTGTCAGTTTACTCATAATTTCACCGCTTCGCGCATGTCGCTGTGTGTGTGAGCCGTGCACGTGTAGTAGTAAGACTCAATACCTAAAATTGAAGCGCGTCAATTCGTAAACGCGTCCTTAAACCTTTTTTACAAAAATAGGAGCCCCGCGAAGCGGGGTACCGTCGACATTATCGTCGCAGCGCTGCTGGAGCCGTGACTGAAACAATGCTTGCTGCATGATGCATGCCTGATTGCATGTTGCATGCTTGTTTGCACGCTGCATGCTTGCTTGCCAGCTGCATGCTTGTTTGCATACTGCCATATGCCTGCTTGCATGCTGCATGCCTGCTTGCACGCTGCATGCCTGCTTACACGCTCCATGCCTTCTTGCATGCTGCATGCCTGCTTCCATACCGCATGCTTGAAGCAAGCATCCTTGTTTGCATGCTGATAGATGAAGTAGGGTGCACAAACTTTTTAGGCGTTTGGTGAAAATAAAACATGGTAATTAAAACAGTGGTATAATGAATGTTCGGAAACACATAATACTTAGAACAAACGTTATTTCGGGTAAGTGTAACTTCGGTAAAAAGTTTTTCGATCAAATGAAACGTCGGAGTAACGAAAAAAAACGAATTGATAATAGGCCAACTGAGACAGTGGCAGACGTGACTTCGATGAAGTAAAAAAAAACGAAACGAAAATAGTTGAAAAGTTTTAGGTGAAATGAAATTCGGTCAAATATTTTTAGTACTTATGATAGGTAACCTTTACTGGGAGACATTAAATCTCTCTGGTAAAATATATCAAAATAAAAAACAGTGCATTAATGAAAAACTGTGCGACCATTAGATTTCATACAACATTTCTGCACTGTTTTGGTTCTAAGCAAAAAATACGTCCTTTGTGATCGGTTTTGTAGTAATTAATGATAACATTACTACGTAGTTGAAAGAAATAGTAGATTATGCACCGAGGGGCTAAAGTTGTGTCTTATGTCACGGGCGTTATATTGAATCTCGAGCGCAATGAAGGATTCGGGATTTAACTCCCAAGCGCAGCGAGGGAGTTAAGAGTTTAACTCACGAGCGAAGCGAGGGAGTTAATACAAGAATCCTGAATGCAGCGAGGGATTCAAGCTAGCCCAAGGCAAAGACACCTTTAGCCCAGAGGAGAATACTCTACTTTTTACACCTACTGTGAGAAAATAATAGCCATAGTACGAAAATTCGCGCCTTTATTGCGTCTACCAATAAGTAGCCAAGACACGATCAATTCGATTTTCAAAAAAAAAGTCTCTTCTACGGTTTTGTCGTGTGTGTCTATTGATATCACTCTCATGGAAGTGGCGTTTGTGTAAACTAAGCTTTATACAGGGCTGGTAGAATGGTTTTGGATGATTGGCTGTATGCATTTTGAATTTAGAACGTCATTGGAGACGCTCGTGAAAATAGAGTATTTTTGATAAAATGTGATAAATCGACTGTAGTATAGATAGGTTTTATTATTTATTTATTTATTCACAAAATCCACAGCAATCCTAGCGCAGTTTACTTAAAATAAATTAACTAATGTTACAGCCAATTACTAATACGGTATTACGGCGCGGTACGGTATTTGTTATTATTAATGCCAGTTTTAATGTTATTCCATTCCTTTTAAAAAATGGTTCGTAGTTATCTAATTATTCTTACAACATTATGTCTTCGAAAACATGGCAACGATATGAAGAAGCAGTCGTTATGATTTTGTAGTAAATCGAGAATATCATCCACGCGTAGTAAGGGTTTCGTGAATAGCTTTCCTCTTTCTGGCACCAAAGGGTGTTTGTTAGTACTATACTGCCAATTTAGCTGAGCATGTGAGATTCCAAATTCAAATCACATTATTGACCAGCGGGTCATAATGAAATCCAGTACAACATTATTGACCGGCTGTGCCCCCGGCCACTAATGACTCACTTTAGGTTAAGGTTGCTTGACATATAATTTGACATTTTCGAGCAGGTGGTGTGAAAAATAAATTGTGTACTATGTTTTGTACCTGTATGGTGGATACAATATTAAGGAACAATGGTTGTAGACATTAAACTGGTTCCTTGTCCGTATTTGTATATTTTTGGTGCTGACTGGTGATACCCACTAACAACGGGTATAAAAGACCCTTTATCAAGTCACAGATATAATCTTCCATCATTATGACGTCATCTAGCTGAAACAAACGTGTACTTGTGTAGCCGTACCAGTGGTGTTTTCTCATGGTGAGCGTGAACTTGGTGCCGCACTCTTGGCACAGGTCGGACTCCGCCCACGGCGCCTCCGCAGGCAGGACGTCCAGCAGACGATGCAGTAATTGTTTCGTTGCGACCTGAAGAAGAACATCTCACTGTCAATAATTGAATGTTCGGAAAGACAATTCACGAACTGATAACAATGATTTATTGCACTTTTTTGGATGGCTTTGTGGCGGCATCCACATTGCCACATGCGAATTACGCATCACGGAAAATCCGTCATCGCGCAACTAGCATAATATATATGTTCAACATCTCGACATCAATCGTCGGGCAGTTGCCCACCTGACAACACCCGCCTGGTCAAGGATCTTCCCTTTACTATGGAGGTTGAGTGAACTTTTCACCCTGTTCCTCATACTAAATTCTAATAAAGAATGATTAAATTCGAAAACAAACAGAATTAGTGTAATTCTCTGGCAGATTAAAAAAATAACAACTTAACAGTAATACCAGCCTATTACTGTACCACAGCAGGGCAAAGGCCATAAACAGAAAAAAAAGGTCTTATACATAAAAGGCATGTTACTTACTTGATAATTAAATATAGATATTCCGTCTTTATTCTCTTGAGCGAGACACGCGCCGGCCTTCACTAGTACCCGGCACATCGCGCCCTGACCGTTCATGTAGGCTAGTAGGAGCGGAGTGTTACCCTACGAAAAGAGTAAAGAAAAAAGGTAAAATCAAATGAATCTCGATGATATACCTAGGTAACGCAAGAGCAACTACTTCGCGTGCCCAGTTTATGTACAAAAATCGTAAGCCGCCACTTTCGCGCTCAGTCCTGTGTACTGCTGGCTGGGTGAGCGTGAGCGCTGGCGCTAGGCCCCGGTTGGGCGAGACGGGTGCCGCATGCGGCGGCGTCTTTGAATCGATTTCATTTTCCCATCACTAAATAGTGCTTGTGACATCATAGTAGGAAGTCAAAAAATGGCACGCTTGGTTTTCATACAGATCGTGATATTTGCGTTATCTAGGTCTATCTATAACTGTGATGACATAGAATTTAAGCCGAGTGTTCTCTTGATAAACCAGTGAAGCAAACAAAAGCGTATTAAAAAAAATTAGGAGCATGTTTTTGTGTGCTTGAAATGCGAATATTAAAACGAAAAGAAAACCCTTTGGGATATGTAGCGTGAAAAAAGTGTTTATATTATAATATCATAGTCTAAGAAAGTGGAACGGACTTGTGTAAAGTACAAATCGACACTATTTTAAGAGCGTTTACACCGAACGGCATTTCATACAAACTTTCAAGCCCTTGTTTTTCGAAGTGAATGAACCGATTTTAATGAAACTTCTTATGCATAAGCAAGATACAAAGGTCTAAAAAGTTAGTAGACAACATTTTCCAAAAATAGTGTTACAGCTAAATTAGACCGATTTTAAACTTTCCATAGAAACAGAGATTTTCAGTTATCTTTTTTTAAATAACACATTTCGAAAATGTTCTCTACTAACTTTTTAGACCTTTGTATCCTGCTTATGCGTATGAAGTTTCATTAAACTCGGTTCATTAATTTCGAAAAACAAGGGCTTGAAAGTTTGTATGAAATGCCATACGGCGTAAACGCTCTTAAGTTATAAAATATTTATCACGTAAACATTTTAGTTATATTATCAGTCTTATAGGCTATATTGTAATTAACTGTTTTAAGAACTTGTCTACCTATTTACAACCACTACATACGCTTCCGTACCGTATCGAACATCAATCAATGTTATCGTAAGAGTCTTCTAAACGCCGCCGTTCATAAGTCCAAAACCCAAAAATTTTGTCTGTATAAATTAAATGGACGACCGCTATTCCCTGCAAGATAAATCAGGTTATCGAAATGTGTCATTTTCGATACGATAGCCTGTCCGATGGTTGTGAATAGCTTTGCTGGTTCTATAATAAAGGATTAAAAAAAAAAAATTGTGTTGCTGGCAACACTGCCTACATTGCGTGTGTAAAATGAGTCCACTGGAAAAAATGATTTCACATGATTTTGTTTACCTTGAATACGGGGCTTAGAATAACGTACCTGTAAGTCAGTCCTATTGATGGGGTAGTCAGGCATAAACTCTAGGAATACTTCGCAAATGGTCGCCGCGTTGTCCTTCTTGCACCAGCATAGCTCGTGCAGTGGATTTCTTCCTGATGAAGTAAAATCATTTTGTATCATCAAATCTCTCTAGCAATAGCAAATTCCAGAAGTATCAAGCAGTTTAAAATTAATTTTGGTTGTGAGGAACCATAGAAATGTAAAAACAGGAGAAGTGACAAGGGGGCGCGTCCACGCGTCATGAGCAACATGGGCCTGTACTAGGCAAATGGCCGTCTCCGCGAACTAGTGCTCTTTCGACCGTGAGAGTGATAAAATATAAAAATGCCGAGTTGTACAGTGGTTTCCTGTAAAAACCGAAGTCAAAATAAAAACTTCGTATCTCATGGAAACACTTACCATATTATGTAAGTAAAAGTATGTTTTACTGTATTTGTCTTTAAAATCATGAAAAACAACAAGTCGTAAAATATTTCTTGCTTGCCGCTGCGATATTTAAAAACAAAAATAACGTAGTAAGCGTTATTTTTGTTTTCAAATATCGCAGGGGCTGTACTCTTTTAGCAGCAAATACATTGCTCCCTAACCACTACCTAACTATGTCGCTAAGTGACTGGACAAGCAATGTAAAAATTACAAAACGATACTTTATTTTTGCAGAGCGGCGCATGGTACCTACAGCCGCTGTGTCTTGCGGCGAGATAGTGATGTAGTTCTGAAGATCCACTAACGTAGGCTATCGACAACAATGTCGATTGCCCAACGAATATATTGTTATTATAGTTAATATTTCAATTTGTCAACCGTTTTAACCGGTTAGAAGACCTGTAAAGACGATGTTTAAATCCGGTTGGAAGACGCTTTTTTTAATTTTTTGGGTGGGAAATCATCAATTGACCCCTCCCGCTCTGGGTGGAGCGGAAGGGAGTGTCAGACTCTTACTAAAACCCACCCGTATTCCTTCTTTAGCCTTTTATGTTCCGGGGTAGCGATAACCCTTTCAGACAATACCGCCGCCCCGGTTGGCTTCGGCCCTAGGCCCTCTCTGTTGCAGACCTTTGAGATGTAAAATAATTTTTTATTTTATTTACTTCAATAATTTTTTAGCTACATTTTATTGATTTGCAATATAATATTTTCTGGAAATATCGTTTATTATTTATTTTATTTTCAGGACCCTAATTTTTTTTAGTACAATAATAAATGGAAGAATCGATAACTTTCCGATTTAGTCAATCACTAGCGTATATGTAAAATAAATGATTTTTGCACAGCACAACGATAGCGACAGATATTTTTGTGTGAGTAAGTTTACGGTGCATGGTAAATGCACGCTGTGTTTGATGAGTTAAGATTTATAATTGATTGTATAGTTCGTTCTGATTTTTGAATTGCAAGTGTGTGCGTGACTTTGTATCTATTGCTTTTACTGAACTACACGTGTAGTAGTGGCGCGGTGCTGGGGCCAACTTAGCGACATCGGGTTCTGAAACATTTTCAATTATCGGGCATATCTCCTTCTTTCATATTTCTGTGTGAGGAACGAAACAGGTGACGAAATGGCGTAAGGAAGGATTATAGTCATCCTCTCAGAAAATACTTCATGCATGAAAGCACTTTCATTTACTTGTTTGCAGCTTAAATTACATGAATACGTAAGTCTTTCGTAAAGGAGAAACCCGTTTCTGGGCCTAACCGTTACACGAATAAGATATGTACCAAAAAAATCGTCTATTTTGCTAAATTAACCCATTTAAATCTTAGCCTCATTTACAATGGCCAAGTGTAGAAAATAATTAGATTTCTATTTTTTTTGTTTTAAACCACCTTTGTAAACCGTTACAACAATAATAATTATTTTGTTAAACGTCACTAACTTCACAAATGCTGGTATATTCTATCAATAGAGCGTACCCTAAGAATATGATCGATTTAGTGGAAATCGATGCTATACAAATAATTAAATAACACTCCATTGTTTTAGTATAAATGACTTTTTAGGTATTAAAAGCAATGTAAAACAATTATATCTGGAAACTAATTGATATTTAACGTAATCGCCATTAAAAAACATTAAAAGAAATAAATAATCGATAAAATCGACTGCACCATGGATTGCACTAGTAAACGGCAAATGTCAATGTCAACGTCTGTCAATTGTCATGGTTGAAATGTCATGTCATTAATGTCATTCGCTATTCGGATTTTTGCGCAAGTCCATGTGTTGTTTTCTGTATTTCTGGGGATTTATTTTTTCATAAGACCTCTAATCGAATACTGGACTCCGAAATTGATTGCACTCTGACTGACCCTTGCTTGAACAATGGACACCGTTACATAACCTGCCACCTGTGCTGACTTTTGCTGGAAAACCGGATCTGATTATTGCTCTTTTTGACGACTGGCATGACGTCATGAACCTGTGCATTAATTGCGGAATAGCAACGGCCCACTACCATACAATAGGAAGGCGAAGATTGGAAGATGAAAATGATTCTTTCAATTGTACAGGAATGGGTCGCGCGTGCCTCAAACGGTTAGTATCCGATATTTCTATCTTCTATCTATATTGTAAGTAATTAATGTATGTAATTATTTAATGTAGTCGAACTAAATAGTGTTATCGCATTTGTTCAGTTGTTTGTTGATAGTTGTACTTTATATAATGATACCAGAATGTGCAGATGTGATGCTTCATATTCGAAGACATGACTGTGACATCACCAATCCGGACTGAACCTGCATGGTTATTGGTTAATTATATTCCCTCTCAGAGAGGACACCTGTGTCCCTGCAGTGGGAATGTAATAAGGCCGCTTATGTTTACCCAAATGTGCCACTCGGATGTTTATTTCTAAATGCTAAACCTAATAGTCAAATGATAAATGTTTGCTTCAGGTAAATGAAAATGACTTTAATCTGCCAAGCTTGCTGGAATCATGCCAATGCTGTATCTCTTGGTGGAAATATACCAGAAGGGAGTGAACAGACACCTACAGGACACCAAGTGTGTATTCACTGTGGGCGTTCTCTTCTGAGAAGAGTTCATTGCCATCAACTTACGACTACTGGTACAGTGCAAGAACACAGAATACACGAAGTTATGAGAGGATGATGGATCCTACCATGCATGGTTAATATAATAGTTTTTTTCATGCTTTTTTAATAACATTTTTTAAGTTTAGTTTAGATAACAAGGGCATTCAAAAGTTTTATTTGGTATGCTAAAACATTTAAGTGAATTAGAACAGTGTGATAATGTTTAAGCTAACTCAGGCTTACTAACCTACATCAGGATTTCTTTAGATCATTCTTTTTCAAAGTGGGCAATAACACACCACACATCTCTGGTGTAAAGGCACCCTTTAATGTGGATATATTATTTTCAGGTGGGTGCTTCAAGTGTAGTCTGTCACTCTTGTTGGGTGCAAGCAAATAGAGCATGACCATGATCTACAGCAAGAGCTGTCAATATCGGACTCAAACTTAAGAGGAAGAATAAAGTCGAGGCATATTAGTAATAGGATGTATTTCGTTTATACATTAGTCGACAGCTGACAGCTCTCTAAGTGGAAGGGATGCTATAACCGATCCTGTATCGTTAGCAAAAGAACGGTTGGATGCTGTGCCCACACCATGAGCATAGTATGGTATCTTGGTTAGGCACGGCACCAGGGTAGGTAGTCAATTGCCTCCTGCACAATTTCTGGATGCCTACTGTGTTATTATATTATGATAATCCTAATGAAGAAAGTAATTAATAAAACCATCACAATTACCTGTTTTTTTTATTTTAATATATTATTGCAATCTCAGATTACTTACCTACTTACTGTAATCTGAGATTGCATCAAATCCCTAAGTACAATATTAACAAATGCAAGCCAGTAGTGACGTAAGTGGGCCTTGTATAATAAACATAGTTTTCTGCTGAGGTATTCAGTACCGCTACAAGAACGATCAGATAAATCGGAAGTCATCCCCTAAGCGCTTTTTATATAAGTACCTAAAACCTCATCGTGATAGGCGGCAGGTGCTGCAGCACAGCACATGTGCGTTCCAGATTTACGTAGGAAACGAAAGTCTCAAAAATATCATTGTTTAACTAGGCACTAAAAATAACCTAAAAGTGTACATTGTTGTCTGATTTTACCAATTTGGCCATTGCTGGGAGACGTGAAAATTGGGCTCGTGAAACCTTCCTAAATGCTCTAATTTATGACCAAATTCCAGCCCTGTAACGCCAGGCCCAAGTTTCTATGGAGTTTGGGTTTCTCCTTTGGTACATCGAATTTTAGAAAAAAATAAATGTGTGACAGGCTCTTTGCAAAAAAAACTGATGTGTTATTAGTATTAGTTATTAGCGCCCAAGTAATTTAATGTAATGTAAGTTAGCTGCCTTTGAGGTTGGATCACCGATCACACAATGACATGCAAGCTACAGTGGATTCCACGTATACTGTTAAACCAGAAAAGGTATGCGCTTCGGTAATATTCGTGTTTCCGAATTAGCACCAACGTCGCGCCACAGACTAACCTCCCTCCTAACAGAGGCATAGATTCTAAGTTCTGTATTTCCGTACTGTCGCGATTTATAGTAGTGCCGAAGCGCAAGCTTTCTTGGGATATCTGGTCTTTTGTGCAAGTTCCTGGCTTTATGCGTTGTCTTTAGTTTATCATCATCTACCTAGCCTTTTCCCAACTATTTTGGGATCGGCTTACAGTCTCACCGGATGCAGCTGAATACCAGTATTTTACATGGAGCGACTGCCTATCTGACCTCCACAACCCAGTTACTGGGTAATACGATACCCCTTGGTAAGACTGGTTGTCAGACTTTCGGGCTTCTAACTAACCGTAGCGACCGTTAAAGATCCACGAATGACAGCCGGGACCGACGGTTTAACTCACTTTCCGAGGCTCGGATGTCTTAGTCTATCAGTAGTTACCTTTAAGGTTGGTAGCGGCGGCATCTATGTCCGTGTCGGCCAGCAGTGCGCGCGCGGCGGCGGCGTGCCCCTCGCGCGCCGCCACGTGCAGCGCGTTGTCCCCGGCCGCGTCCACGGCGCCGTACTCCGCGCCGCCCGACACCAGCGCCGACACGATGGGCTCGTGGCCTGCGCCCGCGGCCACGTGGAGTGCTGTGCGTCTATGGATACCAAATAAATATTTAGACGTTGAGCAGAAAAATGAAAAAAACATTTGACATCCAAAAAGTCCGTCTTTCAATAAATATATAGAAAAAGTTTTTGCGATTTGTGGCTTTTCTAGCACTCTCACCTCGGCTTGACTAAAATAATATATTAATCATTATAAGAAACAGCACAGATTGGCATACTAAAAATAAAATTTAACTGTTGACTTTTTTCTAGAGGACTGTAAGGTCACCTGCAAAAGTGCATGCTATTTTCCTGTGAATGTTTAAGTTCAAGTTTTCTAAAATAAACTAGATAGCGTTGGTTTCTTCACAACTGTGACTAATTTACGAAACGTAAGTAAGCAGTTGGGAAGAAACGTATTGAGAAAGGAGTTACACAGCTAATATATTTATCTAACTATTACATTATATTTGCTAGCATATGAAAAAATAATAAAAGAAACCGATAGGAACAACGACCATACAGCCCTTAGACGCCTAATGCTTGATCTAACGCACCATAACAATTCTGTCAACTAGCAGAGGTATGAGGAAGCGGGGTTCTGCGGTCTGATTGGCCCTACCAAGGTCATTACGCCTCACTAGAGATGGGACAGGTTTAAATAAAACACGATGGTATCGATATTTTTGCATAAGTACCCTACCTTTAAACCTTTATTTAATTGTTTTTTTTTTACTTTCCTATTTCTTAATATTATTTTAACATGTACAGATGCCAGCACATCAAGCTACCCGAAACTGTAAAATTTTCCCAAACAATTTTAAGCCTTATATTTTAGTGATAAAGTTGAAAATCTATTGAAGAAATTTGACAGAATGTAGTAGGTTGATGTGCTGGCGTCTGTACTTAATGATAACATGAAATGTAAAAAATTTAAACAAAATAACAAAATTTCGTATTTATTTAAAAACAAATTACGTTTTAAAAGAGTAACGCGGACTTTCTTGCCCATTCTTCTCCATGCGAAAATACCTTTTGGAAGATTAAAAGATCTTCAAATTTCGTATAAATAGTAGGTATAGGTTTTTACTTTATCGATAATTTGTGTCATAGTATTTGGTGTATCACTAGTTATGTTTACCAAATAATAGAGGAAAAGAGACAGCTAAAAAATTACATTCAGAAGAAAGGGACGCAAACATAAAAGACATCAACGAGAGTCATTGCACCTTTTTTCACCTACAACTATGACCAGTATAAGATGAACTCCGGTAAACAATATCAGAAAATAATTCTAATTAGGATTATGTAACTATTAACTTACCGATGAAATGTTATGCCATCTTTCCGGAAACTCGAAGTTTGTCTATTGTAACCACCCATGTATTGTGCAAGGGACCATTATAATAATTTATTTTCACCAATTTTTATTGACTTACGCGGAAGTGTTTACGGCTCACAGAAGTGGTCGAAACTGAATCGAAATTCTTGAGTGGTGACCTATATCAGATCTATAAGTCTGATGTGTTGACAGACATCGGTCGCCTGTTATGAGGCGTCTATGGGCTGTATGGTCGTTGGATAGGAATAATTAAGTATGCGCAGTGGCGCCCTCATCGTTTGTTTGGTTATTTCTTACTTACTACTAATACATTGATATTCAATTTTAACATAGTAAGTAGGTTAATAGTTAGGAACAATTTTTTTTTTAAGTAAATATTAATTATAAATTGTTTGTTAGTCGTTAACTGGTTTTACGCTAGATGGCGTCATTTCTCGCTTCACACGATTATATTTCTGAACTATCCATGCACATTTTCAGCCCTACTGTACCATTTTTCCAAAATCTTTAAATGCAGTTAGCATTTACTCCAAAAGTTAAAGACAGCCTCCTCAGAACCCTTTCCTGTAGCTTTAACGATTAAGATACCTGAACAGTATTGCCCTGTCTCAAAAATCCACCCTGTATACCTAATGAAATTAGGTCACCTGGTCGTTGGGATTGACTCCGCCCAGTAACAACCTCCGCAGCAACACTTCATGTACTGCCGCAGCCGCCAGATGCAAAGGTGGCGCTAGTGAAGTGTCTTGAACGCGCGTGTTGACGGTTATCATACCTCAGAGACAGTTCTTTTGGCTTGCGAACCTATTTTATAGTAAATAAGGTACATACTTGTGTGCATCCCGGTCGTTGGGCCTTGCTCCAGCCAGCAGTAAACTCCTCAGCAACACTTCATGTCCCGCTGCGGCCGCCAAGTGTAAAGGTGGCGCTAGTGAGGCGTCTTGTACGCGTGAGTTTACATCCACTTCTACTGATAGTAAGAACATCACGCTTTCAACGTCACATGTTTGAATAGCCACGTGGAGGAAGTTGCGGCCTTTTTTGTCGACCTGTGGGTGATAAATGAATCTTGTGAATAAAAAGTATGTAAATGAAATGTTTTCCGGTGACTCTATAAATGACCTCGGAATAAGATGCAATTAGAATTTATAACTTCAAAAAAACTTCTTTCTAAGGAACTTATGAGTTGTCGAATGGTTGTGAAAACTTCATCTTCCTTAGATTAATTTTTTTCAAACTCGAAAAAGTTTATTATTAATGCCCTTGTAAAAAAAATGATTCACAGTTCCATTTTTCCCTAGATTTGATATCTCTGCCCAAAAACTGACCGTGAATACGAAAACTAATACCACCTTTAGAACTATTTTTTCTGTATTCTCAGCCTTATTTACTGAACTTCTTGCTGCCAAAAACACCAACCTGTTCAGCAGCCGAAGGATTCTTCTCCAATATAGCTTGCGCTGCCTTATTATTCCTCGCAGTAAGTGCAGCCGCGAAGGGCGACACTCCTCTATTGTCTCTGGCCGACAGTTCGATGCCCGGTTGTGACAAGAGCAGCGAGATAATGCCTGCGTGTTGGTTCTCTATCGCTATGTGCAGAGGAGTCTTGCCTTCTGCGTCTTTCGAGTTTATGTTGGCGCCGTGTTCTAGAAGTGTCTGTTGAAAAAAAGTCAGCAATTTCTTTAATTGATTTTGATGTCCATGTCTAGCTTATTTCATTTTTTATTTAATGTATGATTGATTTAGGAATTGTCAATCAGATTTTGTCTGATATAAGTTCTATTTATATTTCTTTACGCGTGTTGCTAAAGCCAAGCCAGTTTAAAATCGGCGCCGACACGATCCTAATCCTACTTTGCAGGGGTACTGATGACAAAAAGAGAATTAAAAAAATACAAAATCGCGGTCAATATAAAAATGCGTTTTGATCATGATTTTCAGGGGTCCACAAGGGGTTGTCAAATTAAGGATGGCGGATTGCCCGACCTGCACAGCATTCTGTCGAATGGTTGTGAATAGGTTGTCGTGTCGAAAATGAGACATTTCCAATGCGGAACTCCACGTCGCAGCCCTCTCTTATGTGACACTACAGTACCTGTATGACGTCAGTGAGCCCCCAGGTGCAGCACAGATGCAGCGGCGAGTGCTTCTCGTTGGCCACGTCGGCGCCCTCGCCGCCCGGACCCAGGCGCCGCGGAGACTCCACGTCGCAGCCCGAGCGGATCAGGAACATTGCTAGGGATTCCTTGTTCTCGTCTATTGCTCTGGTGTGACAAATAGTTGGATTACGTTACGTTTATAAGTGTCACATTTTACTAACCAGAAAAAAAAATCAGTGTCATACTAAAACTTATAGCCGTAATTATTAATGATTTCTCGGAATATTTTGCCACCGAGAGACTGCGAGTGTTAAATGTTGCTAATGGGCAACGGTACAAAGGGCAAAATTGGAACGCACATCTATTGATAATTATGTCTTTTTTTTTTTGCGGAAAAATCGTCATTAATCAATGATGAATGAATAATCGAGATAAAAAAAATTGCAGTAAAAAATCTTACTTGTGTAGTAACGTTTGTAAACATCCATCAGGTCCTACGCCCCAACAGTCTGCGTCTGCGCCGTTTCTGACTAAAATCTAAAATATATCAAAATACCTGTCAATACACGTAATTAAATAAAAAAACAGATATATCATATAATAGGATAAATAAAGGAGATATCATTAACTTTAAGCATAGCCGCTGGACTGACATTACTGCGACAGGATAATCATGATTGATAGTAGACCAAATCGGTGTGTCGCAAACGACAAGAATACAACTGCACTTTTCCTAAATGCACCTATGGGTATAGAGTGCTATCTGAGCAGTGGCTCAGAATGGTGATGTATTCGATTTAAATTATGCCAGAAACATTTCAAATTACTAACTCTCTCAAAACACTGTCTAATCTCCTTCCACTTATTTCTATGTAAATAAAAATCAGTATTTATTAATGGAATTCCATCCCTGTCCCTATGAAGTATTTTTGTACATACGCTAGCAACTTCCTCCTGCGCGGAGTCGAGCGCGGCCCACAGCGGCGGCACACCGTTGGCGTCCAGGCGGCTCATGTCCACGCCGCGCACGCACAGCGCCTCCACCACCAGGCCCAGCCGGCAGTGGATGGCCAGCTGTAGCGGAGTCTCGCCTGCTTCCGTCCTGATTGAAACGATGGACGGTGATAACACAGTGTAACTAATTTCTGTGGTTCATACATTTGACAGAAACCCGTGAAATGTATTTTTTTTTCACTTCTAAATACTGTAGTACGTTATACCTCCACGCTCCACCCTCTTGCCCCCTCAATCCTCCGCAAGTTTGCACTGCTAAAACGCCCCCATTGAACCAATGGAACTCAGTAAGTACTTACACTGTGGATGTAATATGTTCGATAAACCGATAAAACGTGAGATTTTGTGTTTTTTTAGCTGACTGTATAATCAACTCCAAAATTCCCAAAATGCATACACAGACAAGGAACCATTTTGTTGTCAACAACCTTAGTTCCATAATATAGTATCCTCCGTAGAGGTACAAAACATAGTATATACAATTTATTTTACCAAAACAAAATAACATTTTGTCCCAAAACATATATACACACTACGACCAAAACAACATAATTATACATAAATCTCACAAATGGCCCCCGTCCGCTCTCCCGTGGCTAAGTAATAACAGCCGCACAGGTCGATCGATCAGGTTAAGCTACGCTTGCCGCGGTTGGTCTGTGGATGGGTGACCATCTTTACATAACGAGACCCCTCCGTGCCTCGGAAAGCACGTTAAGCCGTTGGTCCCGGCTGTCATTCGTGGATCTTTGACAGTCGTTACGGGTAGTCAGAAGCCCGAAAGTCTGACAACCAGTCTTACCAAGGGGTATCGTATTACCCAGTAACTGGGTTGTAGAGGTCAGATAGGCAGTCGCTCCATGTAAAATACTGGTATTCAGCTGCATCCGGTTAGACTGGAAGCCGACCCCAACATAGTTGGGAAAAGGCTAGGCAGATGATGATGATGTATTACGGTAATAATTCAATAATGATGTAAACAAATCTTTTTGGGGCCGACTGTACCATTTTACAAAATCTGTAAACACAGTTGACATTTACTCAAACAGTTAAGGACAGGTTCCTAAGCACGTTTTCCTGTAGCTGCAATGGTTAAATTACCTACAGAAATCTACCTTGTATATCAAAAGTGAGCACTAAGTATGGATTTTTGAAAATTAATCCCCTAAAGGGGTTACATATAATCAGCCTATAATGTTCCCACTGCTGGGACACAGGCCTCCTTTCTATAAAAGGTAGTGGGCCATAATCCACCAAGCGGGCCCAATGCGAGTTGGTGGATGTCACATGTCTTTGAATTTTTGGTTCTATGAAATGCCGGTTTCCTCACGATGTTTTCCTTCACCGTTTTGTGAGCAGTGGTGATGAAATGAAATACACTCCTGTATATTATAAAGAAAATAACTATTAAGAGCCTATACTACCTCAGCTAAAATTCACTCTTTATTTCGCTTGCACGATACTGCTCGCGGACTGTGTGAGAGCAAGACAGAGTGCGGTGCTGGGCGGAAGGCAGCGCCAATAGTTTAGGTATTTGCTTTTTACGGTGAAAATAAAGGTAATTCAAAAAAACTGAATAAGATAAGACCTGCTTTATAGTTACTTCAGTTAGTATGCAAAGTTTCATAATCTAATTTGAAGTATTTTTTGAATACCAGCGGTTTATTGTTCGGTTTGGAGGTAACTTTGGAATTATTTTCTATCGTGAAAATTTTATGGAATCGTGTTTTCGTCTAACATAGTACTTAATATTAATCCTTAACTTTAGCATATATTTATTTCAAAATTAATGCTGCGGTATTTTCGACATAACGGAGGATCATGCTAAGCCATTTGAGGTAGTATAGGCTCTTAAGTACGATGCATTTACTCACAGTGCGTTCATGTCAGCTCCGTGGTCGAGCAGGTAGATGGCTGTCCTCGAGTCTTCTTCCACTATAGCCTGATGTAACAACGTGAAGCCCTTGCCATTCCGTATGTTAGGGTCCGCCCCACCTTCGATCAACGGTGCCACTAGGTTCTTGTGACCTGTAGAAATAAATCTATGACAATGATGTGTTACAGGCGAAAGTTCACCTAAAAACATAACTTTGTCTTTACTGTCGCGCAGTTGGGTAATAAGATTGTTTTTGAAAGTTTTGGTGAAAGTTACTCCGATATTTTGTAAATTTTTCATAATAGCTTAACCGAGAATGAGATATTTTCAAATGTGTCGACGACCGATTAGAAAATGCAAAACAATGATAAATGACCTTCATACAACACAAGCACAAAAATCTTCTAAAAATATTTTTTACTTACATTGTAGACCGAATGGAAATCCTTTTGTTTTTTGTGTTTTGTACATTTGTTTTTTTCTTTCTTGTTTTTGTCATTTTATGAGCAAAAACCAAATAAAATTTTGGTAAAATACGTGTACTTAACATGCATCAAAACTTATAACCGCTTTAAGCAATTTAGGTAATGATTATTATACTTTAACTGCTTGTGTGCCGTAATTACAGACACAATTAAAAAGCCATTGTGTCTCGCGTAGATCTACGTTCCGGCAGACTAAGGGTTAATCTCAGAATGACATTCGTCTTTGTCTATGAGCATTTTGTATCTATGGTACCTAGCTTAGTCTTTGACTCTTACCTTCAGTGAGCGCTAGACTGACGGGCGTATCTCCTTCCGAGTTCTTCAAGTTAAGGTTGGGTGTGAGACTGGTGTTGCTGCGGTCTGACGCGGCCATGTCGCCTTTGTCTATGAGCTTCTTGTGTTCTATGATAGCCAGCACTGCGCTTTCGTGGTTGTTGAGTACTGCCAAGTGCAGGGGCGTTTGTCTGTATACATAATGCAATAATAGCATTAGTGGACGTTTTTTCGTGTATTTCATAATGAATCTACTAGGTTCCCATCTGTATTTTTATGGCAAATTTTATTATTATTTATTAGGTATATTATTTTCTTCAAAAGTATTATTCGCCTGTTTACATTTTTGGTTTTAGAAAACCAGGTGACTGAGTGTGAAATAACTATTCAATGTATTGGCTGCTGTAGTAACTAACATCTGGGTTATCTAGCGGTGCGGGATGAACTTGCACTATTGCGTTGGTACACCGTAATTAGTTTATTTAATAGATCAATAGAGCTAGAAACTCGGCAGTATAAAGTAGTATGGACTCCGAAAGACTGTAGTAGTGTTCTGGCTGGCTAGATTGATTTTCTTGCTTCAAACATCTAAACTGCTCTAATAAAGTTTCATGTGGAATTGGTAGATTAGAATATTTGTCTCACCTATAAACAGTATCCTCTTGTTCTCCATAAGCAGTCTGCAAGTTAGGCCTGGCGCCATGTTCTAGCAAAGCCGCAGTCAGCCGCGCGAGGCCATTAGCGCAAGCCGCGTGTAAGGCACTCATGCCGGCTTCGTTGGTGTGGTTCAGCTCGCCGTTCAGGTGAGAGACCAGGAACACCGCTGATTCCTTGCAAATATAGCCAAGATTAAGCATTATGTGATAGATAGAACACAATGTCAAGATATGACAAAAAGGAATGTGGATATGAAAGAGAGGCAAGCAAAAGAAAGGATGGATGGATTCTGTGAAAGATGATATGACTATGGAAGGAAGTAAAAACTGGGATGACGGCTGGTAGAAATTTGAAAGAGAAAGATATACTACGGTGACTCGAAATATATTGGAATAATTGTAAAAGGATGATATGACTAGAGAACGAGATAAAAGAACAGGCAAATTTATTTACAAACAAATTACGTCTTACCTCAAACCATCCTTGCGCCAAAATATGCAGCAAACTGTCTCCCGCTCCGGAATACAACGGATTCGCTTGACATCCCTTCTCTAACAGCTTAGCAGCGAAACCTCTTTCGACAACATTCTCAGTTTTGCCTTCCACTGGGTCTTCCGTAAAAGCGTTTTTATTCGTCACTGGTGTATCGAAGGGGTTGGATCCGTTCATGACAAGAGTCTCGCTGGATGATATCGACGCTCGTCTGTCGTCGACTAACGCGTAGTACAAGGGTGGGTGTTCGTCTGTTAGGGTCCGTAAGTTCGTATCTAATGTTGACTGTTTGAGGAGTAGGTCGAATATCCTTTGGTTTCTCGCTATTACAGCTTGGTGGAGAGGTGTGCTACAAGAAAAGTTTTAGGCTTCATAATATAAGTAACGTAAATATGTAATGGAAAATATGCCTACTGAATTTAATTTGACTGATTCGGATTGAAGGGCTATAAAATAAAGTTAAATACGGACGAGCATTACTTAAGGTCCGCGACACGTTCGCTAAATAAGCGCGTAATTGGTATACGCATGTTGCATGCTGAATAACTTCATTGGATTCTACTATAATAAAACAAACGAACGCGCCCAACACTTTTAAACAGACGCAAAATATTGTAAAACGTTTAAAAAAAATAGGTAACCATGGAGTTTCTTGCCCATTCTTCACCATGCGAAAAATGCAAACTACCTTTTGGAAGGGGCACCTAGAATCAATTCTATTTTCTTGTACATTTTGACGTTTATCGACCTTTTCATTAAAAGGCACTATTGAACGTCAAAATTCAAGTCATTGACTTAGCTTGGCTCGATTTGGTGGAACGATACGAAAAAATGAAGATCTGGAAAGTAATACAATACTTACAATCCCTTTCTATTCTGTCGGTTAATATCGGCACTCTTTTGGACCATGACATCCGCGATCTCTGCCATCTGTTCCATGGTCTCTTCGTCACAGGAACTTGGCGTGAGCGACGCTATCAGATGCAGCGCTGTGTCACCCTCCTCTCTAAACAGTATGTAGTATGAAGTCATATTGGAAGATATCGTCTTATTGATCAACAATCGGGTAGTTTAAATGCAGTGAGTGTAATATAGCTGTCATAATCTTGAATGCATTTGAGATCAGAAAAACATATGACAAGATAGCTAGAAATAGGTTTTTAACCGGCTTCAAAAAAAGGAGGAGGTCCTCAATTCGGTTGTATGTTTTTTTTTAAATTTTTTTTTTAATGTTTGTTACCTCAGTACGCCGTCATTTATAAGCCGATTTGGAAAATTATTTTTTTATTCAATAGGATATACTTCCAGATTCGTCCCTTTTTTTTTCAAAATCCAGTTTGATGATGGGATCTATAAGGAATTGAGAGAACTCCTCAAATATTAGCAAGTCGGTGGCAAAAACTAAAATACAGATCCAAAGACATCGACTTCCGAAATTAAAGTTATTTTTCACTTTGTAGTGTTTTTTTTGGAAAACGGTTTTTTTTGTTAAAAAGTTTTTTGTTATCTCTATATGCGGTATATCAATTTTATTTGATCGACAGTGGTGATCGGCAAGCCAGAAAAACTTTTAATGTAAGATAATCATGCCAACTTCTTTGATCTCGATTGATCAGTAGGCTGCCAAAACGCCTGCCCAAATGTCCAAAAATATATCATTTTAAACACTTAAATGTGAAGTTCATCTGGGTACTTCTTTAGAATGAAACCACTAGTGCTGGAAAAGTACAGATATGAGTGGGAGAGGAGGCTCTACATACCTGAACTTTTGTAAAACTCTTTCGGCCTTATTACAAAACAAGATTTATCTTTAGACCCAGGTTTAAACCATCCAGCCATTTTTAAATTTCGAACTATAATCCGAAGAAGCTAAAGTTCTTATTACAAAAACTGACGTTAAACCCGAGTCTAAGTTGTCAATTTTGCATTAAGAAATTTACGTTTGTCGGAATAAAGTTCAAAATAGAATAACTGGCTCGGAGGTTTAGGCTAGGTCTAAAATTAGATCTCGTTTTGTAATAAGACGGTTTGTGCCTTATTAACGTCCGGCTAAGTACCTACTGTACAGTGTTAACTATTTTCTATTAAGCAATGACTTCAACATCATCATTTCAACCGAAAAACGTCCACTGCTGGACATATTAAACGAGGGGCGTTCAATTTATTCTCGGTATCAGGGTGATTCTCATAATCATGTGGGTAATTAGACAAATTAATTAATTAATGACATTATCTAAGGGTATAAAGGCAGAATTTCGTATAGTTGTGATTATTAGTTTGCTAGTTATCATGAGTCAACGACATGGAATGGCTAACGTAACAATGTCGAAGAAAATCAAGCACCGCGCTGTTATTAAATTCCGTACCAAACAAGGGAAAAGTCAAAAAACAATTCACGAGGAGATGGTGGCTGTTTACCAAGATTCTGCACCTTCGTTATCTACGGTTCAAAAGTGGTCAAGTGTATTTAAAAGGGGCAGAGAGAGTATTGAAGACGACACTCGCTCGGGCGGGCCCGGCTACTGCCTCTACGGAAGAAAACGTGAAAAAAGTTGAGAAGCTTATACTGGAGGATGCCCGAATGAAGATCAAAATGATAGCTGAGATGACCCACCTCTTTGTTAGTTCTGTGCACACTATTCTTTATGACCTTCTTTACCTTTCAGAAGTCAGTGTAAAATGGGTGCCGTAAATGCTCGCGGCGCCTCAAAACTAAGTGCGAATCGAGTGCTGTAGAGTTTTTAGAGCTCTGTGGTCAAGTTTCATCACCGGAATAAATTGTATTTTCGATCGAATTGTTACTGGACATGAAACATGGGTTTATCATTACGACCTTGAAAGTAAGCAAGAGTCCATGCAGTGGCACAAGAAGGGTACTACTGCGCCCCCGAAGAAATTCAAAGTCGTTCCGTCTGCCGGAAAAATCATAGCCAGTGTTTTGGAACTCAAAAAAGAATTTTTTTGATTGAGTACACAAAAAAAGGTGAAACCATAAACTCAGCATCCTACGAATCCACTTTACGAAATTTACGGAAAGAAATTACAGAAAAAAGACGGGGTAAACTGACCACCAGTGTGTTGCGTCTTCACGACAACGGTCGACAGGGCGCGTAATTCCAAGGCTGCTGTGCGAGATTGTGGTTTCGAAGAAATTAACCACCCACCCTGTAAGCCCGGACCTAGCCCTGAGTGATTATTATTTGTTCTCTAATTTGAAAAGAGACCTTCATGGGAAACGATTTTCCAACGATGAAGAGCTCAAGGCGGCAATAAATGCGCATTTTTCAGAGAAAGAGGAAAGTTATTTTTTACAGAGTATTCAAAAGTTAATTTCGTGATGTAATAAATGCATTGGGGTAATGGGGGATTCCATTAAAAAATAAAAATATTTAATTTGAATTTACGTCTTTTTTCATGCCGACACCGAGAATACTTTGTCGCCCCTCGTACCTCCCCCAAGCACCGCCACTTCGACCGTTTCTGTGCTTTTCGCATCCAGCGCATAAGGCCGCAGGGCCTTTATAAAGCAACGACTTACTTCGTGGTTAAATTGGGATCAGCGCCATTATCGACGAGAAACTTGGCAGAGAAGGCGTCTCTGGAATCAACGGCGCGATGCAGCAGGGTCCTGCCACGCGGTCCTCTCGCGTCTGCGTCTGCGCAGTGCTGCAGCAACGTCGTGGCTATCGAGGAGCTTCGCCCCCGGAGCGCCAGCTCTAAAGGCAGTTCGCCGCGCGTCGACATCGCGTTTACTATGTCTGTTAACTGTAACAAAGAAATTAAATGGAGTTAGTTATATTAGTGAATGAGGAGTGGCCCGTGGCTAAATAATAACAGCCTCACAGGTCGATCGATCAGGTTAAGTTACGCTTGCCGCGGCTGGTCTGTGGATGGGTGATCATCTTTACATATCGTGACCCTTCCGTGCCTCGGAAAGCACGTTAAGCCGTTGGTCCCGGCTGACATTCGTGGCTCTTTGACAGTCGTTACGGGTAGTCAGAAGCTCGAAAGTCTGACAACCAGTCTTACCAAGTGATATCGTATTACCCAGTAACTGGGTTGTGGTGGTCAGATAGGCCGTCGCTCCATGTAAAATACTGGTATTCAGCTGCATCCGGTTAGACTGGAAGCCGACCCTAACATAGTTGTGAAAAGGCTAGGCAGATGATGATATTGCTGAATCAAAATCAAAAGTCATTTATTCAAATTAGGCTAAGAATTAGCACATTTTGAAAGTAAAATTACATCAGACAGGCCTTCAAAAACGCTGGCCTTTCACGAATTCCCAGTGCTTTAACTGGGACGAAGAAGTGGTGCCACAAACCCCCCAGCAGGACTAAAGTTGTAACTATGGAACTTCTTAAGTAATTATAGAATATGAAATATTCAGCATAATTATCTTACTATCAAATTATTATTCCTTAGATAGTTTTTAATCATGAGTTTTAATTCTAATATTAAAGTTACATTCGTTATTGACTACCTACGTTAGTCATTCCCAGTTATAAAATTGCAGCTGTAGTCATAATCCATGAAGGCACTATGATTTAACTGAATACATTATGTACCAATGACAAACAATTGCTGGTATTTACATAAACCTCACCCAAGTGCTGGCGTGATATTGTGAAAATCAATAAACTCTATTTGCCAACTATCGAGTAAATACAACAGTTGCCATATTATCCTGGCAAGAGGCTAGCTAACGTAATGTAGAAAATTCTAAAGAAATAGTGACCATACTGTTAAAACTATGACAATATTTTTGCAGATGTCATAGTGCATTGTGGGACTTCTGGTCTGAAAAGACTTGTCCCGAAATTGACCAGGGGTTTAAGCAATTGGATTGTCTGTCTTACCAATAAGTTTAATTGGCTAATAGGCGTTTACCAAAACAAAGCTGAATACATTTCCCCCTTTCTAACTTGTTAATTCTTAAACATCGATCACAACACAATATCGATATATAAACAAGAAACGTTAAGCGGTTGTTAAGTAACAATATGTAAGGAAAACAATCACGTAGCGGAAGCATCTAAACAAATTGTCATCATTCATTACCTACTGATTTGTAAGCCGCGGTCGGGCTATTAAGACAGCGGGTAGAGGATAAGCAAAAACGCGTAGTGATTCACACTAAAGTAATCTATAATAATAATAAAGCTGAAGAGTTTGTTCGCTTGAACGCGTTAATCTCTGGAACTACCAGTCGGATATGACACATTCTTTTTGCTTTTGAAAGTTCATTTATCATCACCAGAGATCGGAATAGGTAGAGCTGTTTTATGTACTTGCCATAGGTTAGAATAATATGGATATTCCCTTTTAGTTACAAAGTTAAGTTTAGTTTCGAAGTTACTGTTGGTAAAGAATTTAATTCTAGTGGCGCAGAAAGAGACAAAAACAGGTGCGTCACTCTAGTGACAATAAAATCCCGAAGTATCAGTCGGAATCCCGTGGAATATCCATATTAACATCAATGTTTGCGGTAAATGAACCTAAATAGCTCTACCTATTCCGATCACTGATCATCACGCTACGACCCTTAGCAGCCGAGCAAAAAGGAAAAAAGTCAGGAAGAACGCTAAGCGAAAACGAAATAATAGCGCGGGCGGGAAATGTGGCTGTTAATTAATATAATGTCTTACGAATTCCAAGCGAACGAAGTCACGGGCAGAAGCTAGTAATAAATAATAATAGGTACCAGCTTATTATTGTCCCACTGCAGGGCAAAGGCCTCGTCTCATACAGACACGGCACGAGCATTAATCACCACGCTTGCTCAAGAAAGATTGGCGATTTCAGACTCATATTAACTATAAGTCCAGATTTCCTCATGATGTTTTCTGTCAGTCATGTCGAAGATAATCTTGAAAGTACATTTGAATTGAAAAAGTCACATTGGTACTTGACTTGCCCAGATTAAACCTCGTGCATGAGTAGCAAGCCTCAATCACTAGAACATCATGACACTAAGAGTAACCTATAGTACCCGGGCGTAATTATGACTTTATGACATATCGAACTTTAGAACGACACTGTCACCCAGGTATGAGTTCCCTCTACAAAGCCGATTTTCAGGAACGAAGTTCTTTAACGCGGCTTGCGGTAGAGTAAACTGGTAGAAATCGTCACGTATCGAAAAAGCGTCTTTCGATGAAAATCCAAGATGGCGGCTGTAAAATTTTTAAAATGTTTAGTCATGGGTGTCGTTTTCATGGTTTTCGACGGTGCTGATGCCGGTCGTAAGTGATCCAAGATGGGACAACTATATGACAACTTCTTAAAACTTATATTAGATGGCTCTGCATTAAAAGCGCGTGAACGTTTATTTTTTTTATTCGATGTGCGATTATATGTAACCTATTTACGGTCGGGTATTGTACAAACGCCAACCTACCCGAAACTGTCAAATTTTTCCAATCAACTTTGAAGCTTATTCTTTAGCGATAAAGTTGACTATCTATCAAAGAAATTTGACAGATTGTAGTAACTTGATGTGCTGGCGTCTGTACCTACTTTTTCTTCATCGTTTCTATTACTCTGGGACTAAAACCACAGAAATAACATTGATATATTATTTTAGATGAGAAATAATTATTAATAATTTTATATGACTGTAACCGATCATGACTAATAGTTTGTATACCAACTGTGATTCAATTTGATGACCTGACTAATAAGGGAAAACATTGGTTTAAAGTATGTTCCTATTACAGTAGGTAACACTAAATTCCGAGAAACGAGTCATTAATGTTATTTTACTCTCATTAGCATATTATTATTTATTTATCTACTCTTGCAGGTCAAGGGTTTAAATATCTTAACCACAAAAAGTTGCTTGGATCCATTTGACATTTTACTAGCGGGCCTAGTAGCCAGTGTAGCCACCAAAATGACTAAACAATAATATCACATGCAAATCAGCAAAGTAATCGACCGATACAGCTTAACACCTGCGTACTAAATCCTTCGTCCGCTCACTGCATGGCCTTCACCTTCCCACAAATAAGAATCTGAACCAACCTTCACGTGCCGAGGAACTGAATTAAAATACAGTGAGTGTGCCTCGCTAGTGATGCGTGGCACATATCCACGCGTTAATATTACTTGATGAATTACAATACACTTTCACGGTTACATAATGCTGTGCCAATTTGTAACATAGTAGAACATACGATTCTGTAATGTTAATGACTGTGGTGTACTGAAAACCTATTGATTGTGAATATAAGCAAAATTTATTATGGGCTGCAGACGCTGCAGTGTTCCCAGACGAGTTCGATTTGGTAACTCTATGCATGCCTTCAAAAGGACTTGGGAGTCCTCTTGCCTGGCGCGTTTCCTTAGGATTATTTTATTTCACACATATTAAAAATAAACGAAAATAACTTAACATTTAACTTAACAAATATTACATACACTACATTTTCCACAGTTTACAACTTGCAAACTGATGGCAAACGATAACTATCATTCAAATCCCGTGCAGTAAATACTATAATTCGTAACAATAGTAAAAGTAAATAGCCTTTAATACAGAAGTTTACTCACAGCTATAATGTTGAAAATAATATAACAGAAATTAAGTTATATTCTGATAAAGCATAAGTTTTTTTTATTTTTTGCGGTTCATGTGCTCTTCTTATATGGCGAGTAGTCTTCCATTCTATTAGTCCAAGGAACTTTGTTAGCGTAGGATGGGTTACAAGTAATAATTACGCAACTATTTGTCATTGTGGATGTAGCACCGAATTTGTTTACAAATGTCGCGATGAAATAACACATACGAAAATAGCTCCATTATATTTTAGGAATGAATAAAAAAAACGTATTAGTTGCTCATTTTCTCACTCTAGGAAAGTGGCTATTATGTTAATGTGAAACTGCCTACCTGTACCTACCTAGAACTTAAAAATAATGGGGTATTAACAAGCTCGAAGACATTCAATTGAAGCTTAAATTCCGTATATGTAACAGACATCCACTTAAGTTAGTAAAAAACATTTTTACAAAAAAATGTTTTTATTTTTCACTTTTTAGTTGGTCAGTTTGTAATTTATCTAAGTTACAATAGCCTAATGCCAACTGTTCATCACCTTTTACAAAATATTGCTTTTCCCGATGCTGGGACGTTAATTGTTGAGGAGTTCTCCCGGTAAGAATCAGGAGAACTCCTCCACAATCACTCACCATACGCATTGTGACGAGCATAAATTGCTTAGCAACCAAATTAAAGTAATCGAATCGCAACCCGTGAAATATTTGTCATTGAGTAGTTCCGATGGCCATCTGTGGTCTTCATCATCAGCTCCACTTTACATCATTTGGTATTTTTAGGATTTCCGAGTGCAAATGCTCAAGTTACTTTAAAAAATACCCAAATCTCTATAGCTTTGCCTATAAAATTTTAGGGTTTCCCTCGATTTCCATGGGATCCTCTCATCGAATTCCAACTTGATGATAACGAAACCACCTCGAGAGTATACCCTTTCAAATAAAAAAAGAACTTTTGGAATCGGTCCAGCCGTCTTCGAGTAATCGGTGAACAAAGCTACTGTAAACTGTTGAGGAGTTCCCTTAACTGTCCTTCGTCTTCATCATGACAGTCATAACCCATCTAGGTGTAAAGTTCAGATCAATACAAATTAATCAAGCCCAAACACAAGGTAACTGCTGTAAATAGTTGAGGAGTCCCCTCGACTGTCTTTCAGCTCCATCATCAGATCGACTCCAGGCCTTCATTAAATTGTAGTGCTTTAAAATACTTAATGAAAAAGTTAACAAACGCACTAGTCGCTCCTACGATTTTCGAATGTTCCCCTCGATTTCACTGGGATGCCATCATCAGATCCTGGTTTCCTTATCATGGGACCACCCTTGGCATATATACTTTCCAACAAAAAAAGAATAATCAAAATCTGTTCATAAACGACGAAGTTATCCGCGAACACACATAAAAAAAAAAAACATATACGGTCGAATTGAGAAACCTCCTCCTTTTTTGAAGTCGGTTAAAAATATGACAAATTTTACCTTATTACCAACACAAACTTAGTTCTAGCCTTTGACAATCGAATCCTCCAACATTTAGTTTTTGCTTATGCTTGTTTACTTTTTGCTGTGCTAAAATCTAGCTAAATTCATATTTTAAGTGTAATGTGTTGATAACTGTTATGTCATAAATGGTATATTTGGATTGCCGCTTGGCTTTACTTTAGGGCCATTTTTTTTCTTATGTTTATAAATAAAATGAATCAGATTTACAGCGCCAATTGCGGTTAACTGCAAGACAAAGGTAGGCTTGCCCTAAATTGCATGCCCCAAGAACAAAATCAGCAACCTAACTAAAAACGACTACGTCATTGTATTAGGCGGATGTAGTGATAAAAATCCCTATGATCTAGATATAAATCTACACCGTTGGCTAGCATTAACGGCGAATACAAATGTCATCATCTCAGAAGTACCTAAAAACAGATTTTTACAAGAATCGAAACTTAATTATTTACTTAGGTTTATTTGTAATAAATATAAAAATGTACTGTACATGGATATGAACTACAATAGATCATTTCCAAGTGGACGGAACTATGTAGTAAATCTTGCAAGATCACTATTAAAGGAAATACTATGTTTAAATTATCATTTCCAACTCTCTCAATATGAACAAATAATTCAAAATAAATGTAAAAAGTCATTTCAAAACAAATGTGTCCAGGTTAACTTAGATATTGACAAACATGTACTAGTCAATAAATTAGACGATAAGGATAAATCAGCTGCAATAATATCACCAACAAGTACTTTTTTTCGTGAATAAAAATGTATACATTATGCACCAAAATATTGCAGGACTCCTAGCAAAATCTGACATGCTCACAGTGTGCCTAAATGAGTTATTAGAAAAAAGTATACAAGTAGACCTATTATGTATTACGGAGCATTTCATGATGCAAGGTTATGAAGTCCATCTCAATATACCTAACTACTGTTTAGCTGCATGCTTTAGTCGCACTAAAAATAAAAGAGGTGGTGCTTGTATACTCATAAAAAATGGTTATCAGTGGAGAGAATTACCGAAAATAGCTAAATTATCTATAACGGGTATTTTTGAATGTTGCGCTATAGAACTTATAAATTATAGAATTGCAATTGTATGTATATATAGAGTACCAAATTCCACTAATTTTGATGAATTTATGAGTAGATTAGAGATGTTACTACGTATTCTGATTAAAAAACCATTTAAAAATGTTGTACTGGCGGGTGATTTTAATATAGATATATTGAAAAAAAATAAACAGACTCTAGAATTTGAAAATTTACTATTAAATTTTAATTTAAAACTATCCATACGTCAACCTACTCGTTTAAAGAGCAACACATGCATCGACAATTTTGCGCATAATTTTAATTTGTCTCGTAAAGCTATTGTTTTGGAATTGGCTTTGTCTGACCACACGGCACAACTACTCAATTGCCCTATTAGCACTGCAAGCACTAGAAATCGTTGGCGGACCACTAGACGGGACTACAGTAAAGAAAATATGGACAAATTTAAATCCTACCTCAATAGCCTATCGTTTGCTGATGTATACGAAGCGAAAGACCCAAATATTGCTTACAATACCTACAATCGGACATAAGAAATACACTAACTGAAGCGGTAACGTGGCTCAATAATAATAATTTGAAAATTAATATAAATAAAACTTTGATTATGCATTTTAGCCAACGATCATCATTATACTCTAATCTTGACATTCAATATAATAATAATAAAATACAGACAGCTAATACTACAAAATTTTTAGGTCTAACAATCGACAGAAATTTAAATTGGAAAGCGCATATTGAAGCTCTAGCCAAAAAAATAAGCAGTGCGGCATATGCGTTATATAAATTATCTCGCACTTTAAATATAGAAGCGCTATTAACGGCCTACTATGGTTTGGTAGAATCTGTCATTAGATATGGTGTTATCTTCTGGGGTAACTCAACCGATAGGGATGTCATTTTTAAAAGACAAAAATACTGCTTGCGATCTATTTTTAATCTCAAAACTACCGATAGCTGTAAAAATTACTTCACTAAATATCGTATATTAACATTACCTTCACTGTATATATTAGAAATAACAATGTTCGTAAAAACAAATCCACATTTGTTTCCTCGTATGGCAGACAGATTTCCAAGAAATAGACGTGATGATAGCCAACTATGTTTGCATACATCAAAAACTGCACTTATGCGCAAGAGTGTTTTTTGCATGGCACCAATTATTTATAATAAATTGCCCAAAAGTTGGAAAGAACAAACGATACCTAAACTCAAACAAACAATGAAATTGTTCTTGGCACAGAAAGCGTATTACAGTATTTCAGAATTTTTAAATGACCCCGTGATTGTAATAAATAAATAACTATAAGAACTAACATTTTTGTAATTAAGGTAGTTGAAATATGCCTATATTATTAATATTATTATAATTAAACGTTATTTAGTATAATTAAAATCATTAATATATAAATTGTAATAATTAATTTGATAATATAATAGTAAAAAATAATAAATTTGATAATGTATAATACGTAATGATATTGCTGAAATTTTATGTATAAGTGTCAAATTTTAAAAAATAGTTAATTATTTAGTAATAATAATAATATAATAGATACTTAAGATATTTGCACGCCATGAGAAATGGCAGACATGTCGTGAGCCACTTTTATTTAAGATCTTGCACGCATGTATTATTTAAATTCTGTATGCATACACATGTTTCAGCAAATAAAATTTCTTATTCTTATTCTTATTCTTATTGCATCACACGAGACCTAGGTCCGCCTTCCACATCTAGATTGAATATATCAATTTATTATTTCAGAAATAGTTACTTAAATTAATATTATCAAGTAATAATTATAGTTTAAAGGCTTGTTGCCTAGTTAATTACCACAATTTTAGTTGATGTTATATGTTAATTGAAGAAACGGATCGCCAAAAAGTGTAATACTATTCAAGACACGTCTGCATCAGGCAGTGAACGTGGGATTATATCTTTACGATCGACGACGTCATCCGAAATACCTCAACGTTTGCAGTACACGTACCTATAAAACAATTAATTATTCATACTCATGTACAATTACTCAGAAAGTATTACGAGATAGACATAATATAGACTGTAAGACTCGCCTACCTTTTACGACAAGTACAGTTTATGAAAAGTGAAATGGCAACCCATGAAAATACGTTTTTACTACTTCTTGTCTATAAAAGAGCGAGAGTTTCTGCCTGTCTGAGGTAAACTTACGGTTTTCAGGAACCTACATACCTTAAATAACATCAAAAAAACTTTTTTGGCAAAAAAATCTTCGCTAGACAGTTTGTATGAAGTGATAACAAGAAAGTGTGAGGTAGTACCTAATAATTCAGAATTAAGTATACTACGTGAATGAAATTATTTGGAATGTTATCAGTATGACGTAAGACGGAATGCAGTGAAATAGGGACCCAACTGTATGGCAGAATTTCCAATACTTAATAGTACTTCTATGAATTGACTGTATCTTACATAAGTAGAATTACGTACAATGTAGAGCAAGCAGATGTCTTTGGATCGTGTGCGGAATTCGTAACAATCAAAGGCTCTTTAATTAAAAACCCATCGTCTCTTTAATCGATCGAGAGATAAAATTGGATTACGCGTATCGCTTACTAAGTTCTCTATATTCGCTTTCCAATGACGACGAAGGAAGATCGAAAGGGAAATGTTAGGGCCGCCGAATGTGTTGTCCTGCGGCTTCTCCTCTGCCCTCTCTTTTGGGGTATTGCCGCCTTACAAGGCGCAGTGATGACAAGTGAAGTAAGGCAGTGATCGAAGGACTAGAAGACGAGGTGTCGGTAGTCCGGCAGCGAGATGGGCGGACGACATTGTTGCCATCGCGGATAGGACTTGGATGAGGCTGGCACATGAGCGTGGGGATTGGATTGGCACAAGAGTCCTATGATGCCCAGCAGAGGGTGAAGTCGGGCTGTGGACGATGATGAATTGATGATATAGTGACGTAGAGCTGTGTCAGGGACGATTCAATTGGTCGATTGTCGATGTCGGCCGGATGAAAGCGCTTGTAGTAATGATCTAATGACGTGTCGTGTCAGCGCGCACGTTGCTCCGTTAGCGTAACTGCGTTTGATTCGTTTAGATTTATCAGACTTTATTTTTGTGTTCGGGATGATTAGCTTCGTTGCGTCTTTAATTATTTTGTCACGTTGCTGGATTCAATGTCTTTAACAAGTAATATGAACTGAGCAAAAATTACGTTTTTATTCGTGATACATACTTGCAAACACGTTTATTAAAATGTCATACTGTACGGAACGACTTTAACAAGCAGTTGATTGGCAGACTCGTAGGTATACGTCTACCAGAATCTCATGGCAAAAAAGAAAAAAAAAAACTTTGTGGTTTTCATACATTTGACATTGCCAATGTTGTCAAATGTATGAAAACCACAAAGTTTTTTTTCTTTTTTTGCCATGAGATTCTGGTAGACCTATATACCTTTTTATGACTGTATGTATAAATGAGAATGCCAGATCTAAAGTTATCTAAGATGAACATTTTTGGTAGTAACTTTGAGTATACGCTACACAATATTAATATTTGTTGATTGTTCCATTTAAACAATAAACTGCATAACTCGCTCTAGTTATTATCAATACAATTCGTTCCAAGTGTTTTAATAAAAAAAGAAACTTGTTATCATAGGGTCAATCAGTATGCAATGGTTGTTTTATAACAATACGGGGACCACGTTTCGAGATACTTTCCGTTGCTCTTGCACAAGCAAGCGCCGGCGCAGGCGCGACCGCGCGACAATCGCAGATCTGATTAGGTGTGCGTCTGCGCAGTCAGCGCCCTACGGTTACGTTCTATGTCACAAGTCCTTGCTCGAGAAATGTCTGCACTATTGTCTTGGCATTGGCTGGCCAGTCAGCCGCCGACTCCGCGCGGAGGCACACGTGTAGATATTTAATCAACTTCGCAACATAAACGAAGACACGTGTTTAATCACGAAGTCGAAGCTGTGAAAACTAGTGAAATATATATATATTTTTAAAAGGCTTTGTCCAAAGTGTTGAATTTACGTACATGTGTACATATTGAACAGTAAGTAATGTATGCAAATTAAAATATTTTTCGAATTTTGCACTGCCTCCGAAGTCTACCAAGCCGGTCCATCAAGTCGAAAATTCGAAAATAAAATCTAATTTTAGGTCTTTATAGCTACGGTGCTCATTAGTTCGACGTAATATGAAGTAGTTTGTTAGTCCGTAAACATTACTCTGTTTACAAATAGAGCCCCAGCAATATGTAACAATTTCGACGGTTTGTTATGAATCAGATTGATTGAAACTGGATTGCCATATACACTCTCACGTTCTTTAGTATCCAGAATCCAACAAATATCTATAGCTCCGCGAATTCCAGAATCAAACCTGAAAGAAATGAAGCACTACGTCACTTCGGCATTTAGACAGCCAATGATTTCATTGATGAATTAAAGTCAATGCCAAGTATTGCAAAACTTAGCAATTGACAACATAAATAATGGTCATGCATAGATTATGCAGGGAAGGTCAAGATTGGCTTACATAAATCTTACGAGACCTGCAGTTACAGAGTGTTATGCAGAAGACGATAGTTCTTTCATCAAGCATAGCCATGGAGATGCAATCATACCAAAGATTACAACTATTGAAGTAGGTACCTATACTAAGCTCTAAGGGCCATTACATTATGAATAATCATCACTTGGGAAATTGTTTGTGTATATCTACGTATTATCGACAGACGTCGTAGGGCGATTAATTAATGTTGACTTTTCCTGACATTACAGTTTGTATTGTTTTGTTCGATTACATGAAACGCAGTAATTCCACAGCCCATTAATTTACATACACACTATACATTGGCATAAAATTAAAGGTGATAAGCAACTAAAATCAAATGTGGTCAATGTTTCCCGCTTCTTGTTATTAGCATTAATACTTACAAAATATGTGGAAACGTTGTTGATTGTGCGTTAACCCAGTTTATTGTATACTTAAAAACTTTTTAGATGTAAGACAAAATGTACAATTGTTTGTTATCCCTAATAAAATAAAATCATGTTCTCATTGCCAAAGTAATTACTTAACGAACAAGTTTCTTTGTGATTCAACATCTATTCAAGTCTGAATCTGGTTGGAGTATTAAATCAACTTAAGTAAGGACAACTTTATGTTACAAACAACGATGATCAGTCCGGTCTTGCTCATATGAAGAACGTAATAAATCCTTCTTGTGTAACTTCATGAATTCATTGCCAGATTGCTTCATCTTAATCTTGTAGTCTTGCCTATTATGTTTATTTATTTAATAAAAAACTCTCACGTCGTTGCCATTAACACGAATTCGTCTGAGTGTGTTTTCGTCATTTAGAACGGCTAATTAGAATAAATGCTGATGTAGGTAACATTTGCTAAATATTTTGTCAGTAACAGAGTAATCGATGCTCTTCAAGTCCTTGACACTGTCGTTGGGCAGTAATCGGAATGCCTAATCAAAATATATCGTCTGTGAATGAAATTTCTGGGTTAGTGTTATGCAAATGTGGATTTCCAGTTTTGTATTCACTCTTTGATTTTAACGACCGTATCGATAGCTGCGATTGTTATAGCGTTATCTATTGGTTAGTTGTTGATGGTTCTATTAGCGTGGCTCTGTGTAATATTTCTTGGCCTTCATATTAATGAAGGTCATCTTCCAATCAAAGCTAAAGTACGTTGTAAGTAGTTCAGCTTTCGATTGGTATCTGAATGACAAAGCGTTCTGTTACGGAAGTATTCCAATCGGTCTGGATCGTTTCCTCGGGAAATAGACTTACGGGAACTAGACCAGGAGTCTTTATTCAATTAAATAATTGAGTACATTTCGAAGTCACCCGGATCTTTTAAACTAGAGATAGGTAAAACAGCGTCCAACGTCTCAAAACCCGAGAACGTGCTAATTGGTAGAATTGAAAACATCTCGAATTTGCGAGATACATGCAATTGAACTTGAGAAGCACATTGCCGTATCCATATACAAAAATAAATACCGAGAACGGAATCGATTTATAAATTCTGGAGTATCTATTACGCGAGTTACTTAACATGTGACAACAGTCCGGAGTAAACTTTAACCCTAATTGTGCGTTACCAAGTGTTACTGTAAGGCCAGCCACTCAGCGTTGGAAATGAAATGTTTAGCTATTATCCAATCAAATTCCCTGAACTTGAAGATAATTGTCGGGAAGCAGAGTATGTTGGTAATACAATATTAGCTAGTTCTAAGACGTAACTGCGATTTTACAAGCTTTTATACAGGGTGTTTGGAAGCTGAGTGCAAAGCTTTAGGGGAGTGATAGTTGACACCATTTACAGGATTTTGAGCCATACATGTCTTAGCTTAGACGAAGAATCTTTTTTTTTTGACTGCAAACTTTTAGTCAAAAATAACATAACAACTTTAACAACGAAAATAAAAAACATACTTCGTCTAAGACATGTATGGCTCAAAATGCTCTAAATGGTGTCAACTAAGCTTTAAGGCAGTCATGTCAAAGATACGGCCCGCGGGCCGAATCCGGCCCTCGGGCCATTTCGATACGGCCCGCGATCACAATATATCACAGATAAAAATGAATCTTTTTTTTAGAGATTTTAGACTGCACTCAATGCCTCTATGCAGATTTAAAAATACGCGCGCTTTACTTAAAAGTAATTTCAAGAGTAGCGCCTGACAAGACGAGTGAGAGAGTGTTAGTTATGCTTTTCTCTCTCTCTCGTGCGCGCGCGAAGTCGTCTTCTATTTCGTCCGTGCAGCTAACGCATACTGCGCCCCTCCCTCACCCTCTTTCTTACTTTTGGTATGATTTGTAACAACTATATATAACTAAATAAATAAAGATGTCAAAATAATTTAGTATGTTTTAGTATTTTAATTTGAACCTGGCCCGCCTACACATTCTAAATCTAATATATGGCCCTCTGCAAAATTGAGTTTGACACCCCTGCTTTAAGGCTTTGTATCCAGCTCCCAAACACCCTATATAGTGAGCTAACTTGACACGGGGTCTTGCAAACTAATTTTGGACCACTTCTTCGGTGCGTGAGTTTACGTATGTGTGTATACATATATATAGTTTACATATATGTTCTTCGTGGTCAAGGGATAGACCAAGATGCTCTTGGCGAACATTTATTAAGTAGAGACGACCTGATGCTGCAGGCAGATTATTTTGACCTTCTCACCGTAACGTGTCGCTCATGATTTATGTACAAGGTAAACAGTACATACTGTCTATAAATTAGTTGGGGCTACGTAAATAGAAGTAATGACATCAGTTACATAACATGTATCGGATCAGTCAATAACTAACTTAATCGTGCGTGAAGAGTCAGCTTATGTACTAGATATCTCTATAATCTCGGTTGACATCTTAATTTAGAGCTTGCATTAATTTCGTTTAATACAATGAATTTTCTTTAATTGCAATAGGCTTAAATTGAGATCCGGGAACGCCGTGTGAGGAGAAGCCCTAGAAGGACATGTGTCCCTTATTGTTGTTGTTCTTCAGAAAAATAATACTCGTAACAACAACAACCCTACAACAACTCGCGCGTAATGCTCGCAACCGGCGTGCGTGTATGACCAGATGTATGAATATAAACGAAGCAAGAGGAGAGGATCGTAGCAGGTGGCGATCTATAGTTTCTACCTACCCCGATGGGAAGAAGGCGTGGTTAGTCAAATATCACCTTTATTTCAATAATTATGGTTATTTCGGAGTAACTCGCACTATTGAAAAAGTTATAAAAATATTTGAAGTTGTAGCGTAAACTGAACTTTATTGTTTCGGATTTACAGTTATTTTTCCATAAACTCATATTTGTTTACATTTTTGGCAAATAAATCGCTAATGCAGAATAAGTAAATAGAACCGAGAGAATACACATACCTACCTATTACAAAAAAAATATTGATACTTAGTAGTGTTGTTAGGTCAGTCCATGGTCAGTCAGACATCCGTTGAATTTACGTGACCCCCCAAAATGCAAATTATGATTTTTTGTACACCTACCACAATGTCCTTTTAACCTAAAGGTTGACTGGTGAACTGGAATGCCGTGTAACATTAGGTCCGCCTATATTATTGATTTTATAAAAAAAAAGACATACTTTTGCAAAAAAAAAAAAAACTTCATGGTCGCGTTGCACCGCTTCATGGCAACGAAATAATGACCGATTCACAATGATTTTGTCACTGAATAGTAGAATGCGTTGCTAAATGTGACCTTTGTGGAAAATTTTTTTGTCAAGTTAGTGCAAAATTTTGCATAGGCCGATAATTTCAACACTGAAATCTAGTGTTGAAATTATTGGCCTATGCAAATTAACCTGCTTTTTTTTTGAAGTCCGTTGCAAAATCAAGTTCAATTTTCATTAAACGAACAGAAATAAACAAAATTAAACTTTTGTCAATGTCGTTGACAAAAATTGTTCTGCTTTTTCTGAGCAAAAATGAGTGATGTGGACTTCTGAAGATCGAGTCGATCTTGTCAAGAATATTGCTTTTATAAATACATGTATGTCCAAATAAACTGTACCTTACCCAATATTAAATAATAAATTATTTTCATTAAGATTTTTGACTTATCGTCTCTTAAATGGAGAGCACGGGGTAGGCCATCTCTTTTGCACGCAGGCGTGGTTATATGAAAGAAACCTAATTAATATACATTAAATTTAGTTCAGACGACTGATACCCAAGTTAAGTTTCAAAGCTTCCTCTCTCCTATTATTTTGCTGTGCCCGACAGGGTCCACAATAATCTCATAAAATCTTAAGTTACCAGTTAAATACAGCTGCATCCGGTTAGCCTGGTAGCTGACCCCAACATAGTCGGGAAATGGCTAGGCAGATGATGATGACCACATAAATACACATTGAATGCAATAAATGATTAAGTATTGATTAACCACACCTATGCCTGATAAAGTTTCAGTAAACTAAGTAGGAAGCGTTGTACAAATATTTTTACAATATTAAATCAATATTCAAGGAATTACTTACGCTACGCAATAATTTACATAAATTATGTATAGTGACAGTATACATGTTTTTGAAACCAGTTAACTTGTTTAAATTGTTTTTGTTCAACGTGTCGACTTGCTATTTTAATACAAAGCAATGTGACGTGTCAGGCCAAGACGAAGATGGCGGGACGAGCTTGACTCCTACTGTAGGGACTGGCAGGCACTCGCAAAAGACAGAATTGTGTAGAAAAGGGAGACGGAGGCCTTTGACCTGCAGTGAGACAATACAGGCTAGTTAGATAGACAGATAGAATGTGACGTGTATGCCTACCTGTAAAGAACTAGAATTGTTAGGTAATTATTATTCTAATTATACATACGTTTCCGAGAAGTTAACTGTATTAATTAAGCGTTAAATAAATTTATTTATTTCAAGTTAATATTATTTACAGTTCAATGTAAATGCAGTGATTTTGTATGACTTTTAGGCCCGCGTGCACCACAAATCACTAAATAAAATCATTGTCTCAATCAACTTCAAAGAATTGAATGAAATAGCTAGATGTTTTTAATTGTTTTAGCGCTAAGTGTATTTAGTAACTCGTGGCGCAAGTGTGCTTTAGAATCATACATAGTGATTCGAATTTGCACCAATATTTTGAATGTCCTTAGCAGCTGCAGACAAAATGAAAAAATACAACAAGTGCGAGTCGGACTCGCACACGAAGGGTTCCGTACCGCAAGGCGAAAACGCCGAAAAAACACGTCTGTTGTATGGGAGCCCCCCTTAAATATTGATTTTATTTTGTTTTTAGTATTTGTTGTTATAGCGGCAACAGAAATACATAATTTGTGAAAATTTCAACTGTCTAGCTATCGCGGTCCTTGAGATACAGCCTGGTGACAGACAGACGGACAGACAGCGAAGTCTTAGTAATAGGGTCCCGTTTTTACCCTTTGGGTACGGAACCCTAAAAAGTGATGTAACGCTAACGGTCACACCCGGTGTGGTGCGCGGTGCAATGTCGAAAGATACGCGATCCAAAACCGGTATCATAAGAGGTATGCTTGTAAAAAACAATAAAGATTTTGCAAAATAATTAGTTGCTAAACCTACCTTAATTATTTCACTTTTTGTTACAATAAAAAAATCCTAAATAAGCCTTTACCAACTAATTAAATTAAGTAAGATGGTTTAAAAAAAACTCTTTGATAATTACCTAATTCGTATCATAAAAACTTTATTTAGGAACGGCCTTGCTCTACTTCAATGATATAATGATTGCTTTTGTTTCTGTTTAGCATCGTGATCTCGAAATTCTTTTGTTTATCACTTACTTATACTTCAGAAGCCCGAAAGTCTGACAACCAGTCTTACCAAGGGATATCGTATTACCCATTAACTGGGTTGTAGAGGTCAGATATGCAGTCGCTCCATGTAAAATACTGATATTCAGCTGCATCCGGTTAGACTGGAAGCCGACCCCAACATAGTTGTGAAAAGGCTAGGCAGATGATGACTTACTTATGGTTCTGTGCATCACAGGTATGCGACCAAAATGTAATGAGAACGGGTCTGAAATACCAGTGTCACTTTGAGTTTTATATTCCGGTGAGTGGTAGGTAGGGCACACGCACGGCTCAACAGCCTGACAGTGTTGTTCACCTTGTAAAACGAAATGTGCTCGCCAACATTTTAATGAATTCGAAAATGTTGAGGTAAAGACAAAACTGAAAATACGACCAATCTCTACATATTATAAACTAGCAGCGTCCCTCGGTTACACCCGCATAAGTTTTGATCCCGGTGCGAATACCAGGATAAAAATATCTATCTAGTATCCTGTGTTAACCTGGTTATAAACTATGTGTGCCAAATTTCATCCAAATCCGTGCAGTAGTTTTGCGTGAAAGAGTAACAAACATCCGTCCATCCATCGATACTCAGAAACTTTCGCGTTTATAATATTACAGTAGGATAAAAGACGCTTTTCGTGTCTGTCTGTGTGACCGCGTTTTTCTTCTAAACTAAACGCAATTCATTCCGGAAGATTTTTATTTATAACTAGCGTTACTGCCGCTGAAGAAATAATTGATTGTACTATGCCTATAACCTTCGTGCAAGTGCAAGCAATAAGTTGACAAAGTTTTATCGCAATCGGATTAACGGTATGGCAGCGCAAAAAATACGAACAAACAAACATCTTGTCATAAAGAGCAAACTTACATAATGTGGATAAGACAAAGATTAAAACAGAAGACGATCCAGGAGGGGATCGAGGTGGGGGGTGGAGGGGGGGTTCAGGGGATCAGACCGGAATAACTCGCTTTTTCTATAATATTAAATACATTAGTATTAAACTTACATAAAAAAATAAATCTCGATGTATTGTCAAGTCAAAAAAAATCGTGCGAAGTAAAGGCGGGGGGGCCTCTAGTAGGGTATACTCGTATTCTTAAAGCGTAAGACTACTTAATTCAAATATTACCTACGCACTTGTTATTATAGGTTATGTGATCCTAGCACTAAACACACAAATTAGGATAATTAAGCCAGTAATTCTATAATGTAAGCCAGTAATTCTATAATAAGCCAATAAGCTGTTCCCTACATTTACGTTCGTATAACTCGTCAAAATGTAGGGAACAGCTGATTATTTTTCGCGATTTCAGGTTTGGTGGCATACTAAAAGTTGTTCATAATAGTTATGAGTACTATGACCTCTTAAGAGGTTGTTAATGTTTTACCAATAACCCTGCATATATTAAAATTTAATTCATCTCTTTATACAGTGTGTATCAGAAATGTGTGGCCATATTTAACCACATCCTTAAATATGACCACACATTTCAGATACACGCTGTATATGTATACCGCCGTGCAGAATACTTGCAAATGACAAGGGTGTGGTAAAATATGACCACACATTTCTAATACATACACGCTGTATATACCGCGCCGTGCAGAATACTTATCTGCAAATACACGCAACTATTGCAGGTACAATCAAATCGTAACAGAACAGCAGTTCAACAATTGTGAAATCCTGCAACGGTGATACAAAATGTTCAGATAATTCTATTTCATGGTTGAACACTGGAGCGGTGCCCATACGCAACAGTCCGCCGAATGTTGAAACTCTTTTGGCTTTTGTACCGCTTTTCTTTGCTATGGCCGAACTCGTTTAAATTAACCAATTAGGTAGGTACTAGTTATGTAAGTTCAAGTATTATTATGGTGTGCTCTACTCTAAGCACGACATATTTAATTAAATATTGGAATTTTAGATTATACAACGTTAATTACGTAAATATACCATGCTCTACCAGTTGATATACATAAAATTATCTTAGCGTATTAATACGTCTTTTCAAATTATGTATTTGCGTAACAAACTCTGAGTAACGGTGCCATAAGAATATTAAAAGCAGGTAAAATAATATTCCCTATAAACAGGAAACTAATTAAACTATTCACTCAAACTCAAAGCATTTATTTCAAATAAACCAATTACAGGCACTTTTGAATCGTCAAGGGGTCGGTCAGTCAGAAAGATGAAGCTGGTTGCCCATTCCAAAGCGTACTAGGTACCTATGGAGAAGAACGGACAAGAAACTCCACGGACACTCTTCTCTCTCACTATTAGAACAGTGTTCGTCCCTCGTGAGGATAACAATAAGGCCGTAAAAAATTACACCAGCCTATTTTTGTTCCACTGCAGGGCAAAGGTTCTCATATATGTATGTGGAGAGATCAGTACAGTATAGCTATCCACACAAACATTTAAAAGAAAGAATCTATAATTAATTTCGTTAATCATGAAACTTTTAATTTCTTTTGACTGTACTTACCTGTCATAAAGAGTAAACTTACATAATGTGGATAAGACAAAGATTAAAACAGAAGACGATCCAGGAGGGGATCGAGGTTGGGGTTCAGGGGATCAGACCGGAATAACTCAACCATTCGATACGCTTCTGTTCCGACTCGAATACCATTATCGAAGGAGTCCCTATATACCTACGTTGTTAATAAATCCGAAACCCGAAAATATTATTAGTTAAAATCAAATAAATGACCACTATTCTTCCGACAGCTGTCTGCTGTCTGGGGCAAGGCAAATCAGGTTATCGAAATAATAAGTCATTTTCGAGACGATAGTCTGTCGAATGGTTGTGAATAGCTATGTAGGCAAGGATGAGCATAGTCAATTCACAATTTTACAAAAACATTATATCATTCATTGTTCGAAAGCCTACCACAGACGGGGGGAAAGGCCTTAAACAAGCGTGTCAGGACCTTGAAAATTGGGCTCAAGTTCGCCAATTCACCGCTACAGTACATAACGAATGTGTTGCCGGGAGTACCTATTACGTAGGTATCAAACGATATTGAACCTAATGTTAACAGTTCAGTCTCCGTCAGAACTAAGAAATCTGCTCGTGTTTTTTAAATCATGTTGGAGATCTAGATCGATAAGGAGAACTTGATGAGTTGTCGACACATATTCTAATTTGGTTTTCGAACGAACAAATTCATTATAACCTGTATCTAATTAAATACTAATTTATTGAAAGTATGGCCTCCTACAAGGTGGACCGGTGACCTTGTGAAGAGCGCAGGAATCCGCTGGATTCGGGAAGGACAGATCCGGTCGAAGTGGTAGTGCTTGGGGGAGACCTACTATGTCCAGCAGCGACGTCCTTCGTTTGAAATGATGATGATGATACCATCAAACTCTAATTCAACCAATTCATTATTTTCAGGTCTTTGAATGGCAGCAACGATAACGTCGAGAAGAAGCACAGACAACAGCTACTTATGACAGTGCGATTTCAATAAAAATCGCGAAAGAGTATCTTCTCTACAAAAGGAACGAGTATGGAGTATTGCATGCTAGCCGTGGTGTACACTATCCTGTCCTTGATAACATCAGGTTCGTAACATCGATTTTTGTTTATACAAGATGCTTCAGAGTTCGCTATAAAATATTACGCAAGCAAAACCTGCTGACAGCTTATAATTAATGCACTGATTTTGTATTAACCTCAAATAAAGGCACACGTAGACACGATACACGATTGCGTATTTGGGTCTCTATTGAATCAATAAATCAACTGTAACCAGCACTTTATCAGAACCTAATACAATCTACTCCTAAAAACATGTTCAATTTGTGTCCTGTCTTTCAGGCAATGATTTATTTTTTACGAGAAACAAGTCTATTGACGCACTGTTTGGCCATGGTCAGCTGCCTAAGTCAATCCAGCAATAGTACAAACTTTCTGCAACAGAAGGTTCTTTCTGACTGACATCTAACCGTGCTATATCAGTCTCAGGACCGATTTCCCATTTGTCGAGATTAGTTTTATGAAAAACTGGTTTTACGTTTGGGCTTCCAGTCTAACCGGATGCAGCTGAAATGGAAGGAAAAGACTGCGCCGACACCAAATAAATTGGAATAGGGGCAGGAGGATAATGATCATATGAATATTTATTTCGGAGATTACACAGGGTTATTGGTAAAACATTAGCAACCTCTTAAGAGGTCATTGTACTCATCATTATGAACAACTTTTACTATGGGACCAAACCTGAAATCTCGAAAAAAAATATCATCTGTTCCCTACAATCTGACGAGATCAACGAACATAAATGTAGGGAACAGCTGATTTTTAACCTCTTAAGAGGTTGTTAATATTTTATCAATAACCCTGTAAATATAGAAGGAATTCAAATACACAATTGTTTGGTATCTGATCTGCATACATATATGCCAATAGCTGCCCGTTGTATATCCTCAAAGTGCAGGCAAAAAGTTTAACGGAGTTCGGAATATTCGGGAAATGTAAAAGGAATTTCGCGCGGATATGAGTGTTATAATTAGCTCGTCAGTGATTATGTATTGTGCTATTATGGAAGTAATCAATTTCACTTGTACGCTCGAGTGAATCTTATTAAACGGACGTTTAAGAATTAAAGACTACAACTTGTATTTTTTAGATTATTAAACAACTTGGATACATTTTTAGATAATTAAACAACTTATATTTTTTAAATTATTAAGATATTCTCTTGTGTTGTTTATTTGCGATGAATCCATGATGAGCCCCAAATTAACGTTTTGATTTTTTTTAGAGTTTAAAATGTCAAAAAGTTGCATTGTACGCTAAAATGAAGGAATATTAAATTGTGACTTTTGATTGTGTATAAAATATCCAAGTAGGCAACGATGCTGAATGCTGAGGTCGTCGAAACATTCGCTATCCTTGAATGACTGAGCAGTTTTTGAGTCTTGCAGTATGAGAGAGTTCTTAAACATACGACCTATTCTAGTCTGCGTGCATTGCTTTTGTGTTGCAAATGTTGAAGGACATCCTTAGCAGGTCCTGAATAGATGATAAATCAATATTGAAAAAGGAATGTTTATTGGCAAATGCAAATGTACTGAACTGCACTTTAATTTTAACTGATACGTAGAGATAAATGCAAATTTGGTATATTCTGGACATTGATTCAGGATATTAAAAAAAGTTCACCTTTCGCAAAGGACAACACCTATATTTATCTATTTATTCACCACTCACTCCAATGACTCATAGTGACAGAACTAGTTCAATTTACATTTAACCGGAGTATTTACTACGAGACATGAATTTGTTAGAAGTTATTATACTATATAAAATGTATAAATGCGATGACTCAGAAAGTCAGAATCAAGAAGCAATGATTTGAACGTACAATAAAAAGAAACGGTCGATACATTTGTAAGTAACTCTTTGTGCCATGTGATTATGATTCTGACTTCTTCTTTAATAGGTACTCAGTTATTCTTCAAGTATACTTGATGTTAATTTTCTAGAATTTATATTGCCATGCACCACAGGCTCACGTAAATATTTATTTCCAACCAGAATTTGATATGCTTTATTAATAATTGGTTTGTCGCACTACACCACTAAACAATTCGTATAGTATAAAGAAAAACAAGCTGACCGGTGCTACCACAGCCACCAGCCAGTACGGTGGGGTCGCGGAAGTCATAGCACAGAGCATGGAAGCGCCGCTCTCGCTCCACGCACTTCAAGCCAGGTTCACCGCTCTCGTAAATAGCTTCATTCATATCACACTGAAAGCCACTGTCTTAACCGAACGTGTATTTAGTCACCAAACGAGCGACGAAAGCTACAGTTCCGATAATGACTCCTTTCAAATTTTTCAGTATCCATTTTCTCATAAAAATTTTACCAAGAATGTCTACTTAGTCGGGCCATAAGCTCTGTCACATAGGTAAAATTTCGAATTTAGAATGCAAACCGAGGAAAATATTATGGACATTCGAAATTTGAATATTTAAAGAAAATAAAAACAAAGGGTTTCTGGAATTTTGTTAATTTTATAAAATGGAGTGGACGCCAAAGACTACAATATAATGCGGTGTGGACGCGCAAAGAAGACAGAGTCATTTGCATTGCATCGTTGCGGTCACGCGCCAACTGAGATTTTCAAACAGCTGAAAAATTTGAAAATTTCACTGAGATTTATTTATCGTACTATCAAACGATTCAGGGAAGATTCAAGATTACAAGATAAACAAAGGAGCGGTCGACCTCGTACTGTCCGTACTCCAGCGGTCATCAAAGCAATGAAGGCGCGAATCCAACGAAATCCTGTCCGCAAGCAAAAAATGTTGGCTTTGCAGATGGGACTAAGCAGAACTACTGTTAAAAGGGTGTTGAATGAAGACCTAGGACTGCGTGCTTATAGAAAAAAAACATCTCTCACATCACAAAGAAAATCAGACTCGAAAGAAGCCGGGTTTTATTAAGGCGGTACGCGGGAAAAAATACCGCGAAATACTTTTCTCGGACGAAAATTTTTTTAATGTTGAGGAGAGTTTCAACAAACAAAATTATAAAGTGTATGCACACTCTAGTGAAGAAGCGAGCAGACGTGTGCCACGTGTTCAGCATGGTCATCACCCTTCGGCATTCATGGTTTGGCTTGGGGTGGCCTATTTGGAAAAAGGAGTGAAAACCAGTGCCCTCGTATATCAAAACAACAGTCCTAACAAACATTGTGGAACCTCTTTCACAAACAATGTTCGAAAACAGGCACTGGGTATTCCAGCAGGATTCTGCGCCGGCTCATAAGGCGAAAAGTACCCAAAACTGGCTCACGACCCGTGGAATCGACTTTATCAGGCATGAGGATTGGCCCTCATCTAGTCCAGACTTGAATCCCTTGGATTACAGAGCACTCGAGGAGAAGGTCTGCACTAAACCCCATCTCAACTTGGACTCACTTAAAGCATCCCTGATTAAAGCAGTCGCCGATATTGACATGAATATCGTGCGTGCTTCGATTGATGACAGGCCTTGCAGATTGAAGGCTTGTATCGAAGCAAGAGCAGGACATTTTGAATAATTTTAATGTGGTTTAAATCTGTATTTTATACCCTTTCATTTGATATATAAATGGTTGTAATGCGTAACTCATTGTGTCATTTATTTAACTTTCCATATGTGTCAAAACTTATGACTAGACGCATGTATATCCGAAAATCTTAACGATAAATTAACGCGGTTATTTGTAAATTCAGTTTCAGTAGTGTTAAACTTATTCATTGGAGTTAAAAAAAAACCAAGCTCATGAATTTTACAGAAGTAATGTTCTCCCTGATGTTACCCAGAACGCATGAGCAATAAAACCACAGTGGAATTTGGTGTCAATGTAGAATGGCGCAGGCGCAAAGTAACATGCAACTCGTACATCTCCGTTTAGTTTTTTCCCATACGCACAACCTATTTTAGTTTCCGCCTATATTAACTGGGCGGTGTAAAACGTGGTTGGCGTTTTATGACCACACTCGACATCTGTCGCAGTAAGTGCTTTTACAACTTTCCAAAACCACACGAGAATACAGCCAATAATAGGATTTATATAGCATTCATATTGTGGTATGCTGAAAAATTAAAGGTTCAATCAATTTCATTAAGATAATAATGTTAATCAAAATTCATATCCAAAGAACCTACAATAAAAGCATATCACCTTGAAGCCCTCTCATTTCTAAAAGAATTGATGCAATAATTTTTAGCGGATTTAGTGCACTCAAGTTGCGACACATGGTTTCCATCAAGGGCAGAACAAGCTGCGGGACCTGGCAGGCACTGGTGAAGCCATGCCACGGCCATACTTTCCAAGTCAAAGTCATATATTAATTGATTCATATCTGCAGCTTTAAGTAAATGTTTATATTTATCTGCTTCTCCATTGGCGATGCGGTTTCCCATTGAATTGACAGGGTTAACGTGTTAACTTATCCTATCTGCTCAACCATGGCTGGAGTCAAAACCGCGTAACCATTTTTGCGTAACTTGGAATAAGTCTTACCAGAGAAGAGACACATAGTGCGATCACCGTAACAAGGACCTGCAGCACACAACTTGTTCATAGTTTGAGACAGGGACAGGGGGGTTTGAGGGAGGGGGGGCACAGGGATGTAAAGAGGCCTGGAGGGTTTACTTTGCTCTTCTTTTGTTTCTATAACTTTCTTTAAATTAGCCGGATACATAAAAAAAAACGAAGTCTTGAATGTTCGTCCTAATTCACTGTATGTATAGTATAGGTAAGTCCCAACTTGGACTTTTTCTGGGACATACCAAATGTCGTAGTTTAAGTAGTAGTATAAGGTTTGTAGTAGTTTAAGGGCGAGAAGAGTCATCATTATCAATATCAGCACTTGAAGCCGGCACTACTTTATAAAAGTCGAGTGATAAATTGTCAGTCATTTTCTTCTGTGGTTGCATTTTTAAGAATCATAATTTTGTTAAAATCGAATTCTGTTTGTGTTGCAGTAGTTCTAGTATGATCACGTAGCATTGGGTATGCTGTCCCTGCGGCATCATCGTGATATGCATAATCTTTAATAATATCTTCAAAAGACTTTAGTTTTGATATGTAATGAACGCCTTGTCGTAAATTAGCATTGGTATCGTAACAGATTTCTACTTGCCTAGAATCAGTGTCAAAATCGTTTTGATCTATAGGTGCTTTGATTTTAGAAGTTCTTTTCATCACCTGGTCTTCAATTTCGGAAAGTTCATCATAGCTTTCATAATTTAATTCGTCATTTTTCTCAGTGGTAGTTTCTGATGAATTTTTCGCATTTGTTCGTCTAGCTGTTTGCAGTACATTTTTAAGTGCTTTTGGTTCTTTCGTATCTATATTTTTTTTTTCAAGATCGGGTTTCTGTTTCCTCACAAAGTTTTCCTTCACCGTTTTGAGAGCAGTTGTGATAAATAATTAACACAAAGTAAAGCGCCTGTCTGGGTTTGGCCATCACTGCTCGAAATACCAAAAATACCCACGATATAAAAAATATTGTATCACATTTTCTTATATTTTCATACCTAACTGTTAATGTTTCAGCAGCTACAGAATGTTATGTCTTAAATAAATAACGAGATACTTTAATAAAAAGTAAGCGCCGTCATAAAGTGTACCTAATAATATGGGTTCGGTCCTGTGGTGCTAAAATGTAATATGTATTATAATATAAATCGCGAGTTCGTTGTCCTAAGACTGACTAGTGGATATTAAAGTATTAACAGTTAGTCCATTTAATTATGACATGATTTATTCCTCATTTATACAAACATTCACAACTAGGTAATTAGGTAGGTAATACGGGCTGGTGTCCGCAACTCCATGTCAATGCGCGTATTTTGATTACAGATTAGAATATTCAGGCTTTGAAAAACACTTAGATTACGGCCAAACCAGACAAGGTTCGATTCTTAGAACGAGCATTCACCGGCGGCGCATGCGTAATGTGAACCTGCGTGGGAGTTGACATAACAAAACTCTGTGACTCACTCAAAATACAAATAAAATGTACCCTACGCTGTTCAAATCGAAAACTACATTCGTATAACTTATTTAATCTTATTAAAATAGAATGATGACGCATACAAAACGTTTTAATAATGTTAATAATGACGTTCTCAACTTTGGCAAATTTAGACTATGCTATGAGATTTCAGGCGTAGTTTCCGAATCGAGGCATGTGTTGAAGTCAACGACCCGAACGGATCCGTCAGTATTGTGATCGTGACTAGCATGTGGCGTCTAATAAATGTATGTGCTGCCATTATTTTTACCTACATGTAGCCCTTTTTAAATATATAACTTAATGCAAGTTTCTAGATCCACACTCAAACTATTTATTACTCCAATTATTTATTTTATCCCATTACTAATTAGGTACAACTAAAAAGCAGAGGAACTCCATTTTGTGTTCTCCTTATTTTATGTTATAAAAAAGAAAGTATTAAAATAAATAACAACAGGAAGGAAAATGTGGTGGTTAAATTAAGATTAAATGCCTACAGACTCATGATTATAAACTGCATAGCAGCTAAGTTGCAGTGACGCGAGAAACACATGAAGATGAGTCACCACTCTACGAACCACCCGCGCAGAAGTAACATATTTACCGAATGCACTGCATTAAGTGCATTCCTAAGCATACGACACACTGCCAATAGTCTTGTGCCTATTTAGCAAATCACTACAATACCAATCAATGTTTCGAAAACATTTGCTTAGGTATCGGTTAAAATTAGCGAGTACTTGCAATATGTAGATACGTTTAATGACCAGAGAACACAAGGGCTTGGAAGGATATAGGTAAACAAGTTAGTTACACATATCGTCAAGTAGTTACATATATCATGATCGATAAATGCGTAAATCTTTGCTAACAATCATATACCAACGATGCTACAATTAACAGCGCATTATAAAGAGAACCTTAACATTTTGAGCTTGATCATTCTCCGCGTTCCCAGTGACATTAATTATAATTTTATTCCATCAAAAATTAATTCATTAACTTTATGATATTTAACTCAGTCGAATATGTGCCAACCAATTTGCTCATCATATTGGCTATTTATTAATCGCTTTTCAATTAGGGTTAAAATCCACCATACATACTGAACACTGCAGACCACCACGAACAACATAAAACAGCTTACTGAATCAGAGATAATGCAAGTTATATTAATCTATCCAGAATGAAAGATCAAGGTCAATTGTACGATAACATCACAACAATTCCCATCCCACGTATTATTAGTAGGAATGCTTCTTTATGTCGGCCAGGTGACAAATCAATATAAACTGCAGTAGGCGTGTAGGACCTTGAAGAAAAGAAAAAGGAGGATGCTCATGTGCAAACTGCTAACTGATAAACTATAGACTACAAATGCAGCGTCACTATGAGAACAGTCATTACAATTTACAGCGAAACCTTTAAGAAGTACGTAGTAGTAAGCTTAACTGTAAAGGAAATGAATTACGAAAACATGATACAAGAATTACCTTAAAGAGTAATTTTCCATGTAAATACTAGAATTAGCATAAGTTTGCGTGTAAGTCCTCTTGCTTGTACATGTCTGAGTGTAGCTCTTGACAGGACAGGAAATTCTTGACGTTAAACACGCGATGTCTAATAAATATCAGTCACAGTGCAACTTAATAGAGACAATGTAGGAAGGAGCATTGCAGAAGTTAGAAAATGAGATGTGAAGGCTAAGATGTGAAGGTTAACAATAGTTTCAAGACCCCCTGATCAAAAATGTCCATTATCGCTACCGAAGGACGATCATGAATTTTAAAGGAGAATAACAATGCATTACTCATATCCCGAAAGCCAAATATAAATTAACATCAGTATATTTATAGCTCATAAACCCATTAACATGAGTTGCAACTGCTTACATCTACAATGGATATAACATAATATAGCATGATGGCACTTGGCTTAAGTCATTTATAAAACTGTTCTAAATTCCTAACATCACTGTTATCCTAAGCAAAGAGAGGCGGTTTATGCCCAGCAGTAGGTGAAGTAGGGCTGTGGACGATGATGATGATGATGAATGTACACAAGTACCTACTATTGCAAATAACTGGGACCTCAATGTATTATATTATACAATATTTGAGACAAAATAAACATATTTTTGATGCCTAGCCTTTTCTCAACTATGTTGGGGTCGGCTTTCTGTCAAACCGGATGCAGCTAAATATTAGTACTAGATAAATACTTTTTTGTATAATCTTGAAATAGCAGAGTGAATATTAACCTTGTTCCTCGCATTGTTTCCAGGAGTATCATCGCTACAGTGCTACCACTGCCTCATCAACCCACCGCCGGGCCAGTACTACAACACCACCAAGCGCCTCTGCGTGCACTTCGATCACTCCGACACGTTCAAAAAGGAGTGCCCTTATTCCACCATGTGTATGAAACAGGAGTTCCATCTTGATATCCAGAATGGAGGTACGTGTCAAAAGGAGATAATTTGGTTACTGATCTGCTATCTTAGGGATCTAAAGTATTCAGGGTTTTTAGGATAATGTGAGAAATAGTAACATATTTACTTTATTAATATCTTTTTAAAGCTGAGCATGACATTGAGCATTGTCTTGCCATATTTGTGGGTGCTAAGTCTGAAAATATTGAAACTTCAGCTAAAAATATTGAAGATTCATGCGAGTATGCGAGCGGTTCACGAAGATCATTAGCGATCGAATGCTAACACATAGAGAAGGGCTAAGTATTGACGATAACGATACGATATGCGGTCAAGGCGAACTATGACTGAGCTGTGATAGACAGTTCAAGGTGAAGGTGTGTTGGGCAGAAGACAATAATTTACTAAACAAAAACAGCACCGTCACTATACAAAGTCACAAAAGATGTGTCAAGGAATACTCTCACGACAGACCCAACCTTACTTGATGCTGCATAACATCTTAATGATACACATACTTAAAATAAAAAAGGTGTAATGCGCCCTTGATTTTACATTAAAACGTGTTATTAGTTGTTATCTGTAAAGATATGAGTTGTTTCCAAAAAAATATTTGCGTTACGTTTAAAGGCAGGTCTGGTAATGCAATAAGGAATGTTTTACTAAGAGCTTCTCTTTCAAGGTTTTTGGATATGAAGTAATTAGTGCAAATCATAACATGACGGCGTAAAGCCATTAAAACGCCACAGACCATAATACCACACGTGTCACGTGTTTTAATTACTTTTTAAGCATTTGACTAGCAATTAGTGTAAATTTTAATGCACAAGAAACTGCGAATGTTTATAAATCGCAATATTGTATAATGCAGCAATACAATATTAACCTGTGTAATAAGTAATTACGGCAACACAATGGGCACATCATTACATGAACACTTGAACAGCCTGTGCCCATTGCAGTCAACTGCAATCGAATGCAATATTGAACATCTGCAACATAATGATCAGTTCCCATGGTAAAGCTAAGTTACAAACTATCGTTATAATAATAATAGATTGTAAAACTAGTGCCTAAAATGGCTCGTTTATGGAGGAGTTATATGTACACTCTGCTTACAGTATTTTCACTGTTCAAAAATGTTGCAAAATTGAAAAAGAAAATAGCTAATTCCCGCCACGAATATTTTTAACAGTTTTTTTTTTCAACATTTGTGTCAATTGTGTCATTCGACTTGTGTACTTCATACTGCCAAGTCATAAAAACGTATCTTTTCGTTTTTAAATAATAAATGACAACTATTTTATCTGGTTAGATTAAAATAACGATAGAAAACACGGAAGTGATATAAATTAAAGCAAATGAAATAAAATAACGACTATAATCTGAGACGTTATATTGTGCGTGTGGCTGTAGGGCCTGATTATCTTAGAAAAAAAAAAACTTCATGCACTAGAACATAAAATGCGACTGCATGTCGCCTATGCACAACATAAAGACGAACTTTTAGAGCATGAGAAGTGAAAGACGTATTAATGTTCTTGATCACATTTTCAGTAAGAATAAATGGCGTACTCCGAGACTGTGCGCCGCAGAAGCACGAGTACCAGGACTACAAAGACGGGAGGTGGTCGCCGAAGATGGAAATATTGGAGCCTTACACAGAGGGCTGCATCAACATCGATGACAAGGGAGAGAGGAGTACACCTACTAGGTAATTAAACCGACGATTTAAAAGGTCATCAATTCGTCATTTGCTCACGGACTCCTACTCCTACCCCTAGTTTCTGAAAGCCTGATAATCTTTGATATGTGAATTTGCTGGAAAATCTCATGTTGTGATTGGTTGACCAAATTAACAAAAGCGAACAAAAATATGAGATTTGACAATATACAAAGAAACTAAACGGTAGATTATGGAGCCTTACTAACTGGGGCTAATACTATTGACAAGAACAAAAATTGTGATGTTGACGAAGTTAGCAACGATACACTTCTACTAGCTTATCATGGATTGGTTGCGTCGGTGTTAAGATTTGGAATCATATTTTGGGGTAACTGTAGTGAGAGGGAAGAGATTTTTAGGGCCCAGAAACGGTGTATTAGATCTATGTCAAACCTAAAAAGCACAGACAGCTGTGAACCTGTGTTTCGGTCTCTGAGGATACTAACTCTTCCATGTTTGTACATATTGGAGGTGGCAATTTTTGTAAAAACAAATCTAAATTTATTTCCGTCACTGGCCAATATAAGACCACGTAATGGCCCCTTGAGGTCCCAATACAAGAACTTGCTACATTCGGGTCATTACAAAACAGCACTGTTACGGAAAAGTATTATGACAATGGGACCTGTCATTTATAATAAAATACCTCATGGTTATAAGGATTATTCCGTAAACATTTTTAAATCTAAGGTAACTGCACTACTTTTAGACAAATGTTACTACACAGTGAATGACTTTTTAAATGACATGAATTTATCCAGATTATGATTGTTATACTTAATTAATTCCAAAATTGACCCTGTAAGACTTATTTAACTGACTATATTATTATTAATTGACTTCAGTATAATTTCTGTTTTGTTTTGTTGACACTCTTTTGTTTGTTTGTATTAATAATTTAATTTATGTAATAATTTGCACGCCGTAAGGTAGACTGTAGCTGATCTCTTTAATTTATGTACAACATCTTATTCCTGTACCTACATTCATAGCAAATAAAGTTCTGATTCTGATTCTGATTCTGATTCTGACGAAAATACTCGACATGAAAACACAAAGGAAAGAAAATACAGAGACCAACAAGAAGATTGTTTATAGGCGTCAAATACATGAAGTACTTAAACGTGTACTAAACCAGCAGCAATAACTTGTTCGATTTACTGCGTAGTGTAATAATGACACGCCATCGATATTACGACCCACTTTCCGCAATTTACTCTTTAACTTTATATTGCTAACATTATTTCATTAAATTGCCTTAGTATTTAACACCCGGCAGATAAACAAATAGGTTGTTAAGTTTTTGTATTGGACCATGTTAGATTGACATTCGGAATTAACGTTTTCCTTATGAGATCATTATAACCGTCTAAAGCTATTAATAAATTCTAAACTGCCCGGTGGTCGCCACGTACGGGGCAAAGTACTTCGGTAACCCGGGCACCCTACGTGATACGGTCAGAAACATCAAGGCGTTGCTGGTCTTCCTTGAGGAGCTGGGGTGGATCGAATAATCGATTTTCCCACCCGTACGCAAAATACGCGCATTGACGTGGAGTTGCGGACACCAGCCCGTTTTACCTATTATTATTAAGATATTAAATTAACATTTAAATATTATTTCGCAAGTAGATATACTGGGGTCGGCTTGTTTAGTTTTCCGATATACGACAAAATCTGCAGTTCTTTCTACGTTTATAGCATTTACGTACCTGTATTTGGCTAAATTCAAAACTTCTCTTCTTCAAACTCGGCTGAGAGTCTAGTTTTGTGGTGTGTAGGTAAAGAGACTACGGTGAGTGAGTAGGGGTGGAAGTGATTTTAACGTTAAAATGAGGGCGTACCCAGGAAACGGTCATCGTTCACACTTCCTCTCAAACTAATTTGTCTCCATATCAAAATATTAACCATTTATTGTGCAATGTTTTTACTCAACTTCAGATACTGCTACTGTCGCAACAGCCTCTGCAACGCCTCACCGAGCACAAGCCACGAAGGCTACACGGACATCATGGGAGTCATAGTAGTTTTCAACCTCATGAAATACATTAACAGCCTTAGGTAGTAGTCGGAGGAACACGTAGGAATTAATTATGTTACGAAAAGTTCCTCGCAACACAGAGTAGTGAGCGATGATGTGATATGAGTGAGCGAAACCCGTACAGCGAAGGACATTTCAAGTGAGAGAATCGTTAACCCGAAATATGACAATCATAAAGGCTACCACCATACATGGAGAGATAAATCCGAATAGCTAAAACTACGCTAGTTCGGTCTAACCGGATGAGTGCACAAACATGAAGTGATGAGACTGTTTAGTCAAGCAGTTACTACTCGATCTACTCAGATCTTGGGGCCGTAACCGATTGTCAGACGGTTTCGGAGATAGAACTGACCATGTAAGGTGCTTCTTCACTGATTCGATGGAAGGCCTGATTAAAAAATAATATTCGTGTGAACATTCCTTAAACTTGCTACTCCGTGCAATGTTTTGTGATATAAATAAAAGGGTATAGTGACTTTTTAACTTAAGACATTAAAATTATCTTTGTTTATCTGTATTATATATTTAATTAATAAATGAATTTTGTTGCTGCACAGAAGTTATTTATCGATCAAATATGTATGTATTTGGGGAATTGTAAGATATATATGTATACTTAATTATATTATGCGTAGACCATTATCGCATTCACGTTCATGATAATTAGATATTTGATATTCAAGTAGTCATATTAATGTTAATAAATGTTGACGACATCTTTTGACCTACTCAGGCACCAGAGTACAGGTAGGTACGGACGGCTGCACATCAAGCTAAGCTATACATAACTAGTATAAGCTGCCTTCAGATTGTACGAAAAACCTATACAATACGAGGTCTGCTAAAACTGGAAATGTACCTTTAGCTTGATGTGTAACCGTGTGTACCCAAATCATTTTGTAACTTTCATAAACGTAGGTATTTTCTTTTCAATATTTAAATGTTGAGCTTTATTCCAGCGATCAATTGTTGCAGTTTCAGTATTTTTTCGGGGGAAAGTGGAAATGATAAATTGTAATTACGTCTCCATTGATAGTGAATTTGATGCGAGATACTGTAGGTGTGGTCTGTGGAAATATGGTAATTGAGAATATAAAATTACGATTATTAATTTGTTTGACCTTTTCGTTTATTAATTCGATGTAAATGTTAATCACGTCATCATTATAATTGACAAAATGAAATAAAATATTTAAGTAAATGGTATTATGTATGATCTACAAAAGACATACTCGTATTAGGCGCAAAACAAAACTTTTTGCATTGTTATGTATGATATTAAATTAATGCAATTAATTCGAATTTGTCATCAACATTTCCAGGTTTTGCTCATTTTAAGGGTACTTAATATTAAACGTTTAATTGCAAGAATTGATAATGTTTTCCTCCACTAACCGAACCTTCGAGCTGTACCTAGGTATACATTGTAGGCACTGTACAATATCCTACAGGAAATATAGGTAATAAAAACAGCTAAAGTTCGTAAGGGCACAGTTCCAGACATGGCACACTCATTAGGGTTCCGTAGCCAAGTGGCAAAAACGGAACCCTTATAGATTCGTCATGTCTGTCTGTCTGTCCGTCTGTCTGTCTGTCCGTCCTCCGTATGTCACAGCCACTTTTCTCCGAAACTATAAGAACTATACTGTTGAAACTTGGTAAGTAGATGTATTCTGTGAACCGCATTAAGATTTTCACACAAAATTAGAAAAACATCAATACATTTTAGGGTTCCCCATACTTAGAACCGAAACTCAAAATTTTTTTTTCATCAAACCCACACGTGTGACACATCTATGGGTAGGTCTTCAAAAATGATATTGAGGTTTCTAATATCATTTTTTTCTAAACTGAATAGTTTGCGCGAGAGACACTTCCAAAGTGGTAAAATGTGTGTCCAAAACAAAAAAAAAAAAAATATGATGTACATTATCATGTAAACTACCACCGAAAATTGGTTTGAACGAGATCTAATAAGTAGTTTTTTTTAATACGTCATAAATCGTAAACCGCAATTTACCATTCATTCAATCAACTCAAAAAAAAAAAAAACATTTAATTTCATAAACATAAACCTTATGCATAAATCCGGATGTTACGGAACCCTCGGTGCGCGAGTCCGACTCGCTCTTGCCCGGTTTTTTTTAGTTGTAAATAATTAAATTATGTAGGTTAATCGCTTTGTACCCACAAATTGTAGTCACGTGCAAAAATATACGATTTTCACGTACCTAAAGAGGTATCGATTCAAATTAAAACAGAATTCCGAATGATAGTATGTACCTAGTAGATTCCGGTTGAAAATGCTACATGGTAGTACGTACCACGGGAACACCCAAATGTTCCGAAATATTTTATTCCGAATTTCGAAGTTCCTATTTTCAAAAGTCCGAATTTCATAATACCTAAGAATTATAATGTATATTATTAAAAATCTCGAAATTTATTTTACCGAAAGTCATAAATGCGATTTGTTTGTTTTCCGATTTTCATATGTTCGAAGAATCAAATGCTCGATGGGTTCTCGGTCCGAAAAACGACATTCCGATTTTCAATTTTTCGAATAACCTGCTAAAATTATGATTCTGATTCAATTAGTATAATATTCAGTTACGTATATAAATTCAAAATGTGACGTTTAATGTAAGTAATTTAAAAACGTCTACTTTGTTATTAATATTTGTGTATTAATATTATTTTTTTGTGTTTTCTTCTTCTCCTTAAAGATTTTAGGATGAACTAGTTTCGCCTAGGCCAAACGAGTTCTCCCTACACGCAATAGGACAAACCCTTCGGGTGACATCGGTTGCATGGTTGCGGTCGGTCGATAGGCGACGTAGGATGCAAGAGCGAGCGAAGGGCACCCCGAGGTTAGGTTTGGTTACTTTAAACCCTTTACACAGAAATAGAACTGATTTGGCTTAGGCGAAACTAGTTAGGTAACCTCTATTGTTGATGAATCATTTGGGTTAGGTTAGGTTAGAACTGTGACCAGCGAAAGAAAATATTTTTATTCAAAAGTAAACAATCATATAACGAACGCAATAGGTGACGTAGAATGCAAGAGCCAGCGAAGGGCACCCCGAGGTTAGGTTTGGTTAGGTTACTTTAAATTAAACCCATTACCCAGAAATACGGGCCCCGCGAAGCGGGGCTCCGTCGACATAGGATGCAAGAGCGAGCGAATGACAATACAAATACCTACCGTGCATCGAAATCAAGTAGTGTCGCAGTGAAAACCTTTAGCGGTAACGTGCATCGAAGTCAAGTAGTATCGCAGTAAAGATCTATCGCGGTATAGTTGCCGGCACGTAACTTGGCAAGAGATTTTCGTAGTGGGGGAAGTTCGCGAATAAAAAAATGTATGAAATTGTGCGTGCGCAAACTTCCCCCACTACAAAAACTCTTGCCAAGTTACGTGCCGGCAACTATAACGTGCATCGAAGTGTAGTGGCGTAGCAGAGACGGTCTTTCACAGTAACGTGCATCGCAATTTTGTAGCATCGTATTAGCATTTATCGATATTTTGTGCATAGAAATTTCGTATTCTACTCGTATATTTGTCTTGCTATTTAGCTTTACAAGGCGTTTTTTATTTCGGAATTCTAATTAATCGGAATTCGTATTTTTGATGTTTCGAATTATCATTAATTCGGACTTTTTGTTATTCGTTGTATTGAAACTCGGTATTTTGAAAATAGTAATTATAAACGTTAGGAATATTGAAATTTCGGTATTATAAAAATAGGATGAATGATAAATTGGAGTTGTTATATTAGGAATTTGGAACCATTCGGAATTTTGAAAATCGGTAAGTATTTAGAAATTCTTATTTGTGACTGTCGGAATAAAGTTTTTCGTATTTATGTAGTGTACCCGTTAATATTGCGTGCTCTGACTGGCTGTCTGCTGCGTTGGTGCCGGACACGCGACGGGACTCGTATTCGAAAATAGCGCGCTATTTAGATTTTTCCATGGTTACAGAAAAAACAATATTTTAAAAAAAGCGAACGGCGGGAAAACAAATGAACAAGTGATTTTGAAAAACAAAATGTCATGGTAATACTATGTTATAAAATTAATTTGAATTTGGAATCATCTAAATAGAATGAAAAATAAGGATCTTCACAATAGCCAGTATCAAAAATCGGCAATTTCATAGGTAAGGACCTATAATACTTTTAAATAAGCTTTATGCTAACTAATTATTGAGGTCGTAAACCTGTTGAACGACCAATCATCAATCAAGTTATTAAGCATATAATAAAATTTATTTTTTAAGTGCAACAATTTCTCTATCCGAGTCTGTCGGTGGTTTTCTCCCCAGATGTACACTAAGAAGCGAATTTACTGTGATTATTTAAAACTTCATTCTTCGATTAGTTACTAAGTACTTCATATGAAAGAATGTATTGAAAACGGGTTACTTGCGCCTGTCGTATTAGTTTTATAATTTATGTACGGCTTGCGAATTTTCATGTATGAAATACAGAAAATAATGCTGATGGCTTATGTGTTTTCTCTTAATATATACAAAATATTTATTTATATAATAATAATAACAAAATAGTTTATTGTCACAAAGAAATATAAGTAGGTACATTAGTATACACTGATTAACATGAAGCTAATTAACGCTGCAGTAGTTTGTATACAGATATTATGAGCCCTGCCTCTCAAACTAGGATAACCTGTATCTTAAGAGACAGTGTTTAGCTGTGGGGTTTCTTAAAAACAGGGATCAAACAACTGCGGACTGTGCTAACTTATAGAAGGTACGTGTTAACAACTTAACAATATTATTACCTTTAACAGAAACATAATAAACTTATTTAAGGAAAAAGGAAAAATAATGTAAGAAATAACAATTTAAAACTTATGTATGTGAGTGGGTGAATGTGTGTGAGTATGTCTGTATGATTTATGTATCTATGTGTGGTGAGTTTTTGTATGGGAGTAGTGAGTGTGGGGTGTTTTATGTGAGGGAGTAAAAGCAAAAATAAGGCAATATTAGGCAATACATTTTAGCAGAGATTCAGTTTGTGTATAGTCCTGTTTAAGTAGCCATTCCATCAGCTTAGCTTTCAATTCAAGCTTATTGCAATCCAGTATATTTAATTCTTTATGAATTTTCTTGTAGATCAGTGAACTTAAGATGAAGTATTGGTTTCTGGCAGTTTTGTGTCGTGTAACTGGGGGACTGTTGGTTCGTTTGGTGGGATCAGACGGTGGGACACTGGAGTGTCTTCTAAGAATGGATTGCAACACGAAGAGCTGTCGGACTGTTAGTACCTTACAATCTGAGTAGAGTTGAGTTGTTGGATAACGATAAGGTTTCCGAAGCATCACTTTCAATATTGCTCTCTGAGCTCTCTCCACTCTAAGAAAAGTAGTTTTAGCCGCACCACCCCATACATTGATGCAATACCCAAGAACTGACTGACACAGAGCCTAGAACACCATTTTTAGAGTATCAGGATTTGCGGAAGCTCTCAGTGACTTAAAGATGTGTATCAGTCTCAGCGTTCTTGAGGTTAGGGTATCAATGTGTTTATTCCAGCGTAACCCGGCATCAATTTGAACACCCAGGTATTTGACGTGATCGATACGCGTGAGTGTTGGACATTGGCATGAAGATGACTGCTCTAAGCAAGTGTGCGCTATTATTGAAAAGGTGTGGTCCGGTGCGGTGTTCTGACGGATGGCGAAAGGAATATATGAAGTCTTGTTACAGTTTAGGGTAAGCAAGTTTAGGTTGAGCCTGTTTATTATTTCACGTAGTGCCAATTCCGCGTTACTTTTAACACAATCCCATGTTGACCCGTGAACTACAACCACGGTGTCATCGGCATATACAAGGATCGTCGAGTTGGGGAGGGACATTCTGCATAGGTCATTTACATATATTTGAAATAAAATAGGTCCTAAAATGCTACCTTGGGGCACTCCGTAGGATAAGGTAACATCATAACTGTAGTGATTATCAATTTTGGTTCTTTGAGTACGGTTGCTCACGTAATCTTTGAATATTTGCAGTGCTATACCTCTAACACCGATTCGCTCTAATTTGGCAATAAGTATGAGAACAGAAACTGTGTCGAATGCCTTCGAAAGATCTAGGAATATTCCTAGACATTTGGTTTTCCTGTCGAGATTCCCAGCAACCAACTGCGTCAATTTAAGAACTGCATCTTCAGTCGAGACACCGGAACGGAAACCATACTGATTATCTGCTATGATCTTGTATCTTTCCAAGAAGTTCTTAAGCCGGTTACTAAGAATCCTTTCCAAAACCTTGGAAAGAGCAGTCAAAACCGAAATGGGTCTATAGTTGTTGACACAGCTTCTGCTCCCACCCTTATGGATTGGGTGCACAATTGCTTTTTTAAGTGCGTCCGAAAAAACACCCTCGCAGAGACAGCTATTAAAGATGTACGTCAATGGTTTGATTAGTGTCTGTCGGCCCATTTTTAGCACTAAGGGTGATATGCCATCCCAACCCAGTGCACAGTCATTACGTAGCTGCGAAACCAGAGACTCCACCTCAGATTCGTCTGTATCAAGCAACACGAGAGAGTTAGCAGGAGATAATGGGTTGTTATCATCATTACTAAGAACCTGACTGCTCGTATCAGCAGGGCACTGGCTCTGTGATAGAATTTTATCCGCTAAGGTTTTCCCTACGTTACTGAAGAACTTACCAACTTCATTTATGGATGCTTTAGGACTGTCACATATTTTCAGTAGTTTCACAGGACTGGTTTTTATTTTAGCTGTATTTGTAATAGTTTTAATAGTGTTCCAAAGGGCTTTGGGGTTATTTTTTGTTTTCTCAAGATCATTCCTTTCGTGGGCAATTCGTAGTTTCCGAAGCAGGTCATTGCAAAAGTTGCGGTAGGGTGTATAAGTTTTTTTAAGAATTAAATTATCTGGTTCTTTACTTGATCCAATATGCATTTTGTCTCGATTTCGGATACACCTCAGTAGACCTGGGGTTATCCAAGGTTTGATGGTCCTTTTTTACTTGGAATCTTGACATACTTGGTGTGTTTAGCAATGACCGGTGTTAACATAGTTATAAAAGTATCCATCATTGTGTTAGGGTCGTCCAATTTATAAATTGCCGCAAAATCGAGGTTTTCTAGCTCTAGCTTAATTGACTCATAATTTATCGAAGTAGAGTGTTGACAAGTTTTTCGAGTGGGACTTGTGCTGGAGATGGTAAGGACAAGAGGTTTATGGTCTGTGATGTGTGATTCAAGAACTAGTGTGGTGGTAGGCAAGCTAGATTTTATGAACGCGTGGTCAAGACAATTTTCAAGCCTAGTAGGCAGAAGGTGGGGTGGTAGCAGGCCATGCGATGAATTAAGTATGAGGTAATCTAGACTTCGATCATTTCTACTGCTCATGCTAATATCAATATTCAAGTCACCCGTAAGAGCAATGTTCTGCTACGTAGAAAGTTTAGTGTAAATATTATTTAAACTATCTAGGAACATATCAAAACTTTCCCTAGAACTGAGCGATGGGGACCGATAGACTGCCACAACAGCAATTTTATTGTCATCCCGTTGGCAAACAAGGCAGTTTCCACCCATAAACGTAGGCTCCCACACTGAGACTTGTAGACTCTGTTTCGCATATATAACAATTCCATCGTTCTGGTTTAAGGTTTATGTCTGTACGATATGATTGGAAGCCCTTTAATATAGGTAAATTAATGGCCTTGCTTAGCCAGCATTCGGTCAAAACAATGATATCGAAGCTAATACTTGTTTGGTGCAATAGTACCCGTAATTGATCAAAGTTTTTGTTAATACTTCGTATATTTAAATGTAAGATTTTCGTAGTGTCATCGGAATTCTTAACATACCTAAGACAGTCTTCCGGGTTACAGGTCAGTGAAATACCCACGTCTATTGAGTCCAGTTCTGAGTTTATATTATTTATTAAAGCCATTTGAAAACAATATAAGATCCAAAGACAGATGGCAGATGGCGAAAAACAGATGGCGCTGCTGTCAACATAACATTGAGCTGTTGACAAATTTTTTAATAATATTGTTTCTATTTAAACTTAGAAGTAAATAGTCTGTGTTTTAGCGTCAAAGTGAACATAAATAGTTGAATGACGTCATCAAGTGTTATCCAATAAAATAAACAAAAGTGTGATATAAAATTCAGAAAAACAGTTTAGAACTCAGTGACAGTGCAAAGCAAACAATTTAAGGGTAATTAGCTAGTGATTAGTATCAAAATTGGCCTCAACAAATAAAGTGTTCTACTGAGATTTGAAAAGTAACTACTATAATAACAACAAAAAGCGACATCTAACGTCGAATAGAAAACAAAGGAAACGTCAATCTTGGAGATAGTTACAGTGTTTACAGACACTTAAAAGGAGACTACTTTAACAGAAGAGGATTAGATCTTTATATCTAAGGGTGTTTTAGCAGTGTGACAGACGACATTTCATTTTTCAACACGATACCGATAGAGGGAGCTATTTATATGTTGAAACTGACAAATTTTAAAACAATATTGGACAATGGAAGAAGGAAACGTAACTTTCCGTCGCCCTATAACTATTGGAAATGACTCACTTGACCTTTCTTTCGAGTCAACAAATACAGAAATTAGAAGATGTAGTCTACCTGACTTGTCGACTGTCAATGACAGCGATATAGAAGACTTAAGAGAATCAATAATAAAGATTAAAGGTGAGTTAGAAAGTGCTCACACGGAAATAGATAACCTTAACGAAGACATTATGGCATTAAAAATTGAATTAAATAAGGAAAAGAGCAGATCAAAAACCTTACAAAAAATATGCTCAGACACAAAAAATAGAGGAATAAACACTATAAATAATAAAAGCAAAAAGAAGAAAGTTTTCAAGGAACTTGGATCTAACATTTGAGGAATCTAACAGTAGCTATGTAGATCTCGGGATCAATGATTCTTGTGAAGCAATAACAGATGGCACCACCAACAACATAACGACAAAATCAGGACCATCTGACAAAATTAACGAGAATACTGATTCTAACAAGTACACTGAAGAGGATAAACAGCAACCAGATGGCGTGACCAGTTCCCTAGAACAACCCCAAGAAAAACAACAGAATAGAATTTGCATATTAAGCAGTAATAATACAAATAAAGTATTATCTATAGCACAAAGTACATTCTCAAGTCATCATATAATATGTCATCACATCTCCACCAACTGTGGAATTATAAAGCTACTTGACAACTTAGAACAAAAACTGTTAAACTATACAAAGAAAGACTATTGTTTTATTTTGATAGGCGAAAAAGACTTTATAAAAACCGACAATTATTTTAATTTGGTTACTAATATAAGAACCAAATTAATGTCAATACAACATATAAATATTATACTCTGTTTACCGACCTATAAATTTAATGGATATAGTTCTTTGTTTAACTCAAGAATAGAAACATTCAGCAATTTACTCTACCAGGATATCTGCACCCACGAGTATGCCATGATATTTGACTCTAATTTTTTGACTTATGATAATTCTATGTTTTATAAGAACCTTGGTGTACTGAATAACTATGGCTTGAAGAATATATTTGACAATTTGAACTGCTATATTGGTATGTATATAAATCAGAATCACCTCTCAAACAACATAAAACCGAAAGCAGAGATCAGTAATCATCTAAGAAAGGAACAGTTTTTTCGTATCTAGTGTAAAGAACAACTTTAAACAGCATAATAAAGTTAAATGTCAAAATATACGACTATTACATCAAAATATTGCAGGATTATTGAATAAACTTCCTTCAATAGAAATATGTCTATCTGAGCTTAATGAGAGGCTTGAAAATATCCAAATATTATGTTTCTCAGAAACATTTGTTAGAACTAACAATGAAATAAATATATGTATAAATGACTTTAAACTAGCGGCTTCTTACTCTCGGAAAAAGGAAAATAGGGGTGGGGTTTGTATTTTAATAAAACAGAACCTAGAATACAAAATAATACAATTATGCAAAGAAATGGCAGTAGAGAAAGTGTTCGAATGCTGTGGCATAGAAATACCACAATATAATTGCATCATTGTTTGTATCTATAGGACCCCCAACTCGAATATTGCAGTATTTTTTAATAAACTTGAGTCTCTATTGATTAAACTAAGTAACAGGAAAAATAAAAATATTATACTGGTCGGGGATCTAAATATAAATACCCTCGTCAAAAGTAAGAATGCCACAATATTAAACGATTTACTTTTAAATTATAACTTGACTTTCAAAATAAATGCTCCAACTCGACATACATCTTGTATAGATCACATTATTACTAATATTTCAGACTCTTCCGGTGAGACATGTGAATTACAACTCTCTGATCATAATACTGCTCAGATTTTAACATTTCCATCAATATTAACATCAAATAAGCCTGCTCAATCGCATTACTTTATATACAAAAGAAATTACAGCCAGGAATATATTGACAAATTTAAAGAGTGTCTCCTGAACCTGAAATGGCAGGATGTTTATGACGAAATGGATCCGAATGCAGCTTTTAATAATTTTCATGAAATGTTTAGTCTTTTTTATATGTTAAATTTTCCTTTACAAAAAATTAAAGTCAATTGCCATTCACCTTCTTTGAAATGGATGACGAAAGTATCATAAAGATAAGTCCAGGGAAAATAAATTAAAATATGGTAAATATGCGAAACTGTTAAAAAGGTGTATAAATGTGTCCAAAAAGCAAGATTCTAACAAATATATTATGAAAGCTAAAAACAAGTGAAGCGCGACTTGGAAATTAATTCAAAATAAAACTAAATATAGAGGTCCAGAACTTATCGAAGCGGTTGAACAAAACGACATTATGATAGATAATCCTGAAAAAATAGCAGAAGCTTTCAATGATCACTTTATTGACTCCACAAACATTGACATAACTAATAATAAAAATAATGTCATGACTAATATTAATAACATAGGAAATAGTTTATATATCTAACCTTGCACGCCTAATGAAGTTAGTAGAATCATTTCGTCATTAAATAATACTAACAATGTGGGGTATGACAGTATTTCGACTCAAATTATAAAATCATGTGCTGATGGTTTCACCTATATTATCCCATTTGATTAACGTAGGTTTCATTGAAGATAAGTATCCGGACAAACTAAAGTTCTCTTTAGTAAAGCCTTTATTAATAAAAAACTAAATTAAAAATTTTAAAAACCCCCGACACAAAAAAATAATAAAATTAAATGTAAGTAATTGGAAAAGGATCAAATAATTTAAAAACCCCCAACTTAAAGAATCTAGGTAACGAGACTAAAACAGATAAATTCATATGGCAGTCGGGGGACCTCTTAGCATAGAAGGTGTTCCACAGAACGGTCCCCCGACTTCCATATGAATTTATCTGTTTTATCTCGTTACCTAGATTCTTTAAGTTGGGGGTTTTTAAATTATTTGATCCTTTTCCAATTACTTACATTTAATTTTATTATTTTTTTGTGTCGGGGGTTTTTTAAATTTTTTATTTAATTTTTTATTTCTTGCTTTTTGTAGGGACTCATTAATTTTTGTATTTCATTTATTTTATTTTCTTGCGTTTTAAGATTCAGGTAATTCAGTAATCACGTGTTTTATCCGCCAAAATATAATTATTAATTTATAGTTCAAGAATATTTTTTTAAAACTAAACAAATTTTTTTGTTTTATTATATCCTTTTTCTAGTTCTTCCTTTAGTTATTCAACTTTCGTACAAGTATTTCATAGCGTTAGATATCTTAGGTATTTAGATCTAGTTTCTAAAATGGGACTGCGACACTATCCGATGTAGAAATACCTACCTACGCTTTTTAAGTAGGTAGGATAATTCCATTCGTAATAAAAATAGTCAAACTCAGTGGTCGTAGGAACCAGTCATGACTCCACTTTCCTCATCATTCTAGAGCATTGATCATACAAAAAAAATATTTTGAAGTTTTAGTTTTCATTTCGTTAATATTCCTCATTCCCTTTCAATATAGTGTACATTATTCTACTTGTGAAGCCCTTGCATTTGATACCTATATTGAAGGAGTTGTGAAAAACAAATATTTTTGCCATATACAATATATTCGCCATTTTGTGGTGGCGGCCATCTTGGATTTGAAATTTGTAATAGCGTATAGTATTCTACTAGTCAAGCCCTTTCATTTGATACCCATATTGAGGAAGTTGTGAAAAAAAAATGTAATCCGCCATTTTCTGGCGGCGGCCATCTTGGACCGATTTTCATCAAACATACCTAAGAACACTCCCGACTGATTCACCTTTCAAACAAAAAAAACAAAATCAAAATCGGTTCATCCGTTCGGGAGCTACGATGCCACAGACAGACACACACACACACACACACAGACACGTCAAACTTATAACACCCCGTCGTTTTTGCGTCGGGGGTTAAAAATAGTAAACTTGATATAAATAATTATCGTCCCGTTACCTTAATACCGGTCATTGCAAAAATATATGAAAAAGCAATGTGTAACAGGATTGTCTCATTTTTAGATAAACACAGAATAATAAGACCAGAACAAAATGGGTTTCAAAGAGGAAAATCAACTTCATTAGCTTGTTTTCAACTTATCAAATTAATTACTGAGAACATTGATAAGAAAAAACCAGTCACGGCGATATTTTTTGATATGAGCCGAGCGTTCGATTCTGTTAAACATAATATTCTGCTAAAAAAATGCGAGAATTACGGAATAAGAGGGAAAGCGTTAAATTGGCTCAAAGATTATTTAAGTAATAGGCAACAAAGCGTTGAAATTTTAGGAATGAATGAAGACAGAGAAGTTACACAGTACAAATCGCAGAATAGAATAAACACATATGGTGTGCCTCAAGGTAGCATATTGGGGCCATTACTCTTTCTTCTATACATTAATGATTTGCCAGCAGCAATAAAGGATAAGTGCGTTTTATTTGCTGATGATATTTCACTTGTAATATGTAAAGAAAGTAAAAATGACCCGTATGAGGAGCGAATAAATGATGCCGTAGAGACCATACTAGAATGGTTTGAGCAAAATAATTTAAGTGTCAACATCTCGAAAACAAAATATATTTGTTTTCGTAACTACAAAATGTCAAATCAAACATTGAGCATTATTGGTCGTGGCAATAAAATTGAAGAAGTTGACTGTACAAAATTTTTAGGCATATTAATAGATAAACATTGCAATTGGAAAAATCACATTGAGAATGTGTGTAACAGGTTGAACAGCTTTGCATTTGCACTAAGAAATCTTAGGAAAACTGTAGGAAGAAGTGCCGCCCTGATGGCTTATCACGGATATGTTTCATCTGTGTTAAGATATGGATTAATAATATGGGGTAATTCCACTGATAGTGACAGGGCCTTTATTGTTCAAAAAAAGTGCTTAAGAGCTGTGTTTGGTATCGGTCCATTAGAATCGTGCAGACCTATCTTAAAAGAGCATAAATTATTAACGCTGGCATGTTTATACATTTCGGAAATGGGAGTTTTTGTAAAAAAACATCCCACTCTGTTCAGTAAAGCAGATAGCGAAAATGTTTACAAGTTGGGAAAAATGTCTAGAGATCCTACAATATTAGCGATGCCTAGGAGTGGAACAGCATTTTGACACAAAAACACGAGTCGGATGGCAATAAAAATATTCAACAAGTTACCTAAATCAATTAGAGAATTGCCAACGAATTTCTTTCAAAAAGAGCTTAAAACATGGCTTATTGAAAATTGTTTTTACAGCCTTAATGATTTTTTTAATTATAACCATAAGAATAAGAATCTATCTCGGAATTAATATAGTTACCTAATGAATTGTTTTAATATGTATTTTTTTTTCCTTATTTTTGGACATTTTGTTTTAACATAATTTATTTTTGACATTTCTAATTTAATTTATTGTGTTTTATTTTAATTTAAATCATTTTTGACATTTGTAATTTACTGTTATTGACAATTAAATTATTTTATTGGCATTTCATTTTAATTCTATTTATTGTAGACATTTTAAATTTAATTTATTGACATTATATTTTAATTTAATTTATTTTTGACAGTTGTGATTTAATCTAATTGACTATTATATTTAATTTATTGGCAATTCATTATAATTCCATTTATTTTAGACATTTGTTATTTATTTTATTGACATTATATTTGCATTATATTGGGATTTAATTTATTTTTAACAGTTGTAATTTAGTGTATTGACATCATTTTATTTACATATTAAAAAAAAATTGTTTGTTAAAATGTAATGTTTGGTTTTGAAAAAATATTTGCCTGTCTTAAATTTTGCATGCTGATTATAAGGCGGAACATGAAGCACCATGTACCTACTTATTGTATTTTAAGATCTGTACCACCATGTTTCAAGCAAATAAAATGATTATTATTATTATAAAGACATGACCTGATTGCTTAGTACTGGAATGAGTATGCAACTGGAGTCCAAAGAACCAGGAAGGTTTTTTGCCTGTTATTGCAAAAACTGTATATTGAAGATCAACTCGTGTGATTATGTAAATGTGAAGTGTATTTATTGTTGCAGTGTAAGTTGTATAGGGGATGTTTTTGAGGGTAAAGAGTGTATGGGAGTGTGTGTAAATTTTAAGTACTGGAGTAATAATAAGAGCTAACTTATTTAATGGAAAAGTAATTAGAACGATAAAATACTGATTAAAGGAATACGAGAGTGAATGCTTACTTATGTCTAAATAATCGTTTCCATTGGATAGTCACTTTAGAACAAGTTTTTCTAAGCAGTGCTTGGATTGTATGGTGATGGATTTCTGGCCCTCTTCTTTGCGTAGTAGGACTTTACCATTAGCCGTCCAACAGAACTTGTAACCATTTGCATAAGCAAAAGTACGGGATTCAAAAAAGAGTTTTCTTGTGGTACCCGACAATCGATCCGAGATGTAGATCGGTGTACGAGTTCCAGAAAGACCGATGTGCTCAGTATTCAATTTTTCGGAGTTAGCTGGTTTTTATTAAATTTCCGGACTGCTGCGAGGACATTATTTTTGAGAGTGACGGTCTGGAATTCAGCAATGACAGACCTTTTGTCGCCTTCCTTATTGGGAATGCTGTAGACATCACGTACTTCGGAAGGAAGAACATCTATATCCAGAGCCTTGCATGTGTTGACAATAAGAGAAGGAAGTGGCGGTGAATTTTTCTCAGCAGGTAACAGGTTACTTATTTCAATAGTTGAACTACGGGAGCTTACCTGTAAATATATAACTTTACGCTCCAGATCCTCGATATGATTTAGTAGATTTATCCGATCCTTTCCAAGATTCTCGACACTGGACTTAATTTCCTCGTAGTTTGCATTAACAAACGTGATACTTTTTTCCATTTCCAAGTAGCAATTGTGGTTTTTTTCATTTTGCAACTTCACTTCAGCTACATCCGAACTAAGCTTACGGAGAATTTGTTCTTGATCTTTTTTCCACGATGATAACATTCCCATAATTTCACCCTTAAAGTCTTGCAGCTCGCTGGAAGGTAACTCCACGCGTGGTTTTTTTGCACGAGAGGTGATATTTAAAAATTCTATGTCTTGTGAGGTGTTAGTAATGTCAGGATTGGAAGCCGAATGTTGAATTTTTTTTTCTTTTGGCGGGGAACGTAGTGTTTTAGGCATGGTAGTCAAACTGCTCCTGCTAAGTGTTTATAAAATACCAAATGACGCGTCGTAGTACTTGCGGTTGACAGGCACAGTGATTTGATGCGAGGTAAGTGTTCGCGTAGCACTCGTAGCAGTCAGTCGCGTAGCACTCGCCGCTCTGCCCGTAGCCCAGATTCGTAGCACAGGTGGTAGGGATCCGATATTTTGCGTTGATGCGTCAGCGCGGCTTGGCGCAGCGGTGCACGTTACCGACTCCCGTGCGTGAGGTGCGCGGTTCAAACCCGACGCAAACTTCCAATCGATGCGGCCTTCAACACTTTGTTTATTAGGGACAATGAGAGTAATATTGTTGTCACTTTCGCGGGGAGTGGCCTACTCGTAAAAACGCTTTAGGAAGAAACGAGAATTTAAATATTGGTTGTAGACCAATAACAATTATTCGCGGTCAAATTTTAACGAAAGTAGTTAGCAATAGATGCGCACGTCCGCTCACTTAGGCACTCGACATCGGAATCAATATAGGTATGTATTTTTAGGAACCGGAAGTGGATTTTATTAAAAAAAGAAATAACGGCTACGAACTATTATAATACAATCGATAAATATTAATAATTACAACACAAAAATAATTATAAGGAAACTAATGCTAAAAACCGGCCAAGTGCGTGTCGGGCCACGCACAGTGTAGGGTTCCGTAGTAGCCCGTTATCACAATGTAGTACGATTCTGTTGTACTTTATTTTGAATAGGTAAAAAAAAAAAAACATATTTTGGTTTTCAATGCAAGTCTTTACCCATTATAAACAAGCAACTACTTCATCTCAGTCACTTTAAAGGATTAATGCTAAGGATTTTGTATTTGGTACAAAATTATCCAACACCCAAGTTCAACGACTATTACTGCTAAACTAATAGTCATCTTAACCGCTATACTTTTCCTTTAAAGTTCATGAAATGCACTGTCATCGAGAATTTTTCCAGATTTTTCAAGCCAGTAGTTTAGGTTTTAGAGGGAAAATTTGCACTTTAAACTTTAATATTTCGTAAATGGAGCATTAAATCGAAAAATAATTTTGGCAACCCCTAAGCCATTTTAGAAGACCTATTCAACGATACCCCACACGATGGGGTAGATGATGAAAAAATATTTATCCCCACTTCACATGTAGGGGAGCTACCCTAAAAAAAAATATTTTCCAAAATTTTATTTTACCACTTTGTCGGCGTAACTGATATACGTACCTACTCCTACAAAATTTCAGCTTTCTAGTGCTAACGGTCACAGAGATTAAGCGAGGACGGACAGACAGACATGGCGAAACTATAAGGGTTCCTAGTTGACTACGGAACCCTAAAAATGACACAGCTGAGAGTGTGAACGCTCCAACGTTTGGCGGGAAAAAAGGGGCCTGTCATCAGTTTGACATTCCTTTTATAGGCGTGCTTCGTGGTATTTTATCTATGGACTCTATGGTGATGCTACTCGCTACTGTTCATTCCCAACACGGCCTCTCCTGATTGAGCGTCGTCCTCGACTGCATCTGATCTGGTGCTGGGTGCTGGTATAGGCAGCGCGTGATGTTCACCGTTTATTTGTTCATCAGATTCATCTGGAAGCCATAACACAAATATAAAAAAAACACCTGAAAGTCAACTTCGTAGGCAACTCAAGCATTCATCTTTCAATCAGCTAATTCATGTCACATTTCATTTCCATCTCGCAAAAACGGTAGGTAAGTCGAAAATTCATCCATCCTCAACTATAAATCATCATCTACAGAGACGTCTCGCTTAAAAACACAAACCATACAGGGTCGAAGTCACCGTTGCGCGCGTTTCAGGAACCTTTTGCTGCAAGGACAAGTTCCTATACACACTGCCACAGGCCTTACAGAATAAACCTGCCTCAGTGTGTCAGTTAAGTGATCCAGTAGCATCTACATCGGGCCATTACACAACACCAACCCAGTAACATCTACATCGGGTCTCCAATGATATTGATCCAGTAACATCTTACATCGGATCATCTATCAGCACAGATCCAGTAGCATCTACATCGGACCATTACACAACACCAACCCAGTAACATCTACATCGGGTCTCCAATAATATTGATCCAGTAACATCTACATCGAATCATCTATCAGCACAGATCCAGTAACATCTACATCGGATCGTTTATCGACACGGACCCAGTAACAACTACATCGGATCTATACGAGTAACAAGGTCGAGTAGATAAACATCAGACTTAACCAGATACACAACATAAATATGTGCAAATACTCACTTTCAAAGAACCCTGTACAGGTTTCAGGGCACCACTCCCCTCGCCAGGGTACCATATACTCAGCCGCAGCCTGACTAGTTTTTCCGTAAGCTCCACTGAGTAACTTCAGTTCGTAGCGTCCGCTTGGCAGAACCTTAATAACTCGGTAAGGTCCGCGTATTCCTGGGTCTAGCTTTCATGTGGACTGAGAATATTTAATGACGAAGACAAGGTCATCGACCTTAAATACACGAGGAGGACGCCTGTTCCGGTTGACACGCTGATCTTGCTGAACTTGGTTTTGTTTCAGCAACTCGGTAGCTCTGCTTCTACAAATGTCTCGCCAAGCTTCCACTTTCCAGTTGTTGAATCAGCTCACGAGTCTCACCATCGGCCTTGAGCTATTTGAGCCCAGTTACGGGGCTTTGTGATATTGCATACATGAGCTGGAGCTGGGTTGCGACTTAAATAGTCAGCATGAGACATATTTATGAAGTCCTGTAAGTATACCCACCAGCGAGCCACGCGGGGTAATAGGTCCTTTTTGCGCTAGGTAGCCTTCAGAGCGTTGCAATCAGTGAATATTTTGAATTGCAACCCAACCAAGTAGTGTCGCCAGCGTCTCCAGCTCGTAAGAGTGATACTTACACTTCGCAGACTGTGTCACCCTGCTGAAGCCCTCCGGCCGTTTTCGCAACTGGAGTTCGCAACCAGTTGCGAATTAAGAATTTTTATTCTTTGTTCGCAACTAGTTGCGAATCAAGAAATTCTTGATGATTAATTTTCGTAACCAGTTACGCCAAAATATATTTTTTCCTTAATCGCAACCTTCGTGTTGATACCCGATTTTGTGGATTTGCATACAAACAATGGGTCAAAAAGCAAGAAATACGGAATTATTGCTCCTGTGAAAACGAAAAAATAAAAACAAACTATCATAAAGAAGGATGGCATACAAAAATAAATAAAGACATAGGTTGCATAAAACCAAATCTATAGTTTTAAACACAGACCCTACGTGCTTTGATTTAAGAAAAGTAAGCAATATAAAGAATACGAAGAAATAGATGCGAAAATCGATTCGGCAATAAACGACCTGAAATCCGGAATAATTAGCGTGGGGCACTGCGTAGAAATTATTTGCCCAAAGAAGGGTGGAAAAGGCCTTTCGAAAAATAATTTAATTTTTCCTTTGAAAAATATAGTTTAATTTTGCAAGTAAGAAAGAAGAATATTTCGTTTTATAAGTTTCATTTTCGTTTATTAAGTTTTATGTTTTTGTTAAGTGAAAATATTAAGTAATTAACATTGCGATTTTTCATTTTCATTCAATTTTTTATTCATTATCTTAGCTATTGGTTGCAAACTAAGAAATGCTTTTCTCACATCGCAACTACGTAATTTTGCGAAGTTCTTATTCTTTCATTATATTTTCAGCAGCAATAATTCCGTATTTCTTGCTTTTTGACCCATTGTTTGTATGCAAATCCACAAAATAGAGTATCAACACAAATGTTGCGAATAAGGAAAAAAATATATTTTGGCGTAACTGGTTACGAAAATTAATCATCAGGGTGCCTAATTGCGGTTAAGGAAAAAGCTTTCTAGATTCGCAACTAGTTGCGAACAAAGAATAAAAATTCTTAGTTCGCAAATGGTTGCGAACTCCAGTTGCGAAAACGGCCGGAGGGGCTGAAGTATTCAACGACTCTTTTGTTACCATCTGTAGAAGACTGCATTAGAACAGCTCGCGTCAGTGTATACTTCCGTGGCTAAACTAGGATCAAATTTATGACCAAAATGGGTTCACTCGTCAGGCACTCGATGATCCCTTGGCCAGCCTTCTCTTGTTCTGGTGGTGCCCATGTGAACTTTGCATTCGTTTTGGTAAGTTTGGATATACAAGCGGTTTTGACTGCAAAGCCTTTTAAATACCGCCTGAAGTATTCAGCGAGTCCTAAGAACTGCCGGACTTGCTTGACGTTTTGTGGTGACCGGCTGTTTATCAAGGCTTCTACTTTGTGAGGGTTCGGCCTTACCTGACCCTGACTCACCACCCGGCCAAGATACTCCACTTCGGTTGTAACGAATGTGCATTTACGCAAATTAATAGAAAAACCTAATGTCGAGAGCGTGTGAAGCACTTTCTTAAGGAGTTCAAGGCTTTCCTCCACCGTATGGCTCATCAATAAAACGTCATCGACGTAAATTAGGACACTACCCGCCTCTATAAAGCTGTTTAGAGTTTTATTAATGATCCGCTGGTATACGATGGGGAGAGTTCGTCAGACCATATGGCATCTTAACAAATTCGTAATGGCCTTCGGGGGTGACGAAACCCAGTCCTGTGTATTGAGGCCTCATGGATTCTAATTTGGTGAAAACCAGTTGCCATGTCTAATGGGCTAAAATATTTAAAACTACCCAACCTATCAATATGGTCGTCGTTCAATGGCATCGGATAACGATCTTTAATTGTGATTTGATTCAATGCCCGTAAGTCAACGCACATTCTATCCGTGCCGTCTTTTTTCCTCACTAGAATTATAGGACTTGAATACTCTGACTGTGACTCCCTCACTATCCCCTTATCAAGAAAATCTTTAATTATGTCTCGTACTTTTAGTTTTTCTTGGTAAGACAGTTTATACGGACGGTAAACAATTGGCGTTTGGCTTGTTAAATTAATGTGCATTTCGCCAATTGTTATAGTAGAGTTCGCAGTTCCAGAAATTAGGTACTCCGAAAAGTCATTCATGATAGACATGAGTAACTCTTTATGTTTACCTTTAAGAGGCGTAACAACATTGGCGTCTGTAATAATGGCGTTCACTTGACGTGATGAAGTCTTAGTAGTGTTAGATATGTTAGGTACCGCCTGTCTTTCGTACATACATAGGTTACGCCATCGCTGTTAAGTATGTCGGTTCCAATTATTAAAGATGTAATGAGAAAGGTACAAAAACATGAGGAAGGTACAACTACGAAATCAGCTTCAATAGATATTTCGGGGAGCTCAACGGTCAAAGTAACGTAAGAAGTTGAAACTATTTCCTTTTCGCTGATGCCCTTAAGTACGCAACGTCTAGTCTTTGATTGGCACGACAGGTATTTTAAAACGTTATCAGATATCAAAGAAGTATTAATTGCACCGCTATCAATTAGTACGTCGACCGGGATGCCTTGGACTACTGCCGTAGTAATGTCATTACTCTTATGAGAATTTACTGAGCAACTTCGTTACAAAGATTGATGTTACGTGCGTTACGATTTCCCGATCGTTCTTTTGCAAAACACTTACTTTCATCATGTCCAAGCTTTTTGCAAAAAGTACATGGGACTGATGTATTTGAACTTGAATGTGATTTTTCCTCCGGTTTATCAACACGCAGTTTATTTTTTTGACAACGATAACTTTTATGTCCAGTTTGCCCACAGTCAAAATCAAAAATCAAAATCAAAATGTTTTATTTCACATAAACCTACATGGGCACTTATGAAACGTCAGAAGCTAGGTGCACGGTTCCAATTGGTCGTTTCCTATGGAGAAGAACCGGCAAGAAACTCCATGGTTACTCTTTTTAAAAATAATTGGCTTTTACAATGTTTCCAGATTACAGTAAGTAGGTATGGAAGGACAGCGCAGGCCTGTCAACAAGTACCAAGTACTTGATAAAATAGAAAATGATCTACAGATCTAAAGTCTATAAGGCCTACAAAGTCCTCACATTTACAAAATAAGAATCTATCAAAAGGATAGATAATAAAAAAAGAAAAATAATAATAAAAACCTACTAAAACCAAGTGTTATGATTCTCAATAAAACCACTAATAAAGAGGTGAAAAATTTCAAGTGTCAGTATACAATGTCAATTAATAAAGAAATTATGTCAAAAAGTATATAATGTCAAATAATAAAGAAATTATGTCAAAAAGTATGTAAAAAAATAATAATAATTAAATAAAAATTAAACATCGTAATTTGAGAGCAGTTAATAGACATTTACATAGTTATGCCGTTAATGAGAAGCCAGGGAAGCCACATGTGCAGAAGGAATTATTGCCAGACTAGCTTGTCTTCAACGTAGTCTTTAATCTTATAATATGCTTTTTTGATAAGGACACGTTTGATGAGGGTTTTGAACTTTCCATCGCTAAGTTCTGTAACCGGCTTTGGCAACTTGTTATAAAAACGGATGCTGTTTACAAGAAATGACTTGCTAGTTTTAGTTAATCTAAAGGAGATGGCATTTTTTGGCATTACTAATTTTGGAAAGCTACAGAATTCAAAGCTATTTAAAAAAAACGCGCTTATTTATATGTACTGATAGCCAGATTAACTTTATTATTGACAATGGGGATAAAATCTCGATAAATATGAGTAGGTAACTTGATTTGATCGAACACAGAGCGGCCGATACAAGGTTTTTTTTTATTTTTTTACTGACTTCAAAAAAAGGAGGTTTTACACCGCATCATATTTTAGTCTTTGTTTCAACCTCCTTACCCTAAACATGAACACCCACTTAAACCCATAAACATGACTCTTTAGAAGATGACATTTCACGTCATGTTATTTATTTTATTTCGACAACTTCACATGTCACATTCAGATAAAAATACAAAATGTACAAGTCACATTCGCTCGCTCGCTACTGTTTTGTGCTGGTGTAAATGTTTTGTGCTCCCAAATTTTTACGTGGATCTTTTCAACGACCTGGGTTGCTTTTGGATTTCAAAGACTCCTACCTTTCTGAACAACCGTTGCGAGACTTGGACCTCTATGTGTGTGTCAGGGTGCTCAATCTTAGTACAAAAAACTGGGGACAGCAAGGAGTACAATGATACAAAATCACGAAGTATTATGTTGTCTCTGTACAAAATAAGTTTGAATGTGTTTTTTAATTTTGTCGGATTATAATTGCTCGGATATACCAACTCTGAACATGAGAGGGCATTCTGAAGCAATGTTCACTATTAAATCGAATAGATGGCTCTAAACATAATCGCAACTTTGATACATCTGTAGCTCATTACTACTAAAATAGTATATTTTAATTGGCTTCTGTTCTAGTGTTTCCAAAAAATATTTTAAATTATGTATCATTGTCAAGGGTTTTAATTACATTTAACATCAATAATTATCACTATTAATATTTAATGCAATAATTTATACAAATATTTTGCAAAGATTCATTGGGGTGGTGGTAGAATTCCTTTGGTGGTTTTACTATCAATAAATTTGTATCCCCAATACAAATGTCTGTTAAGTTAATGTCTGACGCTTGCGTTGTTGTTGTATTTAGCGATATTTTTCAGATCTTTCTGTGTAACGTTGTGCGTTTGTCGTTGAGTTGAGCGAAAGTTCCTCCGACTAATCCTTATTTGTGACCAGAAAGTAATTTTGTGAGTGATTGTGTCAAAACTGAGATAGGACTCCAGTGTATTGTTAAGTTTGAGATAGGACTCCAGTGTAGTGTTAAATTTGAGATAGGACTCCAGTGTAGTGTTAAGTTTGAGATAAGACTCCAGAGTAGTGTTAGGTTGAGATAGAAGACTCTTTTAGTGCATCATGTCATCGGATAAGCACTGCTGTGTTCTTGGGTGCAAGGACAGTGGAGGTAATTATGTCACATTGTCATAGCTGAATCTTGGATCTTGGAACTTGGCCTTGAACTTCATACCCTTTCCAACTGACCGGGATCCCAACCACCCCAGGGTCCCGAGATATTTGTCAAAAGAAAGTGATAGAAATATAAATTACTTAATAATTGTTTGAAATTTTTTTCAGGAATGCATGCTCTTCATGGATTTCCGAACCCAGACAAAGACCGAATCCGATTTAATACCTGGCTTTATTCCACTGGATGCAATATTTTGGAACTTGAAAATGCACACATTTTCAAGTTCCGTCGAGTGTGTCGCAAACACTTTCTGGACAAATATTTATGTCGCAATAACAGATTAAGCAATAATGCAGTTCCGACATTATATTTACCAGGTTTGTTCATTACCTACATAATTCTAATTTGTATAATAAAAGAATAAAGTTGCCAATATTGCTTTAACTAATAAAAAAATATATAAAGCACCTTAGCAAAATTATTAAGAGCGTTTACGCCGTACGGCATTTCATACAAATTTTCAAGCCCTTGTTTTTCAAAATGAATGAACGGATTTTAATGAAACTTCATACGCTTAAGCAGGATATAAAGGTCTAAAAAGTTACTTAAGAACATTTTCTAAATGTCTTATTTAAAAAAAGATAACTGGAAATCTCTGTTTCTATGGAAAATTTAAAATTGGTCTAATTTGGCTGTAACACTATTTTTCGAAAATGTTCTTAAGTAATTTTTTAGACCTTTGTATCCTGCTTATGCGTATGAAGTTTCATTAAAATCGGTTCATTCATTTCGAAAAACAAGGGCTTGAAAGTTTGTATGAAATGAATTACGGCGTAAACGCTCTTAATGTAGTTATTCTTCAATTTTTTCAGGTCTACATTTACAATCACAACCAAAGATACCATACCATCAGCCAATTCCATCAACTTCTACAGGTATAGTATAATTTTTTTATATTACTTCTCTAGGGTTCCATCAGAATATATTGTGTCCATATGGTCTCTAACATATTATCAAATAAAATTAAAGAAAAGTGTAATCATTTTGGTGGAATGGAACCCTTACACTTGCACTTGGCAGGTTTGTAATTGAATATTTGAATTAATGTAATAATCCTACTGATTAGAAATTGAACTTTCTTTAATTTTAGCTCCTGAATCACATCATCAGTTAAAGTACACACTTACAAGCATCGTTGAAAATACTTGAGTAATAATGATTTATTAATATTTTAGATCCGGAAACAGTGATATTATGTGAGCAAGTGCCACCTTCTACTTCTCAAACTACTGAACAAAATTTAGGTAAGTTTTGTGTATACAGAAAATAAGTTTTTTACAAGTTATGTTTTTAATGGCATCAGTATTTCTGGAGATTACCTTTTACACACTAACTACAAACAACTTGATAACTTATCTAAAACAGATTTACTTTAGCACTCATACAAAGTCATTTTATACTTTACAGTCAGGAAAATATCGGCCAGAACGAATAAGCTCTCCAGGACAGAAAGGGATCTGCAGCTCAAAATAATGACTGCCAAAAGAAGAACAAATAAATTAAAAAATAAAGTTAAAAGGCAGACAGCTGAAATAAAGGCAGCAAAAAAAATGGTTGCCAATCCTGCAGTACTAGATGTGCTGCAGAATTGCTCAAGCACTGCAAAACTATTAATGCGAATACAGTGGCGAGAAGACAAAAGAAAGGATAAAGGACGACGATTCACGCTGCAAGAAAAAATTGCAGCGTTATCAGTTTTTAAACAGAGTCCAAAGGCATATAGATTTTTAAGAAAAATATTTATATTGCCCGCAAATCAGACACTCGCCAAACTTATACAAAAATGCAATCTTCGACCTGGGCTAAATAAAAATATATTTTCTCAACTAAAAAAGAAGGCTGAAAAAGTTAAAATTTCAGAAAGATTGTGTATATTACTATTTGACGAAGTATCATTAAAAGCACAAATAACATATAATGAAAAAAAGGATAAAATTACAGGCGTAGTAGATAATGGCCAACAAAGGCAACCAGAATTTGCTGACCACGCCCAAGTCTTCATGGTGCGTGGTCTAATTAAAAACTTTGAACAAGCCATTTTTTACACCTTCTCAGCAAGTGCCACTAAAGGGCCAGAGTTGGCTAAACAGATAAAAAATGTAATTACTGAGTTGCAACAAGCAGGGTTAATAGTGGTAGCATCAGTCTGTGACCAAGGGACAAACAACCGTCAGGCGATACGTTTGTTAATAAATGAGACCAGGGGGGTCTACTTACGAAGAGGGGAAACTCCAAAAGGAAACGCTATATTAATAAATGATAAAGAAATAATTCCCCTTTATGACCCTCCACACCTTCTCAAGGGCATGAGAAACAATTTAATTTCCAAAAACTTAACTTTTAAAAAAGATGGCGTGATCAAAACTGCCAAATGGTCTCATTTATTGCAGCTTCTCAAAGAAAACCCTGGCTATAAAGGCATAAGACTGATTCCAAAGCTAACAGAATACCACGTAAACCCTGATAAACTAAATAAAATGAAGGTAAAATTTGCATCACAGATATTTAGTCGCACTGTGGCATCCAATATGGGATACCTAGCAGGTAATTTATATTTTAGAATTTTAATCTTTTTTGATTGTAATTTTCATTTATTTTTTTTATTTCTTCCGACTTGCTGCACTATAAAGTTTTACAGTATTTTGACAGCCGTTAGTGTGTGGCCGTTCCCTGCTTTCTTAGGAAACCCTAGTTTGGGTACAAAAATATTCTATTCTAGCGCCCTGCTACCGCTCTGCTGTCGTTATGCTATCGCTCTGTTATCGCTCTGTTATCGCTCTGTTATCGCTCTGTTATCGCTCTACTATCGCTCTGCTTTTATTTGTAACCGGCTCAAAGGTGAACAAGGTGACTTAAGTGGCAGTGGGCAGGGCACATTGCTCGCAGAGCAGATGGCCGATGTGGCCGAAAGGTTCTAGCAACCGCGTACAGGAACTCGTAGCGTTGGAAGGCCTCCCACAAAGTGGACATACGACCTTGTGAAGGCCGCAGGAACCCGTTGGATGCGAGAAGCACAAAACCGGTTGAAGTGGAGGGACTTGGGGGAGGCCTATGTCCAGCAGTGGACGTCTTTCGGCTGAAATGATGATGATGGTGAATGAATTACATTTTTTCTTTTCTTTTTTCAGATAAAGGTATTCTACCCGCAGAATGCAAAGAAACCGCAGATCTACTTTTATTTATGGACAACGTCTTCGATTCTGTCAATGGAAGTTATAACAAAAATAAAAATGCTAAGCCATTACTTGGCCCAGCTACGCCAACGTCTGCCCATAAAAAGACATGGGTAGAAGCAAAAAGGATTTTTAACTCAATGGAGTTTGTGACTTCTGCTGGCAGGGTCGAAACTGTTCCTACCTTAAAAAATTGGGTGTGGACACTGGAGGGAATTCTAGATCTACTTAAAAAATTACGTGATGAATACGGAGTAACGTCAGTCTGGATGCGGCACCTTAATCAAGATCCCCTAGAGAACTTCTTTGGGGCGATTAGAAGCCACGGGTGCCGCAACGTTAACCCGACATGCGACCAATTTGAGTCTGCTTTTGCCACTTTGCTAATCAACAACTTAAACAGTGTCCACACCCAAGGAAAAAATTGTGAAAATGACTACTGTGATGCTTTATGCTCCTTCGTACTCAACGAAAATAATGAAGCTACGACGACCTGTACAGTTGATCTCGAAAATATTTTAGAAATTAATTTTGTTAATTTAGAAAATAAAGAAAAAGACCCAAGAATACTGGCACCTCTACAGTACGTAAGCGGATATTTTTTGAAAAAGGCAAAAACAAAAATTTTTAAAAGTTGCTCTGTCTGCAAAAATGATTTCACGAGCATAGATGAGATTGAATATATAAGATATAGGGAGTATGCAGGTCGACGATGGCTTTGTACTCCCAGTAAAAACTTAATAAAACTTGTATCCAATTTCCAAGATATAATTAATCATATTCTAAAAGCAAACTTGGATGCTAATTATTTAAAGGATATTATGAAAATGTCTATATTGACCTTAATAAATTTCGATTTTATAAAATGTACTACACATAAAAAAAAAGTTATAGATTATTTAATAAATACTGTGATTCGATTTATGAATTATAATTATTGTAAAGTAATAAATAAAATTCTATATGGAAGAAGACAAGTTGATGATGAAGAAGATAAAGTACAAATGAAAGCAAAAAAATATCACAGTAAATGTTTTAAAAGGAAAATTAAATAAATCGGATCACAGTATTAATAAATAATCTTCCCAAATTCAAAAATATCATTAGACATTTTTATAATGTCATTTAAAAGTTTTCTTTTAGAATATGATTAAACTTCTTAGACATTGAATAGTTTTAATACATTTTTACTGGGGGTACCTATCTATATAAAAATACAAAGTCCTGACTGATAATCAACGCACAGCCTAACCCGCTGGTCCTAGAGACATGAAATTTGGAGGGTGTGTTCTTTTTGAAGAGGAGGTATCCACTAAGAAACGGTTTTTCGAAATTCCACCTGTAAGAACCCGAATGGAGGAGGGTGAAATTTTACACGAAGTCACGGGCAGAAGCTAGTATCTTATATATGTACATATTCAATTTCATCTTCGCTAGTGAAATCAATTTTGCAGACACAAGCATTTTTAGGGTTCCGTACCAAAATGGTAGAAAAAAAAATTATGGTAAGAAAGAAATAAAAACATATGTATATTTTTTGCAACAGGGACTGAAGGTGGGGTTCTGAAAAATTTGTAGTAGGACTACTAGGACATGTGGGGTATATGAAAGAGCGCAGCACATTATCAAACATATTTTCTTTTTTTTTAGGCCACATAGTTTCCGACTTTTAATGAAATATGTAAAAAAAATACCGCCCCCCCCCCCTTTTTTCCGAATTGCGAATTATTCTATGTGATAGAAGTTTATTTATAGATTACAGGAAAAATAAAACGAAGTCTCTAAATAGCACAGTTTTCAGAAATCATCAACAAAAGTTACTTTAGTTCAACTATCGGTCAAGCGATGGCGCTGACATAAAACTGCAATATTCTACACCGCAGTGCACAGTGTTAAAATTCGCTGACGAATATAGGCCTCGCCGATGAAAAATTAAAAACATGATGGTACGGAACCCTCGGTGCAAGAGTCCGACTCGCTCTTCACCAGTTTTTTTTTCTGAAGTTCTGTAGAGGTACTAGGCCATTATTCTTGGGTCTTTGAGTACGAAGGAGCATAAAGTCTCACAGTAGTCATTTTCACAATTTTGACATTGATTTGGGTGTGGACACTGTTTAAATTGTTGATTAGCAAAGTGGCATCCGCATCCAGACTGATGTTACTCCGTATTCACGTAATTTTTTAAGTAAAACTTGTATTCCCTCCAGTGTCCACACCCAAGCCTTTTTGCTTCTACCCATGTTTTTCTTTCTTCCATTGACAGAGTCGAAGACGTTGTCCATAAACATAACAGGATATGTTGTCATAATACGACTGTAAAACTTTATAGTGCATGTAAGATGTAATGATGTGATGTAAGTTGGAGGTTTCGGTAATTCTGTGTTACGTTTGGGATACCTAGTAAACATTTTATGATAATAACAAACTTTCTGGAAACTGGTTTCTACTGTACAATAAACTAAAATTCAAAAGATTAAAATTCTAAAATATAAATTACCTGCTAGGTATCCCATATTGGATGCCACAGTGCGACTAAATATCTGTGATGCAAATTTTACCTTCATTTTATTTAGTTTATCAGGGTTTACGTGGTATTCTGTTAGCTTTGGAATCAGTCTTATGCCTATAAAGCCAGGGTTTTCTTTGAGAAGCTGCAATAAATGAGACCATTTGGCAGTTTTGATCACGCCATCTTTTTTAAAAGTTAAGTTTTTGGAAATTAAATTGTTTCTCATGCCCTTGAGAAGGTGTGGAGGGTCATAAAGGGGAACTATTTCTTTATCATTTATTAATATAGCGTTTCCTTTTGGAGTTTCCCCTCTTCGTAAGTAGACCCCCCTGGTCTCATTTATTAACAAACGTATCGCCTGACGGTTGTTTGTCCCTTGGTCACAGACTGATGCTACCACTATTAACCCTGCTTGTTGCAACTCAGTAATTACATTTTTTATCTGTTTAGCCAACTCTGGCCCTTTAGTGGCACTTGCTGAGAAGGTGTAAAAAATGGCTTGTTTAAAGTTTTTAATTAGACCACGCACCATGAAGACTTGGGCGTGGTCAGCAAATTCTGGTTGCCTTTGTTGGCCATTATCTACTACGCCTGTAATTTTATCCTTTTTTTCATTATATGTTATTTGTGCTTTTAATGATACTTCGTCAAATAGTAATATACACAATCTTTCTGAAATTTTAACTTTTTCAGCCTTCTTTTTTAGTTGAGAAAATATATTTTTATTTAGCCCAGGTCGAAGATTGCATTTTTGTATAAGTTTGGCGAGTGTCTGATTTGCGGGCAATATAAATATTTTTCTTAAAAATCTATATGCCTTTGGGCTCTGTTTAAAAACTGATAACGCTGCAATTTTTTCTTGCAGCGTGAATCGTCGTCCTTTATCCTTTTTTTTGTCTTCTCGCCACTGTATTCGCATTAATAGTTTTGCAGTGCTTGAGCAATTCTGCAGCACATCTAGTACTGCAGGATTGGCAACCATTTTTTTTGCTGCCTTTGTTTCAGCTGTCTGCTTTTTAACTTTATGTTTAAATGAAATGCACAACGTATCTAATGTATTTAATTGGATAAGGAATAATACTGTATTGTTTAAAATAGCTTGGTAAACAATCCATTTTTTTTTGTATCGTGTAAAAGATAAAAATGGTTACTGTGGATTATCCTTAGGAGATAAACATATACCTGCATCGCTGACTTTTTTATCGATATTTTTAAGATATACAATTCCGTAGAACATTAATTTAATCTATCTCGTAAGGTTTAAGCCAGCGTTTGCAATGTAAGCGCATAAAAATATGTTTGTTACGACATCACATCATTACTTTTAATTTCTCGGCTTTTCTCTACTATACTATGCATGTATTATATGTACCTACATATCAACCTTCCTCTTGAATCAATATCTATTGCTGACTAAACTAAATTAAAATCCGTTGCGTAGTTTAAAAGATACTATGTTTTTTTATACTATGTAAATATTTTGTACCCTTACTGTTTTGCTTTATCTTTTGGTTTTAGTTTTAATTTCCTTTCCATGACTTTCGTGTGTTGTATTGTGATTTATTTTAATGTACCGAGATGTTAAGTAAAATGTGTGTTCGCCTACTATGGCGATCAAATAAATAATACTTAAATAAAAACATGATTAACCAAATAACATTGTATTTTATTTATCAATCCTTGAAATGAATACCTATAAATAAATACCTAGCTATCTATTCATACCGGAAAAAAAAGGACAATGGTGTAGTTCTAACTATGAATATCAGAGGGCGCTAGTTTCAATGACCCGTTCTATGGAACAAGATTGGTCTCTATTTCAGTCTATCAAAAAGTACTCTGTGGTGTGTGTGTTAACATTACGAGTCAACGTGATGTCAACCACGGACCGCTGCCTAAACTATAACTATACTATCTACCTTCTTGTACCGTTGGGCACTGACAGGTGTGTGTCGATTGTGGATCTTCTACAGCACGTTCCAGAAATCACCAATTACGGACTGATTCGGACAGAGAACGAGGCATATATAAAGTGATTCGAGAATGGAATGGTACTTGGCATGGGCACGGCATCAAGCTAGCCTGTCTCCCCCTACACCTTTCTTAGATAATATATTGCTAATATATGATGAATAAAATATTATGATTAAATACCTACTGGTTTTTTATTGTACCTACAATAATCCTGTCATCCTTAGGTAATTACCATTAACAATATGATATGCTTAGATTCCGATAAGTGAGTCTTTGAAGTCTCCTGAGTTTTCTGTGTCTACCTACTATGTTTAATGAGAGTACACTTAGGCTGCGTTTCCACCAGAGATGAGCGAGGATGCGTAGGTTAAAACTAACCAATAACAACGCTAACTTAGTTCAAGCTATGAAAACACATTATATTGTGGTCTTTGTATGAAAATGAAGCGATGTTATTGGTTTGTTTCACACACATCCCTCGCTACGCATCCTCGCACATTTCTGGTGGAAACGCAACCTTAGACTGCCATTAGGTCTATAGATGATCAGTGAGTAAATCTTTGAATTAAACAAACTTCAACAACTAGTTATAATTTTTCAAGTCATTACAAAGCATAATTAGCAATATGTTATGCATACAATAAACATTTATGCGTTAAAATAGTAATAGAGGTAAAATGACCTAAAATGAATGCACTTAACCTCACTTTTACAAAAATTAAGATTTCTCTTGAACCCCATTGTTATTATTTTTTATTTATTTTTTTAACAAAAGCTCTTAATATTCCCTTTCAAACCATGCCACTTTTATTTTTGTAGTAACTAAAAAAGTTTAATGCCAGCGTTCTATGAACTTCTGCCATTCTCCTTTAGGTAACACAATTTCATTTTTACTACGTGTATTTATATTATGGAAATCGCTTCTTATTTTGAAGAGTCCTAAGTTTTTGCGAACATACAAAATACTTTCTAAAATATAAAGAGAAGGCAGAGTTAGTATATCAATTTCTTTGAATTTGTTTCTAAGAGACTCGCGAGGACCCATTTTATAGATTGCGCGGATTGCCCTCTTCTGTAAAATGAAAATTGAATCTACGTCAGCTGCCGATCCCCACAGCAGAACACCATAAGACATAATACTGTGGAAATAAGCAAAGTATACTAACCTAGCTGTGGCTATATCTGTCAACTGCCTTATTTTTCTTACTGCATATGCAGCTGAACTTAATCTACTTGAGAGAGCTCTAATGTGTGCGCCCCATTGTAATTTTGAATCTAAAGTAATTCCTAGAAATACAGTTTCCGTAACAGCATCTAGTCTTTTGCCATCAAGTTCTAAATTCAGACCCACTTGAGGTACATTTGGTAATGAAAACTTAAGACATTTAAAACATTTGATATTGGGTTGACTAGCATCATCACGCCGTTTAAATGTTGGTACGCGATTATCTTGTTTACCGCGGCTAGGCTTGGTATATATCGATAGAAACGAAACTAAACTATCAGCAGTTAAGTTGGCGTTTGCTGCTGCAGCCCTCACCTTCGCGTCCGCTATACCCCGAATAACTATATCTGTCATCAACTCTTCGCTCAAACCCTTGACTATGCGAAGCCGTAATAACGATCGACGAGCGTATTCGGCATACGTACTAAACTTATCTGACGTGCTATTTATGACATCGGCAAGTATATTAGCAAAATCGAGCTTACTTGGGCAAAGGGGTTTGAATTCTCTCTTAAAATTTGTCCAAGACCGATCGTTGGTCACCCACTCGCTTAACCAAACTTTAGCGTCACCTTTCAAACACTGTGCTACACGCGACAAACATTCTCGGTCGCTCCAACCATTCGAATCCCGGGCTAGATCAACTTCCTCGCACCACGAATTTATGTTGTGAATACTGGGGTCGAAGTTCGAAACATAATATTGAGATCGCGATGGAATTACAGATTTTAATGCTTCAGCTAACACTAAGGTACAATTCGTGTGAGTATCGCTCGCAGGATGGCAATCATGATTTTTATGTACACCACTAGTACTAGGCATAGACTTTTGCAATAATTCGCGGTTCTCACTAGTTACACGTACAGGTGTCGACATAAGGGCGGTAGGTTCCTCAGGACGAGATGGAGAACTATTATTTAACTGGTCACAATTTAATTCACTTTCGAATAATAAGGGTTGAGTACTTGCCGGATCCCTGTTGACGACATCTGCATGCGCCTTATTTTGTTCTAACACGTTCAATCGCGCCAGGATTACATCTAACGAATGTTGTAACTTTTGATCCTTAGTATTTTTACGACTAGTACTATGCCTAGCACGCGATTTATGTATAACGCGGGAATGCGACCGCGACCTAGTCCGCGAACGACGCCTAGCACTATCACTGGAATGTTTTACCTGTCCACGAAAATCACGCGACCGACTACGGGAACGAAGACGCCACGATCTACCCATTATTTTAAGAAAATTACTCGCGGTACAAGTGTTACAGATTTAACGATTCGCGCCCTAAATAAATTTGAAAAAATGGATAGTCCAAACGGTCAGGCTGTGTGTAGATCCTATCCCACTTCTGATTTTAGGAACCAGAAGTGGATTTTATTAAAAAAAGAAATAACGGCTACGAACTATTATACATGACTTGCTCACTAAAGAAAACGTGTTGCACTGATTCCCAAATATATTGGGATGATGACGATTATTTGACTACTCACATGTAAAACTTCTGTTTTTTTATTTTTAAATTTAAATTTTTCTAAATTTAAATTTTCTGTTTTTTTTTAATTTAAATTTTCTGCATAATTTGAATGATACTGCGAAAAAATCCCAGTACCAGTGATGATCTAATGAACCCCGGATGCAATGTAGTGAATCACCAAAAAAACGAGACAAGCACCTATAATGTAATAATACCTCTATAGGTAAAATATGATGTATGAATAATAATGGTATCAGTATGCAGAAAAATAGCCTGTGATAACAGTGTGGAATGGAATGCAATGATTTATTAACAATGGCGTCATCTCTTTCTCGGGACACTAAACACACAGTCATATTGGAAATCCACCATGACTTCCATTGATTGGGATTTTCCTGATCAGTAATCTATGCTGGCTTTCACCTATAGAAGGCTAGCATGGATCAAGAAAGTACATTCATATTTATATTATTATTTGGAAAGTACCGCGCCATTATGAGATTTTCCAGATCATGGATACTTTTGTCCATAAATAGAAAATTCTGTCGACTACGTCAGTGCCTATAGAATCTCGCCAGAAATAGCAAAGCAGAGATTTCAATCATAATATTATGACGATTGTCAGGGGATTCGCAGCGTTTAAAGTGTTAGAAACAGGATTTCTAGTCCACACTGCTGTCTGCACTGTCAACAAGTTGCACGGAACCGTTTCAAAGGTTAGGTTTTTTATAGAAGAATCAGGGTTAGGCTTAATGGAAATGGTGGAGGGTTGGCGTTTTCGGGCTATCTTTTCTAACTTAGTTTTATTTATTTATTATTAACGTTATTGTACACCATATAAAACAAAAATGACAACAAAACTTTTGTAACTTCATAAACATTCAAATAGTGTTATATGTAGTTAATATCAATGTTGATACTCTATTAATTATGATTGAAACTCTATTAGAAAAATTTTGGTGGAAGCTCGACATTTCCCACGACCTAACAATTAATTCTAGACTAGACAGGCGAGAAAAATAGTGACAGAGCACGGCACGAGACACACCCACGTCTCGATCATACAATCAATAGAACAAATGTCGCCTGTCGTGCTATCATCGACCTAAATGTGAAAAATATTCGTGATAACCTCGAAAACTACTCTAGTACTGACACAATATGATAATGTCATAGCTCTATGGCAATGTTTAACGTGTTATTACATTGTGTTGATAACGAAAACGTTGTTTTATTTTGAACTAGTTGATCCGACAGACGTTGCCCTGTCTATGTCCAATACAAAAATACCATAAAAATTAAGATTTTGATTTTTTTTCTGGGTTTGCCAATTTTTTTTACAAGTTCTAATTTGGACTATTACGAACATTTTAAAACAAAAGAGCCAAAACGGTCCAACGAAAAGCATTTCATTTTTAATCATATCGATAGATAGATTACTTACAGGATAACCATAAGATACCCCCAATAGTGGTGGAAAGAGATACCTACAAATGATGGTCCCCTAACTTATGAACACATTTTTCTCCAAAAGGATTAATTAAAGAAGCCAGTACCCAATAGTTGCCAAATGCTGACCTCATATAAAAGCGCAAGTGATACACTAACATTAGTCCTTTAAAAAAGGCTAACACATGTTATTTTTATCGATAATAACAGAGGATGTTGCGAGGCGAGGCAACCATATCAATAGTAAAATGTTTCGCAACGGGACCTAAAGCGAATGGAGTAAGTCACAAATTTCGTAATTTCAGATACGTAGTTTATGCAGCTGATATGAAAGTCAATGTCAAAACAAAACAACTGATACCGGAGATACAGAGATTAAAGTTCTTATCAAAGCCGATGTGCAAAGAAAGATACATATGTCCAGAAAAGAGATTAACCAGTAAGCAGTTCTAAACAAAGCAATTGATTCTTAAAACTATACAGAAAGCAGGTTCAGCATCCGTTTAGAAAAGAATTATAAACAAGGTGAGTAGTGTTCTTAGTACACATTTTTGTTTTCGCCAAAGTAACTAAATTCTTTGCGAAAAGAGTACCTAAAAGAAAACTTGATTTTACTAGACTATAAAATATTAAAACAAAGTAAAGACCACAAAACACAATACCATTTCATAGATAGTGTAACTGTTAGAACAGGTCAAGTTGGTGATAAATCTCTCATCGAGATAATTACACTGACGACAATGTCACAATTAGCAAAAGCAATGGTAACAGAAAAATACATACTGAAAACTAAAACTCATTGTTTGATTTTATTACTGCTGTTTGTTCAGTAGGTACCTACTGCCTACTTGACTATCCTAGTATTTTAATTAAAGTCTACACCTACTATTATTGAATTTGCATACTGTTTTAATTAATTAACGTCTGTTGTTAGAAGACCGTAATAATTGTTATCAAATTGCCCACTCATGTTTACAAAATAACGGCATTTGACCAATTCTACAAATCTTTAGACCCATCCCATAGTAGGAGACGATCGTGAACTAAATAAAATTTTGCAAATTATATTACTGGAGTTCTAAAATAAAAACTTAACACCGGAATCCGGGGACAAAGCGACAAACAAAACGAATACAGAGTGGGACCGCCAAATGTTGGTCAGTGTCGCGCCGGCGCCAGAATCGATCGCATGAATCAGCGTTATTACCGCGAACATAAGAGTGCTATTTCTTAGTTTCTGGACATGTCCCGTTTTGCCACTGGGCTTCCTTCCTGTGAATCATGGAGTTGAGTACGGAGGTGCCAATTTCAGTTCAGTGTAAAGCCCTGCCGGCCACATGCGCTGCAATCGCAACATTGTAAATACATAACACGTCAATGTAATTTAAAAAATAATAACAGTTCGTAGTTTTAGTGTAGTAGTATAGTATATTAAGTGGTGTTGTATTAATAAACATGGATTTAGCTGCTTCTTTATTGACTTTTACAATGTTTTGGAAATGTAAGTGAAAGTATTTTGATAATATTTTGTTAAATTTTTATTCTATTGCGAATTATAACGATTGTAGAGCACTAGCAGACACTGGTATTTGTAATTGTATTATTTGTGCTTTACCTACATTTTAATTAAAGCAATATTTACTCTTGATTACTCGCATTCTTCCTCGTTCCTTCCTTATCTATGTCAATAATGAGGGTATGAAATAATATGAATCCCTAACATACAATTTATAAATAACAATGTGAAGCTGTCCCTTGGAAAATGTTAAGGTCTACGAATTCGGTATCTTCTTCAATAAATCAATAAAACAAATATTTGAGTATTAAATACTTGAATGACTTGCGCTACTTAAAACGTACATCAATATGGAAAAATCCTTGAAAAATAAATAAATCGTTGTAGTAGTACGTACACTGATAAAAAAAAACATTTTAATTGTATTCGCGATATATAAAGTAAAAAAACAATAGGTAATAAAATGCGCGGTGGCCATGTATGCATATATTTATCAGTAAATTAATACCATGTGGGCATCGAACCTCATTATTTATTCCTATATGGTTCTGTCTGTCACCTCTTGGTAGGCGTAATGAAGGCTCTTTAAAATTTAACTATTCAGAGGTTGTAAGTATTGGGATATAAAAAGTTGTATATGTATGCAGACTCACCGGTCTGTCGAGCTAAGAATAGGAAATGTAAGTCTAGGATGTCCCCTTCAAGTCCCCGGATCCAGGATGCCCCGGATCCAGGATGTCAATTGTTATTTGTAATGCAGTTTATAGCGGCGGGTTGACTACGAAGAACCTAATTATGCATTTCTTCAAGTTGCTCTTTAGAAAGAAGACTCCTTAAGCTGCTCACTGACAAAAAAAGTTGCTAATTTTAAAGCATTCCGATTTTTGACGTAACGTCTTATGGTGCCCTAAAGGGGTGCGAAAACGAATTACATGCAGCTGCAGAACAACAAGGTTCTGACGCACGAGAGATGGTGCGATAAAATTCTCATTCAACTTGACCGTTAATGGCAAGGACGACTGGGTGTGTTCTCATATTGGATGGGTGGTTTCAGAATTAGAGCAATGCCCTGGAGAGGCATTGGCTTAGATAATAAGACAGCAGTAGATTGGATGAGAGAGACTAAAAATAAGAATCACAATATCGAGAACAAAACGCAGATGTTGATGCCATCCCAAATAATGCAACCAACAAGGAAAATAAGACAGTCTACAGTCGCGAGGCTCGACTGCCACCAAATCATGCCATTTTATTCACAAAGTTTAACATACGAGACGAGAACATAAAAGGTCATATATAAATTAAATGAAGGTACATAGTGAATAGAAATAGTAGGTCAAGTGCAAACCACATTCACTGTGAACATATTCGACAGCTTGTTAGATGTAATCCTTTATCACGAGATCACGACCATCCTTCAATGCAAATTATATTATCGCGGTTACGACTGCGAAATTTGCCAATCCTGTTGTTTCTTAACAAGCTGAATCAACAAGATAGCTTAACTTCAATTACTGATAACACAATACAGACAGACTAATAAAAATATTTCTTCAAATTGTTCTTTAATTGCTTAAAACGATGTTCGTTAATCAAACGCGGGGGTCTCTCAAAGATTTGCAAGTATTCCAGCTTTGTACTAAAACTTTGTATGTTACATATAAATAGTCTAGATATTTATGTCACCACTTCCTAGTATACGTAGACATTACATTTAATATAGAACACTTTACTCGGGTGAAGCGGTGATTGTACTGTGGTCTTTGAAATGTGACAGAAATAAGATATTAAGCTCTTCTTACGACGCAAGCCAGATGATATCACTAAGATCGTCGAAGACAAAATACATAAGATTAGAAAAAAGTTTGACAAAACCGGTAAATCTATAAAAGTCAGCGAAGAGTCACCTCAACCATAATGACTAGATACAATTAAAACTAACGAATAATCATTGATAGCGAGTGACTATTTGACTAATTACTATATAGCTTTAGTTGGGAAGAAATTATCAAAGCAAGGAAGAAGGACAATTAACTTATGGAATTTCAATCTTCGAAACATTCGCATACCTAAAACATTGTTTGCGATTAATTAAAGTAAACCACAAAGACTTTGTGGTACAATGGACTACATATTTGGTATATCCTGTCATTTTAAAGCTTGAAACATGGTTTAGTTACGTCAAAGACAGAATCAGACATATAGAAGAATCTACTAATATTAATTTCTCAGAAAATATTTAACGAACCGCAGCAGTTTATGGTTCCACGGAAATTTATGGAAACGAGCAATGTGTGGTTCGATTTAGCGCCGTTAAAGTTGTTAATTTCTAACGGAGCATTAGTGCAGTTCGTAATGCAAATCATACATTACAAAAAGTCTGTGGAGTTGTAGTTGAAGAAGTTGTACAGAGTAATAAAAAAAAGATCTGACAGAGGATTTATTTAAAAATCCTCAGAAGAAAGAACGTAGGTACACGGTTTGTCAATCTCTGAAGAGATATTGACTGGGTGAGGTTCAGTCTTAACGAATCTAATGAGATACAAATGTATATAATATACTATATCAATATCAAGCGTAGTAATAGTAAGCCCGCTGATCTAAAAATGTGATACGGTTTTCTAGAAGAATGTTAGTAGTACCTGGCTACAGAATGATTTCTTTTTTCAAGCCAGCTCTTTTAGATTCTGTACTATTAGGTCCTCGAGAAAAACGCCGAAAGGAACAAAGGGCTACATAAAGTAATTTAGAAAGTACCCATATTGGCTATTATTAGGAAGATCAAAAGGTTACACAACCCCAATTTCTAAAAGGCAATTCCATTTCATCAGCTGTTGTCAACCCTTTAACATGGTGATTTTTGTCAGATTTTATTTCTATCAATTTAAAATCTGATTAACTGTTCAGAAACTTGATCAGTCTATCAGAACCATGGAGAAAAACGGCCTTTTAATTAAACAAAATGCTTTTATTTGCAGTATCATGGAGCTTACAGTGCTACTCGTGCTGTCCGGAACAGGCCATACAGGAAAGCACGAAAGCATGCCCGTGCAAGCATTTTGACTACAGCAGCAAGTACCTGGTGCAGTGCGAGAAGTCCACCATGTGCTTCAAGAGAATAACTACCCTTGACTTCGGTGACGGATGTAAGTATGCTATCTGAAGATAGAGCAACGTGCATAACGGCTGTAATGTTTTGTAAAATCCAATTATTGTTAAAAGATTGACCGTGGAGTTTCTTGCCAGCTCTTCTCTATAGGTAACGAACAATTGGAACCTAGCTTCTGAGGTTCCATAAGTGCCCCTGTAGGTTTATGTGAAATAAAGTAAGTACTTATTTTAAATTTGAGTAAAGTCGTTTGAAAAGCAATCGCATTGGTAGTAAATGCTTTTGACCAACGAGGTCTTGATCACCAAAAAGGTTAATAGCTGGTCTTTGTGGTGTCTTGGGACAGTAGCGTAAACTCTGCGAATTATCAGTTAAATTTTGTAGAAAATTATGAAATGTAGTCTAAAAAGGTTTATAACTTCACAAAAATTTATGAATGATGATAAATGCGCTCCAGATTTAGATTTAGGAACAAATATTTTCAAGCCCAGCTACGAGTTTAAACCAATATTTCATTAAAAATCGTTACCCACACACCCAAGCCCGTCGAAACAATAACTATTACATACAAGACAAGTACCTACACCACTCGTTACACTACTAGGAGTTTGTATTATAAGACTGCTGCTATTTTAAGTTCTGAATCATATAAGTATCGACATTTGTAAATTGACCACACTTAACACTTCAAAGACAGAATGCCTTAATCACAAACCAGTCATCCTGTTGAAAGTTTGGAATACGATATGTCCGAGTCAAACACAAATGTATACCAAATATATGTTTTACTAGCTTCTGCCCGCGACTTCGTCCGTGTGTATTTTATTTTTTTTATAACATAGAATATACTATATACTACTACTACTAGCTGCCAGTGCTGAAACTCGCGGTTTCATCCGCATAAGTTTGGATCCCGTGGGAATATCGGGATAAAAGTATCCTATGTCCTAACTCACGTCATGGTCTTCCTATGTGGCAAATTTCATCCAAATCCATTCAGACGTTTTAGCGTGGAAGGTAACATACAAAAAAATCAAATCTTTTCTCCTTATAACACTCGGCAATACCATAGGTTCCCATTAGTGAAAGAATTTTCAGAGTCGGATCAGTAGTTCCGAAGATTAAGACCCGAACAAACAAACTCAAAAATGTTGCCTCTTTATTATAATATTAGTATACATTACCACTAGATTTACATGCACCATAAATTTAATCAATGATATCAGTTTATATCGTGAGCTTTATGTATTAAGATAAAATGATACGCCATATGGTAATGTTCGCAAAATGTTAATTCGCTAAGGTAAGGTTATTAATAGAGCTAGACACCAGCTGCCCGTGAGGCTAAGTGGCAATGACCCGTGACCGACACCTCCGTTAGCCGTTACGCGCCTAAACAAAAAACTCATTTATCATTTACCGAAGATTTACTGCCTTGTATTAGTTCGGCGTTGTTTTTTTATACACGCTTTGCAGCTAGCAATAATTGAATTTGTTTTTTGTTTACCTTGTATATTTAAAAGGAGGACTTGGTGTCTTCTCTCCCTCTTGATCTCTCGAGGGGACTCGCCGCTAAATAATATAAGCAGCGGGTCGATCGAAGGTTAAGCTACACTTGCCGCGGTCGGTTCATGGATTGGTGACCATCCGTTACATATCTAAACCCCTCCGCGCCTCGTAAAGCACATTAATCCATTGGCCCCGGCTCTCATTCCTAGATTTTTTAACAGTCGTTACGGGTAGTCAGAAGCCCAAACGTCTGAGAAATCGTTTTATCCACTAACTGGGTTGTGGAGGTCAGATATCAGGTACTCCATATCAAATACTGGTATTCAGCTGTATTCGGTTAGACTGGAAGCCGACCCCAACATAACTGGGAAACGGCTAGGCAGATGTTGATTTAAGAGGAGGATTTATGGGCAGTGTTAACAGGAGAAAGGCACCAATTCGTAACACTTCACCACGAACTAATAAAAAAAGCAGTAACTTAAGAGTCATTACTCACACAGCCAATACACTGTTTATAGGAATCGATAAACATGTGCATAAAGGAAGTCGTGGACAATAAAAATAATGTGTCGATATGGTACCGTTAAGACGGCTTCCTTACGAAATGCTCCTTTAAAGGAATATGTGTCATGTGGCCCGTTGGTGGCGCAACTTTATGTGGTACAGTTAAATGTCACTTAACGTCAAAACGAACATATCAAGAATGGTTGCTTAACCATAAATGATTTAACCTTTTGACCGCCACACGTCAGAAAGTCAGAAAACTGGTCAAGTGCGAGTCGGACTCGCACACGAAGGGTTCCGTACCACAAGGCAAAAACGCCAAAAAAAAAAAAAACATGTTTGTTGTATGGGAGCCCCCTTAAATATTTATTTTAATTTTATGCTTTATTATTAAAATTAAAACACAACTGAGTATTTTGTGAATATTTCAAGTGCCTACCTGTTGCCATTTTTGATATCGAGCAAAAAAGGGCAAAAAAATCGCGTTTGTTGTATGGGAGCCCCCTTAAATATTTAATTTATTTTGTTTTTAGTATTTGTTGTTATAGCGGCAACAGAAATACATAATTTGTGAAAATTTCAACAGTCTAGCTATCGCGGTTCTTGAGATACAGCCTGGTGACAGACGGACAGACGGCCAGACGGACGGACAGCGAAGTCTTAGTAATAGGGTTCCGTTTTTACCCTTTGGGTACGGAACCCTAAAAACGTGCCCTCAGCGTCAAAGCCTGTCATGTAGTCGAACCGTGGCGTGCTGGGCACATTTTGGTTTGTCATCTATACATGACTGTGGTGGTCAAAGGGTTAAGAAAGTGATCTTTGAATTGACCGCGACTTCGTCTACAATCCAGGATGAAAAGAAGCCACGGTAGGCTAGGGCCCTTTTTTTTTCTTTGGCTGGGTTATAAACACATTTTGGATTTTGGGCCCAATACATAATGGCTGATCTCCTTTCATCGAAATATGTTTGCGCTTTAAAGCGAAACAAATTCACTTTCGAATTAATAATATTAGTTAGGATGAAGTTATAACCCCAACCCTTTGGGGAATGCAGGCTATGCGAAGTTAAGTAATTTTAGAAGTAAATGTGATTATGTTCCTAACTAAACTGAAAGTAGGTAATCATTATAATTATAACACTGCAAAGCAAAATTCCTCAGCTCTTAGGTCTCTACAGATAATATAATATGGTTATTATTAATTGCCTAGTTTTGAAAGGGAAAAAATCATAATCATAGCTACAATTTCTTTTAAAAGAAAATAAACCAACAACAAAATATTCGTAAAACCGCATTTGGCCCTTGAAACTATCACAACGTTTATGTAAAATTAGATCCCCTTTTGAACAACAGTAATAAGGACAACAAGAACATAAGGAAAGCTATTAACTGCAATATGTGAAACCAGGAAAAACCGGGAATTCTGAATGGTAATAAAGATAATAACTAATTGGCATCGAAATTCCCCTGTGTCATTTTCTAAAAAATTGTGCGAATCGCAAACAAAATTGTGAATCGGTATGTGAGTCACGAATTATCAGTTCCTCTCGTAACCCGGCGATGCTAATGAGGACTGCACGCATGACAGGCGCACGCGCACCGGCAGGGTTAAACGTGCAGATTGCACCATAAGCGTATAGTGCACATTGTAATGCTACTATATTAAAGGGACTCTTGGACTCTTTTTCTACTTGTTTGTCATCGAAAGGCTAAGAAAAATATATAAAGTAACGTAAAAATGAAGACATGTTATGTTAACATTTAGATAATTTTAAAGTCGTCGTTTATTGACAGAGCATATCCAGAAGTGGACTGCAAAAAAAATTAAGGAGAACACTCGAATTGCATTGTAAATATTATCTGTGAAAATCAATTATCACTTATGTGCGAGCGAGCGAACGAAGGGGCGACGTAAGGGCGAAGCAAATATAGAGGAGCTAAAAGAATTTAGCATATTGGTTAGTACTACTAACCAATATGCTAAAATTCAATATGGGTAGGTACAGACGCCAGCACATCAAGCTACCCGAAACTGTCAAATCATCCCAATCAACTTTGAACCTTAAGCTTTAGCGATAAAGTTGAAAATCTATTAAAGAAATTTGACAGATTGTAGTAGCAGAAGTAGAAAATGCCTATGGCATGAAGTCCGCCTCTGTACAGTTATGTGCTTGAAGTATTAAATAAATAAATACATACATACATAAGGGTCGAATACAGAACCGCCTTTTTTGCAGTCGGTTAAAAATGTGTTGGGCTGCGGACCGTTGGGGCAGTAATCTGAGCTTGGCTTAAAAATCTCATATTAATTGGTACCAAAATCACGGCCTTGTCAAAAATACTGTGAAAACTCTGGGCAGCCCTTAAACAGGCGGGTCGAGTTCTAATTACATGTGTTACGGGACAATGTAATGATTGGTGTGTCATTCAGCACTTTCACAATCGTGTCGGGAATAGTTAGTTGCGTGTAATTGAATCATTTGTTTAAGTATTTTATGTAAGAAGCATTGTCAGTCTGTCACCTCCTATGTAATTTATGTAACGTTGCAAATCAACAACAATACAAACAAAAAAAAAATAACAATACAATGTAAATAGAATACTTAGGTACGTAATATGTTTCAAGTTAATAACTAGTACAGTTAGGTAAAACTTAGGGACTTAATTTATGGGGCAGGTCGGGCAATGTTATTCGGATATTCCATCTGGAATTTCTCAGTAGTAACCCGGAGTCTGTATTTATGCGCGGTTAAAGGCAATAGGCTTGTAATAGGAACATCCGCTCTAGATGCAACTCCGAAGCTGACCACGATCCCCAGACATGAGGGATCGACTACAGAGAGAGAGATGGCAATAGGGTTGCCCCGTGTTTCATGGGACTTGATCTTGCTGGCGAAATATGGGTGTTCTTTAGGTACACCTCTGCCTAACCCTTCGGGATATCCAAGCGTGATGTTGTGTTAATTTATGTTTGCAATTTTGTACAAAAATAACTAGAATATGTTGTTTCCGTTTTAACCTGTGGTTGCTGTGTTAAAACGGAAAGAGCGTGACGAACTACACGTAACCAATCAATCGTGATACATGAAAATGATTAGTTGATGATATTTTTTTTTTATTATAATTCTGTTCAAAGCTTCAAGGATATTTTGGGTATTTAGGTAAAATTAGAGGAAACTGTACGATATTAATAAAAATATAGTTAGTATCAATAATATTTTTGTATAGAATTATTCCTGATGTCCAAATGCCTCTTTAATTTAATTAAAATCTCCTTAGGTAATACCTAATAAGGCTCTTTGATTAATTAAAAAAATATCCTTCCTGTACTGGATTACCTATACCCACCTTATTTTAAAATATTTTGTTACAGTAACATCGCTTAGCATAGCACGGGGTTGCGCGCCGCAAACAACAACTGGAGAACAAAGGAAGATCAATGGCAAATGGACACTGGTCACTGATATTCACGAGGTATACGACGAGTCGTGTTCGGAGGACCCGGACAACGACGCGCGGGCCACGAAGACGACGCATTGCTACTGCAGAGGGGATCGGTGCAATGACGCCCAGAAAATATTCAGAAATGGTTTAGCAGTGGCCGCTATGGCAATCATTTTGTGCGTCTTAAGTTAGAGGAAGAAGTTACCAGCTAAATGGCACTGACTGGCTAGTCATGAAGCGCCTCGTTCACTTCCTCGAAGAGCTCTTTCCTAAGAAGTCCCTTACGGAGCTCACCTTGAGCGGTCTTGTCCTTGTACAGCTTCTTGATCATTCTGGCATTTTCCACGTAAAAATTCATATCAGATCTGTCCTGAACGAGGTGCTTAACAGTCTGCTCATAGGCTGCTATACATGCTGCCTAAAGGTCATCATTCATTATAACAGCACCGCTCCGACACCGCAGATAACTTGTCATTCAAATTAGGATTTTAAATCAACTACATCAGAGTAAATTTTACGATGATAATACAGAATACAGCCCGCTCCCCGGCGAAGAAACCCCTGCAAGCGGTATGCATGCCAGCGCCGCGTCGACCGTGCTCGGTCCTCACGCCGCCGCGCCGCTCGCACGGCTGTCTCCCGCAAATTCTCACGCTCAGTAATTTTCGCAAAGCCAAAACTAGCCGTTGTTGGCGCATGAACGGTGCGAACTGGTAAGCGACGCGTGAACAACAAACTGTCATCTCACTGGTGGCGTTCCAGCAGCGAGCGATCGTCTTGCTTTCGGAGCGTTGGCGGGTGGATATTTTCGAGGCGGTAACGGGCGGTTACTGCACTGGAGCGGTGCGATTATAATGACCTTTAGTATTCTGCGTAGATTTTATTTTATTTAATGTTTTTATTTTAAATGCAACTGAACCTTGATAAGAAGGTCGAGTAAAGGCAAATTCAAGTATCGCATCACGGAGTAAGTTATAAATGGAGTGCTTAAATGAAAATAATTGATTTATTAAACGGTTTGTGTGATAATGGAACTTGTTGTCGCTGGTGAGACCAGAAGACCCATTTTTTTGAGAAAAGACTATTTGGTAAGAAGATGCGTTCACATATATGTATAAATATATTTAAACTTTAATTTAGAACACTAGTGTATAGGTAAGGTGTATTTAAAATTCCTTCTTCACCGCTATAAAATAACGGTGTATTTTTGTCAATATTTAATTAAGGCTATTTGTAAGATCCCTAATACCTCCATACGGGTCTTTATATACTGCCAATAATGTTAGGTTACTAATAGTTTACATAATTGAACAAAGTTATGAACAGTCCCAAAGAGCTTCAAGAGTGGTGCTTTATTTTATTACGCATTATTGCTAGTCAATGTTATGTAAAGTGTATTTAATTTTGCTTGTATTATTTGTAAACAAACATGTAGTAGAGGGATTCCGATTTAAAAAAAAACAACTAATAACATGTAATTCCCCAAAGCGTTAGGTAAAGATGTACCTATAATATACCCACATTTCGCCTGTTATGTTTAAGGCCCCCCCCCCCCCGCGTAGTCAATTTCACTGCGCGGCGCACGCCCTATGTCACGCGCATGTCAGTCACACGCCCGAGGAACGCTCGCGCCCGTCGCACGCCTTATGTGGGGGGGCCTAAGTCCCATGTAATAGGATGCGAGCCTATTGCCATCACCCGGCCGGTGCTGGGAAATTCCTGATGGAAAAACTCAATAACACTTTGCCCGACTCCTGCTCATGCTCAGCAGTAGCGGTTGCGAACACTTGACCAACGAGGCAGTCTAGTAGTCTCAGAGAAAACGAACGTGTTTAAATATGATTATTTGCAAGCCGTTTTTATTTTAACATGCCGTATGTGTTTTTCAGAAAGTTGTTCATAACTAAGTTAAAGCACGTAATTTATGCGAAACCTCGAGATTTTCATTCTTTGTTTGTTTACCAAATATGACAAGTAAGAAAAAATACACTGTAAAGATTGCAAATCTGTGATCTCCTTCACAAATGTTATGTAGGTTAGGTAGTCATTATTTTTTATTTTAATATTACTCTCGTACGTACTTAGTGTTCGCCTGATTATAACTAATTAAGGCCAGGAAGTTGATAAGTTTAATTTGTATTTTATATTATCATTTAGATCCTGTTTTGTATTTTTTCTATGTGATACTCATTCTTATATGTAATTTAAAATTTGATGAAATAAAATCATTCCTATACTATTTCTGTTTTACCATACGTAACCGTATTTCGTAAGTATATTCCATTAGAGCCTGTTTGACCACTCCGGAATAAGGTTTGGATATTTTAATTCCCCCTAACCTGCAAATAGCTTTTTAAGTTCTGACGTTATCTTGTCTCCGGCTGCTTTAAAGCTTGGATGCCCGTAATCTAATAATTACGTATAATTGACTGTTGAAAATAGTTCAGCTACCGGTTAAAGTAATAAGTACCATCGCTATATACCTGTCTCGTGCGCGTATGGTTATTAGGGCCGGCATTTACTCTCTGTATAATTTATCTATCATTTTTGTGCCCATCAGAAGCCAGTGGCAAGTCATATAATGTTTATTACATTTTAACACTTCAAATTAATATTTTAACACTTCAAATTAATATTTTAACACTTCAAATTAATATTTACATTATAAGTAATTTATAATGTTCCTAAAATTGCAAGCATGAAGCAGAATGAAGCAGACGAATACGTATGTTCTTCCTCCAAATGCAACTAAATTAGACCGTAACTCTGTAAGTTGTTACTTACTTAAAATCTTAAACCTTAGTTAATCAGGAATGCGAGCATGAAGCAGAATGAAGCGACAAAAAAAAATTTGTGAATCCCCTACAAAAATAAAAACCCGCAAACAGTGAACGTTCATTTGACATTTCTAGAGTCCTTCCCCAACACTGGCGCCTCAAGCGGCGAAATCAAGCGCGATAGCACCTCATTTGAACCTTGCATCTATAGAGAAGGTAGTTGTTTTAGATAATTTAGAAGAAGCATATTAAGTCCAGCAGTTTTTTTCTTTCTATTATTCGATATTTTTTTACTTTTTTTTTTTTCAAGCATTATAATGTACAGAGGCGGATTTAATGCCATATGCATTTTCTACCGGTCAACCTTTGGGTGATGCAGAGACAAACAGTGGTAGGTGCAATCATGAAAATTGAGGTATAAATATTTTAAATATAAAGATACGCATAAACCTATTAAAACTATGAATATAATATATACCTAATTACATATAAATATAAACACAATTAAATACACATAAGTACATGAATATGCTTACTAAAAAGAAATAAGACTGCAGCTAGTCATTATAAAAACCGGCCAAGTGCGTGTCGGGCCACGCACAGTGTAGGGTTCCGTAGTAGCCCGTTATCACAATGTAGTACGATTCTGTTGTTCTTTATTCTGAATTTATATTTGGTACAATATTATCCAACACCCAAGTTCAACGACTATTACTGCTAAACTAATAAAGTTATCTTAACCGCTATACTTTTCCTTTAAAGTTCATGAAATGCACTATCATCGAGAATTTTTCCAGATTTTTCAAACCAGTAGTTTAGCTTTTAGAGGATGGGGAACGCCCTACTGGAACAAAAATTTGCACTTTAAACTTTAATATTTCGTAAATGGAGCATTCAATCGAAAAATAATTTTAGCAACCCCTAAGCCATTTTAGAAGATCTATTCAACGATACCCCACACGATGGGGTAGATGATGAAAAAAATATTCAACCCCACTTCACATGTAGGGGAGCTACCCTAATAAAAAATATTTTCCAAAATTTTATTTTACCACTTTGTCGGCATAACTGATATACGTACTCCTACAAAATTTCAGCTTTCTAGTGCTAACGGTCACAGAGATTAAGCGAGGACGGACAGACAGACAGACGGACGGACAGACAGACATGGCGAAACTATAAGGGTTCCTAGTTGACTACGGAACCCTAAAAATGGAGGACCGAAAAGTTTTAAAGTCACAAAAACATCACGATTATCGTCGATAATAAATATTTTAAGCCAAACGAAGGATAACTCTTTACTTCACTATACAAAGGAGTATTAATTGCATGTTTAGAAATGTACACGCTACGTAAATGAGGCATTATATGCATCGGATTCCAAAGAGGTCGAGTTTGTATGTGAGTACATGTGTTGTGAAACTGAAGGCGATGATGAATCGTTCATACAATATGCCTTTATATTAAGTTCAGTTTAATTTTATTACAGTGCACTAGCGTTGATATGACACTCGGGCTTTAGGAAGAGACTGTCACACAGGTATGAGTGACCGAGACGACGCTCTACTATGTTTTGCACGTCACTTATCAGATTTTCGTTCTAGCCGATGATCTGTGATTTAGGTCGTCGATCATGGTAACTTCAGTATCAGTATAACACATAAATAAATAGTCAACTAAGGGCTCATTTTTCAATCATCTGATAACCTTTTTTTCTCTTATGTTTTTCTGCAATCAGTCCCTGGACTATGAGCAGATTTGTTGTTGGATTTGTTGTTGGATTTGATGGTGCAGGGTGGTTTCTCCAGCGAGATTTCCCTCAAAATATTTCATGGCAGCATGTCCTAGTTGGTATTGGCAAGGTCCACCACAGCTAACCTTTTCAGCCGCCTGATAACTTTATTAGTAGAATAATTTTGACAGTTGTTTCATACAAAAACTGTCAAAATTCAGTTTTATTCTTCGAATAAAAGTTATCTGGCGCTAGAAAAATCAGCCCTTAGTCTATGACAACAATTTGGAACTGACAACGCCTTAATATCTGCTGCTTTCGTAGTTCGTGTTGGCCGTACAATCGTCCATTGTGTAAAAACATGCGAGTACTCACGTTGGCGTGGTTCTCCACCAGGCACAGGAACACCACATCCTCTCGCAGCAGACGCACGGCGCCGTGCAGCGGCTGTGACGTCTTGCTCTTCAACATCCGGTACAGAAGGGCTGATGACATGTGCGCGAAGTCCTCACCTAAGATTAAGAATTTTATATAAGTCATTTGATTTCAGGAGCGAGTGTGAATAATTTAAGGCAGTGATGGCCCCGTGGTCACGACCCTGACTTACGAGGCACTTGATTTTATGTAGTTTATTTCACCACCACTGCTCTCAAAACGGTGAAGGAAAACATCGTGAGGATGTCATATCCTAGAACCAAAAATTCGAAGACATGTCACATGGCAGTGGCAGCTCCAGCAGTAGAAACATTACAATCTGATTACGTAAAACATTACAGTATTATTACAATCTAAAGCTTATTTCAATAGTCATAGAAGTGAAGTCTCATAACTTGCGTTCTATAGTTTTTTTTTTTAAGAACTGGTTCTTATGACTCATCATCATCATGTCAACCGAAAGACGTCCACTGCTGGACATAGGCCTCCCCCAAAAGGGGGGGTTACCATAATCGCCACGCTTGGCAGGCGGGTTGGCGATCGCAGTATGGTATGGTGGTGGAATGCATAGAGAACGCTGCTGCCCATTCTCCGGTACGCTTTTACGACACCCACGGGAAGTATGGGGTGGTGCTATTTTTTAAGTCCGGCACCACACAGACTCTTCTAATAATTAGAGTTCTTATAATTACAAAAATACGATATGCTAGAAGCATTTCATGGTGCCATTTTATGTATGAAAAAAATTGCACCCATCTCTATTTCAACAGCTATTTATTTACTTTACAATGCATGTCATTTATGAAAGTCATTTAAGTACTTAGTACTAAACTATAGAAATAGCAAAGGCCGGCTGTAAAAATAATATTAATCAATTCTAGTTCAACTTCAAAGAACAATAAACAAGCATTTATGTTTTATATAATCAACTGTTGTTTAACAGAAATAAGGTGAAGGATATTAAATTTAATATATCTTCAACCTTCCAAGACTTATGTGTTTAAACTGTAGCTGTTATTAGTTAAGTCAACTTTGCTGGGGTTGGCTTCCAGTCTAACCTGATGCAGCTAGATACCAGTATTTTAGTAGTGACGCCTATCTGACTTTCACAATCCAGTTACCGGATAACATGATACACCTTGGTAAGGCTGTATGTCAGACTTTTATGCTCCTAACTACCTATAACAACTGTACAAATTATAGCTGTCTCTCTTGATCTAGAAATTATAGCTGGGACCAATGGCTTAACATGCTTTCCGAGGCACAGAGGGGTTCAATATGATTTATATAACTATTCCCAGTAAATTTAAACTTTACTAAGGTTGAAACAATCTAACCGTCACATAGACAAAAAGGCATTTTTGTTTATGACGTGTCATGCAACTTTAAAGTAGTGAGGAAATTAAGTAGGCAGTAAATTGCTTATCACTTTCTGTGAATTGTTACAAGTACTTTCCTCCTTTACGTGGTTTTTTAAGAAAAAATCTGCTAAATTATCGAAACCCCAGCTATACTACGAAATAATATATTTGTATGGCTAAAACTATTTAACTAATAAATACCTTTTGCATAATGTAGGTATACCATACTATAGCATATCCACACACAATGTTGCATTACACTGCTAATTAACAGACTAGTATTTAACACAACAGTGTAAAGTTATTTAGCTACATCAGTATTTTCTAGTCATAAAAACTCTTATCTGATGAAAGTTTCAGTACCTCACCACATTTTTACAAAAAATATTGTTTGAACAACATTATTAAACTACAATTAAAAATGTTGAGCTAAATAATAACAGCTGCACAGGTCGATCGATCAGGCTAAGCTAGGCTTGCCGCGATTGGTCCGTGGATGGGTGACCATCTTTACATACCAAGACCCCTCCGTGCCTCGGAAAGCATGTTAAGAGGTCGGTCCCGGCTGTCATTTGTGGTTCTTTGGCAGTTGTTACGGGTAGTCAGAAGCCCGAAAGTCTGACAACCAGTCTTACCATGGGGTATTGTATTACCTAGTAACTGGGTTGTGGAGGCCACTTAGGCAGTCGCTCCATGTAAAATACTGGTATTCAGCTGCATCCGGTTAGACTGGAAGCTGACCCCAAAATAGTTGGGAAAAGGCTAGGCAGATGATGAATTAAAAAAACATCCATGAAAATTGAGGTGTTTTCTGATCCATTTGTTTACATTTTCATTGGATACTTTTGGAACATACTATAGTAATAAAATGGCATACCAGTCAAATCATCCCAGTGTGCAGATATAAGTCCTGAGCAGTGTTCCTTGAGAGCTGACGCACCAATCTCATCAGCTGCAGAGTAGAACTTTACACAAGATCTGAAATCGAGACAGAAACATGTTTGTAATCAAATGTCTCATTAGCCATCTCTGATTAGATGTAGGAGCAGCTGCAGATTGACAAATCTTTTAAGGTTTCTTTTGATAGGAAATTGTCTATGGCAGCCTGGATTTTAGAGCTGAACTCTACAAACAACAAACGGTTGAACAGACCCCTTTTGCATGGAACTAAAAACTAACATTGAATGAAAACTTACTTTGCATGGAGTATAAGATTACATGTAATTATCTGGTTACAAAAACATGTGAAAGAATATAAATAGTACATAATGAAGTATAACATTATCATGGAGCAAATATGTTTTGGATAAATCTAAGATAGTGAGTTCCTCTGAGTTTAGATTGTGAATAAAGGATTTTTAATAAAATATGTTATAATTAGACAAGCTTCCGCTGCCTTATCTGAATTCTTCCATTCATTTTCTAAATCATTCATATTTTTTCTTGCATTCATTTTTTTCATTTAGTACAAGTTATTTCATACCTTACTCCAACTGATGCTATGAGAGCCTGCTCACACTTTCCAACTAATCCATACAGTTTGAAGCTGGCGGCAGATTTCATCAGTTGCAGAGCAAAAGAGTCTCCGCGGGACAAGTCCACCACATCTGTGTACAACCATTTTAGGAGGGCGGCCCCAATATCATCTGGTAGTGTAGACCAGTCTGAAATATAATTACATATTGGTATTCATGAGTAATGGCATATTAAGGAACTTGTCATACAACATAAAATAGACTTATCTTATATTATAGATAAGGGCATAAGATTACGACACAACACACCCAATCTTCTTTATATATAAACTGAATCTCACCTAATTCCTCCAGATTCTTGAGGGCTTCCTCGTTCCAGTCATCGGAGCGTGCATTCAGCACAAACTTGTGACCAGGCATGGACTTGCTCTGCAGCTTGATGGTGATGTCGGAGTACGTCTCCCTGCCGTACAGAGTGGCCACCGTCATGAGCAGGCGCGCCACAAAGCTCGCCTCGCTCAGGTCGCCGGCCGAAGCCGCTGCCAGCGTGTACTTGCGCTCCACCTCCGCGCAGTGGCTCTGCAGCTTCCCATACTCCTCCTTCAGCAGCGACAAGTGCTGCTGAAGTTTCGTCACCTCGCTGGAAGCTGTACAAACCGACATAGTCACAAGACTGCCACCGACAACACCGCCCACTATTACAAACAAGTTTTGCACGCAAAAAACATGAAATTTTCAGCGACTACTCACCCATGACGAGGTTTTTTACGTGTGATGCAGGATCTAAAAAAAAAGCCTTGAATTCACTTGTCTGAGTAAAAAAATATTTATTCGTAAATTAAGAAATGACAATTTATCTATTGTCAGCAAATTGTCGGCCATCAGTCAATAAACATAACGTTTCTTTTCAAGTAATCGCATTTTTACTTTTTTCCGCAACACAAAATTACGTAGGGAGCATTCGCATTTGATTAGATTTTAAATCTCCTAAATAACATATTTTTATGCATTTCAATAATTTAATATAGGTTTTTCGCAAGGATAAACTATTATAATAAATATTTCGCAAGGATAAAAAAATACTAAAGGACTATGACAAAAATTTTCATTTTGCGTGTAAAGAAATACTCATGACATTTTGACAGATTCTGAAATGGTCCAGTACGCAAACTTCTGCAAAGCATGAAAGCATTCGAATGAAATAGCATAATACAAACTATTCTGGACAGAAAAGGACAGAAATTCAAAGTTATCAATGAGTTCATAATATTTACAAAGAAAGTGGCTAACGGGTTGGCTCATTTGACTGATTTGACGCGAAATATTATGGTAGTTTCGGTCACTCCTAATAGGTGTCACTACGTATGCAAAATCTATTTTCAAGATAACCTTCAAGTGATTTTGTCAATTTATTATTGATAACAAGAATTACTTTTTAACTACCTTTTATTTAGTAGTTTAGAATCGTATTTAAGCGTGTTTTGTTCTCAAAATGAATTCTCTAAATAGAGTGTTAAGTTTAAGTTCAGCTATACCGAAGAATGCGAGGTACTTTTCGTATTGTTGTTTTGTACAGTGTCCGGTTTTAAATTTGGAACTTTCGCGTAAATGCAAGTTATTTTTGTAGGTTGATTTCAACAAGTGCACGATTATTGATCGCCGACGATGGATGGCTTTCGAAGTTGCTGGTGCGGAGGATAGAGCCAACGAAGGAGTCCCACAGTCGGATGCTTAGCGACAAGGAGATAATATATGCACTCCATACACATAACATAAGGCCGGACTCCACGGAAAAATACTTGCAAAATTAGTATGTGTTTGCATATAATATTCTTACATAAGTACATAATCTGAATGCTTACACACTACCGTATGACCTAGCAGTGAGCAGATTGGCTATTATGCAACATTCTGTAAATAGAACACTGCATATTTATTACATAAAGTAACAAATCATTAGAATTCCAACATAGTAAATGTTATCAGCATTAAACCTTGACCCTTTACATCAGCCATTAAACTGAGATAGGTGTTGTTTCTAACATAATTTTCTGGTTCGGCTAAATAAAACCTTATTTCAAATCTTAAACTTTAATATATGTGGCAGCTGTGGAAAGATTAGAAGCTTTTGCAAAAAAATTTCTAACTAGAACATTGATAGACTTGAATGATCAACACATTATTATCTTATACAAAAATTGCATTCAATCAATATTTCATCTCATAACACTATTAAAATTAGATAACTTGTATGACACAAAAATGACATTTAATTAACTTTTAGCAAAACATCAGTGGAGTTTGTGCACTCTCAAAAAGCGGAGCTTGGCTGTGAGCTGGTGGGGTCATGGACCGTGTCTGTGGGCGATATGGACCAGGCCCTCCATCTGTGGAGATATGTTGGAGGCTTCGAGAAGATTGACAAAGCAAAGATCATGTTTAAAGAGAATGCTGTAAGATATTGTTATGATTGCTTATTGTCTGCAATTTGTTGATAAGTTGTTATCAGCCTTTTTACAAAGGGATACATAATTGTTAGGTCAGGCCATTATATATCTGATTGCATGATTTTATGATTTAAAGTACAGTCAATTGATTGGTTAATCTTGACCAGGCAGTTCCTAACTAAATTATTAAAAGACAGAAAGATTATGTTTATTCTGGGTTCCAATACTTCCAATAGAGAACCATGGAATGGGAGTCAACCCAGAACCTTTATAAAAGAAACCATTGTAGGTCCCACCTGGACCCACCAGTACTAATTTGACTAACAGAGGAGTTTTTCCTTCCATAAAATTTAAAAAGGAATTGAAAAGTCAGATTATATATCTTTTTATTACTTTCTTAATTATAGTCTACACTAGCTTTTGCCCGTGGCTTCGCCCATGTGGAAGTCGCAAATTATCCCACAGGCACGCATTACCAGGATATCCTTTGACCTAACCTAGCTCAAGGTCTATCCATATACCCATGCAAACCCATTCAGGCGTTTAGTTACTTTCACATGTAGTCGAATTCTGGGCGAGTCCATTTAGATTGCTATCGACATGCTAAGAAGAAGAAGTATAATGGTATAGTATGGATTGGCCCCTTTTTAAAGCATGTTGCGTTTTTCTCGTACAGGATTACCGGGCGCTCGAGGTGGAGCGCGGTAACTTCGTGAGGTCGCGACACTTACAGTACTTGCTGGCATTCAGCTTCTGGCCCAACGGAGAACCCCGTACATCCAGCAACATTTATGAAATTCGATCCTACAGGTTTGTCTAATATGTACATATGTAATAAGACCCTAGCTCCATTAATTAATCGCCGACGTGTTTGGTAATAGAATTATACTCCCTCATAAATTTTACAGTCCTTTCACAATTATTATTTTACATCAAATTTTGCTTTACTGTCAAAATCACAGTGATCTTTATCGCGCAACATTAAAGTTGCTATTGGGTTGCAGCCACTAACAAGTCTTGTCAAAATCACAGTGATCTGAATTCACGTTACAAATGTTGCTGTTGGGTTTCTGCTGTCAGAGGTAAAATAACTGTACAATGACTATACGACTGTAGGTCATTTGTTACCATAAATAAAAATGTACTGTGGTAATTTGAACATCGATTTACCACTCATTTATTTGGCAAAATTGCATTTCAAAAATTACTGAATACAACAGATTGAATTCATTGAATACTCCTGGTACTTAATTAATTACGTCGTAGATTAACATCACTTGTCTTATCGGCCATCAACCTTATTAACTTACGCTCGGCAACCTTGCGAACTATTACTAATGAAGTGGCTATTATAGCCTATTATAAGTACTTATGTTTCCATTGTATCTAGTCTGAAGCCTGGCACGATGATCGAATGGGGCAACAACTGGGCTCGCGGTCTCACATACCGCCGCGCTCAAAACGAAGCCTTCGCTGGGTACTTCTCGCAGATCGGACGACTCTACAACGTACATCACATTTGGTGTAAGTATTTTAGCATTTAAAAGCTATAACCAAATTACTAAAGCCTCGAATTGTGGTAAACAAACGTTGCGCAACATTGTTGCAGCAACATGATTTTGTGCTGCTGGCAACACTGGATACAGATGTGCATTAATTCATTCTGTAATTTGTATGCAAGTTAGTTCATTGTAATTTAAATTAGTATAAAAACGATGATATCGATGTATCCGCCCAACCCAAAAGGGAGGCATTATTTAGTGGAAAACCTGCATTATTTTAAGTATTTCTAATTATTGTAATATTATTACATCTAAGTTAAACCCCATCTATATATTCGACTGAAAGACTTGTATCTATGGTCATGATTTCATGAATAAAAATTATTTTTAAAAAAATGTGCATTAAGGTTTCTAGCAAATCCTGTTGCTGCAACCATGTTGCGAAATGTTTGCTACGAACCTAATTTTCTTATTCTGCTCTCCTCAGGCTATAAAGATCTGCAAGCTCGTCGTGAGACGCGTGAGAGCACGTGGCGTAACCCTGGCTGGGACGAGTGCGTGGCTTACACCGTTCCTCTCATCCGCGAGATGCATTGCCGCATCCTGGAGCCCACCGCGTTCTCTCCCACGCAGTAGACCAAACCAGTGAACTGCTTCCGACGACCGCATTTACATCCTCTATCTAGGAACTGCCTTTATCGATTATCGAAAATTTATTTTTATATAGGAATCAATGGGGTACCTATCCAATCGTAACTACGCCCCAGTTTTTATCGCTAGATTTTCCTAAAATCTAATTTAATGTAATGTTGTTTCAAATATTTGTTGACTTTAAATGGAATAGGCATTAAATGTATTGCGGCATTGTGCTTCAATGTCCAGTATGCCTTTTAAGTTTCCTACTAGGAAACGCTAAAAGCTGTGTAGAAAATATTTTAGCAAAAAATTGTATAAGTTCGATATTTTTTGGCGTCACAATCCAAACGCAAAAGGATTTTATAGATTGGCAATCAGATGAGCAATTCTACAATGTTTCATGTATTCGGCAACTCGTATTATTTTGCTCTAATTAATTACTAACCAGAAGTCATCATCGTGTTAATTTAATTAAAAGTATGCACCAGTTTACTATGATAAGCACAATATTTTCCGTTGTCTTCACAGCATTATTATATAGGGCGTGTGGTTATTCTATTTTACAGTAATGTACAGCGCAATGTGGAGACACGGCTTTAGTTTTGTAGTATAGAAATTAGTTTTTAATAATTTTTTTCTTATTTTTGATAGCATTTATGAAAAACGAAACCGTAATATTAATGTAAGATCAATCTTAGGCTTAATTCAAGATAATCATGAAAATAATGTACTTTGGTATCGTTGTTGTATATCCTTGTTTTTGTTTCACATTTTATGTTAATTCAGAAATAGATTTTTTAAACAGTTTGACTTAACTTTCATTCGTGCTCGACCATGACAAGATGAGAAAGGCATTGTAGTAAATAATACAAGGGAGTGATTTTCTTTCCATTTAATTTATTTCGGTTTGATTTTTCATGAACCAGATTATATTACAGTATTATTAGTGATAATAGTTAGAATCTAGAAATTCATTGTTAAATATTATGTAACAAAAAATAAAAAGAAAACAACGGTGCACCGAGCGAGCCGCAAACAATCGCAAACCATAATCAATAACCGGCGGCCGCGCGCGCGCACCTTGTCACATCGGTCACAATATTGCTAACTACCTATCTGTGATAAAACACTATACAATGGTAAAATATAAAAATTGTATAGTTACAATTTACAAAATACGTGACCGCTAACTACGAGTTTGGTACTTCTATCTCATAATAATTATTCTGTAGATCGTGACCGTTGAAAGGTGACAGATAACTGATAACATCTAACTCTAGAACAGCTAAGTGGTGGGAGGTTGGAATAGGAAAAAGACGCGCCTACGCACTATACCCGAGCCTTCCGGCCTGCTTCAGAGTGTGTGACAGTCTCGCGTCGCACGAAACCGGCACGGTCTCTTCGCCAGCGTTCAGGCAGAGGACTATGACAGCGAGCAAAACACTACGCGCCTAACTTTAAGTACCGACCATCTATTGCACCCAAGCGAAGTTACAGCTTAATGTTCAATTCCATAGTGCTTCGGTTCCCGAATGGCTACGACTTCGGCGGAGATCGACAGTGGACGAAACGTGGCGGAATAGTACCGGCATTATTTGTCACAAATAAAAGTGTCACTCAAATAGCCGGTTTTTAACGCATGCTAGGATAAGCGCTTGTCCGTTGTTTTACTACTGTGTTTTAGTATCAAGATAACTTACATTTTACCAAACAATATTATCTATTATATAATTACCTATATTGAGTATTTTGGGAGTTTTTGCGCAAAATGTGCGTTTAACACACATTGTTTATCAAGTGAGTTATGTACAGCTGAGTACTTCCAACGGTTAGGTCCACTCCGCGCGCTCGCAGTCTACTATTATGTACAGACAGGGTGACAACTCAAGTTAGGCTGTGTCTAGAGATTATTGTCATATATTTGGTCAGTTCAAGAAGGGGTAATGTGGAGTCTACGAATAGTGATACCTATTCACAATGCCATTTACCATTATCTTGCATTATCTAGGAAATCGAAGCAAATTTTATAATTATATGATTCGGGTAAATAGCGTTGTGTAACGGTGATCACGTAAAATAGCTAGTTTTTGTCAAACCTTTGTATATAATTTTATACCTAAATCACTTAGGCTTCGATACTTTAAATCCGTCGAGAAACTTCCAACAAACTCAAATAATACGATCACATCATGTGATGCTTTAGGAAAAGAATATTAATAAAAATAATAAAAAATACTTTAAAAATAGTATTAACTAAATTTGGGTATTTATGACTATAATCCATTTTAAATTAAATAATACATTTGCTATACATATTTGACTGGTAAGCTTAGTACACAATACGATAGGGTATTAGGACACTAAATAAAGAAAATAGCACATAGTCGGGCCCCGCACGGGGTCCGCCGCGTCGCACTTCCAATGTACACAAACCGCACTCGCACCTTACAAAAGTAACAAATTATTTATAATATTTAAATTATTGTTCTTTATATACATAACGCCGAGCCGGCGCGCGCCCTCGCCCGTAAGGCAAATCGTGTGCTCGCTAATACATATTCACAATAATACATATACTTTATATATTTACACAACGCAGCCGGCAGTGGCACAGCGCGATACGCACCACCCGCACATTGTTATTATGATTTAGTAAAGCGTGTTACAATCCTTTTAATAAAATCTAAAAATCATCTAAAGTAAGCATAATAATAAACGTTTTCGTTACAAAACCCTTTTAAACATTTAATAAACTCAATACTAGGCAAATAAACAAATACCATCAGTCCGCTCTTCAAAGAATTCAACTTACAATAATTATATGCAAAAATGGTTCCTAAAGTAAAAACTAATGATATGAATATTAGAATTTTGTCTATCTAATGTTGTAAATAATAACATCCTCTGTGAACAGTGAGGTGGGCGGGGTGCGCGCGGCTCGGTGCGTCGTCTGACGTCTCTGACTACTTCATCTAATTAATGCCTTTTGTCAAACTTGCTAAGCGTACACTTTGAGGATCAACATGCCTTGGTTTCTCTGCAAAGTTTACCTTACATTTGACGTGGTCGCGGTAATCCATTTTGACATTTTTCAATCTTGTTTCATTAGAGCATCAAGATGAAAAATCAGCAAGAACCACTGTGGAAACTTACCATAAACTACATATTTATACAAGATTGGATCAGGAATACTAGATTTTAAAATTTAATCATGCCCTCTACTGGACACTGTTCCGTTGTAGTACGTGTGCTGCGGTTTAACGATGGACGGTCTAATAATATTCTAGAGACGATGATAAAATTTCTTATGTCTAAGAGATCGAATATTCAGACGCGAATAAATTAAGTTTTACAATTTATGTGTTAATTTCAATATTCTCGTGTGACAACAATGTTAGGTGTAGTGCGGATACTTCGAGTCCATATTTTATCGTATTCCCAGTTTACAACTAATGTTTCGTTAAAGTTATCTAGCGCCGCCGTGACGGCTGGCAAGCCAACGGAACAGTGTCGTACCGTGAGTAAATCTCTAATAGAAAAGAAGCGTCTCATTCTCACATCGATGCATCATTTAAATAACCTCAGACATATGCAGACAGACTTGCGTATAACCTCTTTGTTACCGTTATATTTTCACTCTTATTATGTAACAACATGTTTCCGATATTTTGAGTAAACATTTAGGCAGAGTTAGGCACATTATTCGATTGATGGCTGAAACATCTGATTCATAAAATAATTTTTATTTTTAAAAGTAAACATGCATTATAAAATACAATAAATAATCATTCACTTTAACTCAGTGATCCGTCTAACTAAAATATATAACTGAAAGCTACATAATATTATGTATGTACAAATGTAGATGTATTCAGTTGCGATTATTTGCCAAAACACCAGAAACATGGTGATGCATGAACAACTGGGTCAGGAATAATGTTTGTCTCATTACAACAGACAATAGTAACCTTATTCCAATACAAATAATGGCTATTATTGCGTCCTGCAACTTTCCAGTTTATTCCTCGACTCGACTGTAGTTAAGAGATAATTATTTAATTATGGAGTGCAATAAACTTAATAGTGTAATAAAATAGGAAATGCCCTCCCGAACCATTTGACAAACGGCCGTACTTTTCACTTTGGAAGACGTAACAAAAAAATTTAAAAAAATTAGGCTAATATTATCAGTGTCCAACAGTATATTAAATAATCTCATGTTGCCAATTAACATGAATTTCCATACCGCGGGAGGGCAGACAGTCTCAGTAATAAGAATGGGACGTGGAGTTCTAATGCTGGTGCCAAAACATTGTACCGTGCCCAATACTCGAAATAATACTTCTGCGGACCACAATATACTCACACGATTCAATCAATCAACACATATAATTTTCGTAACAAGTCTAATGAGGTAGCCCGTGAACATTGCTAACGATAATAACAACAATCGATCGTATGTAACCGCTCCGAATACTAGAGAGCGCATTGAGTGTATGACACTTCAAAAAAATTCGCGATGCTAAATTTTACAATACTTACACCCGGGGTCCACAAACATTTGTGAGCGTCATAACGCTCTATAGTTTGAGTCGTCGATTACTGCACCGTCAATATTCGTTCTACCGCCTTATCACAGTGGCGTTCGAGGCATGAATATGAACGGTGAGGGAACCGCGCGCCCGACACAGAGTTTCCATCACGAATACGAGCAAGCAATGATCTACTGAAGCGTACACTCGAAGTGTACAAGCGCGTAGAGTTGTGTTTGGCATCAGCATTAGGCTGCGCGCGCACGTGTTACAGCGAGCCGGCCGCGAAGCTGGCGGACGAGTTGCTGTGCGCGCGAGTTACAGCGACCCGGCCGCGAAGCTGGCGGACGAGTTGCTGTGCGCGCGAGTTACAGCGACCCGGCCGCGAAGCTGGCGGACGAGTTGCTGTGCGCGCGAGTTACAGCGACCCGGCCGCGAAGCTGGCGGACGAGTTGCTGTGCGCGCGAGTTACAGCGACCCGGCCGCGAAGCTGGCGGACGAGTTGCTGTGCGCGCGAGTTACAGCGAGCCGGCCGCGAAGCTGGCGGACGAGTTGCTGTGCGCGCGAGTTACAGCGAGCCGGCCGCGAAGCTGGCGGACGAGTTGCTGTGCGCGCGAGTTACAGCAAGCCGGCCGCGAAGCTGGCGGACGAGTTCCTGTGCGCGCGTGTTACAGCGTGCCGGCCACGAAGCTAGCGGACGAGTTGCTGTACACGCGTGTTACAGCGAGCCGGCCGCGAAGCTGGCGGACGAGTTGCTGTGCGCCAGCGACAGCATGGAACCCGACAGCGACTGCTCCTCCTCGCCGTAGCCCTCCCGGCTGCCCTCCGCGATCGCCATCGCGCTGAACATAATAAAAAAAATACTTGAAAAGCATTATCGCTTACAGGGCTTTATAAAATTAATTGGAGAAACTTCGCAGACATAATGTATATCGATATGTAACAACAACAAAAAAAAACAGTGGCACTCCGGGAGTGTCGACAGAAGTGAAAAACTAAACACAAACAATAGTTTGCCATCACTCACTGACATATCGGATATACATTAAAACCGAGTACATTCCGAGGACAGCGGAACACATCCGAATGTAGCGCAGTGTCAGTTACGGTAACAGTGTCGTGAGTTCATTGGCTTATTCCCATTTCAAAAAATGACCAACGCGGCTAAAGAAAAGATTATTTATAAACAATTTCTAGTAACTACGTCTGACACGAGGGCACTTTAGAAAAGCAGTATTTGGTATTGAGATACCGATACCCAATACCCACCCACCACTAAGTCTGTGAAGTCCCACCAATTTTTTGAAGTGAAAACTTCTTTAGGCGCGTTGGGCATTTTCATGTTTTTTTTGCACAGTACATAAATATAAGTACTATCCGGGGGTGTAAAACACCTAGCTTAGTATTCTAAGCTAAGGAAGCACGGTGAAGTCGCCACACTATAAACGCTACAAGGTTATTTTGACGCGCGGCCAAACTGGGAACTAACGCCGCCATTTTGACAATACAAGTTCTGTGACAATTTCACAAATATTTACCAACAACGCCCCCCTGCCTGCCAATCAGTGGCGTGCATTGCATAATGGCATATAAGCAGTGCCTACCTCGTTAAATCACCATAGGCCTGTCAATAACATTTTAGTGTGTGTGCCCCGCCCCACACAGTTAAGAAACTCACAAAATTATCAAACTTAACAAAAAAACAGAATCTTCATAGAAACACGCGCGGCAGGCAGGCAGTCGCAAAATTGTTTCCAATTTTTCATCATGGGTGTCGTTTTCATGGTTTTTGAAGGCGCTGAAGCCAATAGTGTGATCAAAATTAAAATCCAAGATGGCGAATGTGTTTTTTTTTTTTTTCATCATAGGTGTCGTTTTTATGGTTTTCAAGGGCGCTAAAGCCGATAGTGAGGTCAAAATGAAAATCAAAGATGGCGGCTGTAATGTTTTTCAAATATTTCAGCATGTGTGTCGTTTTCATGGTTTTCGAGGGTGCTGAAGCCAATAATAAAGTCAAAATGAACATCCAAGATGGCGGCTGTAATTTTTTTAAATTTTTTATCATAGGTGTCTTTTTTATGCTTTTCAAGGGTGCTATGATGTCAAAATGAAAATCCAAGATGGCGGTTGCGAACATTTAAATTTTTTTCCTTATGGTGTCGTTTTCATGGTTTTCGAGGTTGCTGGAGTCGAAAATAAAGTCAAAATGCAAATCCAAGATGGCGGCTGTAAAACTTTTTTTTTTTTTGTTAATAGACACATGTTTTATATTCCCGACTACTGACCGCGTCTGCCTAGACTAGACCCGGCCTAGTGCCTGTCTACCTATTCTGAAAACCAATGCACGCCACTGCTGCCAATTCTATCCAGGCGCCAAAAGATCCTTGTAGCAGTGTTGCTACGCCATCGAATCGTGTAAGTATCATGACTGACCTGAAGCCTAGACGCGCGCTCTCGTTGTCGAAGTGTTCGAGCTCGCGCTCGTGTCTCTCGTGCAGCAGCCGCGTGCGCTCCGCACGCTCTGCTACGAATTGCGCACACTCCGACTCCATCTGATAACATAACCATACCATTACATAAACATAATAAAACGCCTTGATTCCCCAATGTGTAAGCAGAGGTTTACCATTAGTTCACCCATATTACGTCAGTTATGTTAAAATACCATGTAATGGACAAACCTTTTGCCATCATCATGTCTCGTCAACTCGCTTTATAATCACATTGAGAATGAGGTCAGACTGAATGTTCTGAAAATTACAAGAACTTCCCCTCTGATTATGACCCAAAGCGTAACCGCACAAAATGGCAAGTACCAACGATAACGATGATGATAACTACGGTAAAAGAAAAAAGTTAACAAAATTACAGCTTCAAGGTCTGCACATTTGCCCTCCAACACACTTCCAGCTTATGTAGGCAGTGAATGTGTAGGAGACCAACCAAGCCACGTAAAATGCGTTTGACACAAAGTTGCATTAGGAGTGTCGTGCTTTTTATAAAGCGTACCTTCTGCTCGAGCAGTGCCCTCCTGACGGCGACGCGCTCCTCGAGCTCGCGTCTCTCGCGGTTGCGCTGCGCCTCGGCCTGCATCTTGCTCTTGCTCTGGTAAGCCGTCAGCATGTCCAATTCATGCTCCAACTGCATTTTCAGTTGCTGGCACTCCATCTGTAGAAGAATAATTTAGCGATTGAAGTGCGTTGCATATGAACTAGTGCTTAGCTGCGCAGAGTGATCACATCAACACATCCAAGATAATAATGGGTGTACAGACGCTTGACAAAGGCGACAGTCACTTGTTCTTCTCGTCATTGTGATTAATTTTTTTAAAGATTTTTGAGATATAAAAGCTCAAAGTTGCAACTTTTTTTTCAGACTTTTTTTTACGAACTAAAGTTACATTTTACAACTTAACTTGACATACTGCCACGACCCCTGTACCGTTGCATGCACACATAAGCACGCTACCTACGGTAAACAGCGATTTTAAACACCAAAAATAAAATTTTCTCAGCAATCACTGACTCATGATACTTATTTTGATGTACAGAATACACTTGATGGCTATGTGATGGATCTTTTTACATCCTTTATTTAATTTGAATAGTAGTACTCACCATCTGACTCTCGTCTAGCCTGACGGTTTGCTTCTGTAACATCTCGGTGATGCTCTGATCGTACTGCTCGCCCAGCAGCACCAACTTGCGGCGCTTCTCGTCTTTTAGCGTCTTTATCACTTCCTTCTGATGCTCCTGCAACAGACAAATATCATTTCAAAATTCTACTCAAAATAAAAGTGGTATAGAAAAGAAAAATGTACGCAACAAATCCTTGGTATTCAAAGTAAATCGTAGCATACTTGGGCTTTATTACAGAAAGTCCTGCATTTATTAAAGGACGAACACACAAGACTATTCTTCTACATAAGCCAATCTGAAAGCCACTACACCGCTGACTGACATCCCAACAGTTGAGCTTGACATAAAAATGGTAAGAAAGGTTTCCGAGCCAAAATGATAGATCCCTGATCATCATTGACAATATTACTGAGTGTGGTGGTACTACTTGTAGATTCACTACATACAAATTACTCAAAATAATAAAGCTACAGACATAACACTGTGTAGTGTTGTGTCGTAACTCCGGATACACCAATCAAACGAATTTGTTCAGGACTAAGTCAAATCATTTTGATTGGCTAACACTGGGTCAGTAGACATCACGACCCGACATAACAAAGTAATTTGAATCCGGATTTATAATTCGTAGAGCCCCCTATTGGCTAGTAACTAGTGAATTACAGAGAATAGTGAAGAATAAAGGCTTACCTTAGCGGTCATCTGCAGTATCTGCGCTTTGAGCGCCTTGTACTGACGTGTCTGTATCTTGCACGTCTCGCGGAATTGCTTGCGTATCTGCATCTCTTTTTGCTGTAAACATTTAAGTTTTCTCTCATTAATATGTTATATAAAAAAAGAAGTTAACAATAGCTAATCGTAATTCAAGGTCACTTACTAAGAAATCACATGATTAACGTAATGCGTGACTTGAATTGATCTTACTTATTTTATCCGTTCGTATGTCAGCGTAAAGCCTATCGTAGCATAAAAATAGCACACAGAAAGACATTATGAGGGAATGCAGGTAGTTGTGCATGACGTAAAGGAAAGAAGTGCGACATATCCTGTGAAAGAGCATCACACTCAACAATCTTTCAACACCTGAGGGTGCTAATCGATTCAATTTCCATGTTGGTCAGTGCAGTTCGTGTCCAGGAGACAATTGATCTGCTAAGTACGATACGGTACGAATCGACATTTGTAAGATCGGACCGAAATCTTTTGATACGATCTTATAATCGTATCGCTTAGTTGCAATCGATTCAAAGTAGCGATAACAAATGGAAGTATCGTGCATCCCTAATCTGTAGGGGTGATGATGTATCGAGGAGCGGTATATTATTATTTACCTTGAGACTCTTGGGCTGCTGCTTGAGCTGCAGCGCATGTTTCTTGCGCAGTTCGTGTTCAGCGCGCTGCATGTACTCGCGCTGGTTGGCCAGCTCCGTGCCGTGCTGGTTCGACAGCTGCTCCTCCCTGCGACAACAACACACTGTCACTCCCCACTCCACAATCACAAGAGATAAGATAACTACCTAAATTGTCAGCTAATAAATCTCTCCCATGAAACAAAACTCGTTAGAGACGCAAGTTGTATCTCATATCAATATGTAGCTTAATACATTCTGCCCGAAGTGGAGATACCACCAACTATAGTCAGAAAAGCTAATTTGTTATGTCGTCTTGTAGCAACGTCATAGTTTTCCAAATCGGCCACTATCATGACCATAGATCAGAGTAGGTAGACTGATTTTTGGTACTTGTATCATAAATGCCCACAGAAAGAATAACGTGGATAAGCCATTTTCCCGGAAAGTAATTTCGGTATTTCAGGATCCAATTAAGTATTGTTAATTTTGGTAGTGATTATTATTACTACTTAATTCAAAATTTAAAGGAAGGTATCAGAACTAAATTAATTTATTGTTTATCTGTTTTCACGTAACGTTTCAATCCCGAAATTCCGGAGGAATGTCCATATTAATATATACGTTTCGGATCAATGACCCCAATTCAATCTACCTACTCCGATCTATGATCATGACATTAAAGGGGATTACATTCTGTACTTCAATGTACTTTTTTTTTGTTTTTGATACCGATATCCATGGCACAGTATAAAGATCATACAGTATTGTAATTCGGCCGTAACCTTGAAATAAATGCCTACAGCCGCGCGGTACGTAAACATGCGATAGGGCTGCCCGCATGCTGCCCGCCTCCAGCATTTTAATTACATTTGCCTAATTTGTGTTTCCATTTAGTTTTGTTAAGTATTGTATTTTACTGCGTGTAGATACATAAATAATAAAATAAATAAGTATACTTTTTTATATAAACAAATAAAATACTTTGTGATTTGAATAGGAAGTGTTCAATAAAAATGCGTGTTGTTTTTTGATTGGTAGATTTAATTAAAAATCCATGTTTATGTTTGAATAACAAATCTTATAAATTTGCGACCGAAAAATATTTGCGCCTCAACTGAGACGTACGAAATGCTTTATTATTCAATTTTAAAGTATAAAAAATCCGCATTATATTATGTATAAAGCTTAATTAAAAACTGATGTGGGAAACATGGACAAGGTGGAGAAAAAGGAATATCTTTTACTTGGTTATAGATACCTGCAGCTACTTTACAATTTATATGTTTGGTTTTAAATGAAGTTCGGAATATTTCCTCCATTTTTTCTATATATTCCACAAAATCATCGCTGGGTACAATCAAGAAAGGTTGCGAATTAATCTTATTGTAGTCCGCATATCTTAATCATAGTATAATCTTATTGTAGTCTTATTGTAGCACAATATAGCCTACTCGTCATATTAAATATGTACTTGAACTTATTTTTAGAGAAAAAATCGCGCGGTTATTGTTAGAAAAAACAACACACCGTCCGTTCGTCACTTGTTCGTCACTGCGGCACAGTCGCGACTGTCTGCATGCCGAGCGCATGCCGAGGTCGAGGCGCGTATGTATAGCTCGCGTTTCGTCCGTTTGTATGAAGTCGAAATACTGTATGATCTTTATACTGTGTCCATGGCGTCGGTGAAGTTTCACCAATTAATTAAGAAACGTCCTATATAAAGTTGTAGCATCGTGTGTACGTACCTAAGCGCATGCACGCCCTTCTGTTGCCTGTACTCGAGCTCCTGCGTCTTCTCGTGGTGACGTAACAACATGGCGTGCGCTTGTTCCAGCTGGTTCTGTCGCTTGTTCAGCTCCTGCAAACAATATGGCCACGAGTTGAATACTAGGTAGTTGGGAACTTTGTTATTGTGCCAGTTTGGTGGATCCTTCTAAAAGCCAGGTTAAATAGCTTTGACATTGACCATTATCGATACCGATATCGACTGCCTACTTGATAGCCCAGAGTCTGGCGGGTTGATAATAATACTGGCCTTACCTCTATTTCATGGACTATTTTATATGGATGTTCTCGAAAAGGTAGTTGTCGAACAGCAGCACGGAAATCAAATTTATTCTATTCTTGTCCAGCGCCAGCGCAGTGTGTACATGATCGCACGAAATCTTGAGTAGACACGTATTTTCTAAGCGTTTCCAAACATTCTCGAGACTACAGGCGTGATATTATGTTAGCTATGTACCTCTCGCAGTAGCTCCTGCTCCTTGTGATGCAGCGCCAGCATGCGGCGACGACGGAAGCGCCGCAGCTCCAGCTCGAGGTACTCGCGCTGCGACCGCACCAACCGCATCTCTTCCGCGGCTTCCGCTTGCTTTAGGTTGTCCTTCTGAGATCTGTAATATACGTGTGACGTCACATCATAATAGTGAAGGTTTGACATCGGCGACTATTTCGGAGAAGGGAATAGCCGCGGCGGCGGCGGCGGCCAGTTTGCAGCTGGCAATATCTGTATCACTAAAAGCTAATTAAAACTAGTGTCTGCATAAATCTTTTCAAGATTGATTTTACAAGGGTTTTTCTTTTTAATTTATGAAACCCTAAAAACCCATGGTTTATTTCAATATACAATTTTATTGTTTGTATGGAAGAGTTTTCATTGTAGACGCGTAAATCTCTTGCTAAAAAAGAGGAGTAAATTAAATAGCAATAAATTGAATCAATCATAGGTAGATTGGTTGTAAGTCTTATAATTAATTGTAAGAAAGGGTGTTTGAACATTCATCCCCAAAAGGGGTTAAGTAGGGGATAAAAGTTTGTATGGAAGTTCGTCATTCTTGGATAATCAGCCTATAATGTTCCCACTGCTGGGACACAGGCTTCCTCTAAGTGAGAGGGAATGGGTATTTCACCACGCAGGCCCAGTGCGGATTGGTGGATGATACGTCTTCGAATTTTTGGTTCTAGGCCATGATGGTTTCCTCACAATGTTTTCCTTTACCGTTTTGTGAGCCGTGGTGGTGAAATAATTTATACAGTAAAGCTCCTGTCAGGGTTCGAACGCACGACCAACAACACGTAACCACTGGGCCACCAATGGTCCCTCATCCTTGCCAACACACGACTTGTGATTCAATAAATACGTACTGCAGCGTAGCATCCCGCTGCCTCTTGGGCGTGGCGTCGTCCATGCTGAGCTCCTTTTTCCACCGCTCCTTGTTGGCCTTGTACTCGCGCTTGCGCTGCGTCTCGAACGCCTTGCGGTCCTGCTCCTGTCTCGCAGTGATGTCTTTGATTAGCTTCTTCTCTGCTGCCGCGTTCTGTTTCTGCTTGCGTTCCAATTCTTGTGCGTGTTTTGTCTGGAATAACAAGGAAACGTGATTTATGGATATACGTGTATGGAAACTCAACAAAATTGCTGAATAGGCTTCTTTTCTTTTCTTTTTAAGTTTTATAGGTGGTTTGTAATCAACTTCTCTTCTCACTCAGCCTTTTTCGATAGTCTATAGCTGATCGAGAAGATAAGTTGAAGTGTAGAAACTGTCGCAATATTTTGTAATGGGTCGATGATCCCCGATAAGTTATCCGTGAATTAAAATTGACGTCTGGAATAATCATTAATCATCTCATCAGACATCTCATGGTCCCTGTACCCTGTGAGCTGACAAGTGACAGTACCTGCAGTCGCTCCAGCTCCCTGGACAGCTGCTGCAGCAGCGCCTCGTACTCGCGGTCGAGCTGCGCCTTGTGCGCGTCCACGTCGGCCTTGCAGCGCTCCTCCAGCTTCAGCAGCGCCGCTTGGTGCTCGCGTCTCATGCGCTTGTACCCTGACATCTGCTCGTGCATCTCCTGAAACCAATCAACACCTGCTTATCTGCTCTTTTTTAGGAAGAAAGAAAATCCATTTTTTTGGGGTAAACATGACGCCACAAAAACACAAAAAAATAAAAGTTGGGGAAAACATGCGTCACATCCACGCAACACTACCATCACTCAGCATAATGCTGTGACGCTATGCGAGACAGAGCCACAGCGCTGGCTATCAGAGACAGCCGGCATTAACGGAACTATGATATTCATACCATACTTCTGCCAATTTTTACTGGACAGCGGCGTAGCCGTATTGTGATTTAGGGTGAAAACACACACATAAAATGAGAATACCCATTTTATGGGGAAACAACGAAATAGCGATTGAATCACCAGAACTGTCCGCATGTTTTATCACATCGCCGACTCAACTATTACTGAAGCATATCAATAGCTATTTCATTATGAGACTATTGTCTCGCTTATATTCAACAGGTATTATACTGAGGTCACAACAACAACAAATGCTATAATTAGGAAATAGGAAACCTGAGGGGCAATTATTCTCGTAATTTTAAGAACATTCACCAGTCTCAATCTGTCAAAAACATCTCTAATTTCCCTACATTTTTGACATTAATTGTCGCCGAGATAAGACTGCGACTAGATTTTGAACGTTTTCATTTACGGGAATTGGTCTTCAGGACTTATAGTAAATAATTAAATATGAATCTGAAATCGCCAACCCGACAAGAGCAAGCGTGGTGGTCAATGCTTGTGCCTTCTCTAAACAGAGTGGCGATTAGGTTATCACATTAAACAATACGGCGGCTTAAAGGGTCCGTGGCTTAGGCCCCCAGTGGTCGACGCACCTGTGGCCGACGCCCCCGATTCGATTAATTTAATTCAAAGTAATTTTTGATCAAATGTACTGTCAGGCACAAAAATTGTTTTACAAAAATATTAAATGTACTTAATATTGGTTGTTGGTGATCTATTCTCTTTGCTATTTGATAGATAACTTTTGTTTAGCAAGGAAAAATACTTTATTAATAGGGTGAAACACTTTTCTCGTTTACTGTACTAAGTGAAAAAGCACAAAAAAAAAAAAGATATTAAATTAATCGTATCGGGGGCGTCGGCCACAGGTGCGTCGACCACTGGGGGCCTAAGCCACGGACCCGGCCTAAACAAGTTCTTATCAGTCTGTTAAAATATTAAAATAATGAATTTTACTACAAATAGAAAACTAAATTTTTCGAATATAATAACTTCGAATATAATAACTTAAAAATCGGTCAGAAATAAATCACCCTTGATAATAAGGCACTAGACACGCGCGGGCCGATGATATCAACAATTCAATGCAAACTTTATGGTATTGTTACCAAATAGTCACAAATTAGGTTTAATATTGTTAAATACTCAAATAAAAAAGGGGCCCACGACTTGAATGATTTTAATTGCGTATGTTTAAAATACATAGTGTAGTACGTGGTTTCAATTAATGTAATAAACTAATCGCCTCACTGTATATAAGAAGAGGCTTTTTGCCCCGCTGTGGAACAATAGGCTTATATTATTTTTTCAATATCATAAGAGTAGTTAACTACCTGGTTGTGTTCCTTCTGCTGTTTTGTGACGATGCTGGTGGTTCGTATCGTGGCGAAGTTGTTGGCGCCGTGTTCTGACACTAGCGACATCGCCGCCGATACGTTGTTGCTTATACCTGCGACGCACACATATTTACGTTTACTCTATCTTTAAAATATTCATAAATTTAGAAATATATTTTAACTTATATGCACATTTAGAAGGTGAACAGGATTGACTGACAAAATAGTAGAGACCGAACGAATTTCGTTTTCGGGCATATTTCGACAGAAATATCCATTTTCGGCAATTTTCGCGTTCGAATGAAAACAAAATCCATTTTCGGTCGAACTCTACAAAATATGCACTTTTTAATAATCACACCAACGCCCGGCAGAGGGCTTTCGCTCTCTCTGCGTACGAATCACACCACAGGGGTTTTTATTAGTTCCTGTCTCTCAATCTCACTTGTAGAGACTTTAGAGTGGTTCAACGCGGCTCGATTAATATTCAGAGTAAGCAACGTTGTTGCAATCGAGTCTTGTATAAACAGAGTAGTTTCGAAAGTTTTGTAGTGATATCAAGTGCCAACTGCCCGCGTTCGAAAATAGCATTGACCTAGCTTTTTCGCCTGCAATACATCGTTTACAAGATGAGAGTCGGCAATTGCCGAAATTCTCTTACGATACCCGCCTCTCAAAAAGCGAGAATAAAAAATTACAGCGGTCGAAAAACAAAACCTTTTCGGAGTTGTCAAATCACAGTTCGACAAGACCGCCCGGCGAATCACGTAAGAAATTGAATTCGAGTTTGCGACACATGAGTGCGAGACAGCATGTGAAGATTCTCGCCACTCGACGGTCGAAAAACTCACTCGTGTAAACGAGGCTTAAGTTTATTTGGAGCATAATTAAATGGTTGACATGACTGTACAACTGTAAACTGTATAGTACTCACTGCGGTTGGTCTGTCGGCGCTGCGTGTTGCGGTTGTCGTCGCCGTCCTGCCACGCTGCGGGCGCGTTCACGTACTCGCGGTAGTCACTCGCCTGCCGTTCGCGCTCGCGGTCTCGCTCCCTCTCACGAGCCTCACGTATTGCCTCTCTGTTCGCGTAGTCGTCCCCATAGTCGTCACACAGAGAGTCCCGATTCGCGTAGTCTCGCAGCGCGTCTCTGTTGACGTAGTCGTCGTGCGCGCCCGGCAGAGGGCTCTCGCTCTCTCTGCGTACGAAACAGCAACATGAGAAAAGCCAGCTCTTGCGAACTCTGAAAGGCAAGTGCGGCTCTATCTAGTGCGGGACGTGCATACTGTAAGCGCTACGGGTGCGTGCTTAAACTACACGTTTACATGAGGACATACTAAGCATGCATTTTGTTCACTAAATTACTGTGATAACTCCGCTATGCGTATTTACTTACTACTAAAGCTTTAGCTTACTACTAAATACAGAACATTTAAACTTTACAATAACTTTCCCCTTTATTTATAAATGTTGGTTAAAGTTAAGTGATGATTAACGTCTCCTTAACTATACATTTTTCAACGTTAAAACGTCTCTTAATTTTAATCAACACAACATAAATAGTAGCAACTGAATTCTAGGCGTGCATTCTACCTTTCATAAATTGAAGCAGTTTCCTGAATCTGTCGACAGACGCAGGCACACATACTAAAGTGTTTTTCAAATAATGTCATTCAACCGCCCTGTACCAAAAAGTCCAAATAACTTACGATAGATATCGTTCGTCATACAAAACTGTCGCTAACATTGCATCGGTTGAGTTTCATAATACCAAACACGGGGTAAGTCAAAAATAAGTAAATTTTGGGAATTAATTTAGTAGTTTTTTTTCAATTTCTAGAATACACATTTAAACACGGAAATTATAATATGCTATTGTTTACGGACTTAAAAAAAAAGAAAACATGTCGAACTTTTCTTTTTCGAGATTACTAAGGTTTTTAATTTATATTTCAGTACAAGAATATGTTATATCAGGATTTATTCAATTAAATTAACTTATATTCATGAAAATAAGCAACTAACAAAAATAACAACTAAATTTTAACATCCTTACTAGTAAATAAGATATTTTGAGTTATGCCTTCTTACTTGGCGTCGAGTTTGCCGTCAGGGGCACATCACCTGTCCGCCATTTTGTAATAATGTCCTTCCGTCATTCCGAATTTGGAATGCGCTTGGGATAGACTAGTCAACTTGTGTACTCTACTTGGAAAGTTTTCTCGCGTTTATTATTATTTTGTTATTGCTGTTGTTTTGTTACTTTGATTATTTGTAATGAGTGAAGAAGTGACAATGGATCAACCTAAACCAGCCCAAACAAGATGGCGAAGAAAGCGAATCATTGAACCTCAAGCATTAAATATTTATATAAAAATAATACTATTTATTCGTTTTATTTTAGTGTTACAAAAATAAATTATAGATGTGTCCGACTAGCCGGGAAAATCGACAAAACATACCTATTCAATATTTATAGTCTGCGCATATAAAATAAATAAAAACGACTGATCATAATTTTGACCAAAAGGTTTGTAATCCATTCCTTGTTGCATGTACTGTCATGCGACAAGGTCGCCTCTTACCACGATACACTTGTTTTGATCGTGTTACCGACACTGCCCATACATTTTTTTCGTATCGTTTGGAAATATTGGGATACATTAGTAGAAGGAGGTGAACAAACTTTATCGCAAGTTTATTTGAAATGAACTTTAAATACATGTTTCAAAGGTAGCGTTCGTCCAAAATAAAAATAAGTAAAATAATCTCAACGCTAATGACTTAATACGTCTTTATTTTTGACCCAATTAGGAAGCATTTCTTAAAAAAAAAGGGCTTAGAAAAACGCTAAGTTAAAATAAGCGCTTGTTAGCTCAGAGTAAAAGTACTTTCACCATTTATTATTAGCACTGATATTGCTACTCGGTATAAACTTATGAAGGACAGTACCTGCGTAGTACGAAATGATGAACAGTACGCGGTCATTAATATAGCACATACTTTTCGAAGAAGACTGTCGTACAGGAATGAGTGACAGAGACAAGGCTAGTCTATTCGAACTTTGTTTATTCGGCACCTGTCCCGCCGACGATTAGCGGAAAGCGAATAGCGCTAGTAACTAGAAACAAGTTGGCGAGCAACGAGTAGCGAGTGTGTAGTTCGCATAGTTTTAGTTTTGTCGCTGGGTTATGAGTGAGAGCGACGAGTAGAATGACTGCCCAGTCACTTACTGGTAGTGCTCTGCAAGCCAAGCGAGCATCGCTGAGCGAGTTTATTCTTTGATCAAATAAACTTAACGTCTTCTTACTTTCAGAGCTCTTGTCGCTCCGACAAACTAGTGGAGATAAGAGTTCTCGCCGGCAGTGAACAGTCAGCGATACACTATTAATTTAATGTACCTATCTCTTTTACTGTCACGGGACTAACATCTGTTGTACGTTTCTTGAGCGAGAAAATAGTCGATAGCTAGTCGCTTCCTCGTCGGCGGTGCCTAACTACATTACGTACCAGGCGTAACTATGCATTTACGGCCTGGTACGCAATGTTTGTCTGCCATATTATACAGCCACCGTGAGTAGGTTCATACCTGGTGGAGTGTGCGGAGTGCTGATGGTTGAGGTGCGTGTACTGCGGCTGTTGTTGATGCTGGTGGTGGTTCGCGTTCACCTGCTGCAGAACAACACATAACGTCAATATACTTGTCTATACTTGGGACATCTTCCGACTGCCTCGTCGGCTTAGCGGTCGGTAGTCTTCTTCTTTTCGTTTCGGCGGTACACCTATGTTAGTTTGGTCCAGTAAGTGGCCCCGTATTGCGATGTCAAAGGCGCTGTCGAGATGTTCAACGGTGCAGGTGAACGGACATTTAAGGCAATCCAGCAAACGGGACAGTCTGTTCAGGAGCACCACACTCGCAATGGGTGTGGGATGAATCGATAACACCCAATTTCGCCAGGTTATGTATGAAGCCTACTTGAGTTCACAATCGATTTAATGATTTACAAATAGGCCATTGCAGTTCACGACCGGGAGGCAAGTGTTCTTAGTGAAGTCTTGAGGAGGTGGATACCTTATAATGTTTATTATAATTTGTATTTGCATAATTTAGCAAGTTTGTAAAATCATCACTGATGAGCCCACTGACCGGGTGCGGCCTGCGGCGCAGGCTGCCGGACGACGAGCTCTGGCTGGACGCGCCGGCCGCGCTGTGCTCCGACGTCGCAGAGTTCGACTTGGAACTGTCGCCGCCTGAACGTTCCTCTGCTGTCTCTTCGCTGTCGCCTGCACAAAGTATTTTTATGTTACACCAGGCAAGCTTTAAGCATTTTAAGACAAGCCAGGCAAGAGTATAGAAGCCTTCTGGCTTCTATACTCTTGCTTGTCTTTTCATGGCGGCGATATGCTCAAAAACCCGTGTCACACATCGCGACTTGGTAGTATTTGCGTACGAAACTAAAATTACAGTAAACCTAATTTAGAATCAACGATTCCCATCGTTTATGATGGTGGTGATACGTCCCTCATCCTTGGCTACGTTTAGTTTTAGACAATAGCCTAGTAATATTACCAAAGAATAATTGGTAATCTTTTTCATGCGACAATAAGCCATACTTTTCCAATTATAAAATGGGTTTATATCAACAAAATTTAATGTTGTTATTATTTTAAGTAATATCTCCAACGTCGCAGGCCTTCAGAAATAATACTCAATAACATGTTATTAAAAAAGCAATACTGCGCATTTGAAACAATACGCAAACATCAGTGACAAGCATCAATCTTTTGTGAACGATAAAAAAGGTCAAAGAACAAAAGTGGGTCAAGTGTTTCTAAATATAAGAGATAACATATCAGTGAATACCTATAGCGCTTTCGTTATCAGCGTCGACCATTAGTATCTTCTTCATCTTCCTGTAGTTGAGGTTGTCGAGGTCTCGGACGGCGGCCTTGGTTCTTTGTATGAGGTCCACGAGCACGTTGGGCGACCTCGGCCGCGTGATGAACGGATGTGACAGCAGCTTGGTCGACGACGGCCGATCCTGAGGGTTCTTCTGTAGGCAAGCTTCCACGAAGTAGCGGAATGTGTCCGTCCATTCTGGCGCCTGTAATACGTACTTTTTTGTATATAAATATTTTGATTAGAAATCATAGAATAACAACACAAATGACATGAATATATTTAAAAAAAAAAACGGATAAGCATGAAAACACAGAAATGTATGAGCAAAAGGCTTTCTTACTACCGAATACTCAAACTCAATTTTAAGTCCCCGTTAAGTATAATGCTGTCTATGTAGAATGTCCTAAAGTTGAGTATCGTTTGAGAATCGGAGGCTATAGTGACACATAGATGATAGTTACCTGTAAGGTGGGGGAGTCGTTCTGCGCGATGTGGTAGAGTGCAGACATGGCATTCATGTTGAAGTACGGCGGCTTGCGCTCAGCAAGCTCGATACACGTTATACCAAGCGACCACACGTCCACCTGGAAATATGACACAAGCGTTGAACCAACAAGTTAGCTAGCTGCAAGTAAGTTTGCTTGCTTAGCTGCTCGGCTATAGAATAGCAGCTAAATACCTTTGTTTCTGCCTGATCATCACTAAAGCCTACTTGAACCACAAGTCACTGGATGTATTTAACGCTAAACGTATTTAAAACATCATTCTCTCTCAAAATAATTGACAAAAATAGAACGAAGTTTAAATTTTTCGTTTAGCACTAAAGTAATAAAGTGATTTGTGTTGCAAGTGACCCTAAGTTAGAGATACTATAAATAGTAACCTCTCATAAATGTGCTCTTAATTTATATGGAGAAAAATCAGAAATAATTTGCATAGTCACTACATTATGAGTAATATAACAACAGCTATAAATTAATTGGCAATCATTACTGCAATTGCCTGCAATTAGCATCACAAGCATACTCTGGAAGACGGTACATCGTTTAAACAGTCATGGGTTCTTCTTTCCCTGGTTCCGCTATTTGGATTCGGGTCTCCTCAATTTGCGCTAAGTTGTGCTGGCAATTGGGCTTGCCTAAACAGACGTGGGTTCAGTGTTGAAATTCTCGATGGGAACCGAAAGTCTGAACTTGTGCTCGGTCAGTGGCAATAAAGGCTCGCTTTTAACCTTTTGACCAAACTCATGTATAGATGACAAAACGAAATGTGCCTAGCACGCCACAGTTCGACTACATGACAGACTTTGAAGCCGAGGGCACGTTTTTGATTTTTTGACGTGTGGCGGTCAAAAGGTTAAACATAACTGGCAAAATGTGGGTTGTACTACTCCTCCTGGCTCCATGGAATACCAGGTGATTATTTTTATGTAAAAAACTTCCAGAGTTTTTCACAGCCATCCGACAGGCTATCGTATCTAAAATGACACATTTCGAAAACCTGATTTGACTTGTCCTCGACAGCAAACAGCTGTTTGATTTAAACTAACAAAATTTTCGGGTTATTGACTTGTGAACAGCGTTAAGAGGACTCCTACGATAACATTGATTGATGTTTGATACGGTACGGAAGCGTATCGAGTGGTTGTGAATAGCTATGCAGGTCAGGCAAATTGTTATTTGACTTAGGGCTGATTTTTCAATCATCTGATAACTTTATTCGAGGAATATCGTTTAAATTTTGACAGTTATTTTATGCAAAAACTGTCAAATGTCAAATTTATTCCTCGAATAAAAGTTATCTGGCGATGGAAAAATCAGCCCTTAGAACGAAGTTTGGATGTGGGCCCGGTTGATGGCAATAGGCTCGTCCTCTATTATGGGACTAACATGACCACTGAAATGTGGGTGTAGGATGTTACACCTCTACCTAACCCTTTGGGGTAAACAGGCGTAAATGTTGTGTGTAAGAACTTCAGACTAACCTTCCCATCATACTGTCCTTCATCCATAGCGAGTATGACCTCGGGCGCCATCCAGTACGGCGTCCCCACAAAGCTGTTGGCGGGGCACTTGATGCTAGCACTGCCGAAATCCGCAAGTTTGACAGTACCATTCTCCGTCAGCAGTATGTTCCCGGCCTTGATGTCGCGGTGGATGCGACCAAGACTGTGCAGGTATGACAGACCGCATACCACGCCTTCGCAGATGGCGGCGATCTCTTCCTCGCGTAGAGGCCGTTTGTGTACCTGGGTGTGGAAATAAAAAGTTGAGAACCATTGTACAGACTTCACTATGAAGATAGTCAAGTTGTAGTGTAAAGGGATACCAATATTTATACGGTATATTGGTGACCCAGAACAAATATTTGCAAGGCCTAAAGATAGTTACAGGTTTAGGTGTTTCAACGTCTGAAATTCGTGACGTCTCTAGGACGTAAAAGTTTAAAAAACCTCATTCCTGGGACTTATCTCGAGTCCGTTTACGTGTCATTGTTTTCGGAATGAAATGCTCCATATCATGTGCCTATCTCAGCAACTACATACATACATTCAACCTAAGGCGATGACATTCAATTCTTTTCAGAAATTGTTCAAATTGCATTCATAATTAATCAGTGAATTGAGATTTATTGCAATGACTTGTTGTTACATAATTTGTTGGGTATATTCTCAGGGATAATTTTATACCTACGACAATTACTATCAACTACAAACATAGCCGAAGCCGACTGCCTAGTAAGTTTAGTGGTCGCAAACGCTACTGCTGAACATGAGGTCCTGGGTCGATTCCTAGGTCAGGCAAGGTTTTATTGGGTTTTTTCTATGTGGAGTTTCTCAGTAGCAGCACGGAGTCTAGATTTGTGCCCGGATTTCGCCCCTTATTATATGGGACATAAACATAGCTGGCGGAATGTCGGTGTGTTATAGTCACGTCTGCCCAACCCCTCGGGATAACAAGGCGTGATGATATGTATGTTACAAACATTGACCAGCAAAACGAAAGTAATGAGATTCAAGTAGGTAATGCACGATCCACGATGTCGGAAGTCAGATTGTATTATGTAACACAAAAACAGGAAACAATATGACATTAAATGATATTTTATTTAATTAGCATGTAGAACGCGTCGGCATGTGGCGTGCATTCGTTAAATAACTAGTGACAGGACCCGACAGCACTTGACATTTTATGGAATCCTATGATACATAATAAGCAGGTATTCTATCTTGTACCTTCGTTGTAGTCTAGTATTTTTGTTTGTTTATTATAGTGTCGTACCGGCTATGTGTAATTTTTCGAGGAAAACAACGAAGAAAGACCTAAGGACAATTAAGTACATCGTTCTAAACCTCGGAACGCGATGACTTAATTTTAATTCGATTTTATATTCAATCTAGATAGGTAATATGGGCTGCTGTCAAAGCGCAACTCCGCGTCAAAGGGCGTATTTTGCTTAGTTTTTTTCAATCTCGATACTTAACGGTTAATAATTACTTAAAAACTACTTGAAAACGTAAAAAAAACTAAAGTAGAGAAAAGAAAGGCTGTGTTCGGGATAATGTAGCTCAAAAATAACGATTAGATACCATTTTTCAAATGAAAAGAACAGTGAAAGAAAACATTGTAAGGAAACCGGCATGTCCTAGCCTAGAACCAAAAATTCGAAGATTTGTGACATCAACCAACTCGCACTGGGCCCGCGTGGTGGATTACGGCCCCAGAGATGAGGCCTGTCCAAGTAGTGGGAACATCATGGGCTGATTATGTTTAAATGAAAAGAATATCTTAACTTTCTTAGAATGATTCCCATGTACGTCATATCAAAGTATTATAAAAAATCAACCAAATATGCTAATTATGTACTTTAAATGATACTCGTCGTAAGTATAGATAAATATAGGTGAGTCAAAATGCGGATTGTAAGAGCGTATGTACCTAAGTTGATTTGAATTCCTTCTGGGAAATCAAAGATAACTAACTATCAGCGCATACAACAAGAGCATTAGAATATAAATTTTCGGATGTACCTTGTTCACATTTATGAAGTTAGTCATCGGGATTCCAAGAACATTTGAGTGTGCAACGGCAGAAAAATTTTTTGCAACAAACGGAGACCCACACACTTTTTTTAGGTCGACGAAATCGGTTCAAGATTCCTGAAAATTTGTCAGCGGCCTACAAAAAGTAGGTTGTATTGTATGCTGTAGAAGTTGTGCATTGTGTGTAACGCTTCATGAGGTCACAGTGACGAAACAGATCGAGCACAACTTAGTCTCGCATCATTAATTCGCATGTAAACATTTCATCAATGAAATATTATAAAGACAAGTGTCCCGCCTGACTGACTCATCTAAATTCAAACTGATTTGTATTAAGAAGGTGGTATTTAGTATGAGTTTTGCTTAACTTTACCACATACTAATATTATAAAAAGGTAACATTTGTGAGTTTGTATTTAAGGGGTAATCTTCGGCACTAGTGAACCGATTCCGAAAATTCTTTCACTAATGGGAAGCTACAATATTGCGCTATAGCCAGGATATATTTTATGTTAAAACAAGACACTTCACTCAGACGAAACAGAAGCTAGTATTTTAGGTATGCACGTGGAGATTCAATACATTTTTAAACCTTGCTAGGTCAAGGACAAATAAAGAAATACAAGTATGTACTCTTGTCACGATAATGCAAATTTTTCCTTATTGACATGGTAATTGGTAAGTGAAATATTGGAAATGGAATTCCACCACGTGTAATTATTATTCCTAGTAATTTCTACGACAAAATACTATTCCTGGATTTCAGATTGGCGGCGGATGCGTCGACAAATACTGTATAAATAATAGATGACTTCAAAAATGTTATTTACATATTTTTTTCTTTTTATCGTATCAACTTTTATGAATATTCAGGGATATTCTGGTGGAATTTTCATTATAACGTAAAGATTTTTTGTAATATCCGGCATTATAACGTATAGGCCTAGGTATGCCCTTATCATGCCGTGCTGCACAGCAAGCCTTGAATCCAAACGTGTAGTCTCAATCCTAGCGTGATTCTCATATTTTAATCAATCTAGTATCGGAACATACAGATTATGCCACAGATTATCTTAAACTTTTATCTATTTTTTTTATTGTATGACAGAATTACTACTACTGGGTTTATAATACGCCGTATTATATTTTTACATGAAATGATTGCTGTATTAGGAATGTCACAAAATCATTATTAATCTATTTTTCACATGAGGCGATTATATTAAATTACTTATAATAGAAAGTAAAATATAATTAATGTATTAGTGGTATTTTCCAATTTACAAGATTTGTAATAGTAACTAGGTCTTAACACATTGAAGGACACTGAACGCCTATAGACGTAATAACAATAAAACTTCTATTGTGTCTCGTTCAGTGTCCTTCAATGTGTTAATCAACCTTAAACTGAAATAATAGAAGCACTTTGTCCATAAAATAGCATTATGTACAGTACCTTCGATTCTGAAGTCACATGGTATGTAATGAGTATACAATTTGATTATGTAACCATCATTTTCCTGGTACAGTTTTATTGGAATGATGATTGTGATGAATGACTAAGATCATTAGTGTAAGTACTTCTTCCAGGTCCTTAGGAGTACCAATTGCCTGCATATAAACACGTTGGAAGAGGCTTGTGTCCAATAGGGGACTATGATAAGCAGAAGGCGTAAGCGCACGTTGTATCACCCTACGTAAAATTACGTACCTATTATAGGGTACATAATAAAGAGTATTCTATCTATAAATATCTAGTTTAGCGCCTTCAATGCTTATATTGGCATTACAAATACCACAACCCTGTCGACAATGACTTGTGTGCGTGTGGCACGGCCTTATATTATATAGTTAACGCACTAGGAAGCCCCGGCACTAGCACCCGCCTAGCCGCGGCCTAGCACCGGGATGAAGGGCGGGCGTTTTGGGGGGCCGTCTTATGTATTGTTGAAGTTTAAAAAGTCCAGATTTAGGCTGAGAATCTGGATTTGAATGAATGACGTTTGACTTTATACTCAGGCTTTAGAAGTGTGTATACCAACGAAAGTTTTCTAATTCAGAACGACAAGTAAATTCTTTAGGCTATTTTTATAAATAACAAGCAACATTTGCATTTATAAAAAATACACACTACCTCTATGATGTCCGATGCGGAACCAACACAATACTCCATGACCAGCCATGCTGTGTGCTCTCGTTTGTAGCATCCCTTATACTCTATGGTGTTCGGATGTTCCAGCTGTTTCAGGAATCTAAAAACATAAAATTATTTGTTAGTGCTGCTTTATTGGTGAAGGTGGTTGCGCAACTGTTTCTGCACAACATGGGCAACATGGTCATGGGTCTGGGATTCTCAGGGCAGGCAAAACATTATTGGGCATTCAATTGGCAGTCCTCAGGGTTTGTGCCTAGTTGATAGTAAATTGGCAATAGGTTTGCCTATAACAAGGGATTTAAAACTCACTGGTGAATTGTGGGCGGCCTACCTCTTTGGGAGATACAGGCATTGTTTTGGGTTCTGCTAGCTACTCCTAGGTTTTGCATTAGTTATTAAGTCTTTCTAGTAAGAATATTAATGGGTAAGCAAGTGGTAGCATTTATGACCAAGACAAAAATGCTTCTATAATGACTTGGTATGTACTTATACAAACAAAATCACAAAAGTATCCCTATCTATGAATTCAAGGAACTTAGCAGTGTGAAAACTTTTACAACCTTATTTTACCAAACTATGGTAATAGTTTGGTAAAATAAAATATACAAAAACCTATAATTAGAATAGAATACAGTAACGTCTACATGTAATGTTCCATAAATAAATATTTTTCCTCATTTTTTACCAGTAGCCGTTATAAGACCGATTTTACATGATTGAATTGAATGAATTGATATTGAACATCGGTAACACAAATCAAGAATGTCACCTAGTTTCCTTGACTTCTGTGAGTTGACTCTTATCATATTTTTAAGCAGATTGTAAAAAGCTGATATGGCTTACTGTTACAAGCCCAAAAGATGTTATTATAAACTAGATAAATTCATATCCACCCCCGTTATTTTGAAAGACAGAGAGAAGATAGGTGAGTTCCTTTGAACATTTTGTTAGCAAGGGTCTGATGACATATTAATTGATCCATTTTATTAATAACACAAATACCGGGTGACCTAAGGCCTTTGAGAAGCAGGTTCAAGAAACATTTAGGATTAACGAAAACTCTGTCGACACAAAATAAGTTATAACTTACTTAATTTCTTTCAAGATATCCTGCCATTTCTCCTCACTTTGTTTCCCAACATATGACATTTTCTTAATCGCCACAATCTCTTTAGTGAGATTGCAGCGAGCATAGTAGACCGCTCCGAAGGACCCATGACCGATCTCACGAAGGTCCTCAAAGATCTTCTCCGGATCATGTCTGCTGAACAACTCAGCAATGTCTGGGTCTTTCAGACTGCCAGGTCGTGGCATTATTATCTGGAACATAGTTGTATCATTAGATAATGATGTTGAGACATAGCCATTACAAGAAAATTCCTATTCTTATTAGCAATAGTAGTATAGAAGGTAGATTTAACACTCTCCCTGCTGACAAAATATAAAACTTTTTAAGTTCAAGAGGCCATGGAGGCCGCCGGCGGGTTCCAAAGTTTCTGCTTGTGAATGCTGTGAGTCAAAAGTCAAAATTATTACAAGAGGCCATGGGTTCAAAAAAAAAAAACTTTCAGGACATCATGGGATCCGCTCTGACCTCCCGTATTGAAATAGTTTTTACAACTACTGGCGTTGTGTTATGGAAAATGTGGTAAAAGTATTAAAAAACGTTCTTTAGCCTGCTGAACAAAATTTTTTGGGGGTCGCCGGCGGTTCCCAGGGTAGGGAGAGTGTTAATGAGAAGATAAATATACAATCTGTTTCAGTCTATTTATTTGATAGACATAGTTACTATGTTTAGATACATCATGAACTACAACACAATTCCAACCCCAAACAGAACAGCTTTAGTAGTTTTGCTAACATTACTTTGCCATTTAAGATCTTACAATTTTAAATATTTAATTATGGCTGAAAGCTAAGTATATATTTCTATACATTTGAATAGATGTTATTGTTATGAATGAGAAGGAAGGTCCATTGCATCTACTCAAATAATCTATGAAGGAATGCTTTGGGACACAAAAAAGAATTAACACTAATCAAATTGCGTTTGCGTTATAGGATTCTTACAAGTAAGTGACATAACCTAAGTCTATTGACACGAATTTTTCCCCAAATCTCAAGAACGCACGAAAAACAAAATAGGTCTTGTGACACTGAGAAATTATGTTAAAGTCACTAAACATGAGTAATTCTAAATCTGAGTAACATTGTTGTTTTCATTATCTGCAAGTCTTCTTTATAATTATTTATATTAGCAGTATTACAATTACATAATTTAATCAATACAAGAACAGTTACATCTGATCAAAACATAAGTTTTATAACTCTAGCCCTAGATATAACAGGGACAACTGTGCATAAATGACTTTGTTCATGCTATCATTCAAGGGTGTGATTTGTAATATAAATATTTAGGTTCATGTGACCCACAGCAAAATTTATCATTTTAACATTATTCTTCTTGTTACTCAACAACAAACAAGACATTAATGGGAAAGTAGAAATAGAGTGGTGAAAACTTATATCATAGTGCAGATGTCAGGGATCACATTATTATGAACTGAAGTATCTCTGGGAAAACTTTAAACAGATGATGTCTCTGGGAGAGTACAGTAATTTCTTCACATGAACCATGCACTAGTGCCCCATCCAGTGGGTAATCGTCGCATTTAGTGCTCATATGACATGGAAAAAATCAATGTCAAAGTATTGTATTGTCTAGTGTATTTGATGAAAACACAAGGCATTGAACCTACTGCTTGCGCCAGCTGGAAGCCGGCAGCGTCCGTCAGTTATTGAGAGCACTCCCGTCGGGCCGGGCCATCCTCCGCGCCACCCGCTATCTGCAACAGTCGGAAACGACACCGATAACGCTCGCCACGCCGAAATACACCACTCCACACTCACCACTGCGTTCAAAACCCACAGAAATAATGCACACTTTGCTGCCTAATGTACACTTCGTCTGCTAACAATTTGTCAGTTCAATATAACACTATTAATTTAATTAATGCGAGCTCCAGATAAACGGCGCCGCAACCCACCTCGATGCAACCACCGACTCTGGGCATCCGTCAATGCACTTGATCACATACTGGCACCTCTTCAGGCGTGTTTCACATTCACTGTTATCGATAATTATCAAACGCACCCCCTTTACAAGGGTGAGAATTGAAAATATTGCGAAATACTTGGCACTTACATACAAAATTTCGCTTCAAAATGGCGTTGGGGTATCGTGCGCAATGATAGTTTTTTGTTTCATAGGGCACACCATTTACGGTTTCCCATCACTTTCAAAACTCACTTTGTAATCATTAGGTCACTTTTTATTTATCTTAGGCTTCTATTGAAGGAGCTTCGTCAAAATTTTAATGAAAATTATTTACAACTTTCCCGTATTGAGACATACATACATAGACACATACAGATAAATATATTACCTATTTATTAGAGATTTCTGAATCGAGTTATCTCAAAAAAATCGATTTACTTTAGCATAGTCGATACTTTTTTAATAATAACTGAGTAACCTATATAATTACTTGCTAGGCTGGCATTAATATTTATTTTTGGTTAAAATAGTTAATTTTTAATTAAACACGCTTATTATTAACAAAATAATCGTCTGACAAAACGTCAAAAGTAAAACCACATTTTATGTTCTGGTAACATACAATAGTGATCACTGACCTGTATTATACTATTACATGCTCTGTGCGTGTGCGTATGCCCAAAGCCGCGTCCCCACTAGGGCCATGCGGCCTTAAAGACTCGCGTGGCCCGGCCTCACAAGGCGCTTGCTGTTGTTTGAACGCGTCACCGATAAAAAAAACTCACGAGGCTCAGCCGCGCGGTTCGGCCTCACGGAGCGCGCGGGCTTAATGGGGTGATATTACGAATTATGAGCCTGAAACGTTTCGACTGCTGGCACACAGACCTCCTCTCTGTGAGAGGCAGTGCGGGTTGCTAGATATCACATGTCTTCGAATTTTTGGTCGTAAGACATGCCGATTTCCTCACGATGTTTTCCTTCACCAATTTTTGAGAGCAATGGTGATGAAATTAAAAATAAATTTGATATTACGTCCTCAGGTCGATTCATGCAACCTAATAAACAACAACGTCCCCTAAAATTATTTGTATGTATGTAATAACTTGTTTAATAACAAATTCACAGAATACGCGCCAACACAAACGCTGTTTACCAAAGAAATCGTATTGCGACACCTGGTGACAACCGTTGTTTGTTGGGACCACTGACCTCTATAATACAAATAGAGGTCAGTGGTTGGGACCCATTCGTTGGCAGGGTCAAAACTAAAAGTAGAAAGATAATAGAGAAAATAAATTTCTGTCTTAGTGGTCCTTTAATTGGAGGCTGCTCTCCGAAACAAAAGGGTGGCAGGAGTAGTAAAATACCACGGGCTTCCAGCCAGTGGGGGCTCCCGGCCCGAGGGGACATGCCATGAGCACAGGAGGATCCTAACATAAGTAATTATAGAAATGCAAACTTTTTTCGACCACTAGACTAACGAAGCAGTCAGGTACATACTATTAAATGTAGGAGAAATTACGAATTCTACGCGGAAGAAGTCGCGGGCGAAGTACCAGTAAAAAAAACCCGATAACGTCGGTTGAGCTTCTTTACATTGAGGGAGGGCCCTATCCCATGAATTTGCCACGGGTCTCAAACGGTACGGTTACGCCACTGTAAGGTGGACGGACTACGGTATAAAAATATTTGTCTATGTAAGATTTTGAAATCGCCACCGAGTCGCTGTAGTAGAGTAAAGGGACCATTATTTTGTAGTCTTTGAGGGACACTCAGCAAGCACCTTCAGGGGAGGCGCTTTCTGAGTGTCTGGGGCTTGCTAAACCCAACCCCAATCGTTCGTCCTCCTGAGTTCGTGCAAAGAGTAATACAGATAAATTATAACATAATGGGGCCATAATGATCATGGAGATTAGAAGTAAGGAGAACTGAATCTGTTGTAAAAAAAAATCCGTCAAACTACGTTAAATTAGGATGGCGCCACAGTAACAACAGGGTAAACTCACAGCAGTAATTTTAGGTTACTACGTAAATAGTTGAGGTTCGGTATACTGGGATGTCATTAATATCTACTCGTCTAGTAACTAAAACATTAAATTTTCTAACTTATTAACAACTTATCTTATCTGCTACATTCATAGCATACCCTTTGCCTACGCTAGCGCCATTGTGGAGGGTTTTTGAACTATTATTATAGCTGGACACTTTCAACTTTCGCCCTAGTATTAGTAGTCAGTACTTCTTACTTCTATCCTCCATGATCATGAGATCGGCTCGTACTTGTATTATAGAGGTCAGTGGGTCAGTGGCTCGTACACTGACCTCTATAATACAACTTGTATTATAGAGGTCAGTGGGCTCGTAGAGTGTTGACCGTAGATTAAAGAGAGAGAGAATCACTGATCTCTGTACTTGTATTATGGAGGTCAGTGGAGAGAATGGAATGTCACCCCTCCAAAAAGAACTTCAGTCGATCAGTTGCACACACTGCTGTATTATACAAGCACTGACCTCTATAATACAGCGTACTTGTATTGTAGAGGTCAGTGTATACAAGTATGTATGATAAACTAGAGGTCAGTGGTTCCACAGAACACTCCGAAATCAGTTCATTCATAATCACAAATTAAGAAACCAGAAACTTTTTTTTTTTCCTTTTGTTCCGAAACCAGAAACAGTCATTCAGTTCCGTAGACAGAGAAACTAATAGACGCAGTGAAAATTCCTTTCTCGCTTACACAAGAAAGAGAGCGAAAATTACACTACGAATGTTTTAGACAGAGATACAATTATCCATTTTTTTGTCCCTTACGGTGTAACCGGTTTATTCAAGGTCAGCAACTCAAATTGCGAAACTAACTTTGACACTTCATATACGTAGTATCTCTAAGTAGTCTGTGCTTCATGCCCTCATTGTGTTTGATGTTAAAGTTTTGCTTATTTTTATGTTATATTTTCATGTAAAAGCGATAGTGAGAAGAAAATTGCCGGTGTGTCTTTTCACGCGTAAGTACGACTGTTTTGTCCCTAAATGTAGTTTCTTAGTGATCATTATTTATTCCATAGCATGACGGAACGATATGTTTCATTAAAACTCTAAACTTAATAGGATTTTGTCGAGTTTTTATCATTCATAACCTATAATTAATTTTTTTTTAATAATTTATTTCATGACCATAGATACAAGTCTTTCAGTCGAATACATAGATGGGTTTTAACTTAGGTGTATTAATACTAATCATAATATATTACAATATTTAGAAATACTAAACTGCTGCACGTTTCCATACAATATTATCCACTTGCCTCCCTTTCGGGTTGGGTGGATACATCTCAGTGATATCATAGTTTTTATACTAATTTAAATTACAATTAATTAACTTATATACAAATTATAGAATGAATTAAATTTTTTTCTACCGTATTACAAATATACTTAAACAACACACTAAAATAAATCTTATTTTCTAGTAAATCCTGAACGCGGCGGGGAACACTTTGACTTTCGCTTTCACTGTCATTCTCATTTATTTCTCTCAATTCACTGACCAAAATTAAACGTTGAAAGTTAAAACTTGAACACTGTAAGATAACATGATCCAAATCAGCATCCTCTTCTCCACAATGTTGACATCGGCTATTATTAATTACGCGAATCCTATTCAGGTGAGCTGGTGTTAGGCAATGTCCCAATCTCATGCGTGATATAATAGTTATAAATCTTCTTGTGATGTATTTGAAGTTATGATACCAAGGTTTAATAGGTAATTCATTTTGTATTCCAGCATACCATCTGCCTTTCGTTTCCAGGGTTATGTCCCAATATTCTTTCCATAACTGTCTATTAAGTTCTTTAAAAATACTGTAGTAATCAGTAAATGGAACTTTGAGCAACTCGGATCGATCTTCGTCATGGTCTGAACGGGCCGCAGTGTCAGCTACTTCATTTCCTCGAATGCCACTGTGTGAAGGTACCCAAACTAATTCTACTTTAATATACTTATCAAGTAGTTTTTGGATTATAAATCTAATATTATAAATAATATAATTTAACTTAAAAGAAATATTTACATTGTGTAGAGCAGACAAAACACTTTTAGAGTCTGTAACTATTAAAATGTTATGTACATTATTTACAAGACTGTTTACATGCTGCAGTGCACAATAAATTGAATAACATTCTGCAGTGAAAATGCTACACACCTTGTTTAATTTAATACATTTAGTGAAGTCTAGCTGTGGATCATAGAAAGCTGCATTTACATTATGGTCTGTTTTAGATCCATCTGTGTATAAAACATAATGTTCTGGTCTATTGTCTTTAAATTGTAAAAAATCAAATTTATTGTGCACCGTGTCTAAATGGATTGCAAAGCTGTTAATAATACAATTAAAAGGAATTTTGTATATAGGCCAAATATCATTTTTAACAATATCTTTTGAATTCTTATTTACATGTTCAAATATTGTTGGCATTTCAGGTAGAGTTCCACCAACCAAAGAAGAAGCAGAGATGGCATTGGAAGCAATTGACTGTGAGATTTTAGGATGTAGTGTAAGTTTCTGAAGTAAAGGATTATCATTTAATGCCATGACTTTTAGTAAAAATCTCTCAGCCAACAACAACCTTCGTAATGTCAAGGGAGGTATACATGTCTCCACTTCTAACGAATTAATAGGTGTGGAGCGCATAGCACCACAAATAAGTCTCAGTCCCATATTTTGAATTACATCTAATTTTCGTAACAAGGTGCTATTGGCATTCATGTAAGCTAAACTGCTGTAATCAAAATGGCTCCTCACTATACTTTTATACAGCATACTCATAACTTTGGGGTCAGACCCCCAAAAAGTTCCGCTAAATGTCTCAATAAATTAATACCATTCAGTGCTTTGTGACATAAATGTTTAATGTGCTCATCAAACTTTAATTTATCATCAATAATGACCCCTAGGAATTTATGTTGCTTAGTAGCAGAAATTTCTACATTATTATATGAAATTTTAACATTGCTATGAGTATTTACATTTTTACTGATAATTAAAATTGAACTCTTTTCTGGACTTATTTCTAATTTAAGTTTATTATGATAATAGCTGTATAATTGAGACAAAGCCTTATTAATATTGGCCATTGCTATATCTATGTTTTGATTTATGCTGTACATAAGCAAGTCATCTGCAAATTGCAGAATTTTTACACCTGGTACATCTACATATTTTATTATTTCAGAAGTATACAAGTTGTAAAGTAAAGGAGACAAAGTTGCCCCTTGCATTGTGCCTTTATTGACAGTCCTAGGTCCATGCAATTTATTATTATATTTAACAAATACAGTTCTATTGTTTAAAAAAGAATAAAGCCATTTTAGAACATGACCAGGTATACCAATATCGTGAGATACTTGAATGAGTTCTTCTATATTTACATTGTCAAAAGCACCTTTTACATCTAAAAACACACAGATTGCATTAGAGTGACTTAATTTAACCTGTCTTATATCTGATAATAAAGATACAAGGCTTTCAGAGCAACTTTTACCTTTTCTGAAGCCAAACTGTATAGAAGGAATTAAGTTTTGCGATTCAGCAAAATAATCTAATCTTAACTTCAACATATTTTCAAAGAGTTTACCCAAACAAGATGATAAGGAAATAGGTCTATATGAAGAAGCACTATTTACAGGTTTATTAGGTTTTAAAATTGGAATGACACACTGTGTTTTCCAAGACTCAGGTATTTCTAATTGCTCCCATAGTTTATTATAAATATTAAGTAATGTTGTTTGTGCATTTAAATGTAATTTTTTGATTAACATGTAAGGTATGTCATCCAATCCCGGTGTAGTATCTTTCCTACTCTTTAAAGATGTTTTCAATTCTTCTATAGTGAAATTGTTCTTGAGAAATACATTTACATCATTTTCTGTAGCATTTTCGAACAAATACTCAAGTCTATTGTCATCTATTTCAGTAGAATCTGCTAAGTTATCTAAAAAACTTGGAACCCACTCATCATTGATGTTTTTGTTTCGATTTGTTCCAATTTTTTTAAACTTTTTAATGTATCCCCATATCCTAGAAACTGGAGTTAACCTATTGAAGCTACTACATAAATTTTTCCAAGAAGAAGAACTCTCTTCCTTCAGAATTATTTTCTTTTTTGCATCTAGTTTTTTATATGTTATCCAATTTTCAATGTTGGGTTGAGAAAAATAATACTTTAATGCATCTTTTGATTTAGCGACAGCGTCACTACATTTTGTGTTCCACCATGATACTGGTTTTTTAATAGGTGTGCTTGCAACTAATTTTCGTTTTGGAATTGTTTTATTCCTTAAATCATTTAATGTGTCTATAAAATGGTTATATGCATTGATAGGGGAATCATTTATTGAGTCCAACTGGGAAAAACAAGATTCTGATAGGCTATAATATTCGTCCCAATCTGCCTTACTATAAATATATTTCTCTTGATCCACAGGAGGTGACGTGTCATACATAGATGGTTGAATGGTGATTTCAAGTAAAGTTGGAAGATGATAGCTACCCATGGGATCGTCATGAACATACCAGTTACATAAATGAGCTATTGAAGAACTAACAAGGGCAAGATCTATTGCTGAAGCTTGTCTATTAGGATAAGGAACAGTTGTCGGTGATCCATCATTCAAAATACATAAGTCAAATTCATCAATGATATTATATAAACATCTACCTCTATTGTTATCACTATGGCATCCAAAGGCTATGTTATGAGCGTTAAAATCACCCATGACTATACAAGGTTTGGGTATGTTATTGATTAAATCCTTTAACTTTGCTGAGTCAAACCTGATACTTGGAGGGCTGTAAATACAAACTATTGCCATGGCTCCAAATTGTGTTTCTATGGTGATACATAAGTTTTGAATGGATTCTGAGAAGTGTGTATTAACTACTTTGTACTTTAAACGATGGTTCACCAAAATGGCTACTCCATTATGGGAATTTATGGAGTTTTTGTGGATTAAATTATATGTGGGAAAGTGTGGGATTAGAGAATTAGGTTTGAACCAAGTCTCATTAAGAAGACAGATATCTATTTTTTTTTCAATTAATAAATTTTGTAATAGGCTCTTTTTACTCTGTAAACTCTGTATATTATACTGTAAAATATTTAGGTAACTATCCATGTTTAAATTAAATTTGATAAAAATATTTCTTTTATTTTCTTATGTGTGAGTGGCCCATCAGAGTCACTCTTGTTTCCTAATGCAACCAACGATTTAACTATTGCGTTAATTATAATGTCATTATTTGCTACTTGTTTAATATCTAAAATGTCATTGGATTTAGCCTTATCAGTAACCTTGGGTAAAACAGGGAAAGATTTCTCATTAAATGTGGGGGGTGGTTTCACAACAGTGGCATACGATTGCTGCAGAAATTTGGCCTTTTTCTCTTCAATTTTTTGTTTTTTAATGGGACAGTCTCGTGAAATGGCAAGATGATTACCTGCGCAGTTGATGCATGTGATCTCTTCGACATCGCATTCTTTGTAGGAGTGGCGACCAGCACAAGAAGAGCAGTGTTGCTCGCCTCTGCAAGTCTTAGCAGAATGATTAAATTTAAGACATTTATAGCATTGTAACAATGGTGGTATGTATGTTTTCACCTCATATCTAAATAGCTTTATATAAGCGTATTGCGGTAAAGATGTTGATGCAAAGGTGACAGCAACTGTATTGAGAGGCACTAATTTTCCCTCTACTTTACGCATGAATCTTTTAATTGAAATTACTTCTGAGTCGCACACTATATTTTTATATATTTCCTCATTGGAGAGTTCTTTGGGCACAAACCTCAATACACCAATCCTTTCTGTCAAATACGATGGTATAAAGGCTTTAAGCTTATTTTTCCATAAAAAATCTTCCATCTTCAGAAAATTGTTCGCCGCAGCTGCCTTCCTGAATGTTATTCCTATTTTATGCGCATTTATTCTATGTACTCCTAAGACTCCTTTAACATTATCCGTTAATAAGTTTGTGAGCGTGATAGGATTTTTATTCCCTACCTTCTCCTGCTCTGTCGACTCAACGTATACTACGTATTCAGAGTTGGTGTTTTCTATGAACAGTCTTTTATGATTTTGTTTGGTGAAAATGTTATATTTAGTATTTGCGTCAGAATTACGGTTGCTATTGTACTTCCGTTTCTTCTTTTCCCCAGGCTCTGGCGACTCCTCACCGCCACTGGTGACACTCATGGTTGTTATAGGTCTTATCAGATGTTGTTGATGTGGTATTTCTGTACAATTATTAATTTATAAAACTTTTGGTGAAATCAAAATTACCGCCTAGTTTGACTTCCCGCCAAAAAGTCCACCTATAATTAATATCATGTAAGTGTTGCCAGCGTCTGCTAAAAAATGCCCCGAGTCTCGAAAAAAAGTATTGACTCGACAATTTAATGTAAACAAAAAAATATGAAATCCAATAATAGCATAGTATCTTTTAGGGGAAGCTTCTTAATCTATAAATATATTATATTATTTTAATTTATTCTTTCTCCTATTTGTGGTCGAATAAGAATGACACATATGTCGTTACAGAATAACTGAACTACCTGTGAGTATTAATAATATAGCTAAGTTTATCGTTAGTTTTCCAGACGATCCAGACCTTCGTATAAAATGGATTAATGGATCCAAGCAACTGGAAGAAAAGATTGGACTCCCACAAAATATTGCAAAATATGTAGCAATCATTTCCCAGAAAATTTACTAAAAAAAAAGAAAACAGTAAGTACCAAATGCGGTAAGAATTTATTATAATTTTACTTTTTTCAGAAGATATTTCATAACTTTATGATTTACGTTGCAGATACAAGTTGTTGAAAGCGATAACTCAACAATATCAAAGTCAGCGTCAGTGTCAATAATACAAGAGCTAGAAAAGTCCCTCAAGGTATTCTATTGACAACATTATTTGACATTCTTCTTAAATTCATAATATGCGTTCAACAGCGAGTCCACAGGTTAAACATAATCATTAATAATTTGATTGAATGTTTTAGATTTCAACACCTGAGGCGAGTGCTGTTCCACAGTACAAGTTAACAAAACAGCTATCAGATCCCTAAGAAAAAGTAAGAAATATGTTCACAAAATTAAAATTGTTTCGCAATCAATAATGTGTTTTTTTTTTGTTTGGAGTGCTTAGTACCTATCTAAGTTGTATAAAAAGTCAAAATTAATAAATCTCGTGTTTTAATTAAATCCTTAAAAAATAATTTACCCTATTCCATCTAGCATTCCAAAAACAGGGGAATGTAGTTTTTATGGCAACATTATTTATACGCACACATTGAAAAACTATCTCTGTCTCGACCGCGGTTACAGAGTCCCTTCGTCTATTAGTTTCTCTGTCTACGTTCAGTTCAGGAATTTGTCTGTGATCCACTGTGTGTGAAGTGTGATCAATCCAAGATCAATCAAGGTAACTTCCATAGATAAAAATACTAATTGTACAAGTAACTTCTCTTCTTAGTCTGTGGATCAATCTGTGATTATCTGTGTGATTCTGTGGTACGCCGACCGACCGACGCCGGTTTTTATTTTTATTAAATTCGTGATTCTTTCGATTGTAACTAAGGTGCGTATTTTTAGGAAACAACAAGTTTTTACTTTCGAGTATTGTGGTAGAATGCACCAAATATAATTTAACTTGAGATTGAAATAAAGGTAGTTCATTACAAATTGAATTCGACGACTCAACAATTTGGTTTATCATGAGTCAAAATGGCGGGACACGATGCTGAAATTGATTTGTGTACATTTTCTATACTTTTAGAAAACCACAAAAATATAACCTATCTAGTAATAGCTCTAAATATTGTTTATTTACAAGGAACAACCAATGACATGTTCTACTGAAGGACCTTTGAGTGCATAGGTTATTTGGTCCTGCGATAGATCCGTGTCTGGTTTATACCTTTTCCTCTCTAAAATGCACATGTTATTTCAGACAAGATCAACATTTCACACACAATTACCATAAAAGTGTGAGAGAAAAGGCTATTTCTGAAAATTTCTTATCAAATTGGACAATTATGTTTGTTTTGTTCACCCGCGGTTGTTTTATAACTGCCGCTCCACCGACCAGGTAGAACCTATAAAAAATATCAATAAATAAAATTGTTGAATGTTTGTTCATTAGAACTAAGTATGGCTGAAAGGAAGAAGGAAGGCGAGCCTGAAGGTGAAGAAGAATTCTCAGTCGAGAAAGTGCTGGATCGTCGTGTGCGAAATGGAAAGGTAGCGATTATCTCCTTTCATCATTATTTACAAGCTTTCTAATACTACATGTTATCAGGGACGCATTCCCTAAATCGGAATGGCTTAATAAGAGAAATGGAGGAATGGTTCCTATTAAAAAAAACACCCATCTAAATATTGTGCCCCAAATATTGTGTAGTGTAATAGGGGTTTAATTACTAAAGAATATAAATTAAATTAAACCATGAATAGCATTCAAGAAGTAAACATATAAAATTAACAGACGCCAGCACATCAAGATACTCAAAACTGTCAAATTTTCCCAATCAATGTTGAACCTTATGCTTCAGCGATAAAGTTGAAAATCTATTAAAAAAATTTGGCAGATTGTAGTAGCTTGATGTGCTGGCGTCTGTACTACAAGCAGTTAAAAATAAATAAATATTTATGTTCCAGGTTGAGTATTACCTCAAATGGAAAGGGTACAGCGATGAGGACAATACTTGGGAGCCAGAAGAGAATCTTGACTGTCCAGATCTTATATCAGCCTTTGAAGAGGCTAGGAAAAAGAAGGAAGCTGGTGGGTCCAATAATTGTGGCTAGTTAAATGAATAATTTTAACCTCAAAAACACACAACTTGCATATAGAGAGAGAGATACATAAACAAATTTACAAACTGAGCTATCATTTAACATCGCCATTTGAACTGCAGAATTTTAGCCTGATGATGCTGTGCAAGTTATTAACTAAAATTGCACAAATAATATACTGATAATGCTGTGCAAGTTATTAACTAAAATTGCACAAATAATAAGTTTGTTTATCTAATTCCAGAGGGTAAAACTGTGAAAGTCGACAAAGATGCAAAGAAGCGCAAATCTGCTGTGCCCACTCCCGACTTGAAAGGTGCTAAAAAGGCAAAGAGTGATGACAAAAAAGCATCAGGTTTTGATCGCGGTCTCGATCCTGAAAAGATTATTGGTCAGTACTTTTAAAGTGAATATACCTTATATAATGCTTACAGTAGATCTATATTAATGTTATAAAGCTGAAGAGTTTGTTTGTTTGAACACACTAATCTCAGGAACTAGTGGTTCAAATTGAAAAATTATGTTTTTTGTGGATAGTCCATTTATTCGAGGTAGGCTATATAACGTCACCCTACGACTAGTAGGAACGGAGCATCAATGAAAAATGCAAAAATGGGAAAAATTATTCCTTTTGAGAGCTTCTGCTGCATATGCTGTGTAAACGGTTAAAGTTACGCAAAAATCATGTATGAAGGAATTGTTCCCCTTTAAAAGTTCTAAAAAAAGTCCGCGACAGGCATGTGTCTATCTTTTAACTCTTTGTATGTCCGGAACGTGGATCCACGCGAGACACAATTACTTTTTAATTGTTTCTGTAATTACGGCATTCAACCAGTTAAGGTTGAATCGCTCTAACCTTTTTATGGTAATCAACTTTGTTCTAAAATAATGCATTATTTGCGAAGGTGTTTTTATAAACATGATATTAATCTAAATAAATACAAGTATCATCACAAGTATTTAATTTTGAACAAAATTGCGCTTGGCAACATTTGATTTCAATGAATATCTTAGGAGATATAGTTTTAAAATAATGGAGTATATTTTAGTAGGTTTTACCTCAAATTAACATGGGTGAAACCGCAGAGCACAGCGGGTTATGTATATTTGGAAAATAGGTATTGCTTCAGAAAAAAACGTGCCAGCCATTTCACTGCATAGCTTTTTGAGTGCACTGCCTTCTGAATGTTACTTTAGAAGTTACGATTTTTGAAGATATAGTTGATACTGCCAGCAATGGGTTAAAAAAAGTAGCGGCCACCGACCGGCAAGTGTCTACCACCGACTACAAGTGGCTGCCGCGCGCTTCGCTGTCTAACTGTCGCGTGTGGCCCGTATGTGGCCAGCCTAACTGCAAGGGACCCCGCACACGGGCCACCGGCCACAACCACAAAACGACGCCGCCATATTTCCTGTGGTTTTCATACATTTTATATTATTATGGACTCGCCGCACACGGTTGACGCCGGTGGCCGCCACACGCTACAAATAGTCGTTCAATCGTCGTTCTAGCTTCTTGTGGCGGCGTGTGTGGCTGTGGCCGTTGGCCTGTGTGCCCCCAAGGATTTATCTTTGCCAAGCACGTGTACTGCTTAAAATACTTTCCCTGTACAATCATCTTCTACGCCTAAGCTAGTGATCACTAGATGAATAGCTATAAAAATGTTTTTCCTTGCACCGTTTTTCGATTTATTATCACTGCTGTTTTGGATTATAATCTCATCTCAGTTATTGCACTGAAAGACTTTGATCTCCTTCAAGAAAAAACTGGCCAAATGCGAGTCGGACTCGCACACGAAAGGTTCCGTACCACAAGGCGAAAACGCCGAAAAAAACACGTTTGTTGTATGGGAGCCCCCCTTACATATTCATTTTATTTTCTTTTTAGTATTTGTTGTTATAGCGGCAACAGAAATACATAATTTGTGAAAATTTCAACTGTCTAGCTATCGCGGTTCTTGAGATACAGCCTTGTGACAGACAGACGGACAGACAGCGAAGTCTTAATAATAGGGTCCCGTATTTACCCCTTGGGTACGGAACCCTAAAAAACAAGTTTGTCAAGATCTACAAACTAAAGAGACATGTATCTTTATGTTTCACATACATTACCTATAATATTAGAACACAATTCACAAGCCACACCCATAAGCACACGCCATTATAACTAATATCAAATTTGAAATGTTACAGGTGCAACGGACAGTAGTGGTGAGCTTATGTTCCTCATGAAGTGGCAGGGGACCGATGAGGCGGACTTGGTGCCCGCGAAGCAGGCGAACTTGCGGTGCCCGCAGGTCGTCATACAGTTCTATGAGGAGAGGCTCACGTGGCACACGCCGGCGCCCGATGAGGCAGGCACGGAAGACTAGGGACTACTGTAGGCAACGTTTTTACACTGCTACGTGGATCTTTTGGCGCTCGAATGCGTTTACAGGGGGGCGCTACTGGTAATCGTTTTGTAAAATGTATTGAAAAAACAACATGGCGGCGTTAGTTCCGATTTTGGCCGCGCACCAAAAGATCCTTGTACACTTTATATACGTTTATTGATACTTTTTTTTTTTTAATTTTGCTGAGTTATTCTGTTATTCTTCTTTGTTGGTACTCTACTCCAGGGCTTCCCAAACTTATTTTTAGTATGACGCCCTTGGGAAACTGCTTTTTTTGGCGACGCCCCCCACTTCCTAGCCAAAAATAATATTACGTGTTAGGTAGTTGTAGTAGCCTAATAACAAATAATCAGAAAAAAAAAACTCCAAATGGCATTTATATTTTTTAATGAAAAAAATAAGAAAAATAAAAACGAAATTTGTAAGAACTAAATTAATAAAAAACAGATATTGCTTTTCTGAGTGCTTCTCAAAACGGGGTTCAAGTTCAGATATTGCCACTCTCATCTCTTTCTCTAAATTTATTATTTTCGACCTCTATCTACTTGTTCTTTATAACTGCAACTGCAGGAAAACCTGTTTCGCACAAGTATGATGTCGCGAATGGTAAAAGGACCTTCAATGCTGCAGTGCTGATATGATATTCGTGAGAAATCGAGCTCCAAAATTCAAGCAGTTTATCTTTGTTGCACTGGAGCTTGAAGCTGGAGTCACAGGACAATTCTATGAATTGTTCTTCTTGTTGAAAGTATTGATGGTGAGGTCGACTGGAAAGGGTTTCTAATCCAGTCATATTGCTCCAGATATTCTCACATTGTGTTGACACATAAAGCCAATCTAATTTATGTAGATCGCCTCACGATGCCCCTGGAATAGTGCCGCGGCGCCCCAGGGCGTCGCGACGCACTGCTAGGGAAGCCCTGTCTACTCTATCCAACTATAAACTCACGACATTAGTATACTAATTCAATAAGGGTTTTTCTTTTCAGATATTCCACTCCCACGCGATAATTTTTTCACACTTCACACGAAGTTAAAAACTTTGAAATGATTAGAACTGGGAATCTTGTATTGTTTAAGAATCATTTTTATCATCCCACACAGCTTCTGTTCATTAAAGTAAACTTCATTTATCTTATACTTAGTGACATAGGATTAATTAACATTGTAGATACATAAGTGACTCTCTAAAAATTGATAAATCATTTTGAGTCTTCATTATTTTTTTACTTTTGGAGTATAAACAATGATATGTACTGTTACATAACGTTATTCAATCGTAAGATCATCATTGAATTATGATTTCATTTAATGTTTTAAGTTTGATTCCACTTTTATGATTTATGCCTAAAAATAAAATAACTGAAGGAACTAACACTTGACATAAAGATTAATTAGATATAATTGACCTCCTGTGTTGTAATAGAGAGAATATTGTTACTGTTAAGATAACTATGATTATCAACATACCTAGTTAGTAGGATAAGATACTGGCAGGAATACATTCGACTAATGCACAACGTACATAACAGGTTTTTACGTGTATGAATGGCAATCATAGATTAAGAAATTCATATAGAAGCAACAACAAGAATACTTACCATTGTGCGAAGGCCAATTTAGCCGAAATGATCGCCACCCAGCACCCTGCAAACCGCCTTCCACACAAAACAGGGCTGGTACTCAAGGTCCAGGAAAAAAATGCTCATTGCGTTTTTGTTGAAATTTACAGCCCCGTTCCATTCATGGTAAACTTTTGTTGAGTAACAGTTGATCAACATTGTTGATAAGCAACCACAAAGTTGCTGGAAACAATGTTTATAATATCAATATGTCTTGTCCACACGCCAGTTTGCGTCAGAATGTTGCTCGCGGAAGTAGTGTTGTTTTGTTCTCTGTATTAAATGTATGGCACACTACTGCCATGCTTATAAACTGGTTGCAAACACGTCCACACAAGTCAACAGATGTTGTCGCTCGTCGAGCAAGAACTTGTCAACATGCCGTGATAAACTCTGCAACACGCAGTGTTGCCAGCAACCTCAGCAAAATGTTAATTAAACTTTGTATATAAATAAATGTTTACCATGAATACGGGGCTTTAGTGAATTTTATATTTAAGTGGCAATTGAAAAATTGTAGCTAAAAATCACCATAAGCATGTACGCCGTATTTTACTGGTCCAGGCGTTAACCTCGTTGATGATCGAGCGCGGGGAAAGATAAAAAAATGTTTAATCTGTGGAAATAAATCTCGAGCGCACGTGAGTCGATACAATCCTGATTGTGGTGGACGTACTTTATGGAAGTTTCGCTTCTATAAATTCTTATTCTATAACTGTATAGTTGATTTTAATGTAGAACGATGTTGTCTTGAAACCTTTTAAAATAAAAACAAATTTTAAACTTCCGCTAGCTTGATCGTAGTAAGACGAATGTGATCCAGCCTAACGCGTGATTATAATGAATATGATTACAAAACTTAATAGCTGTAACTGCCCGCTCTGTGATTTTCGTCATTTGTATTATAATAAAAACATAAATGACGAAAAAATTTGTGTTTTCACCAAAATATTATTGTTATATATTTCATGTTCAGATTGATATTTTCGCAATGGAAGTATATAATAATAAGGTTTTAGCGAAAGATAGTTAAATTTTACGATTGGCCAAGTCTTCTGCCAACATTATTTTGCTTAGTTTAGGTAATATAAGATTGGCAATATTTTAAGTGCGATATGGGATATGTAAGCCTACATTATAATGATGTTAGGACAACTTGATGACTATTATTTTCCTATTATCTCTTACACATTTCCATAGAATCCACACTAAACTATCAAGATCACTAGTACTGGCATTAATCTTGGCAACACGGCAATAGAAAAATTACATCGAAGTACCTACATAAGTTTCACGCTTGATTTTCAAAGAGGAAGAATCTGACAGATTATTAATAGTTTTATAAATGAGCTTTGTTATATTTCGGCGTACAATAAAGCATATTCTATTAAATCAAGCGTGAAAAGAAAATTCTGCCTGACACTTTCGCCACAATAAAACAGTATTAGAACGAGAGTCATGATTGCCCCTTCGTTCACGACAACCATAACCAGGCGGCCACAGAGCATCATTTCAGTTGTGCAATTTGTTTGTGCGGCAAGCCCGGCTACTCAAATAGCCGCCGGGCTTGTTGGCGGCACGCCCGCCGGCATAATGTGTAGGAGCCTTTAGCAGTAGCAGCCCGCAGGATTTGTGGTGCTGGATTGATGGCAATAAGCTCGCTCCGGAGATAAACAAAGCTGCCGAAATGTGGGTGCACTATAGCAGCGGTTCCTAAACTTTTCGTCGTCGTGCCGCTCCAGAGCAGCCGTCATTTAGTAGTGGGGCCTGGAGAAATGCTCCCAGCCGGCCACCAACTGCCATGGCCGGTAGCCCACTTGGAAATCTCTTAACCGACTAAGAAGCCAGGTGGACGCTGCGGGTTCAACTTACTCTGATAAGCCACAGGCACAGCACAATTGTGCAACCACATCACAAACGATGCCCCACCTCTTGCCGTGCTCGCTGCACCCGCAATCGACGTGGCCGAATTCTTGTCGAACTTATTTTATTATGTATAAATAGAATCATCGATACGACGAATAAGTACATAGCCACCCCTAACTTTCTTTTGAAATCACTACGCCCCTACTTTGTCGACATAGCTTAGTTTATTAAAACCTTTGGGTTTTAGAACCTGGCCTTAAGCTTTCACAAAGATGCTGCCCCCCCCCTTGGGTCACTACGCCCCCCATAGTGGGGCGCGCTCCACTGGTTGGAACCCATGGTCTATAGGTATATAATAATAGGTACACCTCTCCCTAGCCCTTCAGGGAGGGGCAATTCTCGTAATTTTAAGGGCGCCTTTACGAATCTGACAAAAATAAGCCGTTTTTTGGTGCATTTTGCGGCAAAATGAGACGAAACCAAATGTAACTAATAATTACCACAGATAGATTACTCTTTCATCTCCAAATGGTAGCCATTTTTTATTCGAAAATGTTGGTTTATAATAATATAGTAAAAAATAATTTCCGTTGCCTCTTCACACAAAATCGACGATATCGTGCTGTCTTTGGGATCATTTTTCTTCTATTTAATAACATAAACATATTTATTTTAAAATATTTTATGTAAGCAGACATGTTCAACTCAAAAAGGTAGCCAAAAGAACTATCAAAATGTTAAAAATAAGCTCAGAAAAAAATAAAAATCGGAGTCTATTTTTTCACATATTTAGCTGTAATACGTGAATCTTATTGGATTGAAATAAGGGTTATTTTACTGGTCACTGTCTCGGTTTATTGCACAAAAATTTGTAATGAAATATTAGTCTGCGCTCGGCCGCCGTTGTGAGTGGACTCTGTGTCGGTTGTAAGCAGCAGCTTGTGCTAAAAGAAGATCGCTGTACGGATACAAAATATTTGACACACAAAACTTGATACTTCACGCATTCTGTATGTACCTATTACCCAAGGAAAGATTTGATTCACAGTCTTATAATTTTTCTAGAAGTAAGTAGGGTTTATAAATTCATATTTCGTTCCGGACTTGCTGGAGTGACCTGCACAGCAGGTGTACTTCAAAGACTGCTACTGGAACAAACAGCCGAGCTGAGGAGTTATTCCGGTCTGATCCCCTGAAGACTTACAATATTTCATGATGGGTGTCAATTTCGTGGTTTTCGAGGGTGCTGAAACCGATGGTGAGGTCCAAATGAGAATCCAAGATGGCGGATGTGAAAAATGTTACAATTTTTCATGATGGGTGTCAATTTCGTGGTTTTCGAGGGTGCTGAAACCGACGGTGGGGTCAAAATAAAAATCCAAGATGGCGGATGTGACAAATGTTACAATTTTTCATGATGGGTGTCAATTTCGTGGTTTTCGAGGGTGCTGAAACCGACGGTGGGGTCAAAATGAAAATCCAAGATGGCGGATGTGAAAAATGTTACAATTTTTCATGATGGGTGTCAATTTCGTGGTTTTCGAGGGTGCTGAAACCGACGGTGGAGTCAAAATGAAAATCCAAGATGGCGGATGTGAAAAATGTTACAATTTTTCATGATGGGTGTCAATTTCGTGGTTTTCGAGGGTGCTGAAACCGACGGTGGGGTCAAAATGAAAATCCAAGATGGCGGATGTGAAAAATGTTACAATTTTTCATGATGGGTGTCAATTTCGTGGTTTTCGAGGGTTCTGAAACCGACGGTGGGGTCAAAATGAAAATCCAAGATGGCGGATGTGAAAAATGTTACAATTTTTCATGATGGGTGTCAATTTCGTGGTTTTCGAGGGTGCTGAAACCGACGGTGGGGTCAAAATAAAAATCCAAGATGGCGGATGTGAAAAATGTTACAATTTTTCATGATGGGTGTCAATTTCGTGGTTTTCGAGGGTGCTGAAACCGACGGTGGGGTCAAAATGAAAATCCAAGATGGCGGATGTGAAAAATGTTACAATTTTTCATGATGGGTGTCAATTTCGTGGTTTTCGAGGGTGCTGAAACCGACGGTGGGGTCAAAATGAAAATCCAAGATGGCGGATGTGAAAAATGTTACAATTTTTCATGGTGGGTGTCAATTTCGTGGTTTTCGAGGGTGCTGAAACCGACGGTGGGGTCAAAATGAAAATCCAAGATGGCGGATGTGAAAAATGTTACAATTTTTCATGATGGGTGTCAATTTCGTGGTTTTCGAGGGTCCTGAAACCGATGGTGGGGTCAAAATAAAAATCCAACCATCGGTTTCAGCACCCTCGAAAACCACGAAATTGACACCCATCATGAAAAATTATAAAATTTTTCACATCCGCCATCTTGGATTTTTATTTTGACCCAACCATCGGTTTCAGCACCCTCGAAAACCACGAAATTGACACCCATCATGAAAAATTGTAACATTTGTCACATCCGCCATCTTGGATTTTTATTTTGACCCCACCGTCGGTTTCAGCACCCTCGAAAACCACGAAATTGACATCCATCATGAAAAATTGTAACATTTTTCACATCCGCCATCTTGGATTCTCATTTTGACCTCACCATCGGTTTCAGCACCCTCGAAAACCACGAAATTGACACACATCATGAAAAATTGTAACATTTTTCACATCTGCCATCTGTAAAATTATTAAAAAGGGTTCAAACCGGGTGCGGTGACTTGACAAAGACGAAAATGTGGAGTCGTTGTTCCTCAATACTAACATACACGTATCCGTTATAATAAGAAATTACGAACTTATGTATTTCAATAAACCCTGTACTTATTTTTGTTGCTGACGATCCATCAGGATCAAAAACAAAAGAAAAAGCGGTTCAAACCGGTATGAGAAAGTTTTTAGTGGATAAGACAGAGATTAAAACAGAAGACGATCTAGGAGGGGATCGAGGCGGGGGGGTGGAGGGGGGTTCAGGGGATCAGAACGGAATAATTCGAGCTGAGTCAGGTGTGCCGAGTATGGGCTCGTTTTCTTAGTTATGTTGAGACCTTACCTCCGGACTTGATGGAGTGACCTGCAGGTGTACTTCGAAGACTCCTACTGGAACTAACAGCCGAGCTGATCTAGGTGTGCCGAGTATGGGCTCGTTTTCTTAGTTATGTTGAGACCTTACCTCCGGACTTGATGGAGTGACTTGCAGGTGTACTCCGAAGACTGCTACTGGAACTAATAGCCGAGCTGAGCTAGGTGTGCCGAGTATGTGCTCGTTTTCTTAGTTATGTTGAGACCTTACCTCCAGACTTGATGGAGTGACTTGCAGGTGTACTCCGAAGACTGCTACTGGAACTAATAGCCGAGCTGAGCTAGGTGTGCCGAGTATGTGCTCGTTTTCTTAGTTATGTTGAGACCTTACCTCCAGACTTGATGGAGTGACCTGCAGGTGTACTTCGAAGACTCCTACTGGAACTAACAGCCGAGCTGAGCTAGGTGTGCCGAGTATGGGCTCGTTTTCTTAGTTATGTTGAGACCTTACCTCCGGACTTGATGGAGTGACCTGCAGGTGTACTCCGAAGACTGCTACTGGAACTAATAGCCCAGCTGAGCTAGGTGTGCCGAGTATGGGCTCGTTTTCTTAGTTATGTTGAGACCTTACCTCCGGACTTGATGGAGTGACCTGCAGGTGTACTTCGAAGACTGCTACTGGAACTAATAGCCGAGCTGAGCTAGGTGTGCCAAGTTTGGGCTTCTTTTGTTAGTTTTGTTGAGACCTTAAGAATAGGTAGGCAGGCACTAAGCCGGGTCTAGTCTAGGCAGATGCGGTCACTAATCGGAAACATAAAACAAAAGTATCTAAAAAAAAAAGATTACAGCCGCCATCTTGGATTTTCATTTTGACTTTGTTTTCGGCTCCAGCACCCTCGAAAACTATGAAAACGACACCCATGATAAAAAATATAAAAAAATTACAGCCGCCATCTTGGATTTTCATTTTGACCTCACTATCTGCTTTAGCGCCCTTGAAAACCATAAAAACGACACCCATGATAAAAATAATTAATGTACATGTAAAATATTGTAAAACATTTTAAAAGAGTAACGGTGGAGTTTCTTGCCCATTCTTCTCCATACGAAAACTACCTTTTGGAATGGGCGATTAGAATCAATTCTATTTTAGTAATTTTTGACGTTCAAAAGTGCCTGTTAAGTGCCTATTTGAAATAAACGCTTTGACTTTGACTTTGAAATAAAAAATAAATTACAGCCGCCATCTTAGATTTTCATTTTGACCTAATTATTGGCTCCAACACCCTCGAAAACTATGAAAACGACACCCATGATGAAAAATATAAAAAAAAATACAGCCGCCATCTTGGATTTTCATTTTGACCTCACTATCGGCTTTAGCGCCCTTGAAAACCATAAAAACGACCACCCATGATAAAAAAATTAAAGCCGCCATCTTGGATTTTCATTTGGACATCACTATCGGTTTTAGCACCCTTGAAATCCATAAAAACGACATCCATGTAGAAAAATTAAAAAAAACTCCAACCGCCTTCTTGGATTTTCATTTTTATCTCACTATCGGCGATCTCAATATCCGTCACTTTGCACGGCCAAAAATGTAATTGACAGGCTTATGGTGATTTATCGAGGTAGCCACTGCTAATATGCCTTTATGCAATGCACGACACTGCTTAGTACGTTATCCTAATTGCGTAACACACTTGGAATGGCAATCCATTCCGATTTGACAGTTCAACAATATCCAATGCGTTGTTTTTGTTTTACGAATTTTTTAAATATTTATGAAGCAACTAGCTGTGCCCCGCGGTTTCACCCGCATAAGTTTCGATCCCGTGGGAATATCGGATAAAAAGTAGCCTATATGTGTCAGCTACCTCTATACAAAATTTTATCAAAATTGGTGAAGCCGTTTGAGCGTGAAGAACAAACATATAAACATACACACACACTCACAAACTTTCGCCTTTATAATATATTAGCGTGATGAATATTGTAGCATTTCTACTGTTTGCCTTGTAGGGTGTGTGCCAAATACACGTATTTTCTTTCCAGTTTTCGAGAACCTACTTGCATTTGATACCATAGCTTTATTATATAAAATACGAAATAAACCGAATAAAACAAGCTTGTTTTATATTTGTTTTCAATAAGCTCGTCCGCAAATTGTTAATACATAGGTACCTTGGCAACTTGTACTTGATTAATCACTGTCCAGTTAAATTAAGTAAATAGCATTCTACTTATATGAACACTTCACATTACCTACAAACTGTTTGAAAACAAATCACCGTAAACTTAAAAAAAATACATGGCAAAAATAAAATAAAATTAGGCTCAAGTATCAAGTCGTGTCAGTTTACTCATAATTTCACCGCTTCGCGCATGTCGCTGTGTGTGTGAGCCGTGCACGTGTAGTAGTAAGACTCAATACCTAAAATTGAAGCGCGTCATTTCGTAAACGCGTCCTTAAGAACGTTCAGTCTGATCTCAGTCTCAATCTATCAAAAATACGTCTAAATTCCCTACATTTTTGACATTGATTGTCGTCGAGGTGAGATTGCGACTAGATTTTGAACGTTTTTACCCGACTACGGCGAAGCTACCATCAAGTTTTTATTTTGCATCGGTGAGGCCTAAGTATATATTCTTCAGAGAATTTTAACACTGCACCACTGCGGTGTAGAATATTGCAGTTTTATGTCAGCGCCATCTCTTGACCGATAGTGGAACTAATGTAACTTTTGTTGATTTCTGAAAATCTGTGCTATTTAGAGACTTCATTTAATTTTTCCTGTAATCTTTACATAAACTTCTATCACATAGAATAATTTCAGATTTTTCCCTTTGAAAATTTCGAAGATAAGGGAGGGGGGAACGGTAATTTTTTTAAACATTTTTCATCAAAAGTCGAAAACTATGCGGCCTAAAAAATAAGTGTTTAAGAATGTGGAAACTGCACTCTTTCATATGATACCCCACATGCTCTATTAGCCCCACTTCGATTTTTTCAGACCCCCTTAAAACTATTATTCAAATTTATAGCAATGTAGTTCTTGAGATATCCAGCTGTGACAGACAGACCGAAAGACAGACTGAGTCTCACCATAGGGGTTCCGTCTTACCATTTTGGTACGGAACCCTAAAAATATCGTGCAAGTACCTACTTTTAATTTTATTTGTACAAATAGGTAACTGAATATTTTTGCTAACCATTTCTGAACTATTTTCTAATATTAATTAACAACTTAGTATAATCAGACTTCTGCAACCACTTAGTAAGTATACTTTTTAGGGTTCCGTACCTAAAGGGTAAAAACGGAACCATATTACTAAGACTTCGCTGTCTGTCCGTCTGTCTGTCTGTCACCAGGCTGTATCTCAAGAACCGCGATAGCTAGACAGTTGAAATTTTCACAAGTTATGTATTTCTGTTGCCGCTATAACAACAAATACTAAAAACAAAATAAAATAAATATTTAAGGGGGCTCCCATACAACAAACGCGATTTTTTGCCTTTTTTTGCTCGATATCAAAAATGGCAACAGGTAGGCACTTGAAATATTCACAAAATACTCAGTTGTATTTTTACTTTAATAATAAATAATAAAATTAAAATAAAATAAATATTTAAGGGGGGCTCCCATACAACAAACATGTTTTTTTCAGTCGTTTTTGCATTGTGGTACGGAACCCTTCGTGTGCGAGTCCGACTCGCACTTGGCCAGTTTTTACTTCATACTTTGGGCATTTATAAATGGATAAAGCCCTATTGACTTTATTATACAGTCGAGAGCTTGAAGCGAAGAATTGGAGACCAGCGAAAGCGGTTTGATACTTGACAGTTTCACAGACAGGAAAACTGGCGCTAAGTTAAGGTAAGTTGTGCCTAAATAAAGCACAGTTGTGTTAATTACTTACTTACTCAATTTAGATTGCTGAAATGCTAAGAAGACATGCCTACCTATACAAGTTTTTAATTGAATATCAAAGAAATATATTTTTTTTAAGTAAATATTTATTCATACATTGAAAAAGCTACAAAGGGTTAATATAAAAGAAAATATAACTTGTGCTTAAATAATAAAACTCATGATTTGAAACGGTTAATGAAAAAGTGAAACATGACAAAATTATTAAAAGCTATGTTATTAGGTACAACACGCAGAAACAATGATTAAAACTGTACCTATCGTAAAACCACCAAATGTTTTTGTAATTCAGTAGCGTCTCTCGTCTCGGGTTCGATAATAATAATGCATTTTTACTTCCACAGAAGGGTGTTCAAATATTTTCTTCCATAGATCACCATAGCTTTCCTTATCACAACTGTACGAATCGCTGCTGTTCTCTATTGTGCTCAGGTAACCTTGAATAAAATCCGTATCAGCCAGCATGCATTCGTAAATTTTTACCCTAATTTTTTCTTCAGTAATTAAGGTTAAAAACATTTTATTTAAAGCCTTAGAGAAAAGTTTGTAAATACAAGGGAAATGCAACTTAACGTCTTGCTTCAAATAGTCCAAGCAAATTTTTCCGAATTCAGGAGCTATTTCAGTTGCAATATTTCCCCAATCTTCCCTGTCTGAATTTGATTTGTCAGCCAGTTTTGCTACAGCCACTGTTAACTTCCAGTTTGTTAACAACATATAGTTTTCTGAGACTGACAAGTTTTTATCTATTTCATCTTGAATATTTAAAAACATTTTTACCGGTATAATCATATTTTTTTCTGTGACATATTCTTTTAAGTCGTCAGAGAGGCGTGTTAGTAAATACTGAAAGTGCACTCGGGTAACATAATTTCCATTGCGTTTTTCTCCCCACTTGGTGAAGGCATGTTGCATAATGGGTACTAAAACTTTTTCATATTTTTCCGTTTGAATATTTTCATTCTTAGCGCACAATAAGTATGCGGAGAGTACGGATAAAATTCCACCAAACGCGTAAACGGATCCGCAATTATCTCCAGAGCCGAAGAAATCTTTGTCGATAAACTCTTTAATAATATCGGTTACAAAGTCTGGACACAAGTCTTCCATTATCTCTCGCGAATGTTGTGCCAGCTGTCCACTTAGCACTTCGTAGTGCGCGCGATCTTCTTCTTTTACTTTTAGAGTCAGACATTTCATGAACTTGTAACTTTTCATTAAATATTTTGCTCTGACATTTAGTGAAACTTTTTCCACTTTGGACATTAAATCGTAAATCTTCTTATCTTCTTCAAATGTTAAGTTATCAATAAACAGTTCTATCAGTTCCCACAGACCCACAGTGTTTACAGAGATTTTTTCACGACACAAGAGTTCGAAAGTAAATTTAAATATTATAGCTCGTATGCTAGTGTTTTTAGATGCTTTCCAGCAATCAAAAAATATTTTTTTGACGGATTCATGATCCAGCTTTTTATACGCAAGTCTGATGCCATGTTTCTGTACAGATACTGGGGCGTCTAAAAGTTTCGGAATATGTTCCTGACTTTGGGTTACATTCAAATTGTAAAATATGGCCAGTAGCGATGGAAGAGCGAATTGCAAGTAGTCACCTTTAGCGTACAACAAGATAGTGTCGGGGGAAGGTTGCGGACGCGCAATGTGCATGTTTTTAGCAATGAACCGTTGAATACCGAGAACGCGGTCGTCAATTCCATTCCAATCAATTTTGGCCTGTGCTGGCTTGTACTTTTCTATAAATTCGAGTAACGGTTTTTGTGCTAGTGATGTACAAATACCTCGAACAGTGGCTTTGTGGCCATCTGGTCTGTTCAGATTTAGAAGGTAGGCGGCGATCCAGTGCTGAGCGAGTGAGTGCGGCCAGTAGATGCGCAGCTTGGAGAGCAGACGTCGCAGCGAGACAGCGTCGTTAGTTCGCAACGTGTCTACGTCCTGTTTGTACCGCTGTAGCAGCCCCGGCTCGTGCTTTAGCGCGTTCAAGCACACCTCCTCACAGGGATTCATCGCAACAGATTCTTCAAACATGTGTTTTCGCCAAGATTTATTAAAGTTGTATATAGGTAACAAAGTCTCCCTCCACGCATTTTCCCTTTTTATTTTGACGCATTCCTTAATTTTGTCGGTTACAAACGGGTAATCTGTCAGTTGCTTTTTCCAATCACGCAGTAATCCTAAAATACTCTCTATAATTTTAATTGATTTAGAGAAGTCCTCTTCTTTTGTAATAGGTATAAATTTGCCTATCAGAATTTCGTATAAGTAACGAAATAGCTTTTCTTTTTGTTCCTCATCTAGTTTACTTCCATATGATATTAAAGTTCCAGAACGAAACGAGAACTGCTGCTGTATGACGGCAGGTACACTTTGACCTCGTAGCAGATTGTATATAATAATGGATTCAACGATTACGTTGTTATTGCCACAATAAGAAGAGTTCGATTCGTCATACATTTTCAAAACTTTGAATAGCTCGCTTACCAAAGTCCAAGTTTTCTCATCATATTGGTGAATGTTCGTGTGCTGTAATAGTTCTGTAGTAAAATTCAAAGTAAAACGGTATTCCTCATTCTTATGTTTGTCAAGGTAATACTCCAGTAAAGTTTGGATGTGCTGTAAGTTACGTTCAGCACATAACATCAGTACTTTCAGCATAGGAGCTTTGTTACTGTTATCCAAATCCTTAGATATTAATCTGGTGATGTCCTCAAATGCTCGTTCAAAACTAGCAAAACGATACCAGACGTAACCAGGTGTTCTCATTACATTATATAACTTCTTCATATCGTATGGTTCCGTACCAACCTTCAAATTTTCTTCAACAGCTTCCACATTTTCTTTATCAATGAATATTTTTTTCACGAAATCAAATTGCTCGGTTTTTGGTAATCTTTTTATAAAGTATTTCATATTGTCGAAGTTAAACAATCTTCTCAAATTATAATTATACCGACTTACACTTTCTTTTTTAGCTTGCGTATATAAAAATGTTTTAATTTCATCTGACTTGACGTATCTTGAAAATGTCTGTATATCAATAAAGCTTACATACCGATCAAAATTATCCATAATTCTCTTCGGAGATTTCTTCATAATGATATCTGTCGCTTTGTCGTTAAATTTGGGGAGGTTACGGTAATTATCCTCTTTTTCTAATATATCTAGATATTTATCGACATCAACTTTTAAAAGGAACATTACAGCTTGAGCGTACTTCGTTTTTTCATAATAATTTAGTTTTAGAACAATCTCGAAGATGCTGTTTGATTTCTCACAAAGCCGCTTAAATGTTCTTAGTTTACAATGATCAATATGTTTTTCGATCTTTGACTCAATAAAAGTAACTGAACAGCGTGGTAACCAATTTATGGCGTCAGTTAATTTCTTTTCGTGCAGGTAGAATTGTTCAGCCCGTGCTTCATCTTGTATGTTGTGCCTTATGTGTTTGTTAAGCTTGATGAAGGCCTTTGTGCTCATGTGTGGGAGCAATTGTGTGTGCAGATAGTCAGGGTTGATGACGTGTGCGTACTTCGGGTCGGTGACCAGCCAGGTGCTCTGCGCGAGCGCACGAGACAAGCACAGCATATCACCATGTTTGAACACGTTGATGATATAATCAACATCCCTGTTGTGACACGCCAGATCTATGTTCAATAAGTTTTCGACGTCAGTGTTGTCCAATGTGAAGTTTGCAACCGGTTGCCGATTGGCAATAGCTGTTTTAAGTAAGTTGTTGTAATGTTGATGTCTCTCCCCGAGGGTTCCGCCATCCAAGTCTAGAGGTGCCATGGCGTGTATCTGTAAAAGAAAAAACATAGGTACTTAGGCCTCAATAAAAAAAAATGTTGAGGTATTGCCCTTGCAGGCACTTTGGGATAGAAGAGAAAAACCAACCTACATTTTTGCATCAGTCTGTACCCACAGTAATTAAGTATCAGATTATTCGAATGATCGACTGTAAAGGCATGCATGGTTAGATCTATAGGATGCTGATGAGATCTGACGGGTCTGAAGGTAGAACTAACCATGTAGGTAGATAGGAGAAAGTCATTCGTGAACAATTAAATATTTCAGAATTCAGAATGAATACCTACTAACACGTTTCGAAAATGAGTAGTATAGGTATCTACCTAAAAATAAGGTTAATTTATTTGAATTATATTATGGAATAATGGTTATTGCACAAGTGCAGTGTAACGATAATAGGGATTGCTTGCTTAGGTAAAGTATGACCGAAGCTCATTAATCATAAAAAAAAAGAAAATCCGCCTACTCTTTAGAAAGATATGCGTGGTCATTTATAAATAAAATATGTACAGTCAAGAAAAGAGATAAGTATGCAGGATCGTCGGATATAGTTGAATTTTAGTAAGAAACTGATGGATGTACTCGAATAAATTTTAATTTTATTAATAGAAAACAAACAGCTCATTTATCTAATTCAATTTTAGTCAACAACATCCATCGGTTTCTTACAACCTACCTGCATACTTATCTCTTTTGTTGACTGTGCCTATTTTATTTATAAATGACCACGCATATCTTTCTAAAGAGTAGGCCGATTTTCTTTTTTTTTTATGATTAATAGGCTTCGGTTAAAAAAATGAGGGGGCTCTCAAGTCAATGCGTATATTGACTTGAGAGCCCCCTCATTTTTTTTCGTTGGTAAATAAACCGATTCATACAATTAAGTGAGGTAGCTACCTATATTTGTAGTTTATAAACACTTTTTATTACTAATTGAATATGAATTTAACTCATGACAATTGAATATCTAAAATATCATATTTAGGTTTACAGATGTTTTCTAAATAAGAACGGAGTATTTAAAAATAGGTAGGTAAACGCTACGCTACGCTATAGGTACACTTGCTGCATGCATCAGACTCCAATCCAAGGTTGTCTGCCAAAAATAGATGCTTGCATAATACGAAAAAGTTTATAGGGTGATATCTATAGGTACCTACTAATATTATAAAGCTGAAGAGTTTGTTTGAACGCGGTAATCTCAGGAACTACTGGTTAGAATTGTAAAATTATTTTTGTGTTGAATAGTCCATTTATCGAGGAAGGCTACAGGCTATATAACATCACGCTATGACCCTTAGGCGCTGAGCAGCGGGTGACACCGCGGGGAACAGCTAGTATAGAATATAGATAGAACTTAATCGATTAGAAAAACTGATCAGCACCCTAATTGCGTGACACACTATCAATCATAATCTGAATCATTTTGAAGGATATTGGTACCTAATCCATTGCTTCATTATGTTGGAATGTCTGCTCAAAAACGTAAAGGCGGTTACAGACATTGCGAGGCATGCGCAGATCACGGCGCGCGGCGGCGGCGCTCATAGCATGATTGGCAATGTGTGAACGTTCATATTCGTGGTGAGGCATGTTGAGGCACATGCCTCACCACGAATATGTATGTATATATGCAATGTCTGTATCCGCCTTAAATAACGCAGTGAATCGAACTAAAACTCAAAGCATTTATTTCGATTAAACCATTTACAGGCACTTTTGAATTGTCAAGAAGTCTGTCAGTCAGAAAATATGAAGCTAGTTGTCCATTTCAAAGCGTAGGTAGCTATATGGAGAAGAACGGGCAAGAAACTCCATGGACACTCTTTTAAATTATATTTTTACAAAAATATTAGTTAGGTACATCATTAATGTTGATTTTATAATTATATGTGAGAACGATGGCGATGTAAAAAAGAGTTGCCCATTCCAAAGCGTAGGTAGCTAAATGGAGAAGAACGGGCAAGAAACTCCATGGACACTCTTTTAAATTATATTTTTACAAAAATATTAGTTAGGTAACATCATTACTGTTGATTTTATAATTATATGTGAGAACGATGTAAAAAAGACGTACGCATTAAAAGCGTCCAGAGTACAGCAAATAGTAAGAAAACAGCAATCCAAAAATAAAATAATTAAAAATAAGCCGAAGCAGCTAAGTGATGACCAGCCCCAACTGACGGCGCCTGTTCATGAACATGACGCATAGATCCAGCACCATTCAGCTCAACCATTTTGAAGGGAGCAATGAACACAGACGCCACCGTCAGCGAGACATTTGTGTGAGCATGACATACTATCAGCCGCCAGGGCACATTCAAGTCAATGAAAGACATATTACCCGGTATATGGTACATAGGATATAGTACATACATAGAACTCACATCTGTGTGTGTGCTATGCAATTATAGAATACAAAGAAAATTGAGTTTATACAATGCAAAGATAGTCTTACAATCTTCAATGTGAATGAATGTGGTTGAACTGTCAAAATGAAAGCCATTCCCACTGTTAGGGCGTTTGTGCACTACAAGGAATTTTACTGTCCCGGCAGTCCGATTTTTTACGGTCCCATATAGCACGCCATAATAAAAAAATAAAATCGGACTGCCGGACAGTAAAATTCCTTGTAGTGCACAAGCGCCCTTAGGCTGCGTTTCCAGAGATGAGCGAGGATGCGTAGCGAAAGATGTGTGTGATGTGAAACTAACCAATGCCAACGCTAATTTAGTTCAAGCTATAAAAACTGGCCAAGTGCGAGTCGGACTCGCACACGAAGGGTTCCGTACCACAAGGCAAAAACGCCGAAAAAAACATGTTTGTTGTATGGGAGCCCCCCTTAAATATTTATTTTATTTTAATTTTATTATTTATTATTAAAGTTAAAATACAACTGAGTATTTTGTGAATATTTCAAGTGTCTACCTGTTGCCATTTTTGATATCGAGCAAAAAAGGGCAAAAAAATCGCGTTTGTTGTATGGGAGCCCCCCTTAAATATTTATTTTATTTTGTTTTTAGTATTTGTTGTTATAGCGGCAACAGAAATACATCATGTGTGAAAATTTCAACTGTCTAGCTATCGCGGTTCTTGAGATACAGCCTGGTGACAGACAGACGGACAGACAGCGAAGTCTTAGTAATAGGGTCCCGTTTTTACCCTTTGGGTACGGAACCCTAAAAATGAAGCGATGTTATTGTATGGTTTCACACACATCCCTCGCTACGCATCCTCGCTCATCTCTGGTGGAAACGGAGCCTTAGTGTGTTACGCAATTACCCCGCTGGATCACAGTTATGGATGGCTAAGGGGCTCTCAAATAGCTACTAGGTACATTGGTACGTGACAGAGTGTAGATGACCCTGTGATTAGATTGGTAATTTTGTCCATTCTTTATCTGGAAGAAAGAAGAATATCCATTTATATAATAAGTATATTTAATATTAAACTTAAGATAGAGTTAACTGACTAATGCTGTGGTCCCAGGGGGCCCGGTTTCTCATAGGCTAGATCATGCCAGGCCGGGCAGGCCCTGTCGCATCCGATCGAATAGGTAAGTCTAAAGGCGCGGAGTCTCGGGAGCGCACGGGTGCCTTTCTTTTTGCTTTGTTTATGAAATTTTGATCACTGAATAAAATCACCGCTGCCATGCGCTCTGTATTAATTGACATGTTGGAATAGCGGCCAACAGGCCTTACCAGGCCGACAAACGCCGCGAGGGAATGCTCGGCACGGACCGGGCGTTGCAACTCATGCGCAATTCGCGGCCTGTCAAGTAATGGGCCGTGGGACCACGGCTTTAGAGATCAGTCATCCGGACGCACACAGGTGAAATTTATCGAAAACTTGGTCAATATTACATTAAGTATTTTAACGCCTGTTTATTGCTGTAGTTAGTCTAAAATAATAGTTTAAATGTGTATTATGAAAATAGAGGCTTTATTGATACTATATTTATAAGAAAACAAAAAAGAAAATACAAATTTAAATCATAACTTGAGGTTCTTTTAAGAGTATTATAACATCGTGAGGATAGGACTTTACTTGTCTTTGTGGTAGTTTTCTGAGACCTGTAATGTGTGGATCTGAAGATATTAAAGCTGATAAAATAAATCTTCCATAGTTTGTTTTCTGGAGAATTTTCGGGTAAAACCTTCACGATATTTTTGTTCTTACTTTCTTGGGCCTCTTCAGACAAGAGGCCTATGGGAACTACTTTTGTATGTAACATTTTGTTCCGGTAACGCAAGTAGACGCAGCTCAAATTAATGCCAACAAAATGTACTTTTTGTACCTATATATTAAAAAAAAAAACGGGTTGAGTGCGGTTGAGTATAAACTTTTTTACTATGAGAATAAAAAAGTCTTGTGTTTAAAACGATATACCTTAACTTTCGTAAGTGACGTTTTAGTTATTTGTTAAAAAAGACAATTTACCTGAAAGTATGGAATTCATAATATTTTAATCCAAATATTCACTAAACAAATATTAAACGTGGCTTAAAGAGTTATTGAAAATCGTAATAAATTATTCCCCTAAACAACCACTACCTTATTCAAATATGTAGGTAGTAGAATATAAAGTGTCAAACGTTTTGCTAGTCACCAATAGATGGCGCTATAAGTCCGGATGGTAATTTAGGTTACTACTTTTAAATAAGAGAAACTTATAATACGCCATCAAATGCGTAAATTTCACCTGTGTGTGACGGCTACATTGTCACGATAAAGTGAACGACTATTCGCGCGCTCTCTCTCGCACACCACTCGACATGTGACATCTCGCTGTTAACAGAGAACGCGAAGTGTAGTTCGCTTTATCGCGATAATGTAGCCGTAGCAACGAAAGTAAAAATGTACAATGCGATTCAAATAAGAATAGGAACGTCAATGACCTCTATCTGTCAAATGTTGATTGAAAAGTACGGTGTGCAAAGAAAACTTATTTGCGTATCAATAACTTTTTTTGTCGTGGACAACGTGGACAAGCTGCTGATCTTGTTCTTTCCTATCTGTCAAAGCGCCAGCAAAAAGTAAACGTTAACGGGGCGACGTCTTCGGGGTCTCTAGTTAAGATGGGCGTGCCTCAAGGCTCAATTCTTGGCCCTTTCCTATTTCTAGTTTATATTAATGACCTTCCTTACATGATGGCTAACTTGTCGGATATCATTTTATTCGCTGATGACACTTCCCTTATTTTTAAAATAGATAGAAAAGATACGGATGTCTTACATGTTAACGATAGTCTGGCTGTTCTCTCGAAATGGTTTGCAGCTAATAATCTTTTACTTAATGCGAACAAAACTAAATGTCTTAAGTTTTCATTACCAAATGTACCTCAAGTGGGTCTGAATTTAGAACTTGATGGCAAAAGACTAGATACTGTTACGGAAACTGTATTTCTAGGAATTACTTTAGATTCAAAATTACAATGGGGCGCACACATTAGAGCTCTCTCAAGTAGATTAAGTTCAGCTGCATATGCAGTAAGAAAAATAAGGCAGTTGACAGATATAGCCACAGCTAGGTTAGTATACTTTGCTTATTTCCACAGTATTATGTCTTATGGTGTTCTGCTGTGGGGATCGGCAGCTGACGTAGATTCAATTTTCATTTTACAGAAGAGGGCAATCCGCGCAATCTATAAAATGGGTCCTCGCGAGTCTCTTAGAAACAAATTCAAAGAAATTGATATACTAACTCTGCCTTCTCTTTATATTTTAGAAAGTATTTTGTATGTTCGCAAAAACTTAGGACTCTTCAAAATAAGAAGCGATTTCCATAATATAAATACACGTAGTAAAAATGAAATTGTGTTACCTAAATTTAGATTAACTAAAACTAGCAAGTCATTTCTTGTAAACAGCATCCGTTTTTATAACAAGTTGCCAAAACCGGTTACAGAACTTAGCGATGGAAAGTTCAAAACCCTCATCAAACGTGTCCTTATCAAAAAAGCATATTATAAGATTAAAGACTACGTTGACGACAAGCTAGTCTGGCAATAATTCCTTCTGCACATGTGGCTTCCCTGGCTTCTCATTAACGGCATAACTATGTAAATGTCTATTAACTGCTCTCAAATTACGATGTTTAATTTTATTTAATTATTATTAATTTTTTTTACATACTTTTTGACATAATTTCTTTATTATTTGACATTATATACTTTTTGACATAATTTCTTTATTAATTGACATTATATACAGACTCTTGAAATTTTTCACCTCTTTATTAGTGGTTTTAATGAGAATCATAACACTTGGTTTTAGTAGGTTTTTATTATTATTTTTCTTTTTTTATTATCTATCCTTTTGATAGATTCTTATTTTGTAAATGTGAGGACTTTGTAGGCCTTATAGACTTTAGATCTGTAGACCATTTTCTATTTTATCAAGTACTTGGTACTTGTTGACAGGCCTGCGCTGTCCTCCCATACCTACTGTAATCTGGAAACATTGTAAAAGCCAATTATTTTTAAAAAGAGTAACCATGGAGTTTCTTGCCGGTTCTTCTCCATAGGAAACGACCAATTGGAACCGTGCACCTAGCTTCTGACGTTTCATAAGTGCCCATGTAGGTTTATGTGAAATAAAACATTTTGATTTTGATTTTTGATTTTTTGTTTAACCGAATCTTAGATCAAAGTGAAAAAAAAATTGTCATAATTAGTTTTTTTTTTAAATTATGTTACTTTCTTTCTTATTTTCATTGTTGACAACAATTCACCAGAAAGGAAAGAAGATGCCAGCCGCCATCTTGTCGTTGTTGGGTGTTACATGCTCTGTGGTTGTTGGTGTACTTCTTCGTGAGACTGAGTGCTTGTGGAGTGTTACTGATTCTTTCGTTAATTCTACGTTGTTACGTGGTTGTTTCCTGTTAAATTTGTTATTGTTGTTATTTGTTGACGATGACCACTCAAACAGTGATGCAGACATGAGCGGAATTGAAAAAAAAATGTTTTCGTAAATAATTAATGTTATTAAAAAAATATCTTGTTTTGCTCACCCTACCCAATTTATTCGATTTGACAGCTGTGACGTCACAACATGGCGCTAAGTCGATCCTATTCTTATTTGAAACGCATTGTATGTAGGTAAAGTACCTAGCTATTGAGCTTTTGTCCGCTACTGTTAACTGTAGGTAGGTAGGTACTAATGTTCCTAAAAATTGTTTAGTGTCATCTCGGCCAAAACACGTCTACTGCTGGACATACGCCTCCCACAATCGTCACTACACCGACCGGCACCCTAATTGCCGAATTGCGTACCTAACTCAGTTTCAATCACAATCTGAATAATTTGGAAGGTTATTGCTAATTGCATCACATGTTCGAAAAATTTGTCTGAAAATGAAAGCCATTGCTACACAGTTACTCCACTGACCTGCGCTGACCGCATCCAGCGAATTCCCGCGACCTTCACAGTCGTTGGTTGATACACCTTATGGTGGAAGTGGAACCTAACCATTACTTAGTGTCACGTAGGTAGGTAGGTACCTGCCGCGCCAAGCATTTTAAACGACCGAAAAACCTACCTAGTTCCTAATTTTATGGTCTTAAGATGGTATTGTATGGTGCAAATGTGGTAGGTACCTATTCAAATTTCATTCTACCCTACTACCTATATACCTACCTACTTACGTTCATTCTGCGGTACCTCGTTATAGTTTAGTAAGATCATTAGGATTAATTACATTTTAAACCTATTACCGCGATTATTAGGTACTACCTACTAACTGCCCCGGCAGAGCAGAATTTATATTATTTTTAGGCATCCTAATGTGAATCTCAAAAATAGAACATACCCACTGGCCTTTGAATTTTGAATAGAGAATCAGAGATGACCTCATCGCATCCAAGTAGGCGCTTTGCGCAGTGCCATGACGTCACAGAAACAAGAAAATATTTAAGGAAAACTTACTTCACTTTTATGATGTTAGCCCGAACAAATGAAACACGGCACTGTATATTATGTATATCATCGAAGATAGATGTAATATGTAGCTAAAGCAATGAGAATAACTCGGATGAAGGAGGCCGGGCCGGCCGGTTTACCTCACAGAACAATATTACACGGATTACACCTAGCCACACTCGTAGCGGAGGTCTACCTACGACGACGGCCGAATCACAGAGTACTTACTTTTTTAAATGGTCCGAATACACAAAACTTTACCTAAAAAAAACAAATGATCTGTCATCTGTCTCTCTCCTTAATAATATCGAAAGTTAAGTAGTCAACAAAAATATTTAACTGTTGAGCAATTTTAATATTTATGTAGCAAATCATACGAGTTCCATTTCTATTTACTATCTATGTGTTGGAAACTGTTTGACAACTTTACAAGACAGGAGGCGTCTACAGATGAAAAATAACAATATTCGTTACGTTCGTCGGTAACGGTCAAAGAGTATAATAACTATATAGTAACGGTTGTTCAACCGATATTGGGTCGTTATTTTGCGTTTTAAAAGTTATTTTCATGTTGTTGTATTTAAAACATTGTATTGAATAACTGACCGAGTAAAAAATTACCTACTATGTATTTTTAACCCCCCACGAAAAACGATGGGTGTTAAGGGGGAAGCGCTAGGGTAGCCCGCGAAATTCAAAATTTCTTACGTTTTTTGCAATTTGCTGGTCAGTATAAGTTGCACGTTGATTAAAATATGATTCGCGACCGTAACAATTTATATGTATTTGTAGAATTATAATCAGTAATACAACTTTTTAAGTTAGTCTAATCTTAAAATGCCAAGATTTCATGAAAATAATAATCATTCAGTAGGATTACTTCTTGGTCTTAGAGAGTTGTGTTGATGACATTTTAATCAACGTAGGTACAACTTAATACTGACCAGCAAATTGCAAGGAACGTAAAAAAATTGAATTTCGCAGGCTGGTGTCAGTCAGTGTTAAGAGTTTACTAGAAGGCTGGTTTATTCGCGAGGGTCTTCTTCTCAACTATGTTGGATGTAAGTAAGTTTGTTCAGGCAATTTGAAGATCATCAGCTTACCAGATTTGTGAAAGGTCCCACTCATAGTTGACAATCGTTTTATATTTACTCATAGAGTAGGCAGTAGGCATTTAGACTTGGTTGGACACTGTAATAATGGGGTGTAAAGGGGAGCGCACAATAACCAGACTCCCCAAACGTCATCCTCACCTGCACGCGGTGCACCCTGCTGCTTACCAACGAGGCTCTGACGACCGACAACTGGCGGGATGTATCCATTTAATTCCGCACGGTGGCGGGTAAACCACCAACAAAAGCATTCCTAAAGAGGGTTGGTGTCAGGCTGGCGGCTAACTGTTAAACTTTGCCAAAACCTAAAGCAACATGAATAGAAGAGGTATAATGATGCGCGATAGGGCGTACCCCACAGGCAACGCGCAGGGGCAGCACCCGGTTTCTATGGGAAATGGACAAGGGTTGTCGCGTCAAAATGGGCGGGTGCGACGTAAGACGCATGCTCGGAGTGTGAGAGTGGTGTGCGAGCAGGAATATGGGTACGATTTTAAAAAGGTGACGACTGAACATAGCGTGTCATCAAGGAATGAAGTGGAAGGGTGCGAAGGTTAGAGAGATAGGAGAAAATATTCACAAAATACTTAGTTGTATTTTAACTTTAGTAATAAATAATAAAATAAAATAAATATTTAAGGGGGGCTCCCATACAACAAACATGTTTTTTTTCGGCGTTTTTGCCTCGTGGTACGGAACCCTTCGTGTGCGAGTCCGACTCGCACTTGCCCAGGTTTTTTTCTTGAAGATGGCACTAGCAAACGATTGCACCATTCCAATCACAATTGCAATAGTTTGCTAGTGTCATCTTCAGGAATAAAGATGATGTCCTGTACTTTACCTTTATTTATACTTCAACAACTATCAAGGGATAATAAAGCTCATGTCAAGGTATAGGAGAAAGTAATATAGAAAAGATTGCGAGAGGAGAGTGAGAATACCCCGAACCAGTTTGGATTTATGCCAGGTCAAGGAACAATGGACGCCCCTTTTACACCCTGCCAATTGTGCGAGAAGAAAGTACAGACAAGTATGTTATCAGACATCTGATCAAGTATGTATATAGATATCACAGACGCCAGCACATCAAGCTACCCGAAACTGTAAAATTTTCCCAATCAACCTTGAAACTTATACTGTAGGTAGCGATAAAGTTGAAAATCTATTGAATGATTGTAGTAGCTTGATGTGCTGGCGTCTGTACAGAAAAGAACTTGCACATGGTTTTCATTTATCTGGAAGGTTATCATGAATCTGAAAGCGTTTGGTAGGGTACCCCTAGTGATGTGTTGTGGTGGGCCTTGAAAGAGAAAGGTTTGCCCGGTAAGTATGAAGAGTTCAATTATTCTATGTAAAGTTAATCTAGTGCCTACGTCTGGTCAGCTGCTGGCAATACCGACGAGTTCAGTGTGGCGGTAGGCTTGCTCCAAGGGTCTGCTTTAAGTCCTGACGTCTCTCTGTTGATAATGACGATTTGACGTCGGACAAACAGGACCTTGCACTCAGTTCAAGGTTATCAGTTTATCACACTAATATTATAAAGGCGAAAGTTTGTGAGTGTGTGTGTGTTTATATGTTTGTTACTTCTTCACGCTCAAACGGCTGGACCGATTTTGATAAAATTTGGTATGGAGGTAGCTGACACCCTGGATTAACATATAGGCTACCTACTCGATATTCCCACGGGATCGAAACTTATGCGACTGAAACCGCGGGGCGCAGCTAGTTTTAAATAAAACAGTTAAAAGTTGGTACAGATAGGTACATTCAGTATAATTTTGATAAAACAAATCAATAGGTAGATATTATATAAAACTCTTGAAAATATACAACAAAACTGCTTGAACGATGAACATGACATTCTGAAGAACATAATAAATGCTCCTACATTATTTTATGACTTTATTTCGTCAAGGGGTAATTTAAAATCATTGTAATAATGCATTTCCACCTCTTGAGATGGATGTGATTTTAATTTATTACGTATTTCTGTTCGTATCCTTTTCAACGAATCTGAAACATTATAAACATTTTTGTTGGTTGCACGAGAAACTACTACATAACTAGGTGTGAAATCAGGATCGTTCAGCATGTGTTTTAGTATTTCTAGTTCAATCTCGGAATCGTAGGAAAATAAGCCGTTGATCATTTCATGTAAAGCGACCGCAAACAGCAAACATATTGAAGGAAAACATTGCTTCGTGTCTTCTTTCAAACACTCAACAATTCGTAAACCAAAGGCAGGAGATATTGCAAAATTAATTTCATTCCACATCTTTTCTTTTTCACCTGTCAACCACGTGTTTCCCATTTCAGAAACATGTTGTTCCATTAATTTAGCGTGTTCTGTTACGAGTTTCCAACTAGTGTACAGAATATAGTTCTCTAGCAATTGCATATTCTTTTCCATTTTAATCTTAATCTCTGTAAACAATTTAGCGGGAGCAGTTCTTCTACTCAAAGTAAAATCTTTGTAGTTCGTAAGCAAATATTGAATAAATTCATTAAAGTTGTTTTGAACGTAATAAACGTCGTATTTTGTTTTACGCCACAGAAGAAAAGCTTCTTCCATTGCTGGATCTATTACCCTCCTAAATCGCTGAAGCTGATCTTCTTCAGATTTACCCCACAATACATAACGCCCAAATATATCTATGACTTCGCTGTTCCGCATACAAAACTTTGTTCCTGCTGGCGACAACAATTTATTAGTAACAAAATCGTCATCGAATGAATCTACTATGTTTGGAGTATTACTTGCATATGACACTAATGCACTCACAAGACTATTGCACAAGGTGCTGTCGGGCACTGAAGTTAAATACGAGTAACTCTTCATGTAAAATTCTGTTTGCACGCTTAGGGGAACTTTTTCAACATTACCTAAACATCTAAGTATTGCTTTATTTGCCCCTGGTGGTAATTTATCAATAAACATACTTAGTGATGTCCATAGTTCTTTTTCAACGGTTGTATTTTTAACCTTACATATATAACCGAAAGTGTTCTTAAAAATAACGGTCCTGATTGTAGAATTAGTAGTAGTGTTCCAAATATTGGTGATAAATGTTTTTAGTTCACAAGGTTTAAGCTTTGCAAAAGCTGCATGAATTCCTAATTTCCGTAGAGAGACAGGCGCTTCTAATAATTTCAACACATGTTTACGACTTTCAACTTGATTCATTTTGGACATAATGGAGTTAAGTGATGGTATCGCATATTGCAAGTAATCTCCACTAGAATACAATAAAACCGCTTCTAAGGGAATCAGTGGCCTGGCTACGTGTAAATGTTGTGCGATGTTTTTCCTTACGATAATTTCCGTCTGGTCAGTCTCACCCCAGTTTATCTTAAAATTGTCGGGAGCATGTTTTTTTGCCATGTCAATTAGTTGATTTTGGGAAAGAAGCGTGCAGAGACCCTTAACAACTGCTTTTTGTCCAGTAGGTTTGTTCAGATTTAGTAAGTAGGCGTCGGTCCAGTGCTGGGCGAGTGATTGCGGCCAGTAGATGCGCAGCTTGGCGAGCAGACGTCGCAGCGAGACAGCGTCGTTAGTTCGCAACGTGTCTATTTCTTTTTCGTGGCGCGTTAACAGCTGCGGGTTGTGCTTCAGCGCGTTTAGGCACGCTTCTTCGCTCAGACAGAGTGACAGTGACTCATCAAACATGTGCTTCCGCCATGATTTCTTCATGTTGTACAAATGGGACATATCTGTTTTCCACATGTTACGTTGTTTAATCTGATTCAGTTCCTGAATTTTCTCAAGTACCAATGGGTACTTACTGATGTCCTTTTTCCAATCTTTAAGCAAAGTCAAGGCATTCTCTAATTGAAGTATAGTCTCCCTGAAATCGGATTCATTTGCAATGTTTTCAATTTGAACCTTTGTCAACCAAAAATTAAATAAATATGTAAACATTTTGCTTCTTTGTTCTTGATTTAGTTTTCTTTGGACTTTTTCAAAAGTATTAAATGTCATCTTTTCTTCTACGATTTTTGGCACAGGTTCATCGTGCAAAACCTTATATAGGACGATAGATTTAAAACACAGTTGTACGTCGTTTTTTGATTCGGTGTACACTTCCATGCTATGGAACAGCTGATCCAAAATGTACCAGGCTTCAACGTCGAACTCGTGAGTAGATATTTGTGAAAGGAGATGATTAATGAACTGAATCTTAAATTTAAACGGTTCATTAACGTGTCGTTCATAGAAAAGATGGAGCAACGTTGTAATATGCTGCGGGTTTCTTTTTGCACATGTGATCAAAACTGAGAGCAATTTAAATCGTGAACGGGGTGAGTTCTCTGCAAGTATAAGCTTTTTTAATTCTGGAAAAGCAATATTGAATGGAAAAAACTCATACCAAACGTAGAACATTAAGTCCATATTGTAGGTATCTTTTTCGTCTTCTGAACGAAGAAAAGTTAGATCAGTTCTGTCGATAAAAGTTTGCTGTATGAATTCTAGCTTTTCTTCTTTCGGCATGTTTTTAACGAAATGTCTCAATTTACTAAATTCGCAAAAATCCTTGCCGTATTTTTTTATTTGTTTAAACAGAAAAGGTTTTATTTCTTTCTTTTCTAAATATTTTGCTACTACGGACAGGTCGATTATGTCAGCGTACTTTTCAAAATTGTTTAATATTCTTTGCGGGCACTTTTTCATAAGTGTCTCTGTTTTCTTTGTTCCCAATTCAGGTAAGTAATTGTATTTTCTGTCTTCCAGTACGGTTAATACGTCTGCAGTGTGGGACTTTAGCAAAAATAAAATTTCCTTTTCCGCATCGCATAAGTTGCTCTCTTCAACCCTTGAAGAGTATGCAATAAAATGAGCAGATCTTCTGCACAAACGTTTAAAAAGAGATCGAGGTATGATCCGTTCGTTTTTTATAACATTTTCTATGAAAGGAATGGAGCAGTTCTGCAACCACTTGTGAGCTCTGTCAGTTTCTTTAAGATATTCATAAAAGGCTTCGACTCGACTTTCGTCTTTCAGATTGAGTCTAATGTGAAGCATGAGTTTGTTAAATGTTTTGGTGTTCATGCTAGGTAATAGTTGTGTGTGGAGGTACTCTGGGTTGATGATGTTAGCGTACTGCTGCTCGGTGATTAGCCACGTGGACTTTTTAATAGCTGTCGCCGCATACAGCATGTCGTTAGATTTCATTACTTCGATGATATAGTCTACATTTCTGTTTTTGCTGGCGATGTCTATTTTCAGAAGGTTGTCTATGTCGCTGTCATCGCCACTAATGTTACGTAGTTCATAATGTTTATTAGCAATCGCATCTTCGACAAGCTTGTTGTAGTGTTGGCGCTTTTTGCCGAGCGTGTCTCCCTCTAGCGTCACCGGCGGCATTGTGATGAGCTGGAAGTTAAATATTTATGGTGTTAGATATGTAAAAAATAAATAATTAAAAACTTTATTCAGATTAGAAAAAACACGGTACAATATAAAAAAACAAAAACTAGTAACAGTTTACAAGGAGCCTTGGGTGCTAGGTTTTTACAAATGGCCTGGACCCCGCACTAGGATTCCTTGTGTCGTGGGGTCCAGTCTCTTCCCAAGTAGGTAAGGCAAACATTTTAATTTATGTACATAGGTGAAGTAATTAATTCGAAGAGAAATTATACAATGAGAGGTTTTTCTTTTCAGTATTTAAAAAAAAAAATTGTTCCCAAGAACCCTGAAGATGGCGTTGAACTGACTATGTTACTAGATGCCAAAGTCAAAACGCTTGGAAAAAAAACGTTGCGTCACGTCATATACGCTCGTTGAGTTACAGTTTCGTTTGCTTTCGTTTTACGATCTTAAAATTACATCCAAGTGAATTAATAAAAAAATTATGTAACTTCCGTTCCTTGCAGTAACTTAGCAAGTTCAGCGCCATCTATCCAGCGACTAGGGAAGCGTTAAAAAAAAAAGAAAAAGAAAATCCCTCATAGAAAAAAAAAGACAATGTACAAATTTTACTAAGAACCTGGGTAGTACAGTGTTACTTACATATAAAAATAAAATTTTAAAAAAATAATTAAAAATACAAAAAAAAAGCTAACTAACTAAAATTATTATGTTGGAAATGGTAATGTGCCTACCAATATTTTATGTTATGTAATCTTATTTCGGTTATTCTTATGCAACTTTATTACTACAGTATTTTTATCTTACGAAGCGACGCGCGCATTACTTGTAGTAACCAAGTCAAACTCAAACTCAAACCATTTATTTCAATTAAACCATTTACAGGCACTTTTGAATTGTCAAGAAGTCGGTCAGTCAGAAAATATGAAGCTAGTTGCCCATTCCAAAGCGTAGGTACCTATGGAGAAGAACGGGCAAGAAACTCCATGGACACTCTTTTAAATTGTATTTTTAGAAAAATATTAGTTACATCATTAATGTTGAATTTACAATTATATGTGAGAACGATGTAAAAAAAATACGTACGCGTTAAGAGCGCCCAGAGTACAGCAAATAGTAAGAAGACAACAATCCAAAAATAAAATAATTAAAAATAAGCCGAGGCAGCTGAGTGATGACCAGCCCCAACTGACGGCGCCCGTTCTAGAACATGACGCATAGATCAGCACCATTCAGCTCAACCATTTTGAAGGGAGCTAAATGATCCAATACACACGCCACCGTCAGCGAGACATTTGTGTGAGCATGACATACTATCAGCCGCCAGGGCACATTCAAGTCAATGAAAGACATACCCTGTAAATGGTAAATAAGGTATAGTACATACATAGAACTCACATCTGTGCTATGCAATTATACAATACAAAGGAAATTGAGTCTATACAATGCAAAGATAATCTTACAATCTTCAGCAGCTCCAACAGTATTTTCCAGTGTTAATCAATTAGTTGTGGTTGTGGAGCAGGACCAGCATTGAGCCAGGCATTTTTATCAGCGATGTAATCCCCTAACTTATAATATGCCTGACTGCATAGTGTGCGTTTTATACAAGACTTGAATTTTGTCTCATTCAGTTGAAGAATGTGGGGAGGTATTTTATTATAACATTTTAAACAGTACCCCATAAAAGATGAGTCTACTTTAGCCAGTCTGAAACCTGGTTGAACTAATAGGTCCCTATTCCTAGTACTATAATTATGTCTTTCACCTCTTTTACCAAAAAGATGTAAGTTTTTTCTTACATACATGATGTTTTCGTAGATATATTGACAAGGCACCGTCATGATGTTAATTTCCTTAAACAGTTCCCTTAGAGAATCACGCCTGCAGAGGTTATATATGGCTCTGATGGCTCTTTTCTGCAGAATAAAAATAGAATCGATGTCTGCAGCCCGTCCCCAAAGCAAAATACCGTAAGACATGATACTATGAAAGTAACTAAAATAGACCAGTCTCGCGGTATCTACATCAGTAAATTGGCGGATTTTTCTGACAGCATAAGCTGCTGAACTTAGCCGTCCTGCAAGAGATGTTAAATGAGGACCCCATTGTAGCCTTGAGTCGAGCGTGATCCCCAGGAAAACCGTTTTATCGACGAATTCTAGTTTCTCTTGATTCAATACTATCTCACAATCACTACTCTTTACATTTGGTAAAGAAAATCTTATGCACTTAGTTTTTTTCCCATTTAATACTAAATTATTAGCAGTGAACCAACTTTGGACCTGCACTAGGGCGTTATTTACGTCGTCATAATTTGTAGCACGTCTATTTACCTTAAAAATTAAGGAAGTGTCATCAGCAAATAACACCATTTGTGGTTGATTTTTTAATAAATGGAGTAGATCATTAACATACACTAAAAAGAGGAAAGGACGCAATATCGAGGCTTGTGGCACACCCATTTTTACTGTTAAACCATGTGAATTGACACCATTTATTTGAACTTGCTGTTGTCTGTCATTTAAATAAGAACTAACTAAACTGAGCGCAAGTTTTCCAAGCCCGTAATGCTCAAGTTTCAAAAGCAAGGTTTCGTGATCGACGCAATCAAATGCCTTAGAGAGGTCACAAAAGATTCCTATGGCGTCTTGGGCCTCTTCCCACGCGTTAAAAATGTGTTTTAATAAGGTTACACCGGCGTCGGTCGTACAACGTCCTTTGGTGAAACCATATTGTTGATCGTGAAGGATTTTATTCGTGTTAAAATGATTGAGCATTTGATTAAGCATTATCTTTTCAAACACCTTACTGAAAACCGGCAACACGGATACGGGTCTATAATTATTGGTGTCTTTACTGTCCCCAGATTTGAAAAGTGGTATTACCTTACTGAATTTCATTAAATCGGGGAAGACTCCTTGATCAACACACGAATTAAATACTAAGGCTAGATAAGGTGCAATAGTCTCAATTATGGAGGCACAGACTTTAATGGACATTCCCCAAAGATCTTCGGTCAATTTGATCTTAATTTGCTTAAAAGCTTTTATTACTGTTACGGGGTTAATATGTGTAAATTGAAATTCAACCGGGCAGGCTGGAAAGTTTGCTCTTAATAAATCAATTGATACGTCGGATGAGGAATTTAAGGCTTCCGTCGTTTTTGATGGTATATTAGTAAAGAAATTTACAAACTCCTGAGCTACTTCTAAGTTAGAGCTTATGGCTCCACGTGAAGTCTCCAATGTGTAATCAGTGTTTCGTTTTTTATTTCTACTAGTTTCGTTATTTATAATTTTCCAAACTGTTTTTATTTTATTTTCAGCTGATTTGATTTTATTGCGAATGTACAGGGCTTTGGCTATTTTGCATGTATTTCTAAAAATTTTGGAATATGTAGCAACATACTTGCTGAAAGTTACAGTATTGATGTAAGGCTTAAGGCCATACAGCTCGAACAGTCTTTCCCTACTTATCCTAATACCTCTAGTTGCCCAGTCACTAAATATAAAATTAGGGCAAATGTTTTTGTTTTCTTTTCAAAATTTTTTTTGAATTGAGTGTACACTACTGAAAAGAAATCCTCGTACAATTTATTTGCATCATCCATATCATGGCCCAGATCATTTAATTTATTATTTAGGGTACTATTGAATCTATTTAGTTTACCAGTCGTTATTGGTCTAAATTGTATTTGCACTTTTTGCAAAGGTGTTTTAAACTTAAAAGATACCGTTTGTCCACTATGATCAGACGGCAGATAATTGACGATGGCTTTATCTAAATAATCACAATCGCAAAAGACATTATCTATACAAGTAGCAGAAGTTGGAGTTATTCTAGTCGGTTCTGTAAAAACATTTGATAAATTGAATGATTTAAAAAGGCTTAATAATCTACTGCTATTAGAATTATTTTCCAAAATATTAATATTAAAATCACCACAAATAATTGCGGCTTTGTTAATGGATGCAAGTTTCGCTAAGACATCTTCCATTATTGACTCAAATACAGAAAAGTTCTGATAATTAGGGGGTCTGTAAACGCACACTACGACATGCTTATCTAGCTCAACACAGGACAGTTCGATGCAATGTTCAATTGATAAACCCACTATGTCATTTCGTTGCTTAGATTTTAAACAATTTTTTATCAAGATTAGGGAACCTCCGTGTAGCATAGATTTACGGTTAAAACAACTGCCCACACTATAGTTCTCAAAATTAATTAACATTTGGTAATCCTTTAACCAATGTTCAGTACAACAAACAATGTCAAACTTTGTTTTTTCTAAAAACATTTCAATTTCTAATAATTTGGAAGAAATGCCTTGAATATTTTGATGAAATAATGTCAAGGCATTCTGCTGATCTCCTTTTTGATATTTACTTATTTTAGAGCAAGTCAACAAACACACTGTAAATGTGGGCGTGAAGACGAGTAGCCTAGACGGTATCGAGAGCTCCTGCGCTTACACACACATTTGGCGAGTTTGACACTTGGTAACCACAACATAAGCGCGTGTCGCTTGGTGAGATAAAATACTATAACAGGCAACCACATTCAATCAATCAACTCGGCCTATCGCAATCCCCTGCTGGACATAGGCCTCTCGGAGGTGGAGGACTAGTTGGGGCGCAACTAGGCGCCACAATACCCTGCCTCCGCCTTTCGCGTCCAGTCTATCCCAGCTACTTTTTAAGGTCATCGGTCCTTCTAGCTGGGCGATTTTTTGTGGGATATCTCAACAAAAAATTAAAAGTAAGCAAGTAATAAAAAACTGAAACAAAAAAAAACCAACGTGTTTTTCACATGTTTTTAGGGTTCCGGACCTCAAAAGAAAAACGGAACCCTTAGGCCTGAAACTGCGTTAAGCGGGCGCCCGCGCGGTTTCATTCAATAGTGATCCGTCGCGGGGACCTGCACGGGCGTCCGTCACGGGGAGGCGCGCCCCGACGCAACGGGGCCCGCCTCCGTGCGACGGAAACCGTCGCGGGGGCACGCGCGGTGCCCGCCAGTGGTAACACGCACGGGCTTGTCCAGTCAAGAATGCTAGGTGATACGGGTAGGCGCCTATTTGGTCAGGTAGACTGTCAGGCGTCCGACGCTGCAGGACTAAAGTTAATAGACTGCAGCGGAAAATGGTCATTCGTATCGCACGAGGATACCGAACGATATCCTATGAGGCGGCAACTCTCCTGGCGCGCTTTTCGCCGCTGGACATCCTGGCGGATATGGACGCGAAGGTCTACGACCAGATTCGCGATATCCGCCAAAGCGGGAATAGTGTGCCAGGAAGCGTATTTGTAAGGCTGAGGCGGCGCGAACGGCGACACGCGCTCGAGCGGTGGCGCGAGCGGCTACAGCAGCCGCAATATTCGGGCAAGCGCGTTGTCGAAGCCGTTCTGCCGCACTTCGAAGCCTAGCTGAAATGAGGGGACCGTATCTCCTTCAGGCTCACCCAGGTGCTCACCGGACATGATTGCTTCGATGAGTACCTGTACAGAATTGGGCGAGAGGCCACGGCAAATTGCCATCACTGCGGAGACAGCCTGGATTCCGCACAACACACGCTCGAGGACTACCCTGCGAGGGCCTCCGAGCGGCGGGTCCTGGTTGCCAGGATCGGGCGAGACCTGTCTCTGCCGGCAGTAGTGAGGGCTATGCTGGCAGAGACAGAGAATTGGACGGTAGTAGCCTCCTTCTGTGAGACCGTAATGGCCAAGAAGGAGGCCGCCGAGCGGGATCGGGAGAGGGCTGATCCTGCTCGGAGAAGGAGGCGTCAGGGTGGCAACCGCCTTGGCGCCTAATACGCCGAAACCCGCTTACGAAACAAGTTAGGTGGACCTTCGAGGTCGCGGGCGCCCAGAGTGGGGACTCTATCCGCCCACCAAGTAACCCCAGGGAAGACGGTGGCACAGTGATCACGTGCCGTGCATAGCGAGGCTCAGATGAGACCCCGTTACAGTCTCCCCAGGGATGTGCCTTTCAGGCGTTGCACGGGGAGGTTCCGGAATTGGTATTTAAGAGGAACTGGGACCACTGCTGCATATGTGCTGATAGTGATCACCGGGGTGGTTTTAGTGAAGTAAAAATCCCACACTCCCCGACCTCCCTCCCCGGAGGTCGGGTGCCTTTTGAAGGTTTCACCCCGACAAAAAAATGGTGATATGGGTCGCTCGCACGCTCGGAGAAAAAATAATCCGGTCTCCGCGACGGGTACCCGCTACGGGGACCGTCGCGTTCCAACGGAGCCCACCCGCGTGTCCACGCGCATAGACACGCGACGGTTGCCCGTCGCGGGCGCCCGCTTAACGCAGTTTCAGGCCTTATAAGATCAGTTTGTTGTCCGTCTGTCTGTCCTGAGAATAAAGGTCTTGACTGACGCGTGTCGGTGCGCGTCGGTCGGAACGCGTTGAGTTATCAAGTTGAAATTAATATCAAATACTCAAGGCTGCAATCCCTTGAAGCAGTACGGGCGTTTATGTTCCGGAATCAAAACCTTCAGGGTAATTACTTACCGTTGACCTAGAATCATGAAGTTTGGCAAGAAGCAATGTCATGTAGCACAAGTAGGTAAAGGAAAATATCCAAAAACCGTAGAATGATGGGCATTTTTGTATGGAGCCTGGCCCTCAAGTCTGCTATTACAATAGTGTCAGAATGGTCTATCATTGATTTCATAATTATTTATTGTTGATTTTGACATGTTTGGTAATCCGCTAATATAATGGCGCACTGACCTCTATTATAGAGGTCAGTGTAATGGCGTCATTATGGCTTTCTACTGGTCAACCACTGACACTCCATTGAAAGAAATGACATAGAATGGTAATCTCGTACATAATGAAAAATGAATTACTGACTTACGCGGTAAACTGCAAAAATTTTGACAGTTCCTTTGATCAGTGATCTATCATTAGAACGTCATTGTGCAGTCATTGCTTTTAATTCGTTACGAGTATAATGTATCGTATAATTTCTGTGCTACTGACTGACCGACCAATGATCAACCATTATGAATTTAGCAGATTACGAACTTTTAGCAAAATGACAATGGGATGGTGGTGGGATCGTGTTGGAATGACGAATTTATAAAAATAGCAGACTAGGGCCCCTGGCTTGATGACCAATAGAGTTCTAATGCATGTCTTACGTATTGCATATAACCGGCAATTACTGTAACAAAACATGTTATCTCAAAAAAACACTGGGTTTGTACAGTCAAAGACAAAAATTGTTATAATTTAATTTGACGAATCTTTTGTGAAAAATGAATCTATACCTAAGTAGCTGATAGGTTTATGCTGGGCACATGTGCTGCCTTTTTTGCCAAAAAATTATCACTTTGGTTAGTACACTTAGGTTGCAATATTTTGACATGGACTGTACCAAAAAAAACAGTGGCACTCCGGGAGTGCTGACAGAAGTGAAAACAAAACACAAACAGATTACTTTGCCATCACTCACTGACATAATATCGTATATACATTAAAACCGAGTACATCCCGAGGACAGCCGAATACATCCGAGGCGGGTACCTATTTTTTAATCGTCTTATAAACAAAATACGCGCGGTGTCGCTTACGGTAACAGTCTAGTTCAATGGTGTTTTCTCATCTCAAAAAATGCCCAACGCGCTTAGAGAAGTTTTCACTTAAAAAAACTTTTTAAGAAGTAAACATTTATTTGGTTATATTATAACAGACATTATATTATTACAAGATGATAAAGGTAAATGATGATAAATCTAGAATCACTTCTAACGCTAATAATAATGGCTTGCATTTCAAACCGATAATAATTAAAATGTAAGCAAAATAAACACTTTACTGTTTAACATGATGGATGTTATGATTACAAGTTGGATTAGTATTTGACTTGCGTTTGCAATTAAAGGAGAGGTATTGGTCAAAATGGACGTTCAAACAACAGAGTCGATACATTTCATATGAAAGCTTACATTCAGTACTTCATTTTGTAGTTGTTCGTGCTACTAAATGCCATAAAAGAACGACGATGCGTTACGTGTCCAGGTCCATGATCTATTTACCGACAAAGGCGACATGTTTTGTAAGACAGTGTTCCTGAGCAATCATTAGCAACACAATAGATAGGCCAGAGCAAAAAAATATTACTGATGGACGGTCATTTCCTTTAAAAATAGACGCTGTCTCTCGGGATAAGCTATTTCGTTACCTTTATTCGTCTAGGTCAGAATGACGGGTGTACTGTTACAGAACTGAATATGTTATAATATGAAAGGAATGTACCAGCAATGTACCTGAATGTACCTTTAATGAAATTCAATGTACCTCCAAGAAACAAGAACAATTGTAATAATAAAGTGAGCCGCAGTCCTGACAGTCAGAATGACGGGTGAATACTAATAATGAATGTAATTTATGTAATAGATACAATTACCGGCACGTAACTTGGCAAGAGATTTTCGTAGTGGGGGAAGTTCGCGCATATAAAAATGTATGAAATTGTGCATGCGCAAACTTCCCCCACTACAAAAACTCTTGCCAAGTTACGTGCCGGCAACTATATCTTATGGTTACCTAATATTTACCATAGGAATGTACCTTCAATGTACTTCATAAAAATATAATCTATATGTATATATATATATAATTCAAAGTCCTGACTGATTGACTGACTGACTGACTGATATATCAACGCACAGCCCAAACCGCTGGACCTAGAGACTTGAAACTTAGAAAGTGTGTTCTTTGTGAAGAGTAAGTATCCACTAAGAAAGGATTTTTGGGAATTCAACCCCTAAAGGGTTTAAATTGGGGATGGAAGTTTATATGAAAGTCCGACAGTTTTGAAGTTAGGATCTTTTAATTTTGTATTTAGGCTGACAATTGAAAATTAATTTATACGTGTCTCAGCGTTTTTGATAAATCCACCCCCGAAGGGTTAAAAAGGGGGATGAAGTTGTGTATAGAAAGTCATTAATTTTCGACGTAATAATCACTAAATTTATTATCTAGGCTTATGATTGGAAGCTAACACAACGGTGTTGTTAGAATTTCATCCATTAAGGGGGTGAAAAGGGGGATGAAATTTTGTCCTGACTGACTGTGGTCGGTACCGCTGGGTAGAGAAATTAATTTTGGAGGGTGTGTTCTTTGTGAAGAGTAGATATCCACTAAGAAAGGGGTTTTTGGAAATTTGACCTTTAAGGGGTGAAAAGAGGAGATTTTGTTTGTATGAAAAATCTTATTCCTTGAGTTAATAACCATGAAACTTGGCACGAATACTTATCTAAATAAATTTTGAAGTTTGGTTTTTTTTCCCCTGAAGGCGGATTGGGAGGTGTCAAAGTTTGTATGGAAGAATTTTAACGCGTGGTCCGATTAACTCGAAACTCAGTATTTATACTTAAGACTGAAAATAAAGAATAACGTGTATCATCGTTTTTCGAATATTTACCCCTAACGGAGTGAAAAGTTAATTTTATAGGGGAAGACTTTACTGCGTGGCTTGATTGGTATTAACAATCTTTGAGTCGAGTAATGAACACATCCCAAACAATTTTACGAAATTCCACCCCTGTGGAGGTGAAAAACGGGGATACAGTTTATAAGAAAAATCTTATTCATTAAGTTAATAAACTTGGCAAGAATACTTGCCTAAGCAACTAATAAAGTTTATCATTATTCGTTTATCAAAACACGTTTGTTAAAGTTTGTGTGGAAGAATTTTAACGCGCGGACCGATTTACCTACTCGAAACTCAGTATTAATACTTTTGACAGAAAATAATCAATAATAACAGCCGCACATATCGATCAATCAGGTTACGCAGGCTACGCTTGCCGCGGTTGGTCTGTGGATAGGTGTCCATCTCTACATACCGTGACCTCTCCGTGCCTCGGAAAGTACGCTAAGCCGTTGGTCCCGGCTGTCATTCGTGGATCTTTGACAGTCGCTAGGGGTGGTCAGAAGCCCGAAATTTTGACAACCAGTCTTATCAAGGGGTATCGTATTTGGGTTGTGGAGGTCAGATAGGCAGTCGCTCCATATAAAATACTGGTACTCAGCTGCATCCCGTTGGACTGGAAGCCGACCCCAACATAGTTGGGAAAAGGTTAGGCAGATGAAGAATCAATAGTAAGTGTATGGGGTTTTCGAAAATTATTGACCCCTGACGGGACAAAAAGTGGTAATTATATTTATAAGGGGATTTTAATGAGTGCCTTGATAAACTAAAAAAAATGGTACAAATAAATTTGGACTTGAAACTTGGCACAAATAATAAAGTTCGATTTTTTTTGGAATTCTAAACCCAGGCGCCTAAAAGATTCCTTGGCAAGAGAGGAGATGTGATCTCTAAATGTCAGACCAGTGTCAAAGGTCAGGCGGAGAGTAATGGGTAGCTCACCGTCCGATCAGGACCAGGCCCGTGCCGGACGGCGCGTACATGTTCCACGCGCGCCTCAAAGAGATGTCAGCATCGAGGAGGCCCTCTTAGGGCCGAAGCCTGCCGGGTCAGCGGGGTTACCGCTGGCCCGGAACATAAAGGGCTAAGGAAGGAACACGGAGGAGTCATTTGATGATTTCCCATCCAAAAAAAAACAAGGGGATTTTAATGAGTGCCTTGATAAACTCAAAAAAAATGGTACAAATAAATTTAAACTTGAAACTTGGCACAAATAATTATAAAGTTCGATTTTTTTTGGAATTCTAAACTAACCCAAAGGGGAGATTGGGGGTGTCAAATTTAGTATGGAAAAATTTTAATGCGCGGTCCAATTAACTCGAAACTCAGTAGGTACCTATTTAGATAGTAAATAATAAAGTGGTTCAGGGTTTTTCGAAAATCTACCGCTAATGGGGTGAAGTCAATTTCACAGGGCAGAATTTTATTACGTGGCTTGATTAACTGGAAAATTGGTATAAATAATCTAGATTATGTTTCGAAATTCCCTATGGGGATAGAAAGAGGGGATACAGTTTATATGAAAAATCTTATTAGAAACTTGGCAATATTTGGGTCAGTAAATACTTAATAAAGATTGTCACTTTTAGTTTAATTTTTTTTTTAATTCCTCACAGAGGATTTGGGGGGTGACAAAGTTGATGGATTAGAAAAATATTTAACCCGCTGTCGGATTAACTCGAAACTCGGTACTACTAAAACAAAAAATACTTTAAAAAAAGTGATTTAGGGTTTTTCAAAAATTGACTCCCACGAAGGTGGAAAATTCTACTGCTTGCTTCCATTAACTCGAAAATGGGTATGGGTCTTTGAGTCAAGTTATGAACACATCCCAAACGATTTTTCAAAATTACTCTCCTGGGGGGGTAAAAAGCTGGGATACAGTTTATTTGAAAAATCTGATCCCTTTGAGCTCTAAACTAAAAAATTGGCCCTAATACTTATTTATAAATAAATGATAAATAAATGATAAAAATCATAAACATACATATTCGAAATTATAAGAGGAAAGTACGAATTTCACGCGGACGAAGTCGCGGGCAGAAGCTAGTCTGAAAATATAATGCGACGAAAAATTAACGAGAAAATCAAGAAAAGAAATTTTGACGCCTACCAATTTTTAATAGCAGTGTGAGTAGTGTTATTTGCTCGTATTGAGAATTGAACGTGATTATGAGAGGATATATACATATATCCGTGTATTAAAATTAATATTTCATTTCTGTTTTTCGACTTAAAACCATAATGCAATAAATTACGTAATAGTTAACCTTTAGTAAAGGAATATGAATGTCAGAGGTTTTTGCATTTTTGTATGAAAGTTGCCGTTTTATTATTTATAAAGAGTGACTGATTGATTATACTAACGTTTTCTTTATTTTCCCCTCTAAATATGATCCTTGTAAGGAAGTTTCGGTTTCGGTTTCGGCCGAAATAGAGACCGTTGCCGAAATTCGTTTTCGGTTTCGGTTTCGGTCGTAAAACTAGTTTCGGTCGGACACTACTGGGCACCCTTGGTCCCCCTGCGACGGGTCAGGTCATTGGCCCCGCCGCCTGCCAATTTTCGGCCGCAGAGGATATGAAGAGCAGCCAACGTCATACCGAGAATCCTCCTCCCCTGCGGCACCACCGCGTCCGCCATCAGACGGTGGCGACCCCGTCAAGGCCGCGGAAGGTAGGGAGAGCGGCGCACCGCAATACCGGCACTCCTCTCCCGCCGCGGCCTACAACCCTCAGCCGCGATGCATCCCATACGACATCGCGGCCCGCCTCAGTTGCGATGTCGCCCAAGCGGCACCACAACCTACTTGTTGGCCGAAATTACGAATACGATACCCCTTGGTAAGACTGGTTGTCAGACTTTCGGGCCCGTAACGACTGTCAAAGATCGACGAATGACAGCCGGGACCCGTGCTTTCCGAGGTACGGAGGCCTTGATATGTAAAAATGGTCACCCATCAAGGGAGGATCGACCCGTGCGGTTGTTATTACTTAGCCATAGGCTCTCTCAATGTTATGAGTCAATAACTAATAATATTTAGTTACCTACATTACAAAAAAAACCGTGATAATCTATAATTACATACTTACTATACCAGTAAAGATGCATCATTGTACGTATTGGCACAGATTACTAAATAGTTACTTGTATTGGCTAGTGTGCAGTGACCTTGAGGTTTTAAGTACTTAAGAAGTAAAATTATTTGCGTAGTACGGGGTTTTTAAAACGATTACTAAAGTTAAGTGACGTTGAAACGTCAAAAATATTTTATGGTTAAACAGTCACTTATAACTACTTAATTAGGTCTAAGCAACGTTTATAACTTGAATAATTCTCTAATAATATTGTGTCACTTTATCACTTACCTCAGTTTCGAACTACTTATGAGGAGTTCCCGAACTGACTGAACTTCCTCGTGAAACAATCTATACAACACAATATTAATAATTATTGCACAAACTGGTGTAATCAATACATTAACATGAGTCAGAAGTTCCTCTATAGTTACTTTACTCTTTGGTCAGAAGCCGGTTTTACGATACTCACGTTCACCGTCACGTACCGAATGGGTAATTCCAATTTCCAAGTCTGTGCTTCGTCTAAGGTTCCATTCCGTCGTAAACTTGAAAAGTATTTTTTTATGCTTGGCGTAGTAAAGAGATAACAAAAAACCAATATGTTTATCGTTATTTTGTTGATAACGTTATATAGCCGTTATTCAATGTATACCTAAAGGCAATGATATTATATTAAAGAAGTAGATATCGCAGTTATCGCACTAGCGCGCGCATCGCGCAAATTGTTGCTGACAATTGTTGTAGTGTCATTTAGTCGGCTAATAGCAGCGAGCAATACACTACAGATAGCTATCTCTTTCTGTGTCATACGTTCCGTATTATCTATCGCAGTAAGTACATTGCTGCATTGTAATAACAACGCAACAATACAGAACGTCGTTCAGTATGAACGTAGCGTATCTTTCCTTTTTATTATCTTTGCCTAAAGGCTGAATAATTTTGTGCAGTACCTATGCATAAGCTTATAGCTTAGATAGTTCAGATATGCAAATCCATACACATCGCATTATTCGCATTCCATATTTTCCCCAACTTGTACTTTTTTGTTTGTGTTCTTTCTTTGGGTCACGTTTACCGAAAATAAACGTATTTTCTTTCTTTCTTTTATATGGCTAAGACAGTTATAGAAAAACTGACTAAATCTTTTTGGGACCACACTCAGTCATGGGTTCCTCATTATACATGTCGGATCTTTCATGAGTATGCACTTAAAATGAGACACAGGCGCCTTTGTTTAGCGTTGTGCGGAGTCTAGGATTGAGTATGGTGTCCGATACGGAGTTACGAACCATGGACCATGGAGCGTCAGTGATCGTTTAGACGTGGTCGCGACACATCGGACACATACTGGCCTAGGAACTGCTCAGTGTTTCCTTTTAAGTTCAGAGTATTAATTAGTACAGTAGAGTTAGTAATTGACTGTATAACAATAAACTGTGTAGAAGTTAAAGGAGCTGTTTCTCTCGTTTACCCGTATCCCAATTCTGCGCCCACGACTGTATATCTGACACTATGTCTGTCACTATGTCTGATCACAATCCAAGTACCTGGATTCGACATCAGAAGTGGGATACGAGCGGACTGAGAAATCTCTTGATAGTGAAAACAGTGCGAATAGACAATAGCGTAGACTGTTCGAAAAACAGAGCTGCAACATGGTTGCGTTGATACCTATTCGCGCACCAAATAACTTGCCCCAGCCATCGTACTTGGGTTCGATTCCCTTCAGACAGACGTGCACGTTGCACAATTATGATGAGGGTCCTTGCCCGATACTCTGTCTGACCAAGATGTGAAACAGTGAGTGAGAACGAGGAAAGGTGTTTTATCCGGTGAGTCGTTACCATTTTATAAGCTACCCATGAATGAGTTTCTCTGGTGAAACATTTGTTTCATGGGTTTGAGAAGTGTTGTTTTGCATTTTGAAGTCATGCTACTTGACTTTGTTGTTTTGATGATGTTTTATTGCGATTGTACTGTAACTTGGTTTTATCGAATTGATCGATGTCGGTTGTGAGAGCCAAAAACTTCAGGTATTCACATAGAATGATTCACTTTTATGTTTTCGCGGTTCAATATGGTTGACTTTTCAAATTGTAAGACATTTTTGTGTTTTAAATACGGACCCGATAAATGTAATCAGAACAAACCTGGACCGAAATTAAGAATATCTTTACTGTAAGAATCACTCGGTTATTACAGTAGTAATGCGCGTATTTTGATACTAAATTCACGGTTGCAGAGACTTACTTAGTTTTAGCGAAGTGTGGATGTGCTATGCACTTCTGCCTGCCCCTTTGGGTTTTGCGATCTTGATGTTGTGTTCTAATTTAATTCACGAGCTTTTCCAAATTCTAAACCGAAAGGCTTCTCAGTGTAAACGCGACGTCAGTGCTAGATTGCAAGTTAACAATGAAATTAAAGTGCTTCGGATGAAGAATAATGATTAGAAACCGACAATCTGAGTGCTGACTTAAAGACAAGTACTACATACAGGCTGAAGAATTCCACACCATTGATAAAATACAGCTTCGCAACAATCAAACAATACCGCCCCATGAGTTGCTTCAAGTGTGGAGTATTTGGCGAGCCGATGCACCTCCAGGATGATGTCCATGGTGACGAGTTGAGTTCCGATGTGCAATCCCTGCATCAGGCCGCGATGTTTGTGGATTAGCTTTACATCTTCTACATCGTGATGAGTCTTATCATTTTCGCAGACTCAGGTGCTAGGTGGTTATTAATTAAGGACAGTTTAGTTAAGTACTTTCACAGACTTAAGTACTTTTATTATGACGTTGTTTCCTTAACTGATGACGGAGAAAGACATGTAAAATCCATAGAACTAAGATTATTGTGATAGTATGACTAATGTGAGGTCATTTATGTAATTATGGGTTATAGTATCATGATTGGGTCATGAAAATAACCAATGTTCTTTGTTTATTAAGATTGTGAATAGCTGAACCATTGAGAACTCGATGCCTAAACATAACAAAGTTTTACGAAGCTTGATTGTTGTTATAGCGGCTTTAGTCTTTGTAATGTAGAGGCGTTTGCGCAGAGCTTTTATAACATCGAATAAGCAACACGAGTACCAAAATATAACATTCAGGACTTTGTAATGCGATCACCAATTTCAAAGAGCGATTGTTAGCGGTTTGTGCAGAGTCGTACTTGACAACGTCATTGTTTACGTCGAAGAAGCAGCGATGCTGTCGGCATCGATAGAGCAAGACTTAAACCTAAACATTGCGCTAGATGTACTGACTAGTTATAAGTCAAACAAATTGCCCTTGTTTTAGAAGTGTTTATCGAGTTCTTAGGCTATGAGGTATGACTGCGGAAATGACGACCAAATAAGCGTAAGTCGTTAGATATCAAAAAGACAGCTGTTAGTTTTTAGTTGGTGAAATTGTTTGATAAGAGCAAAGAGCGAGATTAAACGAAATTAGATCCAATGTTGAAAGATTCCTATAGGAATTCAGGTTTTTGAGGTTCTAATGGTGACTGCTATGTGTTGCCAGGCTTAAAATTTGAAATGTACTAACAGTTCCTTCACGATAGAGTGAGAGGAATGCCAGAAAGTCGAGTACCCTTGACGTAACTGAATGTAATAATGTTGCGAACTGATTCGAATCAATCTAGTAATGGTGAGGTCGCTGAGTCGTAGTCCCTGGGATGACTGCTTTTGTAGCCACAGGGATGGTTACGAGACCTGGTCACTGGGATGACTATGGTTGTGTTGTTGGTGGTCACTGGGATGACTGCTGTTGTAGCCACAGGGATGGTTACGAGACCTGGTCACTGGGATGACTATGGTTGTGTTGTTGGTGGTCACTGGGATGACTGCTGTTGTAGCCACAGGGATGGTTACGGGACCTGGTCACTGGGATGACTATGGTTGTGTTGTTGGTGGTCACTGGGATGACTGCTGTTGTAGCCACAGGGATGGTTACGAGACCTGGTCACTGGGATGACTATGGTTGTGTTGTTGGTGGTCACTGGGATGACTGCTGTTGTAGCCACAGGGATGGTTACGAGACCTGGTCACTGGGATGCTATGGTTGTGTTGTTGGTGGTCACTGGGATGACTGCTGTTGTAGCCACAGGGATGGTTACGAGACCTGGTCACTGGGATGACTATGGTTGTGAGATGGTCACAGGGATGACTGTCGTGATGGTCACAGTGATGACTATCAGAAGCCACAGGGATGGCTGTAAGACTAACCAAGATTGCTGGATTGAGTTGATTATGAGACGTTGCTACTGAGATAGCTTGTCATGGTTTAAGTTTTGTTTATTCTGGTTAAAGGGTACTGGCACTTTTCTGGCTGGCTATTTTAAGTCTAGATTGAATCTGGACAGACTTATTTATAATGTAAACAAATGAAGTATTATGATAAAAGTCGTTATGATAGTACAAAGGCAAGCGTGTATAGGTTCTCTGTCGGTAAATTCGTGCTTGAGAACGACGAGCGTAATCAAACTAAGCTTGATTTGAAGTATAGAGGGTCATTTTAAATACTTGAACTATTAGACGGCGATCTGAATGTTTTAAAATCTTTAGACTTACAAATACGCTCCATGACCGAGTTTTGGAGGTGCCCGAGGGCCAAGTACCAATTGAGATTGTAAACGAAATAGATGATGAGTTGCCATCACTTTAGTTTGTGTACTCAGGTTGTCGGATTCATTGGGTCGGAGACCGTTCCAAAATATCATGGGTACGTGGTACGCGGTAGCTCTGGGTAGTATGGTCGGGTCTAGCCTTGAAGCCAAGACCGTAGAGTCAAGGATGACTCGGCATTCCTCCGGGAAGTGCATATGTGACAAATGTGTGGGAGCTATGTTATACCCGTGCCCGTGATTGTTGACCGTGAATGAGATACCTGAGGGTTCGTTTAATTAACGTAGTGTACTTGGTCTCGGTAATCTCGGAACTAGATAGTTCAAATTCTTAGATTAGCCTAATTTTTGGTTTCTAATTTGAATGCTTATTGCAAATTGATCGTGAAAAAAAAAAATATTTTAAAAGAGTCGGGTCCCTTTTAATTATCTCATCAGTCTTCATAAGGTCGCGAAAAATGCTAGAAAATCAGAGTATAACTGAAGAAATTGAGGTTGAGCAAAGTAGTAGTAGTACCTAACAATGAAGAGAGTATTTAAGTTTGCATGATGATACGACCGTACCAGTAGCCATTTCGTAGCCGTAGTCCGTTAGAAGTCGGTATCTGCTTTTAGTAGTCGGTGGATACGTGGTGCGTGGGTGGCTCTGGCGGAGGTCGGGTTTCAGTGAAAACCATAGAGTCCAGGAGAGACTCAGCGCTCCCGTGGGGGTTCGCAAAAAGGAAAGAATGAGTAACTGGAGGTTACTCGGCTATGCGTAGCCAGAAATCACATGCAGAACTTAAGTGTGTTGATTAATTTGCTTTGATTGTGTCTTGTGAGATAGCGCGATAAATGTGTAGTCAGTTGTACTTTGAATTTCCTGATTATTGATAAAATGTTAATTTTCTCACAAATTAAGTTCTGTCAAATTTCGACTTTATTAAATTCTAATAAATCAGATGTCCAAAAAGTGATTTTTACGGGTTAGGTCAGGAGTGACCGAGCTATGTGATACTTTGCGGGTGGGTATGTTTGTCTACAGATTAACACACGAGGACGTGTGTCATGCAGGATGGCCGTGTCGGATCTTTCATGAGTATGCACTTAAAATGAGACACAGGCGCCTTTGTTTAGCGTTGTGCGGAGTCTAGGATTGAGTATGGTGTCCGATACGGAGTTACGAACCATGGACCATGGAGCGTCAGTGATCGTTTAGACGTGGTCGCGACACATCGGACACATACTGGCCTAGGAACTGCTCAGTGTTTCCTTTTAAGTTCAGAGTATTAATTAGTACAGTAGAGTTAGTAATTGACTGTATAACAATAAACTGTGTAGAAGTTAAAGGAGCTGTTTCTCTCGTTTACCCGTATCCCAATTCTGCGCCCACGACTGTATATCTGACACTATGTCTGTCACTATGTCTGATCACAATCCAAGTACCTGGATTCGACATACATATAATATAAACTTTAAGCTTTGGTTTCCTAAGAAAGCGATGCCATCATGTAATTACTGCCGTCAACATTAAAGGTGTTGTTTGACACCAGTATTTCAAGAGACCGGTGAGAATTACCATAACCATAACTACTGAAGCTTTTAAAGATCAACATAAGATCAACATAATAATCAACATAAGATCTCTGGGGAATGTCTATAAAAGTTTGTAGATCTATCATCGAAACGATTGCGCCCTATTTAGCTTTCATATTTAACATCAGTGTAGACCAAGGAGTCTTTCCGGATCTCATGAAACACAGTAAAGTAGTTCCTTTGTTCAAATCCGGTGATAGTAAAGAACCTAACAATTATAGGCCTGTGTCAATTCTGCCAGTTCTCAGTAAGGTGTTTGAAAAGTTGATGTTCAATCAAATGTTCAATCAAATCTGTCACCAACACAATACAAATGAATAGCTATTAAACCTTTTTTTAGCAACAAAATATACTTTTTATTATTTTGAGGGTTTCGTAACATACCTATTATATACCTAGTATCACAGAGTTAAAGCTAGCTGAAAGTAACAAAATCAATATGAAATATTAAACGAATATATTAGTGGAGATTCATTTGGTTACGGGTACTATTATGAGTTCCGTGGTTACGGTCAATTGCCACTAGTGTGCTTTGTGTGCACTCTCTTCCCTTGCCCACATTGTCGGATGGGTTGATAATCCCACAGTCCTCGAGATTAAGCTCAAAAGGTCATAGCTTAACGTGCTTTCTGAGGCTAGTGGTTGTAACACCACCAACTTCCTAACTCTCGGCTGCTACAAGGTAACTTCTCTTCTTAGTCTGTGGCTGCTACTAAGAATCTCTTGATCGGAACTGAACTCACCAAAGATACTAAGGTGAAATCTCGGTGGCAAAAAGTACTAGGCACTAAAATTTACGTTATTTCACGTAGTAATATAATAAAGATAACAAATTAGGTAATAATTTACTGTAGCTAAAATATCTGAAAAAATAAAGAAGTAACATAAAACGCGTTATAGACTTATAGCGGTTACGAGTATCGTTATTTTAGTTTCATCGGTGCCGCTCACCTCAAACTGTCAGTGTCATGTCATGGCCAATTTTAGGTGGATGAGTAATGTCAAAGACTCGAAAAGTAGGTAAAGTTTCAGTCTCTTTGGTTTTTACTTACACCGGAATACAACTCTTAAACAAAAGCAGTAGATTTTAAAATTGGTAAACCAGTCTTAACTCTGGTAGGTAATAAACAATGGATGGCAAGAAACACCGCCCCACCGGCCCTCTCTCTGAGTCTTATCATTATAATTGCATTGATTGTAAAGTTTGGTAGTGCGTTGGAACCTTGGAACTATCCACTTTTTTAGAAGTACTCAGTGCGGCGGACTGTGCGTTTTTTCTGGAGCACATCAAACTGGAGGTGACTAACACGATTATTACTTTTAAATGTACCTAATCTTAAGACTGCTGCGTAAAGTGGCTAAAGTACGTAGGTATACGTTGTCTGTAGCCCGTTGGCATGAATTTCATATAAACTTGAATTCATTATTTCAGATATTTTACATTTCATTGGCGCTTAGTCAACTATCTACCCTAGCGTTATGTTTTCTAATTTGATTTTTGGTTGACCATTTATTATAACAAAAATGTCCATAAAAATGTTGGTTGCAATGGAATTTGAACTTTGTCACGGCGTTAGAGAGTTTATTGTTCCAAAACTTGATGATTATCTTAGATTCTGAATTCAAATCCCACCAAAAACAAAATGTTGAAAAAGAAGGCCAAGATCCTTCATGTAGACGTTTGACCAGCAAAAGAGTTGAAATCGAAACCAACGCCAAGTTTTAAAACAAAAATTACTTACAACAGAATTGCAAAATAAGGCCGGTGCAAAGTTTTAAACCAGTTGTTTAAAACTTGGCGTTGGTTTCGATTTCAACTCTTTTGCTGGTCAAACATCTACATGAAGTAAGGAACTTGGCCTCCTTTTTAACTTTTTGTTTTCGGTGGGATTTCATTGCTTTTTTCCAAGTGGGTAGATACACGTGTAGGATTTAATTGTATAGCCTAGGTTTTCTTTTTTTTTTGATATTGTGGTTTTTTATTATTTTTTCTCTTATGAGTTGTTTTTTTATGAAATGATGAGCCCGCTGTAGTCTGAACTGCGGCAATGTTTGGATGTATAGACCATTCCTATCAGCTGTTTTTTTTTAACTTATTATTTTTCACACATGTTTTTTAAATCCGGTCTATAGAGCGACCTTTATCTGTTGTACTCAACAATAGCACTTTCTTGTGCTTTGATCTGGCTAGTAGCAAACAACTTTGTTGTAAGTCTAATTTCTTTAGGTAGTGCAGTATTCGCTGTTAAAAGAGTAGCGTCTCGTCTACACAGTGCTTCTAAGGTCACTTTCATATCTAGTAAATTTGAGATTGCTTCCACTACTCTAATTACTACCTCCCCCCCCCTCTCTCCCTCTCTTTTGTTACTCTAATTCAGTGAACTCTATTCCGGATCCTGCATCAAACAAAGCTTTTCGAATGCATATCTTTATTTTAAGAAATCGGTCAAGCATTTTCTTGCAATCAATTATTAATTTTAGCTCTCTGTGGAACTCTTCCTCTACGTATTGTCTTAGTACAATTTGTTTTGTTGGTGATTTTCTGAACAACTTTGTTCATAAATTACTTCTTCATGTTTTCACGGCTGCTGCTCTCAATTATTTCAAAACTTCCACGTTCATCTTTTTCATCATCATCCACATTTTCATAATCGTCATTGTTTATATTCTGTGATATGTCATTTTGTATTTCACCTTCTTTTGTTTTTATATACAACGATTTTTTTTAACAAATCTACACAAACATTAGCAGGCATGGGACCTTTTAATCTTTTAATTTATACTTACTGTTAATATGTGACTCAAGTCTCAAAACTCTCGTTATTCCCGTGACTGATTAAGGCCCGTATTAATAAACGTCACTCAGCCCAAGAGCTCGCACTTGATATGGATCTTGAGGTCATGATCGTATTAATAAACATATTATTTGAAGTTTTCAAGCTACGGTTTGGGTTTACGATATGAGGCGAGTGATGGACTGATTAACAAATGAAACTTGACACCTAAGTATACAATAGGTGCGTGTATTCAAGATGCTTAAACCTGAGTGTAGGCGGTCCGTGACTTGAGGACGTGATTAGTACCGCGAAACACGGAGTTTGAAAATATTTTGGATGAAATTAATTATTATGATGAAATAGAGTTCTCTGTGTGTGTATTTTATGGTCGAAAGTTGTATAGAATTGGTATTACTACCTACACACCTATCCGAAAAGTAGACAAATTCAATTCAGTGAAAATATTTACATAAACAACCTACTCTCTTGCTGAAAATATGCAAAAGGAAAAAATAAAGATGTATTATCATTCTGTCTGCATTCTTACTTTTAATATTTTTCATCCATAAACTACATAAAAAAACATGATCAAATCTTGATAAAAATTACTAGTAATTGTGTTGCGACGTGACACTTTTTAGTGCTGACCGTCCACCCAACTTTCTTATTTCGATCCAAAACTTGCATACAGCCTAATCGATATTCGCAATAAAAAAATTAGAAACTGAATAAAAACCTAACAAAAAGTATTGAAAGTGTTTGCAGAAAACCCAATTTATAGAATTAATTTATCATCATTCTCAAACAAAATTTTACTAAGCCTACCAAAACAGGTAACAAAAAGTATCAAAAATAAAATCCACAATAAATAATAGTAGGTAGTCCAATAAATTAAAATAATTTTAACAGGGAGCGCATTCCGAATATAAATTCAAATATAGAAACATTTCGGCGCGAAATTCAATAAATGAGGTACCTATGCTGCCTGTTATTGACTCTGTTTCAGTCAAATGTCCAAAAAACTATTCAAATGACATTAGAAAAGCATAAATCATTATTATAAACAATGCTTATTGTATTTACTGCTTAAAATAATTTTATTTAACTTCCAAGTATCGATTATATTCGTCATATTATCAATAGATATTAAGAGCTTTTACGCCGTACGGCATTTCATACAAACTTTCAAGCCCTTGTTTTTCGAAATTAATGACCCGATTTTAATGAAACTTCCTACGCATAAGCAGGATACAAAGGTCTAAAAAGTTAGTAGAAAACATTTTCGAAATATCTTATATAAATAAAGATAAATGGACATTTCTGTTTCTATAGAAAGTTTAAAATCGATCTAATTTGGCTGTAACACTATTTTTCGAAAATGTTCTCTACTAACTTTTCAGACCTTTGTATCCTGCAGTGCTTATGCGTATGAAGTTTCATTAAAATCGGTTCATTCACTTCGAAAAACAAGGGCTTCAAAGTTTGTATGAAATGCCGTTCGGCGTAAACGCTCTTAAAAAAAAAATCGTTTGGAATAATCGCTTTCGCACATCATTGCAATAAAAAAAACAATAACGGTCGGCGATTTTGAACACAAATTGAGTAGGTAGTGCAATGATATTTTAGTAGTGGTAATGGTAATGTACGTGTTATTAGACCTGTGTTTGAATATTACGTTAAGACCTGGGCATTTTCGTTTTGTTCCCAATATTTTCAATAATATTTGTCAAATTTTAAATCTTATCTTTAACTGTGTGTGTGAAATTTGTGAAAAGTAAAATGTAAACACGCACGATTGGCGCGAAACTTCGACATTAGCTATCCAAAAACTTCATTACCATTACTTATTTGCCTTAAACTATGGATAAATTCGTCAAATAATTAAATGATGTATTAATTATTCACAGCCCCTGTGGTGAAGTTAGGGTGTTCGAAATCCCCAATTTTTAGGGTTCCGTAGCCAAATGGCAAAAACGGAACCCTTATAGATTCGTCATGTCTGTCTGTCGTGTCTGTCTGTCCGTCTGTCTGTCTGTCTGTCCGTCCGTACGTCACAGCCACTTTTCTCCGAAACTATAAGAACTATACTGTTGAAACTTGGTAAGTAGATGTATTTTGTGAACCGCATTAAGATTTTCACACAAAAATAGAAAAAAAAACAATAAATTTTAGGGTTCCCCATACTTAGAACCGAAACTCAATTTTTTTTTTCATCAACCCCATACGTGTGGGGTATCTATGGGTAGGTCTTCAAAAAATGATATTGAGGTTTCTAATATCATTTTTTTCTAAACTGAATAGTTTGCGCGAGAGACACTTCCAAAGTGGTAAAATGTGTGCCCTGTAACTTCTAAAATAAGAGAATGTTAAAACTAAAAAAAATATATGATGTACATTACCATGTAAACTACCACCGAAAATTGGTTTGAACGAGATCTAGTAAGTAGTTTTTTTTAATACGTCATAAATCGTAAACCGCAATTTACCATTCATTCAATCAACTCAAAAATAAAAAAAAACATTTAATTTCATAAACATAAACCTTATGCATAAACCCGGATGTTACGGAACCCTCGGTGCGCGAGTCCGACTCGCTCTTGCCCGGTTTTTATGTTTTTAGCCTCGACCACCACTGTCATCAAAATGGCGAGGGGGGCGGGCCTAAGTTAGTCTCGAGTCTCGAAAATACCAAAAAATCGTCGAGACACTCGAAATTTTCGAGACCGAGATTCTCGGGATGAAAACCTTTTTTTTTTTTTTTGCGGATGGTAAATCATCAAATGACTCCTCCCGCTCTGGGTGGATCGGAAGGGAGTGTCAGACTCTTCCTGACTAAAACCCACCCGTGTTCCTTCCTTAGATCTGTATGTTCCGGGCCAGCGGTAACCCTTTCGGACAATCCCGCTGACCCGGCAGGCTTCGGCCCTAAGGGGCCCCTCCCCGATGCTGACATCTCTTTGAGGCGCGCGTGGAACACGTACGCGCCGTCCGGCACGGGCCTGGTCCTGATCGGACGGTGAGCTACCCATTACTCTCCGCCCGCAGGCCCGCGCCTACGGTGGCCGGGAGTCGTCACGCGGCTCCCGACGCCTGGGGCGTCCCCCGCGGCGCCTGAGACGGGAGGCTCTCTCCCTGAACCGTCCCGCCACCTCCTTCGCTAGCATGACTGCTTCGCAGAAGGAGGTGACTGCCTCCCACTCCCTCTTGCCCCGGACCATGGCTTGCACCAGGGCCGGACGCGAGAGGTCGCCCCCCCCCCCCCTGATTCACATAGTTTTAATGAATTGACAAAACATGGATATTTCTTTGTTATATTTAATATCTATATTAAAAGGGAAGCGCCGGTGTAGCCGGCGAAATTCAAATTTTCTTACGTTTTATATTAATCATTCTGTAAAAAAAAACCGGGCAAGAGCGAGTCGGACTCGCTCACCGAGGGTTCCGTAACATCCACGTTCATGCATAAGGTTTATGTTTATGAAATTAAATGTTTTTTTATTTTTTTAGTTGGTTGAATAAAAGGTAAATTGCGGTTTACGATTTATGACGTATTAAAAAAAAACTACTTACTAGATCTCGTTCAAACCAATTTTCGGTGGAAGTTTACATAGTATTGTACATCATATATTTTTTTTAGTTTTATCATTCTCTTATTTTAGAAGTTACGGGGGGGGGGGATACACATTTTACCACTTTGGAAGTGTCTCTCGCGCAAACTATTCAGTTTAGAAAAAAATGATATAAGAAACCTCAATATCATTTTTGAAGACCTATCCATAGATACCTCACACGTATGGGTTTGACGAAAAAAAAAATTTTTAGTTTCAGTTCTAAGTATGGGGAACCCCAAAATGTATTGTTTTTTTTCTATTTTTGTGTGAAAATCTTAAGGACGCCTTTACGAATCTGACAAAAATAAGCCGTTTTTCGGTACATTTTGCGGCAAAATGAGACGAAACCAAATGTAACTAATAATTACCACAGATAGATTACTCTTTCATCTCCAAATGGTAGCCATTTTTTATTCGAAAATGTTGGTTTATAATATAGTAAAAAATAATTTCCGTTGCCTCTTCACACAAAATCGACGATATCGTGCTGTCTTTGGGATCATTTTTCTTCTATTTAATAACATAAACATATTTATTTTAAAATATTTTATGTAAGCAGACATGTTCAACTCAAAAAGGTAGCCCAAAGAACTATCAAAATGTTAAAAATAAGCTCAGAAAAAAATAAAAATCGGAGTCTATTTTTTCACATATTTAGCTGTAATACGTGAATCTTATTGGATTGAAATAAGGGTTATTTTACTGGTCACTGTCTCGGTTTATTGCACAAAAATTTGTAATGAAATATTAGTCTGCGCTCGGCCGCCGTTGTGAGTGGACTCTGTGTCGGTTGTAAGCAGCAGCTTGTGCTAAAAGAAGATCGCTGTACGGATACAAAATATTTGACATACAAAACTTGATACTTCACACATTCTGTATGTACCTATTACCCAAGGAAAGATTTGATTCACAGTCTTATAATTTTTCTAGAAGTAAGTAGGGTTTATAAATTCATATTTCGTTTCGGACTTGCTGGAGTGACCTGCACAGCAGGTGTACTTCGAAGACTGCTACTGGAACTAACAGCCGAGCTGAGGAGTTATTCCGGTCTGATCCCCTGATGGGTGTCAATTTCGTGGTTTTCGAGGGTGCTGAAACCGACGGTGGGGTCAAAATAAAAATCCAAGATGGCGGATGTGAAAAATGTTACAATTTTTCATGGTGGGTGTCAATTTCGTGGTTTTCGAGGGTGCTGAAACCGATGGTTGGGTCAAAATAAAAATCCAAGATGGCGGATGTGAAAAATTTTATAATTTTTCATGATGGGTGTCAATTTCGTGGTTTTCGAGGGTGCTGAAACCGATGGTGGGGTCAAAATAAAAATCCAAGATGGCGGATGTGAAAAATGTTACAATTTTTCATGATGGGTGTCAATTTCGTGGTTTTCGAGGGTGCTGAAACCGATGGTGGGGTCAAAATAAAAATCCAAGATGGCCGATGTCAAAAATGTTACATTTTTTCATGATGGGTGTCAATTTCGTGGTTTTCGAGGGTGCTGAAACCGATAGTGGGGTCAAAATAAAAATCCAAGATGGCCGATGTCAAAAATGTTACATTTTTTCATGATGGGTGTCAATTTCGTGGTTTTCGAGGGTGCTGAAACCGACAGTGGGGTCAAAATGAAGATCCAAGATGGCGGATGTTAAAAATGTTACAATTTTTCATGATGGGTGTCAATTTCGTGGTTTTCGAGGGTGCTGAAACCGATGGTGGGGTCAAAATAAAAATCCAAGATGGCGGATGTGAAAAATGTTACAATTTTTCATGATGGGTGTCAATTTCGTGGTTTTCGAGGGTGCTGAAACCGATGGTGGGGTCAAAATAAAAATCCAAGATGGCGGATGTGAAAAATGTTACAATTTTTCATGATGGGTGTCAATTTCGTGGTTGTTGAGGGTGCTGAAACCGATGGTAGGGTCAAAATAAAAATCCAAGATGGCCGATGTGAAAAATGTTACAATTTTTCATGATGGGTGTCAATTTCGTGGTTTTCGAGGGTGCTGAAACCGATGGTGGGGTTAAAATAAAAATCCAAGATGGCTGATGTGAAAAATGTTATAATTTTTCATGATAGGTGTCAATTTCGTGGTTTTCGAGGGTTCTGAAACCGACGGTGGGGTCAAAATGAAAATCCAAGATGGCGGATGTGAAAAATGTTACAATTTTTCATGATGGGTGTCAATTTCGTGGTTTTCGAGGGTGCTGAAACCGACGGTGGGGTCAAAATGAAAATCCAAGATGGCGGATGTTAAAAATGATGGTGGGGTCAAAATAAAAATCCAAGATGGCGGATGTGAAAATGTTACAATTTTGAAAAATTGTAACATTTTTCACATCAGCCATCTGTAAAATTATTAAAAAGGGTTCAAACCGGGTGCGGTGACTTGACAAAGACGAAAATGTGGAGTCGTTGTTCCTCAATACTAACATACACGTATCCGTTATAATAAGAAATAACGAACTTATGTATTTCAATAAACCCTGTACTTATTTTTGTTGCCTACGATCCTTCAGGATCAAAAACAAAAGAAAAAGCGGTTCAAACCGGTATGAGAAAGTTTTTAGTGGATAAGACAGAGATTAAAACAGAAGACGATCTAGGAGGGGATCGAGGCGGGGCGGGGGGGGGTGGAGGGGGGGTTCAGGGGATCAGAACGGAATAATTCGAGCTGAGTCAGGTGTGTCGAGTATGGGCTCGTTTTCTTAGTTATGTTGAGACCTTACCTCCGGACTTGATGGAGTGACCTGCAGGTGTACTTCGAAGACTCCTACTGGAACTAACAGCCGAGCTGATCTAGGTGTGCCGAGTATGGGCTCGTTTTCTTAGTTATGTTGAGACCTTACCTCCGGACTTGATGGAGTGACCTGCAGGTGTATTTCGAAGACTGCTACTGGAACTAATAGCCGAGCTGAGCTAGGTGTGCCGAGTATGGGCTCGTTTTTTTAGTTATGTTGAGTTACCTTACCTCCGGACTTGATGGAGTGACCTGCAGGTGTACTCCGAAGACTGCTACTGGAACTAATAGCCGAGCTGAGTTAGTTGTGCCGAGTATGGGCTCGTTTTCTTAGTTATGTTGAGACCTTACCTCCGGACTTGATGGAGTGACCTGCAGGTGTACTTCGAAGACTGCTACTGGAACTAACAGCCGAGCTGATCTAGGTGTGCCGAGTATGGGCTCGTTTTCTTAGTTATTTTGAGACCTTACCTCCGGACTTGATGGAGTGACCTGCAGGTGAACTTCGAAGACTGCTACTGGAACTAATAGCCGAACTGAACTAGGTGTGCCAAGTTTGGGCTTCTTTTGTTAGTTTTGTTGAGACCTTAAGAATAGATAGGCAGGCACTAGGCCGGGTCTAGTCTAGGCAGATGCGGTCACTAATCGGAAACATAAAACAAAAGTATCTAAAAAAAAAAGATTACAGCCGCCATCTTGGATTTTCATTTTGACTTTGTTTTCGGCTCCAGCACCCTCGAAAACTATGAAAACGACACCCATGATAAAAAAAATAAAAAAATTACAGCCGCCATCTTGGATTTTCATTTTGACCTCACTATCTGCTTTAGCGCCCTTAAAAACCATAAAAACGACACCCATGATAAAAATAAAAAATAAATTACAGCCGCCATCTTAGATTTTCATTTTGACCTAATTATTGGCTCCAGCACCCTCGAAAACCATGAAAACGACACCCACGATGAAAAATATAAAAAAAAAATACAGCCGCCATCTTGAATTTTCATTTGGACATCACTATCGGTTTTAGCACCCTTGAAAACCATAAAAACGACACCCATGATGAAAAATTAAAAAAAACTACAACCGCCATCTTGGATTTTCATTTTTATCTCACTATCGGCGATCTCAATATCCGTCACTTTGCACGGCCAAAAATGTAATTGACAGGCTTATGGTGATTTATCGAGGTAGCCACTGCTAATATGCCTTTATGCAATGCACGACACTACTTAGTACGTTATCCTAATTGCGTAACACACTTGGAATGACAATCCATTCCGATTTGACAGTTCAACAATATCCATTGCGTTGTTTTTGTTTTACGAATTTTTTAAATATTTATGAAGCAACTGGCTGTGCCCCGCGGCTTCACCCGCATAAGGGTCGATCCCGTGGGAATATCGGATAAAAAGTAGCCTATATGTGTCAGCTACCTCTATACAAAATTTTATCAAAATTGGTGAAGCCCTTTGAGCGTGAAGAACAAACATATAAACATACACACACACTCACAAACTTTCGCCTTTATAATATTACCTAGCGTGATGAATATTGTAGCATTTGTACTGTTTGCCTTGTAGGGTGTGTGCCAAATAGACGTATTTTCTTTCTAGTGAGAACCTACTTGCATTTGATACCATAGCAAATTTATTGTATAAAATACGAAATAAACCGAATAAAACAAGCTTGTTTTATATTTGTTTTCAATAAGCTCGTCCGCAAATTGTTAATACATAGGTACTTTAGCAACTTGTACTTGATTAATCACTGTCCAGTGAAATTAAGTAAATAGCATTCTACTTATATGAACACTTCACATTACCTACAAACTGTTTGAAAACAAATCACCGTAAACTTAAAAAAAATACATGGCAAAAATAAAATAAAATTAGGCTCAAGTATCAAGTCGTGTCAGTTTACTCATAATTTCACAGCTTCGCGCATGTCGCTGTGTGTGTGAGCCGTGCACGTGTAGTAGTAACACTCAATACCTAAAATTGAAGCGCGTCAATTCGTAAAGGCGTCCTTAATGCGGTTCACAGAATACATCTACTTACCAAGTTTCAACAGTATAGTCCTTATACTTTCGGAGAAAAGTGGCTGTGACATACGGACGGACAGACAGACAGACGGACAGACAGACAGACAGACATGACGAATCTATAAGGGTTCCGTTTTTTGCCATTTGGCAACGGAACCCTAATAAAATACATACTTGCTAGTAGTGCAACTGTACTGAATCAAACAAAAAGATAAAATTTCATCACACTAATATTATAAAGGCGAAAGTTTGTGTGTGGGGGTGTGTGTGTGTGTGTGTGGGTGGGTGTGAGTATGTTTATATGTTTGTTACTTCTTCACGCTCAAACGGCTGGCCCGATTTTGATAAATTTTTGTATGGAGATGCCTGACACCCTGGATTAAAATATAGGCTACTTTAATATATTTGTAATAATATATTTGTTAGAACCTTCTAATACTTAATAAACTACAAATTATTAAAATAAAAATATAATATCGCCGGCGTACCAGCAGCGATGCTAGAACCAAACGGTTTGGTACGTGACGATGGGAAGAAACCAGACGGCATGACGTTGTTGCCTTGGAACTCTTGGAAGGGGGGTAGGCCTCTGGTGTGGGACGCAACGTGTAACGTAACGTAACAACGATAGGTCAATACCTTTGCGTCATCTCATGTTCCTAGCACGGCGGGCTGTACTGGCGCTGCTGCGGCTGCTGAGGCTCTCAAGCGGCGCAAGTACTGTAACCTTACAGGCAACTACAGCTTTGACCTGTTTGGGGTCGAAACGATCGGGTCATGGGGCCCGAGTGCGCGTCTCCTTTTTAGGGTTTCGTACCCAAAGGGTAAAAACGGAACCCTATTACTAAGACTTCGCTGTCTGTCCGTCTGGCCGTCTGTCCGTCTGTCCGTCTGTCCGTCTGTCTGTCACCAGGCTGTATCTCAAGAAGCGCGATAGCTAGACAGTTGAAATTTTCACAAATTATGTATTTCTGTTGCCGCTATAACAACAAATACTAAAAACAAAATAAATTAAATATTTAAGGGGGGCTCCCATACAACAAACGCGATTTTTTTGCCCTTTTTTGCTCGATATCAAAAATGGCAACAGGTAGGCACTTGAAATATTCACAAAATACTCAGTTGTATTTTAACTTTAATAATAAATAATAATATTAAATTAAAATAAATATTTATGGGGGGCTCCCATACAATAAACATGTTTTTTTTTGGCGTTTTTGCCTTGTGGTACGGAACCCTTCGTGTGCGAGTCCGACTCGCACTTGGCCAGTTTTTAAGGAAATTTTTCGCCGGTTTGTCGACACTTCACGTGACCAGAGGGCTGGGTCGTTCTTTGGCCAAAGAATTAATTTTCTTACGTTTTTTGCAATTTGCAGGTCAGTGTCAGATTGTATCTTAATCAAAATATGATTCGCGACAATAATAGGTACGTACATATTTAGAGAATTATAATCATTAGAATCTTTAATATAATTACCTTTCTTTAATATATCTTTTTGGGACCACTTTTATTTATTATATGTATATGTAAACGATATGCCTAAGTCGACAACTAATCGAATGATACTATTCGTAGACGACTGTACAGCTGTTTACAATAATGAAAATGATAATTAAATACCAGTCCTGGCTCAATAATTAATTGGTTAAAAAGCAACAATTTAATAATAAACTTAGAAAAAACTAAAATAATCCAATTTAAACAACGTACAAATCAGAAACTTAATACTAAAATTGAATATGAAGGAAAGGAACTCGAATTGACCACGACAACAAAATTTCTTGGTCTCCATATAGACAATCATTTAAAATGGCAAAGTCATGTAGAATTTGTGTGCAAAAAAAGTTAGTCTCCCGACGTTACTTGTGGCTTATCACCGATATCACAGATAATATAATACTAGCGTACCAAAGAGATTTAAGATAGGTACAATAGAGGGGCCATGCAAAGAAATGTCTAAGAAAAACTGTGATCCCATGTCTCAGTGCCGCCATCTGGTAAGATGTAGCATAATTAGAGCGGCAATTTATTCAATTAGGTTCAGCTATCGCCCGGTAGATGGCCAGTGTGGCCAGTGTTGCCAGATACGATTTTCAATTCATCGATTAAAAATCGGATCGGTGGTGCCTGAAAAATCTAATATAAATCAAATCAGTTAGATAAATATCGAAAACTAAACAAATTAGGCAAAAATTGACTCAGGCAGAAAAAATATTCTAAGTACAATTTTATTCGCTACTATTCATTGTCCGTGTCACCGTCTATGACAACGTATCAGTTTCAGTGTGTGTTTTTAAGTAAGTAGTTATTTACATTTTAAAACAAAATAATTTTAAATGCGCCTGCTTTGCCGCCGAACTATTATGCTTTTGTGTTTTATATTGCTTTTTGTGTAAAGTAGACCTTTTTTGCAATTGTCGGTTGCGTTTCGTTTTTTGCAAAATTATTTTTTTACACTTTTGTTTGCTAATATTTGTAAATCTTATATCGATATACGTATATCCGAGGCGAGGTCCAAAGTCCGTAGATCTATGGATAAATCCGTAGGTCTGGCAATGCGGGGTGACACTAAGTACAAACTATAAAACCTGTAGTAGGGATTTTACCATATAGATTCAAACGTATCGATAATATTGAAAAAAGTTAGTAAGACAATTTTTTCGCATTTGAATAGATTGAAATAAGTGCCAAAAAATTAGGAAAGCAATAAAATTATCCATAGTTTCAATGTTTACAAATGATTTATTTAAAAAAAATATTTTTTCATACAAATTACTAAATTATCGTTATTATCTTTATATGTGTGTGGTATAGTTAATTCTTCAAAAGACCATTTCAGTATGAGACCATACTGAAATGGTCTTTTGAAGAATTAACTACTTGACATGATCTGACCAAGATTATATCTGGACCTCTTGAGTTTGTTTTGGCCTTTCTTCTCTGATTAGTCAGATAGGAAACGCCGACCTCATCTAGTTTTTAAAATATGATTGACGTATAAAAGTGTCTGTACAGACACCAGCACATCAAGCTTAGTTTTTAATTCTTCTAATATTATTACCCTCTTTTATAAAATCAATTAAACATGGATCGATTTTAAACTGAATGTTACTAGAATGAATCGATTATTTTGTCACACCACTATATTAATTTCGTTAAAAAGTGGTAACACTTAAGCTGTCATTTAACCCAACTGTAGTAAAGTTACTCAGCAATAGATGGCGTTTAATACAAAATAAACAAATTTTCTAGATCTTTTTATGAAAATTATTTAAGTCTAATTACTGAGTAAATATAGATAATACATACGAAAATAAACTGGTTTTAGGTCCAGTTGTTTTACCATAACGAGACTTGCAGTAACGTAATGCGCAACTCGGCATATTTCCATACAAAATATTTTTCTTTTGTTGGACACGAATGCGTCAATGCGACTTGACGCGCAGGCGTACCATACTAGACTGAGAGACTTGTTACGCCTAGGTCACAAGTACCGGGACACTGTTTTGTTCGCAATGTCCCGTCTATTGTAAATACTTTAAATGTCTTTGTAGCGTACAGATACCCCATCCCATACAAAGAAACGTGACCGCCGTAACTACGTCATTTCTTCGGCCTATTCGGCTTATTTTCTAAAGTGGCTGAGTCCGGCTTGTTTCACTCACGTCGCCGCTAGATGGTGCTAGCAGCGTTGACTCGCTAGCTTGTGGGCCGCGAGCAGTTATTTTACACAAACACCAATAGATGGCGTTAAAACCATACTGTACTTTTGTACTACAAAACTAAAGTCGCCCTGTGACCTTGAAGCTTACGTCGTCAGTCACTCGACTCGGCAATAATAAATTCACGTTCTTTCATGCATGCCTTGCGATAGCGCATGATTTCTTGAGCGTAGTAATGGTACAGCTAGGTACATGTTTTCCGATGTCCGTTTCAACCGCGCGGCCACCTCATAATATTTTATGAAACTTTGCCAGGAATTAGTGCGAATTTGTTACTTTACACACCTCTTTTCGTGAATTTGTTACAAAAAGAACTAAGACGCTATGACAAAGAATAGTTGACCGCTAGTACCGCCACTTGCCGTAGTCATCGCTCGTGATTACACAGAAACTACATAATGCAGATAGACGAATGATGCATCAAAAGAAAGGTCTTAATTTGTTCAATTTGTTACAAAAATAAAAAACGTCAAAAAGTAAATAAACAAAAAGTTATGCAATATTTAGTTTTCAGGTTACGAGTAGGTAGGTATATCACCATAAATATCAAATTAATAGAGGCTAATGTGTATGGACAATTTGTTACTAATTTGTTACAGCGAATAAACAGAAAAAAATACTAGAAAGTAGGTTCAATAATTTGTTAGAGTTGATTTTAGTTGGCCGCTCGGACGGCAATATGCCTAAAATACAATGGCGTTTATCTCGTTATTAAAAGTAGGTTTAAGCTTAGAGAGTACTAATCGACGGGTAACGTAACCTCGTTTGGATAAATATGGCGAATATAACTGCAGCATTCATATTTTAGAAGATATTTACAAAAAACAGTAGTATGAAACCAGGGTGACCATGATTTTTTACAATGAAGTGTGACTGAATAGGTAGTGATTATTGGAATGTTCGATATTCATATCTTATTTTTTTAGGGCGAGTGCTTATACAGGGTTAGTTTTCAAAGACCAGCCAAATTTAAGGGTAGGTATGCTACAGACCATCAAACTGAACAACTTTCTCCATGGGATCCATATCTTAATCGCGAAAAATGTATCAACTGTCCCATAGAAAACTTCAATACCTACTCGACCTAAACGTATGGGATGGCTGAATTTTTATTCGCGATTACGATGTTGAAAATTGTTCAGTGTGATGGTCTGTACCACACTTTTAAATTTGGCTGGTCTTTGAAAAGTAACCCTGTTAAATTCATTTTAAGTTAAGGCATCCTGTGGCATACTTTATAAAAGTCACAAATCGATTAAAATTTCTTTATTCAAAATCAACACAAAGGCAAAAAATCAAGTAATAAAAGGTAACAAGATAAATATAAAATCTTTATAAACTAACATAATATTTATAAATTAACGTATTGTTATTTAAAAAAATTGTGAAAAAAAAAATGTGACACGCAGTTGAAAGGTGAACTTAAGTTAGGCGAGATCATAACATTTGATTTAATCGGAGCTGCAGACTCAGTTTTACTCACTGAACTGCCGATTACTATTAACATTAAGGATAATTATTATTTATTAGTTGGTACATACTATAGAATTTATACCAGGCACAAAAATAGGCCACTATAAATGTTATTTTTTAATTATCAATACATATTTTTGTTTCGACGACAATTCTTTTAAAATTGAAATAATAAGTAGGTACCTCTAAGAAAATATATCTACATTCTGTGTCATATATTCGTGTCAGTTAATTTATAAATATTATGTTAGTCAATAAAGACTTTATATTTATCTTGTTGACTTTATTACTTGATTTTTTTTGCCTTTGTTTTGATTTTGAATAAAGTACTTTTAATCGATTTGTGACTTTTACTTTTATAAAGTATGCCAGAGGATGCCTTTACTTAAAATGTAAGTATTTATACAACATGTCCCAAAATTCAACGATAAGCCAGCACCGGAGGATAGACCTGCCCATGACTACTCGGGGAAAAAAAGAAAAAAAATATATATCTCTTTTTTTTTGAAGTTATAAAAAAAAAGAAGAAATTCTTAAAAAAGTGAGACCTTTTATGATATTTTTCACTACCATGACCACACTTTTTTAAATATTTCTGTTATTTTTTTTTATAGGCAACCTGAATAGCACTGCTATCTACCACAATTCTTAAAAAATCCAGAATACCTCTAGTTTTTTCACGTAAATTAATGAAACTTAATTTATTCCCTAAATTTTTTGAAGATTTTTACTTTTAATCAACTTTAACTCATCGTGGTGTAAAAAAAAAGTATGAACACTACTATGGCAAGTTTTTTTATAAATTGACGCAACTAATCAAGATTCCAAAATGGTATAATACTCTAGGAAAATCAACCACAAAAAAATTATATCCATACTAGTTCAAAACAAGAACCAAATTCCTTAAATTATAGTTGACAGTAATCACTTTCACTGCGTGCCCAAAATGGGTTCTTGTTACAATTTCTAGGAATTTGAGTGGGGCATACATACCTTAGAAGTTAGAGAGAGATAGATAGATAGAGATATTTACGTTAAAAAGAGACAACAACAGGGCAGGTAGTGGGTTCTTGTTACAATTTCTAGGAATTTGAATGGGGCATACATACCTTAGAAGTTAGAGAGAGATAGATAGACAGAGATATTTACGTTAAAAAGAGACAACAACAGGGCAGGTAGAGAAGCTGTTATTATTCTCAGAGCAAGTCAGTTCAGTACGCTCTGCTCCTTTGTTTACTGCGCACCGTTCCGTATTCAACTGACGTGGCTCTCGTACGTACTAACGACTTTTGGCTTGGCTTTTTGGACTGGAATCGATCTGCAAACTGAACTGACCTGGCATTATCTTGGACTACGATTGTGTGTTTTGTGACTACGATTGTGAGTTTTGTGATTTGGAGTTCTGGCGCATTTTGGACTGTTTAACGATCAACATGCCGCAACCATACACACCACAGGAATACGCAAATATGCACCTCATCTATGGAGAAACCCGATGCAATGCTAACGCTGCTAGCAGACTGTATCGAGAAAGGTACCCAAATGCTCAAAGATATCCTGATTATCGAGTGTTTATTAATGTGCATCAAGCGTTTTCGGAGGGTCGTATGCCATCCAGTAGGAGAAACGCTGGAAGACCTAGTTCGGATCGTGATGAAGAAGTTCTCAATGAGATAGAAAATGATTCGACTACTTCGGTACGCGCCATAGAAGAAGCTACAGGAATCCCGAAAAGTTCTGCACATCGAATTTTACAACGTCACAAGCTTCACCCATATCATTACAGGCGTGTGCAGACGTTGTTACCGCGGGACTATCCATTAAGAGTCACATTTTGCCGTGTGATGCTGCAAAGGCACAGGGAAGATCCCCAATTCCTGGACAAAATTCTATGGTCGGATGAAACAACATGCAAGAAAGATGGATATTTAAATCTACACAACCTACATAGTTGGAGCAATGAAAATCCGCACTTGATGAGACAAGACAGATCCCAATATCAATTCAAGGTTAACTTATGGACCGGCATATTAAATGGAAAAGTAATTGGGCCCTTTGAGTTACAAGGAAACTTAGATGGCAATAGTTATTTAAACTTTTTACAAAATGACTTGCAAGAATTGCTAGACGACGTGCCCTTAAATGATCTCCAAAACATGTGGCTCCAAAATGATGGTTGCCCAGCACACTATGCCCGCCCTGTGCGAGAATATTTAAATCAAGAGTATCCAGGGCGTTGGATCGGGCGACTTGGTCCTATCTTATGGCCACCTCGTTCACCCGATTTGAACCCCCTGGACTTCTTCTATTGGGGTTGTCTTAAAGACAGGGTCTACTCAAAACCCATTGCGTCATTGGACGAGCTTCGTCGAAATATCAGTCAGGCTGCGGATCATATTAATCGCAGAAGATATGCAAGACAAATAAAACGGTCATTTTTAAGGCGATGTCGTGCATGTATTATTGCTGGTGGCAAACAATTTGAACATTGGTTATAATGTTAATAAATTACATGAGAAATTGTTTGACCATTTATTTAAATATTAAACATTTTCCAAGAACTAATACTTTTTATTACCAGACCGTCATTTGGCCCCTGTTTAGAAATAATAGGAACATTTTTTTTTTTAACTTGTTTGCCTAGAGTATTATACCATTTTGGAATCTTGATTAGTTGCGTCAATTTATAAAAAAACTTGCCATAGTAGTGTTCATACTTTTTTTTTACACCACGATGAGTTAAAGTTGATTAAAAGTAAAAATCTTCAAAAAATTTAGGGAATAAATTAAGTTTCATTAATTTACGTGAAAAAACTAGAGGTATTCTGGATTTTTTAAGAATTGTGGTAGATAGCAGTGCTATTCAGGTTGCCTATAAAAAAAAATAACAGAAATATTTAAAAAAGTGTGGTCATGGTAGTGAAAAATATCATAAAAGGTCTCACTTTTTTAAGAATTTCTTCTTTTTTTTTATAACTTCAAAAAAAAAGAGATATATATTTTTTTTCTTTTTTTCCCCGAGTAGTCATGGGCAGGTCTATCCTCCGGTGCTGGCTTATCGTTGAATTTTGGGACATGTTGTATAAGCACTCGCCCTAAAAAAATAAGATATGAATATCGAACATTCCAATAATCACCATTCAGTCTCACTTCATTGTGAAAATTCATGATCACCCTACTCTCATACGGTTTCATAGGTACTACTGTTTTTTTGTAAATATCTTATAAAATATGAATGCTGCAGTTATATTCGCCATATTTATCCAAACTAGGTCACGTTACCCGTCGATTAGTCCTTTAACTAAGCTTAAACCTACTTTTAATAACGAGATAAACGCCATTTTGTATTTTAGGCATATTGCCGTCCAAGCGGCCAACTAAAATCGACTCTAACAAATTATTGAACTTACTTTCTAGTATTTTTTTTCTATTTATGCGCTGTAACAAATTAGTAACTAATTGCCCATACACATTAGCCTCTATTAATTTGATATTTATGGTGATATACCTACCTACTCGTAACCTGAAAACTAAATATTGCATAACTTTTTGTTTATTTACGTTTTGACGTTTTTTATTTTTGTAACAAATTGAACAAATTAAGACCTTTCTTTTGATGCATCATTCGTCTATCTGCATTATATAGTTTCTGTGTAATCACGGGCGATGACTACGGCAAGTGGCGGTTCTAGCGGCCAACTATTATTTGTCATAGTGACTTATTTTTTTTTTGTAACAAATGCACGAAAAGAGTTTAAAGTAACAAATTAGCACTAATTCCTGGCAAAGTTTCATCAAATATTATGAGGTGGCCGCGCGGTTGAAACGGACATGTTTTCCGGCAGACTTAGTTATTTGTTAGGTTCGGCGTCAAACGTCAACGCAAATTATTATACTTAAATTTATAAGATCGAAATACCCAGCTCTTGAAATGATTAGGTATTTGCTGCAAATTAGATGATTTTAAGAAGGGAGAGTTATTTTTTTAACAGAGTCAGTTTCGAGTGTGTAGAAAACATTTTACTTTAATTACAAGCTGTTATTACTTAACTAAGTAGCAATATTTGGGGATGCAATCTCGTTATCGCGAGATTTCAGCTTTTTTTTTGCGAGATTGATTTCGGACGAAAAAAGGGCGAGATCTCGCGAGTTTAACGAGATTGCACTCGAGCTTCTACGTCTTATTCGAAGAGCGGACTGACTCGGACGGAGTTGCGATCCTGTTGGTTTCGTAGAAGACTGGTTGTTTCTTTCATTTGTTCTTTGATAGATACATACGTCAAAGTTAACTACATAAAAGTTTGTAAAAAAATATAAAGACAGTAGGTACGTCAAACAATGTTTGACGCATATTGGTCCTATTAGACATCAAACAATTAAAAGTTGCCTGCCAAACTTGTCTTTTGGTCGTCGTAAATGTTACTTAATTTCCAGTGTCCGAGGTGGGAAAGCCAATGTCAATCGTAATAACAGCAGAGTCAGAGTCCGTTTACGTGCCAAAAGTCGATCGAGAAAGAAAGCCGTGTCAATATCCGATTTATGTCCAGGTCACTATATACGTGGGGTACGAAAACTCAAACAAAGCGATGTGAAAAGACTTCGTCGTCATCGTGTCGTTGATTTCAAAGTTGAAACTAGAGTAAATATATGGTCCTTGAGTTGAACAGACTTGAACTTGAAAACAACAAAAATTTCTTTTTTTTATGTAATGTTTCTGACATGGCTTCAAGGCCTATAGGTATGCCAAAAGTTAACACAGATATATTTTCTACACATCTAAATATATTTTGCTTTATATTAATAAACTAGCTTCCGCCCGCGACTTCGTCCGCGCGGATGTCGGTCTTCGCGTGGATGGTTTATTTCTCCATTTTGAGTAACTCTGACAATGACATCTTATAAATATCTATTGGACCCAAATACGGCTAAGCCTATAATAATCAAGGAGATCCCTCTATTGAGCTACTGCTGTTGAGCTCGCGTTCTGTAGTAAGTATTTTTTTCATAGTAATTCCGACCTTGATAAGTAGCATGTAGCAGTAAATTACTGACAATGACGAAAAGTTTGCAATAATAAAAAAGTGATCGTGACAATGCGACAGAAAGTTAATTGAGAGCTTCAGCATACACAACATTGTTAGTGAGCTCGTCCGGAATATGAACATGAAGATTTCTTGGACTGCTCACATGGGAAAGAGCTAAAAAAAGTTAGAGCGTAAAGTTGCCCGTGTGAAAAACAACTCGCGGTAAGAGCTACGCCAGTAACTCCTAGGGTCTGACCTTGAGCCTTATTTATTGTCATGGCGTAACACAAAGCTACAGGAAACTGTATTCTCTTAAATTGAAATGGAAAATAATCCACTACGGGTAATGCAACGTGTGTTCGCGGTTCTACAGAACAACGTCTATGAATAAAACCGAAAAATAAGATTTTTTTTTCTACGTATTTTTCCAGGATAAAAAGTATCCTATTTTATGCCCAGGATAATAAGGTATAATTATACCAAGTTTCATCGAAATCCAACCGTTAGTTTTCACGTGGTGCCTGCATATACAGACAGACAGACAGACAAAAATTTTTTTAATCATATATTTGGGTTTGGTATCGATCCAGCAACACCCCCCGCTATTTATTTTTTCAATATTTTCAATGTACAGAATTGACCCTTCTACAGATTTATTATATGTATAGATATTTAATTCTATCAAAATAGATATGGTAAATGGTAATGTGAGAAATATAGATATTGAGCTGTGCAAGTTTCATCGAAATCGAACCGTTAGTTTTCACGTGGTGCCTGCATATACAGACAGACAGACAGACAGACAGACAAAAATTTTTTTAATCATATATTTGGGTTTGGTATCGATCCAGCAACACCCCCCGCTATTTATTTTTTCAATATTTTCAATGTACAGAATTGACCCTTCTACAGATTTATTATATGTATAGATATTTAATTCTATCAAAATAGATTTATGGTAAATGGTAATGTGAGAAATATAGATATTGAGCTGTGTAGTAAAACTCAGAAAATGAAAACAACGCCATCTATATTGGAGGAAATAAACATTAAACGAGTGAGCAAACATTGATTTGTTAAAATCATGGAATTTGGAACTAGGAGCCCATTATTCCTTTTTTTTGTGATAAGGGGATTTTTAAAAACAAGGACATACTTTTTCTATGGTCAAATTTAAACAGATACACAAACTTCAAAAACAAATCGATACATATAACGCCATCTATTGAGGCTTTTTTTGAACTATTTTTTCTTTCTTCGCAATGAGACCCCATGCCGATATGTTGCTTCACGTTTCAGGTATGGTATCATCTTTTAAATGTCAAAAAAGATGCATCCGATGCGGTCTACAAAAAACTGAGAGCTGTAAGCAGTCTTTTACAAAACTAAAAATACTCACAGTACCGTCACTGTATATCTTTGAAATGGCCCTTTTTATCAAAAACATCCATATTTATTTGAAATAGTGACGAGATCACGCAACAGAACTAGAATATTTACAAAACTAAGTACACAATATGAAACTGCTCTTTATGGGAAAAGTACATTTGTCATGGCGCCTAAAATATATAACAAAATTCCCAAGGACATTACAGACTGCAATAACATCCTTATATTCAAATATAAATTATTTAAATTTCTTAACGAACACTCATTTTACTCAGTGAAGGAATTTTTAGACTTAAAATGATTTTACTATGTTTTTATTACTTTTTTCCTCTTTACTGCTTTAAATAAAGTGTTAATGTCTGATTGAGCGCATTGTGAACTGTATTAATAATTGTTTATTGTTTAATTATTATTTTATTTGTTTTGTATGCCCATGAGGCTGATCACAGCATGAACTCACTGTATGTTGTAAGACCTATATTGTAACCTGTGTATCACAAATAAACTGTTTGATTTGATTTGATTCTAAGTTAGATTTTTACCACCAACTAATCTTTTATGGGAAAGGGTTGATGATGGAAATCTAACATACAAGTATAATCATTAGAATCATTAATAATTAATGATTCTAATGATTATAATTCTCTAAATACATACCTGTTACTGTCGCGAATCATATTTTGATCAAGATACAACCTGACACACCTGCAAATTGCAAAAAACGTAAGAAAATTTGAATTTTGCGGTCTCAACTATCCATAACCTATAGATAGGAAAAATCTTCCGGACCTAACAGTGAGAATGGGGGGAGGGGGGTCTTATTTTGATCATAAAATAAATATTTATATTACTCGCAGTCACAACAATAAACCATACATATGACATAAGTTAACCATATGTCATATACATGGTTTATTGTCGTGGTGACTGCATAAATACAAATTCTATATTCTACAAAAAGTATTGTTACGTGGTTACATGGATAGTAGTGTTAGCTTCGGGTTCGTGACAATAAAAACTGCCGATTTAATAACCAAAAAATGACACTTTAATCAACAACTCAAACACACTAATTATAAAACACGATAGCACTACTGATCGCTTTAAGTCGCACTTGAAGATCGCTTCGGATGTATTCGCTTGTATGGCTTTATTCTAACTGTCTCGGTCGTGGCTCATCCCGCCCTTATATAGTGCCGCAGATAGTTCTAGAACTTACTGTGTTATCTGGAATGTTCGAGTACATATCGGCCTCGACTGACCAGATGTCGAATTTGGTGTAATCAAAGCGTCATGTCGCAACTTAATGACTACTTATACAAATCATTGCTGGCTGGATGTCGTCTATGGGACCTGATGAATTGGTAGAAGTTGATGGTCGATTTAACCTTTTGAATGTCTTAAGTTACACAGTTCGACATAAGCAATTGTCTTTCTAATGTGTCTCTAATTACGGCATTCGATGAGTTAATAGTAGTCAGTATTTGGAGATTCTGCGTGACGCCATGCTGCCGACTGTGCGAATTGAAAGTCTGAGAACCGGTCTTACCAAGGGGTATCGTATTACCCAGTAACTGGGTTGTGGAGGTCAGATAGGCAGTCGCTCCATGTAAAATACTGATATTCAGCTGCATCCGATTAGACTGGAAGCCGACCCCAACATAGTTGGGAAAAGGCTAGGCAGATGATGATTTGATTTGATTTAATCTTTGATTTGATAAAATCACATGTTATGGCAGCAATGGCATAGGGCCTACTTTCAGGCTTTTGCCAAAGATCTACGAATGACAGCCGGGACCAACGGCTTAACGTGCTTTCCGAGGCACGCGCGTTTTGCCACACTGTATAAAAAAATTATATTTGAAATTCAATTTCCAGCTCATCACAATGCCGCCGGTGACGCTAGAAGGAGACACGCTCGGCAAGAAGCGCCAACACTACAACAAGCTTGTCGAAGATGCGATTGCTAATAAACATTATGAACTATGTAACATTAGTGGCGATGACAGCGACATAGACAACCTTCTGAAAATAGACATCGCCAGCAAAAACAGAAATGTAGACTATATCATCGAAGTAATGAAATCTAACGACATGCTGTATGCGGCGACAGCTATTAAAAAATCCACGTGGCTAATCACCGAGCAGCAGTACGCAAACATCATCAACCCAGAGTACCTCCACACACAACTATTACCTAGCATGAACACCAAAACATTTAACAAACTCATGCTTCACATTAGACTCAATCTGAAAGACGAAAGTCGTGTCGAAGCCTTTTATGAATACCTTAAAGAAATGGACAGTGCTTACAAGTGGTTGCAAAACTGTTCCATTCCTTTCATAGAAGATGTTATAAAAAAAAACGAACGCGTCATACCACTATCTCTTTTTAGACGTTTGTGCAAAAGATCTGCTCGGTTTCTTGCTTACTATTCATTGGTAGAAAACAGGTATCAGGTAAAAGGGGAAATTTTATCTTTGTTGCTAAAATCTCATACGACTGAGGTATTAAACGTAGTGGAAGATAAAACAGTATTTAATGATGTCCCTGAAATTGGAAAAAGGAAAACCGAGTTCCTTATGAAAAATTGCAAGCAGAGAGTTTTAGACAATTTTGATAAGTACGCTGACACAATCGACCTGTCCGTAGTAGCAAAATATTTAAAGAAGGAAGAAATAAAAGCTTTTCTTTATAAGCAAGCAAGAAGATTGGGACGCCGTTTATATAGTTTGAATACAATACGACATTTCATTAATAACATGCCAAAAGAAGAGAGATTTGAATTCGCAAAGAAAACATTTATCGATAAAACTGAGATGGCGTTACTATTTTCAGAAGAAGAAAGACTGATTGTCGAATTCAATATAAAGCCATACCAGTGGTATGAGTTCGCCCCATTTTATGTTGCATTGCCCGAAATAAAGGAGCTTATACGTAAGGAGAACTCACCCTATGAACGATGTGCTATGCTCTTAGTTTTGGTAACTTGCACACGAAACGAACCACAGCCTATTCAATATTTGCTTAATTATATCGATAAGATGCATATGAATGAAACGTTCAAATTCAAGATTGAGTTCATCAATAGTCTGCTTTCACAAATATCTACTCACGAGATCGACACTGTAACTTGGACCATTTTGAATCGGATGTACTACAGTATGGAAGTGTACACCCAATCAAAAAATAATGTACAACTGTGTCTCCAATCCATAGTTCTATATAAAGTTCTGCAGGATAAACCTGTGCCGAAAATCGTAGAAGGAAAGATAACATTTAATACTTTTGAAAAAGTCCGAAGAAAACTAAATCACGAACAAAGTAGCAAAATGTTTACTTATTTATTTAATTTCTTGTTGACAAAGGTTCAAATTGAAAACATTGCAAATGAATCCGATTTTGATGATACTTTACTCCTCTTACAGAATGCCCTTATTTTGTTGAGAGATTGGAAAAAAGATATTAGTCAATTCCCGTTTGTAATCGAGAAAATCCAGGAACTGATAAAGATAAAACAAGAAAACATGTGGGAAACTGATATTTCCTGTCTATACTTCATCAAGAAATCGTGGCGGAAGCATATGTTTGAGGAGTCGTTGTCACTGTGCCTGAGCGAGGAAGCGTGCCTGAACGCGCTGAAGCACAAGCCGCAGCTGCTGATGCGACACGACAAAGAACTAGACACGTTGCGAACTAACGACGCTGTCTCGCTGCGACGTCTGCTCGCCAAGCTGCGCGTCTACTGGCCGCACTCACTCGCCCAGCACTGGACCAACGCCTACTTACAACATCTGAAAAAACTTACTGGACAAAAAGCCCTTATTAGGGGCCTCTTCACACTTCTTCCACTACAAAGAATAACAGACATGGCAAAATATCATGCCCCCTACTATGTCAAGATAAATTGGAGGGAGGGAGGAATAACTGAGGGAGAATTAAACATACAGAAAATTATTGCAAAAAATTTGCACCTAGCCAGACCACTGATTTCCTTAGATACGGTTTTGTTGTACGCTAGAGGAAATTACTTACAACATGCTGTCCCTTCACTAAATGCAATTTTGTACAACATGAATGAAATCGACAGTCGTGAGAATTTTCCAAAATTGTTGGATGCGCCAGTCGCCTTAGAAAAGTTCGGACTTCATCTTATATATTTTAAACTTAAATCCGATGAACTAAAATCAATATTTTTGGAAACTTGGCAGACTACTGAGAATCGTACAATCCGGTCCGTTCTTTTCAAGCACACATATGATCGAATATGCAACGTGAAAAATCCAACTGTTGAAAAGGAACTATGGGAATTAATACGTATATTTATTAATGAGTTGACTTCAGGTGAAAGTGCTGAAATATACAAGAAATTAGGTAACGTTGAAAAGGTTCCCATTAGTATTCGAGCAGAATATTATATGAAGAGTTACGAATTTTTGACTTCATTACCTGACAGCGCCCATTGCGAAAACTATGTGAAGGAATTAATTCAATTTGTACCAAAAATAATCGAGTCACTCGATGAAGAATTTGTTGCTCTTAAATTATTGGCGCGAGCAGGATCCAAACTATGTTTGTACAAAAGTGAATTTATTAAGGTTCTCGCATGTTACGTGTTGTTTGGTAAAAGTGAGGAAGATCAACTTCAGAGATTCAGAAGGGTAGTAGGTCCAGCTATGGAAGAAGCTTTCCGGTGTTGGGGTAATATGCAGTCGGGCAGTTATTATGTTAAGAACAATTTTAACAGTTTTTTAAGTAATTTGGTTAGGTCATTCACAATATATGTTACTTTGAATAAAATACCTATACCTGCTAAACTGTTTGTAGAAATAGAAACTAAAATTGAACAGTATTTGCCAGTGCTAGAAAACTATGTGCTGTATACCAGTTGGAAGCTTATAACATATTACGTTACATTAATCCATGAAACCGCAACATCTATGAATGCGTTTGAGTCTAGTAACTGGACAGAATCAGATTTTGGTAATAGTTGGAGATCAAGTAGAGTAGAAAACTTCTGGAACGATATTCATTTGAAAATAGCTTCTTCATTGGGTTCAAAAATAGTTCAGCGTTTAAAAGAAGACACTGAGGAATACAGTTCAGTCATACATTGTCTTTTTGCTGATGCTTTAGATGTAATGTTCAATAAGTTATATTTTGAAGATAATCTGTTTGTATTAGAAACCCTAAAAAACATGTTGAATGAAAATGATTTTACTCCTAGTTATTTAGTCGTATCCAAATCGATCAGTAAATGTCAACATCGATTCGTATATAATGACGAGTTAAAATGTGTACGATCAGACATACGTAAGAAACTTGTATCAAATCCATCTAAGATAGTGCGGGTAAATTATTATAATGATTTCCGCGATATAACGGAAGACTAATTTTGCACAATTTTTTAATCAAAAACATTTGAATATTCTTACCGTATTTTAGCACACATTGTGTCTGTAGAATGCTGTGTAAGTATTCATATATACACGATGTATTAACAAAGTGGTTATTAAAGAGTACATGTAAATCTAGAGAGTTGAAATAGCAAACGCATCATTGTAGGAAGCGTTCCTAATAAAGGTAGTTTATGAAAACCTAAGTTACAAAAAGTAAAATTAAAATTTTTGAAAAAACCCACGACGGTTAAATGTAAATGTCCGTGACTACCGCCGGACCACCAACGCCAATCGCTTTCATATTTGGTAAATTATTAGTACTCAATTGGTACTAATTAGTACTCGAACCACAAAATTGGTACCTTAGTAGTTTTCGAGAAAATCGACTTTGAAGGTGGTCCGGCGGTAGTCACGCTCCCTTCAGCAGGACCACCATGAGCGCCGAAAAAGGGGGCACGCTACAGCTATTCTAAGTATACAAATAATTAGTACCCATAAATGTGATTTATTACGTAAAAGAAACAGAACTGTATCATTTGTATTTACCGAGAAATCAACGATGATAACTTTCTCGCAATTGTTCAGCAGGACCACGATTTTGAATGTTGATTCCAAGTTAGAGAAGCTTGTCGCTTTCCTCAAACCTATATAGAAAATTAGTACCCTGCAAGATAAAATTAGTACCCAAAATTCGACACTAGTACTCCAGTAGTTTACGAGATATACCATGCCATTGGTGGGGTGGCGGTAGTCACGGTGCCAAATTTTCATTTCAAGATTTCCCTATTAAAAACTCTGTGATTTCTTCCCAAATTTGTACAAAAATTAGTACTCCCAAAGAAGTTAAAGCGACCAAAAATTCAGATTCCCAAGTGTTGTATTTTAAGAGAAATTAGCTTTCATTACTTTTCCATACTAAATCTTCGCGTATAACCCGACCAAATTAACTTGCCATGGTATTCAGCTGTTTAAGAGATGTACACTCGTACATATTTTTTTTTCGGGTTATTGATGACGAAAACCGCATCCAAATCGGACTAGTAGTTTTGGTTTTGCACAAACAAATGTTTACTGCAGCGCTCCCTGGTGAGTTGTCACCGTAACACCTATCTAAGAACATGCACCAATCACACCAGAACCCATCACTGAAAACCACATCAAAATCGGACTAGTAGTTTTGAAGATAAATGGCAAAATTGGTTTGCACACATCCTCTCACCCCAACGCATATACTGTCTCCATACCGTCGCGGGATAATTTCAACTTTTTTAAAGAGCATAGGTTCATTCATTATACACATAAAGAGAAGATACGAAAACTGCATCAAAATCGGACTAATAGTTTCCAATCTATCTACTAATAGACTAACACTAATAGTTTTCAATTTATCTTCCAATCTTCGCCTTCCTATTGTATGGCAGTGGGCCGTTGCTATTCAGCAATTAATGCACAGGTTCAGGCCAGTCGTCAAAAAGAGCAATAATCAGATCCGGTTTTCCAGCAAAAGTCAGCACAGGTGGCAGTTTATGTAACGGTGTCCATTGTTCAAGCGAGGGTCAGTCAGAATGAAATCAATTTCGGAGTCCAGTATTCGATTAGAGGTCTTATGAAAAAATAAATCCCCAGAATTACAGAAAAACAACACATTGGCGCCGATTCTGTTTTTTCACAAACTAAACTAAATTTAAGTTCAGGCATCTTTTTCTTTCTATTTTTTTAAGAAAAGGACAGAAGATAAATATTAGTTTAGTCCTGTCAAATTTGTCAGCGCCTGACGTAAATTGATGTAGTTTTAGTAGCCAATTTTTTAATCTCGTCTAAGTTGTCTATGGAGTATCTTAATTTGACAGGACTAAACTAATATTTATCTCCTGTCCTTTTCTTAATGAAATAGAAAGAAAAAGATGCATGAACTTAAATTTAGTTTAGTTTGTGCACAACAGAATCGGCGCCATTGACTTATAATCTATTTTTTAAGGTTCTGGCTCCATCGATCGGTAACTTTCGATGATTTTGCCAATGTCAAGGTATGAGAAGATACTTAATGATCGTAACACATTGACTTGCGCAAAAATCCGAAAAGCGAATGACATTAATGACATGACATTACAACCATGAAAAGTGACAGACGTTGACATTGACATTTGCCGTTTACTAGTGCAATCCATGGTGCAGTAAATTTTATCGATTATTTATTTCTTTTAATGTTTTTTAATGGCGATTACGTTAAATATCAATTAGTTTCCAGATTAAATTGTTTTACATTGATTTTAATACCTAAAAAGTCATTTATACTAAAACAATGGAGTGTTATTTAATTATTTGTATCAGCATCGATTTTCACTAAATCGATCATATTCTTAGGGTACGCTCTATTGATAGAATACCAGCATTTGTGAAGTTAGTGACGTAGTATAACAAAATAAGTGTTGTAACCACAGATATAGATATACCTAGATAACGCAAGAGTAACTACTTCGCGTGCCAAAATTTGCACCAACTTATGATTACAAATCGTAAGCCGCCCTTTCAAGCTCAGTCCTTTGTACTGCTGGCTGGGTAAGTGTGAGCGAGAGCGCGAGCTTGTGACGTCATAGTAGGTAGTCAAAAAATGGCACGCTTGGTTTTCATACAGTTCGTGATACTTGCGTTATCTAGGTATATCTATATCTGTGGTTGTAACGGTTTACAAAGGTGTTTAAAACAAAAAAATAGAAATCTAATTATTTTCTACACTTGGCCATTGTAAATGAGGCTAAGATTTAAATGGGTTAATTTAGCAAAATAGACGATTTTTTTGGTACATGTCTTATTCGTGTAACGGTTAGGCCCAGAAACGGGTTTCTCCTTTAACGAACACTCATTTTACTCAGTGAAGGAATTTTTAGACTTAAAATGATTTTACTATGTTTTTATTATTTTTTTCCTCTTTACTGCTCTGATTGAGCGCATTGTGAACTGTATTAATAATTTTTTATTGTTTAATTATTATTTTATTTGTAAATTTATATGCCCATGAGGCTGATCACAGCATGAACTCACTGTATGTTGTAAGACCTATATTGTAACCTGTGTATCACAAATAAACTGTTTGATTTGATTTGATTCTAAGTTAGTTTTCTACCACCAACTATTCTTTTATGGAAAAGAGTTGATGGTGGAAATCTAACTTAGAAAGATGTATAATACATACATGTATAGTAATTCTCTAAATACATACCTGTTACTGTCGCGAATCATATTTTGATCAAGATACAACCTGACACACCTGCAAATTGCAAAAAACGTAAGAAAATTTGAATTTTGCGGTCTCAACTACCCATAATCTATAGATAGGAAAAAACTTCCGGACTTAACAGTGAGGGGGGGGGGGTCTTATTTTGATCATAAAATAAATATTTATTTTACTCGCAGTCACAACAATAAACCATAAGTTAAACATATGTCATATACATGGTTTATTGTCGTGGTGACTGCATAAATACAAATTCTATATTCTACAAAAAGTATTGTTACATGGTTACATGGATAGTAGTGTTAGCTTCGGGTTCGTGACAATAAAAACTGCCGTTTTAATAACCAAAAAATGACACTTTAATCAACAACTCAAACACTGTAATTATAAAACACAATTGCAATACTGACCGCTTTAAGTCGCACTTGAAGATCGCTTCGGATGTATTCGCTTGTATGGCTTTATTCTAACTGTCTCGGTCGTGGCTCATCCCGCCCTTATATAGTGCCGCAGATAGTTCTAGAACCTTTTACTGTAGAAACATCTGGAATGTTCGAGTACATATCGGCCTTGACTGACCAGATGTCGAATTTGGTGTAATCAAAGCGTCATGTCGCAACTTAATGACTACTTATACAAATCATTGCTGGCTGGATGTCGTCTATGGGACCTGATGATTTGGTAGAAGTTGATGGTCGATTTAACCTTTTGAATGTCTTAAGTTACACAGTTCGACATAAGCAATTGTCTTTCTAATGTGTCTCTAATTAGGGCATTCGATGAGTTAATAGTAGTCAGTATTTGGAGATTCTGCGTGTCGTCATGCTGCCGACTGTGCGAATTGAAAGTCTGAGAACCGGTCTTACTAGGGGGTATCGTATTACCCAGTAACTGGGTTGTGGAGGTCAGATAGGCAGTCGCTCCATGTAAAATACTGATATTCAGCTGCATCCGATTAGACTGGAAGCCGACCCCAACATAGTCGGGAAAAGGCTAGGCAGATGATGATGATTTGATTTGATTTAATCTTTGATTTGATAAAATCACATGTTGTTGTTATGTTGTTTGTTGTTGGCTATGCCATTGCTGTCATAACATGTGATTTTATCAAATACTTTCAGGCGTTTTTCCACACTGTTTAAAAAAATTATATTTGAAATTCGATTTCCAGCTCATCACAATGCCGCCGGTGACGCTAGAAGGAGACACGCTCGGCAAGAAGCGCCAACACTACAACAAGCTTGTCGAAGATGCGATTGCTAATAAACATTATGAACTATGTAACATTAGTGGCGATGACAGCGACATAGACAACCTTCTGAAAATAGACATCGCCAGCAAAAACAGAAATGTAGACTATATCATCGAAGTAATGAAATCTAACGACATGCTGTATGCGGCGACAGCTATTAAAAAATCCACGTGGCTAATCACCGAGCAGCAGTACGCAAACATCATCAACCCAGAGTACATCCACACACAACTATTACCTAGCATGAACACCAAAACATTTAATAAACTCATGCTTCTCATTAGACTCAATCTGAAAGACGAAAGTCGTGTCGAAGCCTTTTATGAATACCTTAAAGAAATGGACGGTGCTTACAAGTGGTTGCAAAACTGTTCCATTCCTTTCATAGAAGATGTTATAAAAAACGAACGCGTCATACCACTATCTCTTTTTAGACGTTTGTGCAAAAGATCTGCTCGTTTTCTTGCTTACTATTCATTGGTAGAAAACAGGTATCAGGTAAAAGGAGAAATTTTATCTTTGTTGCTAAAATCTCATACGACTGAGGTATTAAACGTAGTGGAAGATAAAACAGTATTTAATTATGTCCCTGAAATTGGAAAAAGGAAAACCGAATTCCTTATGAAAAATTGCAAGCAGAGAGTTTTAGACAATTTTGATAAGTACGCTGACACAATCGACCTGTCCGTAGTAGCAAAATATTTAAAGAAGAAAGAAATAAAAGCTTTTCTTTATAAGCAAGCAAGAAGATTGGGACGCCGTTTATATAGTTTTAATACAATAAGACATTTCATTAATAACATGCCAAAAGAAGAGAGATTTGAATTCGCAAAGAAAACATTTATCGATAAAACTGAGATGGCGTTACTATTTTCAGAAGAAGAAAGACTGATTGTCGAATTCAATATAAAGCCTTACCAGTGGTATGAGTTCGCCCCATTTTATGTTGCATTGCCCGAAATAAAGGAGCTTATACGTAAGGAGAACTCACCCTATGAACGATGTGCTATGCTCTTAGTTTTGGTAACTTGCACACGAAACGAACCACAGCCTATTAAATATTTGCTTAATTATATCGATGATATGCATATAAATGAAACATTCAAATTCAAGATTGAGTTCATCAATAGTCTGCTTTCACAAATATCTACTCACGAGATCGACATTGAAACTTGGCACTTTTTGAATCGGTTGTACCACACTATGGAAGTGTACACCCAATCAAAACATAATGTACAACTGTGTCTCCAATCTATAGTTCTATATAAAGTTCTGCAGGATAAACCTGTGCCGAAAATCGTAGAAGGAAAGATAACATTTAATACTTTTGAAAAAGTCCGAAGAAAACTAAATCAAGTAGAAAGAACCAAAATGTTTACTTATTTATTTAATTTCTTGTTGACAAAGGTTCAAATTGAAAACATTGCAAATGAATCCGATTTTTATGATACTTTACTCCTCTTACAGAATGCCCTTATTTTGTTGAGAGATTGGAAAAAAGATATTAGTCAATTCCCGTTTGTAATCGAGAAAATCCAGGGACTGATAAAGATAAAACAAGAAAACATGTGGAAAACTGATATTTCCTGTCTATACTTCATCAAGAAATCGTGGCGGAAGCATATGTTTGAGGAGTCGTTGTCACTGTGCCTGAGCGAGGAAACGTGCCTGAACGCGCTGAAGCACAAGCCGCAGCTGCTGATGCGACACGACAAAGAACTAGACACGTTGCGAACTAACGACGCTGTCTCGCTGCGACGTCTGCTCGCCAAGCTGCGCGTCTACTGGCCGCACTCACTCGCCCAGCACTGGACCAACGCCTACTTACAACATCTGAAAAAACTTACTGGACAAAAAGCCCTTATTAGGGGCCTCTTCACACTTCTTCCACTACAAAGAATAACAGACATGGCAGAATATCATGCCCCCTACTATTTCAAGATAAATTGGAGGGAGGGAGGAATAACTGAGGGAGAATTAAACATACAGAAAATTATTGCAAAAAATTTGCACCTAGCCAGACCACTGATTTCCTTAGATACGGTTTTGTTGTACGCTGGAGGAAATTACTTACAATATGCTGTCCCTTCACTAAATGCAATTTTGTACAACATGAATGAAATCGACAGTCGTGAGAATTTTCCAAAATTGTTGGATGCGCCAGTCTCCTTAGAAAAGTTCGGACTTCATCTTATATATTTTAAACTTAAATCCGATGAACTAAAATCAATATTTTTGGAAACTTGGCAGACTACTGAGAATCGTACAATCCGGTCCGTTCTTTTCAAGCACACATATGATCGAATATGCAACGTGAAAAATCCAACTGTTGAAAAGGAACTATGGGAATTAATACGTATATTTATTAATGAGTTGACTTCAGGTGAAAGTGCTGAAATATACAAGAAATTAGGTAACGTTGAAAAGGTTCCCATTAGTATTCGAGCAGAATATTATATGAAGAGTTACGAATTTTTGACTTCATTACCTGATAGCGCCCATTGCGAAAACTATGTGAAGGAATTAATTCAATTTGCACCAAAACTAATCGAGTCACTCGATGAAGAATTTGTTGCTCTTAAGTTATTGTCGCGAGCAGGATCCAAACTATGTTTGTACAAAAGTGAATTTATTAAGGTTCTCGCATGTTACGTGTTGTTTGGTAAAAGTGAGGAAGATCAACTTCAGAGATTCAGAAGGGTAGTAGGTCCAGCTATGGAAGAAGCTTTCCGGTGTTGGGGTAATATGCAGTCGGGCAGTTATTATGTTAAGAACAACTTTAATAATTTTTTAAGTAATTTGGTTAGGTCATTCACAATATATGTTACTTTGAATAAAATACCTATACCTGCTAAACTGTTTGTAGAAATAGAAACTAAAATTGAACAGTATTTGCCAGTGCTAGAAAACTATGTGCTGTATACCAGTTGGAAACTTATAACATATTACGTTACATTAATCCATGAAACTGCAACATCTATGAATGCGTTTGAGTCTAGTAACTGGACAGAATCAGATTTTAGTAATAGTTGGAGATCAAGTAGAGTAGAAAACTCCTGGAACGATATTCATTTGAAAATAGCTTCTTCATTGGGTTCAAAAATAGTTCAGCGTTTAAAAGAAGACACTGAGGAATACAGTTCAGTCATACATTGTCTTTTTGCTGATGCTTTAGATGTAATGTTCAATAAGTTATATTTTGAAGATAATCTGTTTGTATTAGAAACCCTAAAAAACATGTTGAATGAAAATGATTTTACTCCTAGTTATTTAGTCGTATCCAAATCGATCAGTAAATGTCAACATCGATTCGTATATAATGACGAGTTAAAATGTCTACGATCAGACATACGTAAGAAACTTGTATCAAATCCATCTAAGATAGTGCGGGTAAATTATTATAATGATTTTCGCGATATAACGGAAGACTAATTTTGCACAATTTTTTAATCAAAAACATTTGAATATTCTTACCGTATTTTAGCACACATTGTGTGTGTAGAATGCTGTGTAAGTATTCATATATACACGATGTATCAACAAAGTGGTTATTAAAGAGTGCATGTAAATCTAGAGAGATGAAATAGCAAACGCATCACTGTAGGAAGCGTTCCTAATAAAGGTAGTTTATGAAAAACCTAAGTTATAAAAAGCAAAATTAAAATTTTTGAAAAAACCCACGTTGTTTAAATGTAATTGGAAAAGGATAAAATAATTTAAAAACCCCCGACTTATATAACGAGACTAAAACAGATAAATTCATATGGAAGTCGGGGGACCGTTCTGTGGAACACCCTAAGAGGTTTTTAAATTATTTTATCCTTTTCCAAAATTTTTACCTTTTTTACTTTTTATATCAAACTTTTAAAGAGCATAGGTTCATTATAATCAACCACAAACGCATTATTGATGACGAAAACCGCATCCAAATCGGACTAGTAGTTTTGGTTTTGCACAAACAAATGTTTACTGCAGCGCCCCCTGGTGAGTTGTCACCGTAACACCTATCTAAGAACATGGGGGCCATTCAAGTATTACGTGAGCACTACAGGGGGGCGGGGGGTCTTTGCTTTGCTTATTTTTGATGACTTGGGGGATGGGGGGTCTGGATCGTAATTACGTCAGCAGTTTTTTTTTTTTACTTTTTCGGATTTTCTTCAAAAATTTGTTGATTTTGGTTTTAACACATAATTATGGCAATCCAACTTGTCTATGGTTGAAAACGAAACGCATATTATATGCTGCTCTTGAATCAATAAAGAAACCAGAACACATTGAAAAATGCATGTACCAACAATGTTTACGTAAGCATGGGAGGGGGGGTGAGCGCTTTGCTTACTTTTGCTGACAAGGGGGAGGAGGGGGTTAATAATTGCAAAAAATCTGCTTACGTAATACTTGAATAGCCCCATGCACCAATTACACCAGAACCCATCACTGAAAACCACATCAAAATCGGACTAGTAGTCTTGAAGACAAATGGCAACATTGGTTTGCACACACGTCCTCTCACCCCAAACGCATATAAATAATAATAAATTAATTATTATTATTTATTATATACCGTCTCCATACCGTCGTGGGATAATTTCAACTTTTTTAAAGAGCATAGGTTCATTCATTGTAAAGAAGAGAAGATATGAAAACCGCATCAAAATCGGACTAATAGTTTTGCAGGTAAATGACAAATTTGCTTGTACAAACAAATGTTTACTGCAGCGCCCCCTGGTGAGTTGTTACTGTAACACCTGTCTAAGAACATGCACCAATCAAATTCAAACCCATCACTGAAAACCGCATCAAAATCGGACTAGTAGTTTTGGAGATAAATGGCAACATTGGTTTGCACACACATTCTCTCACCCCAAACGCATAATAACGTCTCCGTACCGTCATAACAGTACCATCGCGGGTAAAAACACAAATACGGGGTTTTTTTATGGCGGTAGAACGAGGTTCCTTTTTTCAAGGGGTCCATTAATAATCCTAGATTTCATATAAACATACATCCTAGATTTATTTTATAGCACTGTGTCATAAACCCTCACTTAAGTCACGCTTTTCTGTGCCGTGCAATAATGGACTACCTAAGTCACAGTAAGTGATTCCTGACCCGACCACGACATGGAACAGAGATTTTACTAATATGGCATAAAATGGTTATTTTAATTGTTTTATTGTGCCACTTATCCCAGTAAATCGTGCCTTGTACTTTCTGAGTAATAAGAGTACGATTGTGGTCGGGCTGTGGATTACGGTCCCTGACCCGACCAAAACCAGGATCTACTAAAATATCAATAGTGGGAACGTGGGAAGTTACTGATTATGCCAAAAATATATGTCAAATTGTGCTGATGGCACACAACGCAATAAGCACGCATGGCGCTTACGGATTTTAACGCATTTTTTTAAGCATTTTTTTTTGTCGTGCAGTATTTGAAGGTGAAGACCAACTGGACTCTGAGGGTCGAAAGGTTGGAATCGCGCCACAACATCAACTTTAAGTCATTCGTTGTACGAGTTTCAACCCAACATCTACATACCTGTCTGAAAGAGGACTTTTGGCCGAAAGGTGTCGTATACTTTCTGCAAGTAGTTTTAAAATTACTTAAATGACTTTTGCTTGCCATGTTCCTGAAAATGTAGGTAAGTGTTTCGTGAAATCAAACTTACAATTATTTTTGAAACACTGAAGTTGATACGTCACAATAGTGAGATTCGGACCGATACACACAATCACCCAACACAGAATTTTATACAAAAGGTTTTCTAGGTTTGGCATCCATAATTTATTTAAATATAGTTTTTTTTTTTAAGATTTTATTAAAAGCAATGATTAATATTTACATAATGTATATGTCGCAGTCGGATTGTATAATCCGCCATATTACATTACGGCTAGCCGTTATCAAAAACAGGGCCGTTTTGAAATGCGGCGGTTCAACGATTAGCCGGATTGAATGCAGCTGAATAAAAAACCGCCGGAATGTATTCGCCGCCATACGTTATTCAACACGGCTAGCCATAATGTAATACAGCGAGACATTAGCCGCCTCTCTGACAGGTTAGTTCCGATTCTTAACACTCGTGGCGCTGCGTGACAACAATAACAATGCCGTCGCATACAGAACTACGTCTACATAGGATGCAAGAGCGAGCGAAGGGGACCCCGAGGTTTGATTTGGTTAGCTTTACACAGAAATAGGAGCCCCGCGAAGCGAGGCTACGTCGACATAGGATGCTAGAGCGAGCGAAGGGCACCCCGACAATCTAAGTAGTAGTACGATGCGGCTAAACGTGGCCCGCCTAGTTGAAGAATGTATCGCAATGACAATCCGGTTAATCGTTGAACCGCCGCATTTCAAAATGGCCATGTTTTTGATAACGGCTAGCCGTAATGTGAATATGGCGGATTTTACAATCCGACTGCGACATATATTATTATAACATGCCACTTTGTTGTATGACGGAGAAGGTACTTACGTGTGGTCTCGTTATCATCAGTGTTGGTTATTCCGCAACAGAAAAATCCGTTTGCAATTCAAATCAAATTATAATTTTACGAACAAATTAATCACACTAGCGAATCACACACTGTAGGTACACGACACAACGATACGGAAAGCGCGACAGTTTCTCAGCACTTGTTGTTCGTACGATGTCCCATGGTCAAGAGCTGCGCCACACCGTCAGGCTAGACTTTGTCGAGCGCCGCTTGGTGGCGCTAGCGGTCTAATAGTCAACGATTGACTAACGTATTTCCGACATAATAATATATATAAAAAAACCGGGCAAGAGCGAGTCGGACTCGCGCACCGAGGGTTCCGTAACATCCGGGTTTATGCATAAGGTTTATGTTTATGAAATTAAATGTTTTTTTTTTATTTTTGAGTTGATTGAATGAATGGTAAAATGCAGTTTACGATTTATGACGTATTAAAAAAAAACTACTTACTAGATCTCGTTCAAATCAATTTTCGGTGGTAGTTTACATGGTAATGTACATCATATATTTTTTTTAGTTTTATCATTCTCTTATTTTAGAAGTTACGGGGGGGGGGACACACATTTTACCACTTTGGAAGTGTCTCTCGCGCAAACTATTCAGTTTAGAAAAAAATGATATTAGAAACCTCAATATCATTTTTGAAGACCTATACATAGATACCCCACACGTATGGGTTTGATGAAAAAAGAATTTTCGAGTTTCAGTTATAAGTATGGGGACCCCTAAAATTTATTGTTTTTTTTCTATTTTTGTGTAAAAATCTTAATGCGGTTCACAGAATACATCTACTTACCAAGTTTCAACAGTATAGTTCTTACAGTTTCGGAGAAAAGTGGCTGTGACATACGGACGGACAGACAGACAGACGGACAGACAGACAGACAGACAGACAGACAGACAGACAGACAGACAGACATGACGAATCTATAAGGGTTCCGTTTTTGCCATTTGGCTACGGAACCCTAAAAAGGGAAGGAATCATAGGGCATTAAAAATCAAAACAACTTCTCAAAAGGCACTTACCCAGACGCGTCTCTAGCCCATGTAGCGCCCGTGTGCAAACATTACCCAAGCGCCCCCTGTAAGCGCGCGGTCTGGTCCTGATCGGACGATGAGCTACCCATTACTCTCCGTCCGCCTACTGTGGCCGGGAGTCGTCCTGTGGCTCCCGACGTCCGGAGCATCTCCCGCGGCGGCTGGGACGGGAGGCTCTCTCCCTCATCCATCCCGCCACCTCCTTCGCTAGCATGACTACTTCGCAGAAGGAGGTGACTGCATCCCACTCCTTCTCGCTACGGACCATGGCTTGCACCAGGGCCGGACGCGAGAGGTTGTTGCCGCTGCCGATCGCCTCTACGAGGACACGGCGGTGCTCCACCCAAGCGGGGCAGACCTCCACCGTGTCCTCTGGGTGATCCCGGCAAGGGCGCCATGACGCCTCTCTAGCCACTCCCCAAAGAGGGGTTTTATCGCCACTGTCGTGGCGTGCCCTGCGCTGGGTTGCGACAGACGCTCTTTCCATGCCGCCATGAGATCGCGCCGGAGATCCGTCCGCTCCGCCGCGATTTGCCGCAGAAGCGGAGTTTCCCCCCGGCGTAGTGCCTCCGCGCGCCACTCATACAGGCGCGCGAGGAATAATGCCTCCAGATCATGGGATCCATGGGGCGGCAGTCCGGCAAGGAGGCTTGCCGCCTCGCCCGAGATCGTGCAGTAGCCCCGGATAAGCTTTACGGCTACCACCTTCCGGGGCGCGTTCAAGTAGTGGGCGGCTCGCCGCCGCAGTGAACGCGTCTATACCGGGCCCCGTATAGGGCCATTGACCGCACGACCCCCGCGTAAAGCCTCCTGCAGGAGGCGTTTGGCCCCCTCAGGTTGGGCAAGAGCCGCTGGAAGGCTGCCCCAGCCCGTTCCAGTTTGGGGGCCAAACGTCGGAAATGCTCGACGAAGTTTTCATGTCGTTTCATGTGCCCCGGAACACGCCACCATCTCGTGGCGCGGCTTGCTTTGGTGTAAATCGACAAATATAAGAAGAGCTCCAGATGTTATACAAAATGTATACAAAGCGGAGCTCTTTTTACGTTGGTCATTGAAAGTGCTGCAGCCGGCCAACGCGCGCGCCGAGTGCGGCTCCTCCGTAGCGAGTGGCTCTCGGCGCCCCCTAGGACCGCTGCGCCCGTGTGCAACGCACACCCTGCACGCTAGGTAAAGACGGCCCTGCACTTACCTCTATTATTGAATAGGTAGGTACCTACCTACTTAGACGATAATGTAAGTTAATATGTGGATAAATAAAAACATGCCTATCTATGTTTTTATTTAACCACAGAATTTGCATTAGTTAAGTACTTAAATGCAGTGAATTTGTGATTGTTTTACATTTCTAAATATGTTATAATTTGTATACCTATACTTAGGTACCTAATATACATATAACGTAGGTACCTATAAGGTCTGTTTCGTTTTTTATAATAATTTAAGTAGGTACATTAAATGTTCAAAAATAAAACTTTGTTCGCAATATTGTTGCCGTTAGTGGCAAAACAACATCTATTTTGACACCTGTTTAACAAATAAAATACCTACCTATTTACTTTGATTGTTAAAATGTTTTTCATGTAATTTTTAACTATTAAAGATATAACTAGTATGTTTCACATTGAATTTTATTTATTTTAACCCGACAGCTTCCTCTGATAAGTAATAAATAAATTAGTTACGTACCAAAAATTAAACTCCTACAAGCACACTCAGAAAAAAATATTGTTGGCTCCAACAATAAAACTTTGACAGGGGAGAGCCCACCATAGTGTATAGTTCCTGCGACAATGTTTTTATTGTCATGAATTAAGTTGTCAGTACAACAATATTCTTTCAACTAATATAATATGTATTGATACTACAACAATGTTTGTATTGTCAAGTTAAATCTCAGTACAACAATAATGTGAATTGATACTATAACAATGTTTCTTTTGTCAAGGAGTAAATTGTCATTGCGACAATATTCCTTCAACAAAATATATGTATTGACACTACAACAATGTTTCTATATTGTCAATACAACAATATTTTTTCAACAAAGTGTGTTTGGATATTACAACAATGTATCTTTTGTCTGTGGAACTAAATCAATTTAACTGTCACTTTGTTGTAATAACAATACTAAGTTATGAGCGCAACTCCTGTACTTTGTTAAATTAAATATTTTGCCTTTGTAACCACCATTAAAGCGGTTGTTTGACTTAATCAACTCATAATTATCTACAGTAGCAAAGTGATTTGAATGCAGGAGCTACTCTACATCGTGAAAACAACAATGCTTCCTTTGTTATTATGAAAGAGCCTTCGTTCCAGTAGCACAGTTATTTAAATGCAGGAGCTACTGTACATCGTGAAAACAACAGTTTCCTTGGCTATTATGAAAGAGCCTTAGTTCCAGTAGCACAGTTATTTAAATGCAGGAGCTACTCTACACCGTGAAAACAACAAAGTTTCCTTTGCTATTATGAAAGAGCCTTAGTTCCAGTAGCACAGTTAATTAAATGCAGGAGCTACTCTACACCGTGAAAACAACAAAGTTTCCTTTGCTATTATGAAAGAGCCTTAGTTCCAGTAGCACAGTTATTTAAATGCAGGAGCTACTCTACACCGTGAAAACAACAAAGTTTCCTTTGCTATTATGAAAGAGCCTTAGTTCCAGTAGCACAGTTATTTAAATGCAGGAGCTACTCTACACCGTGAAAACAACAAAGTTTCCTTTGCTATTATGAAACAGCCTTAGTTCCAGTAGCACAGTTATTTAAATGCAGGAGCTACGCTACTTTGCGAAAACAACTATATACTTCCTTTGTTAATATGAAAGAGCCTTTGTTCCAGTAGCACAGTTATTTAAATGCAGGAGCTACGCTACTTTGTGAAAACAACTATACTTCTGTGGCGAACCAAACTAATTGTCTGTCCCACTATTAGATAATACAAAGACAACACTACGTTAATCTAGAACATAGTGTCTATGGCACACGGTAGTAAGTAGGATTTCGAATATGAATGTAAAAACCCTTTTTCTAATCCACTCCATGTAATTAACTAACACGATTGTTATTACCTTGTGTTTGAGTAAACGTGTATTCCTCCACTGCCGCGTGTGCCAGGTCTTAAAACCGAAAATCCGGACAGACCAGCCAGTTTAGCCGGACATTTGGGTAAAAAAACCGGACACCCTTATTTTTTTAGTCTTAGTTTATCACGACAATTAAAAAAAAAGTAAAACAAGGCTTTTTAATCATTTACCATAAAATCTTCTTAAATAATGAAACAACAATCAAATTAAATGAATCAGTCTTCTTTATTATTAAGTAATCGTTCAATATTCATTACATTAGTTAGTAGTTTAACAGTAACTAGTATTGCAATTTGCAATGGAAAACAAATTAAAACAACGTTTATTAACCATAAAATCTTTTTAAATTTTAATATACCTAATAACTAATTTAAAAAGCCTAACAAAAGCCGGACAGGCCGGACACCGTCTGATTTGGCCGGACACGCAACCAAAAAGCCTGACCGTGTCCGGCTTTATCCGGACGCCTGGCAACCCTAGCCGCGTGTATACCGTGCTAGTACAAATACACCTCTTGTAACTACTGGATCGAGTTTCATTTATGTAAACAGGGCGCCGTATCGCGCCTAAATTGGTGACCCCGACGATAGAAGAACATATCAGTGTAAAAAGAAGAACTGAAATCCAGTATTGTGAAGCGCAACGAGCTCACACTCATCCCGGGCAGCGGGTTTCTTCGTGAACAAGTCCCAAGTCGGTACCTACTCGCCGTAATTACGCGAGTTTACCTACGAAAATCGAGGAGTATTTGAACTTTCGTGCTATTAGTGCATTGACTAACGAGATAGTGATCGGCTGTGCATACTAATTGTGCATAATTACACCGTGTTTGGACCTTATCAACCTGAAACAAGAAAAATCATATAATTCCGCGATAGCAGCGCCATTTTTTCTTGTGCGGATTCTTTAAGGAAACTTCAAAGTTAGCGCGCGAACTTGTGAAGCTTGACATAGCCTGACACTGACACATCTGTCTGTCATCATCTCTATCCGCAAACGTCAAACGGAAACCGGCTGCGTTCCAGAGAAACTCAAAACGTAAAGGTGTGTTCCATATTCAATAGTGTGATCAGTGTGATGTGACAACAGAAGCCTGTAAATTGTTTTTATTTTACCTAAACTCTGCATGGATGGACATTCCTACACTCTACCTCAAATACAACGGTGTTGGTTAAAATTTAGTGAAGTGCTGCACGCGGAGGGGGTTGGGGGGGGGGGGGGGCGGGGGGGGTCCCCCCTTCCCCCTGGTACCACTCCCATTACAAGGTAATGCACCATTCCTGAGAAAAACCGATTAATGTAACCTAACCTCAAAACACTATAATCGGTAAAAATTTAGTTTCCGGGGGCACGAAAACGTGGTGGTGGGGAGTGGAGGGGGGAGGGGGGTCCCCCGTTCCCCCTGGTACCACTCCCATGAAACGAGGACGCACCGTTCTTGAGAAAAACAAATTATTGTAACCTAACCTCAAAACACTGGTTTTCAATACAAAGTTGCTTCTGCACGTCTCCGGCGCTGCGGGAAGTGCAGCCCCTTCGCCCTTACGTAACAAAGGATAGGCACCCATGCTCACCTCCGCAGCTTCGGCTTACTGGTCGCCTCCGGCGCCTATGCTTTGTTACAGCGGGCGGGGGCTGCACTCCCTCCGCGCCTCCGGATTTTTAAATACACCCTCGGGGTAGCAGCCAAAAGACTACGTGGAGTCGGGGTGCCCCGAGTCGGTTTTGGGACAGATTCGACCTATTTCAACCATAAAGTGGGGTACATAACAAGACAAATAAAACAACAAAACATTCACACACAACAAAACATTCACTCGGGAAGAAACGGAATGAACCACAGAGTACTTAATAACACTGATGACAGTACAGTTCTTTTTACGCTCCGTTTCAACGATTTTACACGACATTTTACACCACAGACAATATACTGGTACAGATTTGGTTGTCAATCGTCCATTTTAACGTTCCGTTTTCCTTAAAAAACTGATTTGAGGTTAGAAACAGTTTTCATTAATTTCTCGCAAAATATGCATTACCTTGTATGAAGAGTGGTCTAGTAATAACCGGGGACCCATTCCCTACCGGCTTTAACCACTTTTTCCTCCCTCCGCGGGCAGCACGTCTCTAAAGCCAACCCAAAGAGGTTTTTGGAGAACATTTTTATTTTTACTTTTTACATTTATTTTACACTTTACCTTTTTTTTTCTTACCTGTGTGCTGCATGTATGTTCATTTTTGTTTAGTTTTGTGTGTCCTATTTGCTATGAATGTGCTTCCTCATGGTGACTATTTAACTCTTTGATTTCACCTCTGCGCTACTATTGTATAAGTTATACTGTGTTCCTCTTAGGATTGGTGTTCGTAAGATAAATATAATTTGTATAGTAACGCAATGACTACCGAAGGAAAGGAAATTTTCCTGGATCCTGAACCTAGAACTGGTGGTGAACAGTCCGCTGACCCATTCCCAACTAGATCTCAACCGATATTAGTCAATCGAGTTTCCAACCGCGTTCCTCCTTTCTGGCCAGACCGACCAGATCTCTGGTTTGCAAGTTTGGAGGCACAATTCCATATTAATTGCGTCACACAAGAGTTGACTAAATATTACTATGCTGTAAGTCAGCTGGACACCAAATCCGCGACTGAAGTCGAAGACATAATTATTGAGCCACCTAAGAGTCAACCGTACAGTTGCCTTAAAAAGGCCCTCATCTCCCGTTTCTCTGAGTCTTATGAAGAGAAAATTAGAAGGCTCCTTGAGAAAGAGGAGATCGGGGATAAGAAGCCATCATCATTCTTCCGCCACCTCAGAACTCTTGCTGGTCCATCTTTCCCAGAGCAGCTCCTTCAAAGTATTTGGACAAATAGGTTGCCTCATTACATGCAAGGTATTTTAGTTGCCCAAAAGCATTCATCCCTCGAGGACTTGGGTGAGCTGGCTGATAAGCTGCAAGAAATCAGTCCACAACCAATGAATGTCCATGCAGCAGGTAGGGCATCATCATCATAATCATCTAGTGATGACACCAAGGAACAACTTAAGGTGCTCCAACAACAAGTGGCGGACCTGACACGGCTTGTGACCGGCCTCACCACAAGTAATGACAGAAATAACCGCAGTCGCTCAAGCTCACGCTCACGCACACCTAACGGCCAATGCTGGTATCACAGGCGTTTCGCGGCGAAAGCTTCCAGGTGTTTACAACCGTGCACTTGGTCTGGTCCCGTACCACAGGGAAACTCAAGCAGCAGTCAGTAGTGGCGACCACTGACTGCTCCCTAGCAAGTCGCCGTCTATTTGTTACCGATCGGTATTCGGGCCGACGATTTTTAATTGACACCGGATCCGATCTTTCGTGCCTACCTAGACGTTACTCCTAGGGTAAAAAGCAGCCAGTCCCGTACGAACTTTTAGCAGCCAACGGCACTAAAATAAATACTTTTGGTCTAGTCGAACTTAAATTGAACTTAGGGTTAAGACGCGATTTTTCATGGAAATTCATCGTCGCAGAAGTGGGAACTCCAATAATTAATCGGTTCAGATTTCCTGGCTCATTACCACCTTTTACCGGACTGTGCTCATGGAAGGTTGCGAGACGATAAAACAGGGTTGTCAGCGGAGACCGAATTCTCCTCAATTGACCAACCCAGTGTTAAACTTATTCAATCACCTGACTCACCATACTCGCACATTTTGACCGAGTTCCCGAGCATATCACGTCCCCCTGGCCCACCTAAAGAGGTGAAGCACACTACGGTTCACTTTATCAAAACCACCGATGGCCCACCCGTGACAGCGCGACCACGTCGTCTTGCCCCACTAAAGCTTCGAGCTGCTCAGACAGAATTCGAGGAGATGATTCGCGTAGGCACCGCCCGACCTTCTAGCAGCTCATGGTCCTCCCCGCTACACCTCGCGCTTAAAAAAGACGAGACTTATCGTCCGTGCGGCGACTACCGCGCATTAAACGCCCGCACAATTCCGGACTGCTACCCTGTCCGCCACATAGAGGATTTTGGCCACAACTTGTCCGGATGCTCAGTTTTCAGCACCCTTGATTTAGTTAAAGCATACCAACAAATTCCAGTAAATCCTGATGATATTTGTAAAACAGCCATAATCACACCTTTTGGACTCTATGAATTTCCCTTTATGACCTTTGGCCTTAGAAACGCCGGACAGACGTTTCAAAGGTTCATAGACGAAGTTGTGCGAGGATTTAATTTCTGCTTTGCCTACGTCGACGATATACTCGTGTACTCGAGAGACCCCAAACAACACGCTGAACACCTCAGACTCTTGTTTCACCGACTACACGAGTATGGAGTGGTCATCAATCCGGCGAAGTGTGTACTTGGGGCAGCCGAGGTAACGTTTTTGGGTTACCGTATTAACGCTGCAGGCACCTTTCCTCCCGAAGACCGTATCCGTGCCTTAGTGGATTTCGCTCCTCCTAAGACCGTACAAGGCGTACGTAGGTTCTTGGGCATGGTTAACTATTACCGCAGATTTTTGCCCGACGCCGCTAAGTATCAGGCGCCTTTAATCGACGCAGTCGCTGCAACTAACAGCAAAGGCGCAAAACCATTTCCATGGACGCCCGACCTCGAACAATGTTTTGATAACTGCAAGAAAAGCCAAGCTAACGTTACTACTCTATCGCACCCAAATTGTGAGGCCCCTTTAGGTCTTTTTACCGATGCGTCGAGCATGCACATAGGTGCATGTTTACAGCAGAAGGTCGATGATAACTGGCAACCCCTAGCATATTTTAGCAAAAAGCTTACCGAGAAACAATCCCAGTGGCCCGCTTATTAAAGGGAACTTCTAGCTGTGTACGAGAGCGTTCAACACTTTCGGCACATACTAGAAGTGCAGAACGCAGCAGTTGTTAAATGACCATAAGCCCCTTGTGTATGCCTTCACGCAGCGTCGCGACAAGCTTCCACCAACACAACTCAACCAATTAACTTTCGTAGTCAATTTACCACCGACATAAGATACATTAAGGGTACCGACAACGTAGTCGCAGATGCTATGTCGCGGGTTGAATCAATTTCACTGGAGAAGGACTACCAAGCCCTTGCAGAGTCGCAAGAGAGAGACGAGGAACTCAAAGAGGCGGGCTCGTTTACTTCTCTAAAATTGAGAAAAATCGTTGTTCCAGGAACTGATACTTCCATAATCTGCGACACGTCGACAGGTAGACCTCGCCCATACCTCACCTTACCCTTCCGTCGAGCAGCATTCGACCGACTGCACGGTCTTAGTCACCCTGGCGTGAGAGCAACCTTACGATTGGTGGCTGAGCGATACGTATGGCCGCATATTAACACCGACTGCCGACAATGGGCGAAGTCATGTTTACAATGCCAACGCAGTAAGGTGACCAGGCACACATCTGCACCGTTGATGTCTTTTCCGATCGCATCAAAAAGATTCTGTCATGTCCACATTGATATCATAGGACCACTACCGCCTTCAGACAATTTCACATATTGTCTTACCGCGGTTGACAGATTTACGCGATGGCCCGAAGCGTGGCCTATGACATCTATCACGGCGGAAGAAGTGGCAGACACGCTGGTGACTGGTTGGATATCCCGTTTCGGCGTGCCAAGTACCATGACGACCGACCAGGGCCGCCAGTTTGAATCTGCCTTGTTTCGGCGCCTCATGAACGTATGCGCAACAAAGCGGATTCGCACAACCAGTTACCACCCGTGCGCAAATGGCATGGTAGAACGCATGCACCGCCAACTAAAAGCTTCTTTAATGTGCCATCCCCAAACGTGGAGCAAGGCACTTCCACTAGTACTCCTTGGCATGAGGACTGCCCTCAAAGAGGACCTGAACACCTCGTCCGCTGAGCTAGTCTATGGAGAACCTCTTCGACTTCCTGGGGAACTTATCATGCCAGCGGAAGAACCCAGGAGCCCAAACGATATCACTGATTTTGTCACCGAGTTGAGGAGCCGGATGGAAATTTTACGCCAATACCAGCCTCACGACACGCGCGACCGTCAACATTCGTGTTTAAAGATTTGGCGACGTCGACCCATGTTTTACTGCGCGACGACACTGTTCGACGGCCTCTGCAACCTCCATACACTGGGCCATACCGTATCCTAAGGAGAAGGGACAAGACCCTTACCTTGGAGATGAACGGAAGAGAGGCTACGGTCAGCATAGACCGTGTTAAGCCAGCATACCTGGACTCTGAACTAAGTTCCTCAACACCTGTTTCAGTTCCCGTTCCAGATTCTCCTTCCACACACCCAACTCCCTCCACGCCAACTACTCCATTCCCTTCAGACACTGTCACCACCAGAGCTGGCAGACGGGTTAAATTTAGGGACATTCTGGATTTATAATTTTTATATTATATTTTGTTTGTATTTTTTGTGTGTATACCTTGTATTTCTCCGTAGGGGGGTGGTGTGGCGAACCAAACTAATTGTCTGTGGTTCCCACTATTAGATAATACAAAGACAACACTACGTTAATCTAGAACATAGTGTCTATGGCACACGGTAGTAAGTAGGATTTCGAATATGAATGTAAAAACCCTTTTTCTAATCCACTCCATGTAATTAACTAACACGATTGTTATTACCTTGTGTTTGAGTAAACGTGTATTCCTCCACTGCCGCGTGTATACCGTGCTAGTACAAATACACCTCTTGTAATCGAGTTTCATTTATGTAAACAGGGCGCCGTATCGCGCCTAAACTTCCTTTGTTAATATGAAAGAGCCTTTGTTCCAGTAGCACAGTTATTTAAATGCAGGAGCTACGCTACTTTGTGAAAACAACTATACTTCCTTTGTTAATATGAAAGAGCCTTTGTTCCAGTAGCACAGTTATTTAAATGCAGGAGCATGATACCCGAAAAGTGCACTTTTCGGGTATCTTGCTTAAGTTTATAAAAATCCAAATTGTTTTGTTTCTGTTATTTTAAGGGCTGATTTTTCAATAGTCAGACAACTTGAATAAATCTGACAGTATGACATATTTTCTATACAAAAGCTGTTAATCCACAAATGGGTAGTGGTAGACCGCGAAATTGAAAAACGAAAGAAAATTTGTATTTCGCGGTCTACCACTACCCATTCACCTTAAAGTTATCCGACTATTGAACAATCAGCCCTAATTAATACGAAAAATAATAGGTAATGAAAATCTTAGTTCCGAATGCACTCTGCAAGTGCCTTTCCCAGATTATCGGATAAAGAATAGGTATGGGTGAAATGACAACTAAAGCTTTGGTTTTCTAAGAACGTGAACGGTGACGGTGAACGGTCATACAACGGCTGTCCAAATACAGAGCATTAAACTAACGGTTCAGCTTTTAGGAAAATGCTAATTCGTTCATAAAAGTGCATGTGATCTCACATATCGTGGGTAAGCGACCAGAGAGTGTAGGAATAATAGGTACAATGACACACATAATTATAACATATGGACAGTATGTTTATAGGTATCATCATATCAGACTCTAAAGAAAGTTGATCGGATTTGTGTAAAGTAGGTACCATCCTAAGTTTTATAATAATAATCACATAAATAATTAAGTTAGTTTTAAATTGCTTATTAGTCTTATTTGTAGCCTAGATTTGTAATATATTACCTAAGTATTAAGAACAGGCTGTATCTCAAGAGCCGCGATAGCTAGACAGTTGAAATTTTAACAAATTATGTACCTACTTCGGACGGACAGACAGCGAAGCCTTAGTAATAGGGTCCCGTTTTCACACTTTGGGAACCCTAAAAAAATGACCTTTATAGGTACCGAATATTATTTCTAATATTCTACTAAAATGATTACTATTACTTACTATACCTACTTACATAATAAGAATGAAATGGGTAGGTCATTTTCATTCCTATTCGGTAAATAGTAATAATATAAGTACCATACCCTTAGCTACTTATCTTATTCAGTAATTATTTTAATCAGTCATGAAACGTGAGTAAAAATCTGTTTCATAATTTTTATTTTCGATATTATTTCAAAGCAAAGCCTTAGCCAAACCGCATTTTCTTAATTATACAGATAAAAGTTATCCGACGATTGAATAATCAGCCATACGAGAGTAATAATAATATAATACCTAACTATTATTGTTTCAAAATATATCGTTTGCGTTCCCATTGAGGGATCACATTTGATTTTGAGCTTTTGAATGCGTCAGCTTTTAGTAAAAGCCCTCAAGTAATTGTAAATTCAGCCTCTAGTTTGTAAAATTAGCCACTCAAAATATACAATCGGTTAAAGGTGGTCCGTCAGTCGTGACTGACAGGCATCCATATCTCAAAATCTAGTTAAAATTTATAACTGCTATAAATGACTACTCTTAGTAAAAGATTTGTAAAACTAATTTTATAAATATCAACCCTTCCTTTTCACAGAATAGAAAGAACTAGCATACGGAATGTGGTCCCTCAACCGATCACCATAAGGTTCACCTTGAGGAGACCACAATGGAATTTGAAATTTACTTGGGTCTAGTGTTAGTAATAAAAGTACTCGAACGATTGTGAATTCAACCTCTAGTTTGTAAAAGAAGCCATTCAAAAGTTACAATCGATTTAAGGTGGTCCCGCAATTGAAATGTTTATTAAAAGAAATATCAATTTACGTAGCATTCGGAAGTTAAATTGACGAATGCTACAGTCTATCCTTTAGTAATTTTTTTACTAACGATTACTTTACTAAACAGTAACAAAATATTTACCGTTTTATTTCAAATAATAATCGAATTCCTGGGAAGAAATACTAAGAAGAGGTGACCACACAGTAGAATTTCTAGTGGCTGTTTGTTGATATTAATCTATATTGTATAATGGTAAGCGGTAGGTATTAGTTGCACTAAGTATCTACTTATAACTCAAGAACGGCTGAACCGATTTGGCTAAAAATTGTTGGGGATCGATTTCCGTGGTGGGGAGGTAGCTTAGAAATTGTATAAAAGAAAGTCGTGTTAGTTATATTATTTACCTATAACTCAAGAACGGCTGAGCCGTTTTGGCTGAAAGTTGTTGGGGAGGTAGCTTAGAACCAGGAGACGGACATAGGATACTTTTTATCCGTTTTTTTTAAATATAATATTTTGATTTACCTACTTATAGGAGTATGGTAGGAGTAGTGTAGGAGTAGGTTAGGAGTAAGGTAGGAGTAGGGTAGAAGTAGGGTAGGAGTAGTAAATAATAATATATAATAATCAATTATAATAATATATATATAATTCTCCAAACAGTGTAGCAATAATGCATGGTGCCAAACAGAAAACATTTTAAAAAGATACATTTATCAGTTTGAACGTTCAGCTTATTAAAATATTTGGTATTAGTGTTTTGGAAGAAGCCATTTTAATGCGTGACGAAATTAAAGAATGTATAATGTGTAATAATCAAGTCACATACGAATATAAGCTTACAGATTTTATATCGATTAGAGAAATACCTCGAACGGTCAAAGTCAAACAAAATTTCTACTAATTAATTGGGGCTATTGAGTTTATTCCCGGACCTAGCGCCACTGACCTCGGCCATTACAGATGTCTCTACTTCTTTAATGAGACCATACGTTCTTACGACGACTTAGGCTTTATATTTGATGAAAGTCCTCCAAACAAACAAATTTTTATTCATACACTTTGCTACTGTCTCATTAGCAGTAATGTTTGAATTAGAAAGTTTAGAGTTACATTGTCAGTGCAGGACTGCAGAGTAAGATTTTGTATGTTTTTATTTAATTATAATTATTTTCTTTTCTTTTCTTTCTGTGTTTTTAATTAGCTAAGTGATGTCAAATATTAATTAAAAATAATATCAACAAACAGTCACTAGTTTTTACTTATTAAAAAAACGACGGTTTGCACTCCGGGAGTGCCGGCAGAAGTGAAAACTTGAATATTAACTTTGTTTACTGTAACCGTAACCGTAACCGTAACCCTGTAACCGTAACCTTGTAACTGTAACCGTAACCCTGTAACTGTAACCGTAACCCTGTAACTGTAACCGTAACCCTGAAACTGTCTGTCTGTAATTTGATCCTGTATACTTGTTATCAATTTTTGATATTTTGGAATCTTACGAATATACATAGGATATATTTTTCGATCAGGGTCACGTGTCATCTTACGATCAGGGTCACGTCTATAGATAGGCAATCCACCCGGGTTTAAACCCGGTGCTTTGATAAACACCTAATTTTGTGGGTGTTTACGGGTGTTTATCGGGTGTTTATCAAAAGCACCGGGTTTAAACCCGGTGGATTGCCCGTCTATAGCACGTGTCATCTTACGAATCTTACGATCAGGATCACGTGTCCTGACGCGAGTTTTACCCATTACAAAAAAAGTGTACAACGCCGCTAAACAAGTTTTCACTTCAAAAAAATGGTCGACAGAGAGCGATTACACCGCCTTTAATGAACACTTGCTCACTTTATCCCAGGGGATTGCGGCCTTCAATCAATCAACAGTTAACTCAGCCTATCGCAGTCCACTGCGCCACAGCACCCCGTCCTCCGTCTTTTTCATCCAGTCTACCCCAGTCACCTTCTTTAGGTCGTCCGTCCATCTAGCTGGGGGGCGTCCCACACTACGCTTGCCGATACGCGGTCTCCACTCCAGGACTCGTCTGCTTCACCGGCCATCGGTCCTTCGACAGACATGGCCAGCCCACTGCCACTTCAGTTGGCTTCAGATGGCCTTATCTACCTCAAATACAAACTTGCAGTAAATTGTAAACATGTGATTTGTCCGGACTTATGATTAAAAATAAAACACAGCAAGGGTGGTTGGTAGAAGTTACTAAGTCACGTTATGTTGTCCTGGGTTCGATTCGGACACGGTTTTATTGGATTTTTCTATCAGGAATTTCTCAGAAGTAGCCCCGAATCTGGATAGTGACCGCTTGATGGAAATAGGCTCGTCCACAATTACATGGGACTTAAACGTAACTGGCGAAATATGGGTGTTTTATACTCAAACTCAAACTCAAAGCATTTATTTCAATTAAACCAATTACAGGCACTTTTGAATTGTCAAGGGGTCGGTCAGTCAGAAGGGTGAAGCTAGTTGCCCATTCCAAAGCATAGGTACCTATGGAGAGGAACGGGCAAGAAACTCCATGGACACTCTTTTAAATCAAAATAATATGGTTACAAAGTCTTGTTTACATCAATCATGTTAAAAAAACGACGGGTTGCACTCCGGGAGTGCCGGCAGAAGTGAAAACTTGAATATTAACGTTGTTTACTGTAACTGTGACTGTAACCGTAACTGTCTGTAACTGTATGTAACTGTCTATAACTGTCTGTAACTATCTGTAACTGTCTGTAACTGTCTGTCTGTCTGTCTGTCTGTAATTTGTACCTGTACACTTGTTATCAATTTTTGATATTTTGGAATCTTACGAATTTTCATTCAAGTGTCATCTTACGATCAGGGTCACGTCTATAGATGGGCAATCCACCCGGGCTTACACCCGGTGCTTTGATAAACACCCAATTTTTTGGGTGTTTATGGGTGTTTACGGGTGTTTAACAAAAGCACCGGGTTTAAACCCGGTGGATTGCCCATCTATAGCACGTGTCATCTTACAAATCTTACGATCAGGGTCACGTGTCCTGACGCGAGTTTAACATTTTTTTCCCATTACAAAAAAAGTTTACAACGCCGCTAAAGAAGTATTCACTTCAAAAAATCCTGCTGTGTGGTCACCTCTATTTTAGTATTTCTTGCCAGAAATTCGATTATTATTTAAAATAAAACGGTAAATATTTTGATACTGTTTAGTAAAGTAATCGTTAGTAAAAAATTTACTAAAGGATAGACTGTAGCATTCGTCAATTTAACTTCCGAATGCTACGTAAATTGATATTTCTTTTAATAAACATTTCAATTGAGGGACCACCTTAAATCGATTGTAACTTTTGAATGGCTTCTTTTACAAACTAGAGGTTGAATTCACAATCGTTCGATTACTTTTACTAACGCTAGACCCAAGTAAATTTCAAATTCCATTGTGGTCTTCACTCAAGGTGAACCTTATGGTGATCGGTTGAGGGACCACCTTCCGCATGCTAGTTCTTTCTATTCTGTGAAAAGGAAGGGTTGATATTCATAAAATTAGTTTTACAAATTTTTATTATGAGTACCTAGTCATTTATAGCAGTTATTCATTTTAACTAGGTTTTGAGATATGGATGCCTGTCAGTCACGAGTTCACGACTGAGGGACCATCTTTAACCGATTGTATATTTTGAGTGGCTACTTTTACAAACTAGAGGCTGAATTTACAATTGTTTGAGAGCTTTTACTAAAAGCTGACGCATTCAAAAGCTCAAAATCAAAAATGTGGTCCCTCAATGAGAACCTTACTATACTCTATGATGAGAACGCAAGCAATATATCTACCTGCGTAGGACGTAGTATTTTATTATAAATGCATTATATTGTAGTCTTTGATTATAAGGGTGAAGTCCAAAATATTGACGCAAATGACACAATAGTGACACAAAAGTTGCACAGTTTACTCTACGGTGACACAATATTGGCACAAAATGGTAGCAAAAAACTATAAAGTTGAGGTTACAATAGGAATTTTATAAACATATTTTATAAAAATAGAAAATTAGACAACAAAGAACATTAATTATGGCAAAATAAGTTACGCTTAGACGAAATTAAAACAATTATAATCTTGATTGCAAGTTTTATTATGTCTTTAAAATGGTTTAACAACCAAATGGTTTAATGGTTTTAACATAAAAAAAAAACAACGAAAAGTAATTTAGTACCTAGGTATTCAGTTTTGTTGTAGTAGTTTCTATATTTATGTCTGCTCTGTCGGTCTCCGTTCTTTTTTTCATTTAAATCGGTTCAGAAAGATAACATACAGACAGACAGAGTTACTTTCGAATTTATAATATTAGTATGGATGGTATATGGACAAGCTGATTCGACAGACCTTGCCCTTGTCCTTGTCCTGTTTTTGATTCGAAAGACACATGTCGCCATCTATTATCATAATAACGCTATTGTTGTTTTCCTCGGGAACAGCACATTTTTTCGGGATGAAAGGTACCCTATGTCCGTGTCTGTACACCTGACAACGTATATGCAAAATTTCAGGATGATCGGTTCAATGGTTTAGGCGTGAAAAGGTAAAACAAACTTACTTTCCTGTTATATTATTATTACTAGCTACGCCCGCGGTTTCACCCGCATAAGTGTCAATCTCGTAGGAATATCGAGATAAAAAAGTAGCCTGTTTTTTTAATCCAGAGTGTCAGCTACCATATTTTTTTTATCAAAATTGGTTCAGCCGTTTGAGCGTGAAGAAGTAACAAACATTTATAAACACACTTAGTAACTGTTTTTATAACGCGTTATAACTTATAAGTAACTAGTTACGTTATTGTAGTTATTATTGTGGTTATGTTACTCCTTATGATATCTGTGGTGTCATATCAGATGGCTTAAACCTTAGACAAAGAAAAGTATAGACGGCGGGTATCTCCATTTCATTTCCACAAGAAAGGGATAAAGTATTGAGTTATTGTAAGTAACAGAAAAGGATAAAGCTATACTATTTCCGTCTCTCAATGCGTGCCAGTTTTTTCAAGGCAGCTACTCATGTAGCCTATGTTAGTTAAGTTAGTTTTTTGTCTCATGTGTGGCCACGCTACCCGATGCTCTATAGCTTTCTTACTCTAAGGCTTAAACCAACCAAATAGACATGGGTCGGATTAGGTAAAAACGATACCTAATCCACCTAATCCTAGTATTTAAAAATACCTAATCCATTTACCTAATCCGAATATTTATTCAGTAGAGCCGCTGGCCTGTTACCGATATTATGGTATCGTATGTGGATTGGGTAAGAAATATTCGGCATGGAGTATGGACGTTCCGTTTCTGATATATTGTGGAATGGTGGATTATATTAATTTCGTTTTTTTATGAGCAAACGGTACTTTAACGTGAATACTTTTGTTTATAACGTTTAATAAAGAAAGGTAGTGATCAAAATTACCCTTCAACTTTGTACAATGATTGAGATGGGTACTTTTTACCATTTTTTTTATTGGTATATATTTTTTTAAGGTTAAAGTTCATTGTAGGGAACAACTCAAATTACATTTTTTTTTTGTCTTTTTTTACCGTAACATGGCATGGAAATTAAAACTGGTGTTCTATGAATAGAAACCAGAGCATTATTATATTAACATGCATTTGACCCATTTTTCTGATTTTTACACTTTTTTTTCAATAAAAAGACGTCAAAGTTTTGTTGTTTTTCTTCGAGGTTATTTAAAATAACGCCACCTAAAGACGACTATATTCATTACGACATAAATCGCTAGAGCTTACTAACTAGTCTAGTGGTATTTTACAAAGATGGCGCTGGCGGCAGTGCTAATTAAACTTGAAACTTAACTCCCACATTTTAAGGCACAAAATACCTTCTGTGTAGCTGTAGACTGTGTACGAATATTTTGTGCAATACCTAATCCTCGACGCTTTGGATTAGGTACGGACTCGCATCAAAAAATACCTAATCCACATACCTGTTCTAATATTTATGCCTCACGTCTACAACCAAACACACTGTCAGTGACCAAACATGACATCATGAATAATGAATGCAGAATAACAATAAATAATAATAACTCAAAGAGAGAACACGTAAGACTCACGTACTCAAGTAATAACACAGAGTACTTTTTGATAGTAAAGTAATATAGTGGGTTTATGGAATAACTATTAATATAACCACAATTTTTCACTGTGAGAAACTAAATTAAAACTGTGTATCAGTGAATCGCTGCTTATGATTTACTTAAACTTCTTTTTTTGTTGGTCTGAGCTTAAACTTTCACAACTTCGTGAACAGTAGGTAGTATCTACTTAGCCTTCGCACCTACCTTGTGTTTGTACCTACTCCGCCGTATACACAAACCGTGAAACCGGCTTTTCCTGACTCATATTTTCATGCTATTGCGCAATGTTACATCTTTGATACTCAGTAGAGTGGGGAAACTTAAATTCTGTGTGGCGTGAGGCGTCTCTTTGGTAAAACATCGAAAAAGCGGCGGTAAGTAATACGATAACATTTTACTCTTGTTTTGTTTACATCACGTTTGTGCTGTGACGTGAACTGGCCATCAGTAGGTACAATATATTCATTCGCAAAAAATGTAGGGAAATATTCAGTCTAAAAAAATAAAAAAAACTGTAATGTTGGGGTTGCTAAAGGTTGGTTTCAAAGGAAATCCGCCCCTAAGACGACCCACTGACCAAACAACCACATCTGTTATGTACTATTTAATGACTGCATGAATAAGTATAGGTACCTACCTACAGTAATCGTTCATGAGGTATGGTGCAAACTCAGCATGCATGATCAGTTATAAAGGAGTGTACTTACTTGCTAAAGTAAAGGAGCATACATATTATATTCTTATACTTCTAAACATTGATCTTCATCATTCATCATTTACCTGCCCTTTGCCTTATCCCAATTTATCTGGGTCAGCGCAACATGTATTTTTCTTCCATACTTCTCTACTACTCGTTGGTTCACTCCCTTTCTAGCCATAATCTAACCATATCATCTTTCACACAGTCCATCCATCGTTTCTGAGGCCTTCCCCTACTCTAATAGCCATCAACATTCTTACTCAAAACTTACTGGAAAGATTCCGCAGTCCTCTTCATCACTTGCCCATACCATGACAACTGATTTCCACATAACTTTTCACGGTCACCGGTGTCACTTTCAAACTTCCTCTTATCTACCTATGTAGGTACTCATTTCTTATTTTATCTGTTTCCACATCGGTAACACATCTACCTAAACAATTATCTAAATTGATTTGAATGATAATTTTACAATTTTGGCTAACGCATGGCATCTTACAAAAGATTTTGGTTAGTAATGCTAAAATGGTATTATTGAACTAGCACAATTGTTTGAAGTGATTCATTCTAAACTATTCAGCCATCAACTTATTACAAATTAATAGCTATTATACCTTTTTTAGGGTTCCGTACCCAAAGGGTAAAAACGGGACCCTATTACTAAGACTTCGCTGTCCGTCCGTCTATCCGTCTGTCTGTCACCAGGCTGTATCTCAAGAACCGCGATAGCTAGACAGTTGAAATTTTCACAAATTGTGTATTTCTGTTGCCGCTATAACAACAAATACTAAAAACAAAATAAAATTAATATTTAAGGGGGGCTCCCATACAACAAACGTGTTTTTTTCGGCGTTTTCGCCTTGTGGTACGGAACCCTTCGTGTGCGAGTCCGACTCGCACTTGGGGAGTTTCTTAACAACAAAATAGACTTTTTATTTTGAGGGTTTTGTAACACACAAGACCTACCTAGTGTCACAGACTTAAAGCTGGCTGAAAGTAGACCTAACAAAATTAATCATCATCTGCCTAGCCTTTTCCTAACTATGTTGGGGTCGGTTTCTAGTCTTACCAGATGCAGCCGAATACCAGTAATAAGTACCTACTTAATAATATCATGACTATTATCATTCATTTATGAGATGAGCTTTTACCCATGGCTGCGTCCAAGTGGAGGTTGGAAATTATCCCATGGGAAAATACTATCACTGGGATAAAAAGTAGGTATCCTATGTCCTAAACCAGCGAGGTAATTAATCACTAGTAATGGCTTTCATTTTGACAATTCAACAACATTCATCGAACATTTATAGCAATGAATTAGTAATATTCTTCAAAAATATTCAGATTGTGATTGATGGTGTGTTACACAATTAGGCGATTCTCACACTGCACCGCATCACGCAGCGGGGCGCAGATAACGCACCCACGCGCGTGATTTTTTACATACAAATTCAATAAAAACGCACTCACGCGCGTGGAATTTGGCTCCGTTTCCCGCTCACCGCTGCGTGAAACGCAGCAGTGTGCCAATCGCCTTAGTGTCTAAACACACTATGCCGAAGTTACGCGACCGAAGTTCGGCAAGATTACGCCCGCAATGCTATTTAACGCAACGTAATTTCGGCATAATGTGTCGTCAGTAATTCAAATAGCATTGCAGGCGTAATCATGCCGAACTTCGGTCGCGTAACTTCGGCATAGTGTGTTTAGACACCTAGGTGCAGGCCATGGTCAATCTGTGTGCCAAATTTCATTGAAATACGTTCAAACATTTTGGAGTGAGAAGGTAACAGGTGGACGGCTTTATTGGTATATTGGTGTGGCTAGTTGACATAATATGGCAAATAGTTTAATGTTTCGTAATATTCACTACATACCTACTATTGTATGGAAGCAAGTTTTTTTTAACTGAACAGACAGCCGAAAGCACTGGGAAGTGGTGAAGGGCAGGCGTTTTGGGGGACTGTCAGTAATTTTGACGTTCGTCCAAATTTTTACAGGTTGTTCTATCCATGAATATGAACAACTTTCATTATGGGACCAACTCTGAAATCATGAAAAAAAATCAGCTGTTTAATACAAAAGTTCAATAGGTACCTACTTGACCAGAATGTATGAAACAACTGCCTTTTTTTCGTTATTTCAGACTTGGTCCCATAGTGAAAGTTGTTCATATTCATGGATAGAACACCCTGTAAAAATTTGGAAGTGGTAAAAAAAACATCCTGTATGCATACCTCTGCCAACCCCTTCGGAGAATACATGCGTGATGTTATGTTATATTTATTGATTCAGTGTTTTCATGTATTTTTTTTTTTAATGTATTTATTGTATAATGATCTCCAACAAAAGAGGTACACATTAAATGACACATAAAATCAGCGTTATTGTATTTATCAGGCTCTATTGTAATTTAATCAACACACGATGCATACCTATCTATAAGGTTTATAAAATAACTAGCAACTGCCTGCGACTTCGTCCGCATGTTTCTTGTGCACCCGACCCACCCGTGACTTTACTAAATGTACAGACGCCAGCACATCAAGCTACTACAATCTGTCAAATTTATTTTATAGATGTTCAACTTTATCACTAAAGCATAAGGTTCAAAGTTGATTGGGAAAATATGACCTTGTGGCACAAAATATAGAGAGTACAGAAGGCAATCACATGTATGTACTTCACTTTTCGTACCTACACTACTCGGCGTTCGCGCTAGGGTTGTCAACTTTGGCTTATGCACAAAAAACTATCGTGGTAGTGGCACTCGTATCTAGTTGTTTGATTTATTGTTGAGCTTATTCTACAATATTAAAACAAAACAATAAACATAGTATTACAATACAAAAAGTTTACAGAATAAAAACATAAAATTTTAAATTTGTCAATTTTCACTATCGAAAATCCATAATAACTTGAAAACGGATTACCCTATTTACACAATTTATTTTGCCCTATCCGTTTTAGACCTAAACCTATGAAATGACACTAAAAACAACACAATATCTACACAAACAAAAAATGTTTTGAACTTACATACGAGTAATAAGTAGTTGGTGGCGTGAATTTACCTTACAAAAAAGTTACTTCGTTTATACTGAATTTTGTCTTAGAAATAGGAAACTATTATACAGGGCGTCCCACGGCTATGCCACATGGAGGGAAAGTACCTTGAATATTGTAGATGGAACATTTTACTGAAAGAAGACATTATTTTAATTTAAAAAACAATTTAAACTGCATTCATAGATTTTTAAATAATTACATGTATTAAAAATAAAACAATATTAACACACAATTATCAATTTATTTATGCGTAGATGTAGATATTTTAAATGTTATACTTACACTTTAACTATTATTGAGCTAATAAATCCAACTATTAGCTTAACTTTCAGCAACATTTAACGTACTTAAAACAAAACCCTTTTAAAAGTAAATTGAATGAACGGGACGGACTAAATTTTGTTAAATCAGTCGTTAGATTAAACAAGTAAATAGTAATAATAATTTGTTCCAAACGTAGAGTAAAAAATTAGTGTTCCATCGTGCGGTCCAAAAGCAAGAGAGCGTCCGGCGCGTCGAGCGAGTCGGTGCGAGCCGGTCTCGTCCCTACCACGTACAGCGGTGGTCCGATGTTGACGTCTCGGCTAGCTAGGCGGTGCTTGTAGTTCCGGTCGCCAATAACAGATGGCGCTCGCTCCACGAAGTTGCCAACACATGGTTGAACCAGGAATCGAACCCGCTACACGAGAAAAAATTACTCTCTAGCTTTATCATACCGATCGAAAGGCTTCATCATAAGGATTATTTTTTGGTAAATAACATAATGTCAGAAATAAAAGGAAGACCATGAATTTTAGCATTTGATGTGAAATTTTGTTCAGAAAAATGAAAAGCTGACATTGCCGTAAGGACATACAACTGACATTATCATAAGTACCTATTACCACAGAATAAATAGTACAAGTACAGAAGAGGCACTTCGCGCAACAGTTAATAGAAATAGCGACTCTTGCTACTAAGCAACAAAGTGCAAATCGGCTCACATAAGCGTTCAGTGCCTAACGCGATATTCACCTAAACGTTGCCGCTCGCTTCTAACGCGTAACTCTGTCGCTGTCTGGCGCGGAGTGACGTGCTAGCCGTGGCGCTATGGTTGTCGGCTTGCCACTGCTATTATATTCATCGTCTACCTACCTACTTGACCACGTAATCTATCTTATGTTTGATGCGTATGACTACACGGTCAATTAGGTAGATAGACAATGAATATTACAGTCGGTCATTTGTAATTAACAAATGAAAACAGACCTTTAATCTTTAGGCTACCCAGATACCTCTTTGTTTAACATTCCTCATTAACTTACAATAATAATATTTTCACATTTTGCATTAATTAAAAAGTTTGTAGAACAAATTAAAACATTAAAAATTCTGGTTGTTTACACTCTATACTAATACTAATTCTTAATTATCTCCTAAGCGCGTGATTTACATGATTCAAACGGATAAAATGGTTTTAGACCTATACCTTTCATTTGACACGAAAATCGTTAAGATATCTAAACAAACAAACAATCACATTTTCAAGTTGCTCTCGTAATTATCCACATCCGTCAAAAGAGCAATGCTTTAAACCAGCCGTTCTTGTTGTTCACTATTCGAAACTTATTTAAAACATTACGCACGCGCGAGCTCTGCGCGCGAGCGGTGGCAACCGACTGGCGGAGTGGCCGCGACGCCACGCGAAAGTGTAGGCATTTATCGCTGTAGGTGTACGGCCGAGTGAAGGAGGCCTGCTATTACTAAGAAATGTACCCACTTGAGAAGTACGCATCTTTTACCTATTATAATTTAAGTGCATGATAAAATGATAAAGAGATACGTAATTAGTAGGTACCTGGTTGTATGTAACAAATCGAGCCGTGTCCTGAGCCGAAATCGCAATGGGGCTGACTGACAAAGACAAATTAATTTTGTATTAAAAATGTTAAAATTCATGGTCTTCCTTTTATTTCTGACACTATGTTATTTAGCAAAAAATAATCCTTATGATGAAGCCTTTCGATCAGTATCATAAAGCTACAGGGTAATATTTTTTCTCGTGTTGCGGGTTCTATTCCCGGTTCAACCATGTAGGTAATTATTTAAAAATCTATGAATGCAGTTTAAATTGTTTTTTAAATTAAAATAATGTCTTCTTTCAGTAAAATGTTCCAAATACAATATTCAAGGTACTTTCCCTCCATGTGGCATAGCCGTGAGACGAAATCGAGCTTAGATAGCCATTTTTGAACTTCACAGACGCGTGTCTCAAGCGGATGGCACTTGCGCTCGCACTAGTCCAAACCAGTCCGAGATATCGTGTCCGTGAGCGGTGTCTATGTGTGCGTTGCTCGAGCGCACTTTCTATGTAGATTGCCTTCTGTTACTCTCTGTATTTGTGCTTGTGGGGACGCCAGTGACGTCACGGACCTGGCCGACGTCGGGTATAATTTAGGAGATCAAATTTTCGAGTGACTACTGTTAAATGGATCGTACCGGAGAATGGGCAGCAGCGTTCTCTATGTATTCCACCATCATACATATCATACTGCGATCGCCAACCCGCCTGCCAAGCGTGGCGATTATGGCAAACCCTCCCAAAATTGGGGGAGGCCTATGTCCAGCAGTGGAAGTCTGTCGGCTGAAACGACGACGACGACTGTTAAATGTACCTTACCAAGACACAGCTACTCGGGTATATTTAGTAGCACCAGTTTAAAATGAATCATTACTAAATACTTGCATAGTGCGAGTATTTAGGGTGGGGATTATAACGTGGCGGGTCTAACTTGGTGTACAAGCAATAAATGATAAATGATTTATTTTCTGTAAGTAGGTTTTTACAAACACTTTTACACGTCATCATATTTTTTTAAACTAGATGTGGTCGGCGTTTCCTATCTGACTACTCTGAGAAGAAAGGCCGAAACAAACTCAGAGGTCACAGTCTCTTTTAAAGTCCAGACAAAATCTTGGTCAGATCGTGTGAAGACCATGTAGATTGATGTCTGAAATGGTCTTTTGAGGAAAGAACCACACAGATTGAGCGGACCTGTCCAATCAGTGCACGCATTTGTCAAAAATCGTGCAGCTCAACTCAGAAATTGAGGAGCTCAACGATTCGACGAACAATACCAAAGAAAGGACATTTGGGTAGGCCGCGTAAATTACTCAAACTGCCAGATCATGATTAAAACTAAGAAGGAAAACAGATAAAAAATGACCCACATAGTCCTCACATTCACAATAATTAAATGAAAAATAAAAAAAACAAAAATACTTTACAAAGTAAATATTCATGTCATTGTCTAAATAAAATTCATCAATGTCAATGTGTATATAAAAAAAATCCGGACATAATCTTTGAGGACCATGTAGATTAGTGTCTGAAATGATCTTTTGAGGAAAGAACCACACAGATTGAGTGGACCTGTCCAGTCAGTGCACGCATTTGTCAGTAACCGTGCACTCAACTCAGAACTTAAGGAGCTCAACGATTCGACGAACAATACCAAAGACAGGACATTTGGGTAGGCCGCATAAACTACTCAAGCTGCCAGACCATGATTAAAATGAAAACAATGACCCACACAGTCCTCACATTCACAATAATTAAAATAATATAATACTTTATACAGTAAATGTACATGTCATTGTTTAAGTAAATAGATACTTAAAAAAAAAAAAAAAATATATATATATATTAAAGTGTAAAATAGCAAAATAACATTCACTGTCTAAACCTATTGGAGCAGCTCAATCCCAAGCCTTTTTGTCCTCAATATAGTCTTTTACAGTATAATAGGCTTTCTGGCACAGTTTTCGCTTTATAAAAGATTTGAATTTATTAAGGCTTAGTTCTTGAATGTGGCTAGGAAGTTTATTATAAAAACGTATACATTGGCATCTAAACGAGCCACCTATTTTCTTGAGCCTTGTTGTAGGAACAACAAATTTGTGTTTGTTCCTAGTATTTATATTATGGATATCACTGTATTTTTTAAACAGATTAATATTTTTATGTGCATACAAAAGATTATCATAAATGTACTGAGAAGGCACAGTCATTATATTAATCTCTTTAAATTTGTCTCTGAGGGAGTGTCTGGGACTTAATTTATAAATGGAACGAATTGCCCTTTTTTGTATAATAAAAATTGTCTGAATATCGACGGCATTTCCCCACAACAGAATACCGTACGACATCACACTATGAAAATAACTAAAGTAAACTAAACGGGCTGTCTCTAAATCAGTCAAATCACGAATTTTCCTAACGGCGTATGCTGCAGAGCTAAGCTTTTTTGACAATTTATCTATAAAAGACAATTTATATATAATAATAAGACGTAGTTGACGGAGCCCCGCTTCGTGGGTCTCTATTTCTGTCTACAGAGTTTAAAGGAACCTGACCCGAAGGAGATGGCGAGGGCTCGTTCGCACGCTCACTTGAGCCCCCGTCATTTTTATGTATTTATTTATCCTCCTACTGGTACGCCATACAGCAATTACAGCAACGGAGCAAAAAATTACTTCATGTGCTGCTTTCCATCCATCCTGTGCGCGGTAGGCATCGAACGGGCGGCGATGGAACACGCACGCTCACACAGCGCCAACTTCCATTACTCCATCCAAATTGCGCACATCCTTTGCGATTTTTTGAAACTCAATGAATTTTTCAAAATAAATACATTAATTGTAAAAACGGAAAATTTTGATGTGTCGTCCCGCCTGACAGCAATAGCTGACATCATTGTCATCCCCTTCGAACCTAACCAGTCCGAGTCGGAGTGCCACAAGACCCGAGTTCGTTCCGCTCGCTCTTGCATTCTAATTTCTCATTGCGTTTTACTATCTCGAGAAAGCTGAATGTACAGAATATTTAAAAAATATATTTAGCATGGTAACATTAGGTACAGCACCGGAACACGTAATGCCCGATGCTTCATAACCCTGCCGAATCCTTTGCTCTGCACTCGTACGTAGTTTGCTTTGTAAATGGCGAGCATAATGTATACTAATACAGAGAATGCCTGAGTTGAACACATTTTGCTCTTTAGTGTAACACAAAGCGGTCCAGCACAGACTATGGATCTCTGTGGTTATTATAATATACAGTCTGTCATTACGCGGCTGGGTATATTTAGTAGTACGTAATTACGCAACGCTAGGTCCTAAGTATACCCGATTAAGATACTCAAACTCGGGTATATTTAGTAGTTAGAAATTTCGAAAGCCTCATGCTAACTATACCCGACCAAAACCCTATGGGGAGTTTCCATAAGGTACATTTAGTAAAGACGCGACCCACCCCGTAGCATCACTCAGAGCGCGGATCCTTCGTTGCGTTCAGGATTCAAATTAACGCCCTGCGCCCGCGACGTTTAAAGACCAGTGTCTTTAAACGTCGCGGGCGCAGGGCGTTAAGGAGATAACGCAGTCGTTATCTCCTTAGTGAATAATCTACTATTAGAACGTTTAGACTTGTATGGGATTTTGTTTTTGAATTTTTTGTATGTATGACCTTTCTACTACTCAAACTTCAGTTAGTCCGATACAGATTTTGATCCATACAAGAAACAGGATCGTATAGATTCTAAACGCGAATCGTTGGGCCGTGTACCTACCCACAAACATACCGGCGCCATCGTATCACCCTAAGATCGTTGGTAAACGGACAAAGTCCTGTTTGACTATCGAAAATCTTATGTTTCCTTGACATTCTTATGCATTCATTTGTTTTTGCTCGTGGTAAGCTGCCGCGAGTCGATCAATCTATAAAGTAGCCGAGCAATTAAGAAAGGGCTTTGAAGGTCCGTGGTATACCTACCTGTACGCCATTTTTTTTTTTTTTTTCAAAATGGCGGCCACGCATGAATCCTATTAGGCGGTTTTCACACTGCCCCGCATCATGCTGCATATTGCGTGTCGACGCACCTACGCGCGTTCCTGCGGGAGTGCAGATCTGCATCATCGTGCGGGTTTTTTGCGCACTCACGCGCGTAGGTGCGTTTTGTAGATTCACGCACGGCGGCTCTCATTTATTCGCCGTTCTCTGTCACACACGTCACGCCCATTCAAAATCACGCGCGGCACTGCGGGATTCGGTGTGCCATACCTTGCGTCTCGCCCCGCACCTACGCGCGGGGGTGCATGTTTCTCCGCGTGTATGCGCGTGATCCGCATGAACGCGCGTGGTTGCGTTTTCAGTGTGTTGGACTGTGCGTGTTTTCTATACAAACGGAGATACTTACAAGTAACGTTAAAACACGCAGTCACGCAACATGCAGCGTGGTGCGTGGCAGTGTGATAATCGCCTTATAATTCGATAGCTGACATCAATGCAAACAGAAAACATAATAAGACCAAACCCCGTAAATATTACCCCATATTTTTTTGAACTTGCGTACATCTTGTTGCATAAATGTTTGATATTTTTTTTAAGGGGCTTGCATGACCTAAAGCGCGGTCACTGTCGGACTGCGTAGAAAAGAAAGAGAAGGGCGATGACACAACGCTGGTAAATTAATGCAAAATATGAAGTAATTACAAAAAATCTATTGTTTGGACTAAACAATTAAAACACTAGTGTTTTAGTATGTTGCTTCTAGAATAATCTGACAATAGATCAAAATGATTGTATGCGTATTAGTATGGTTTTTATAGTTAAAATAATTTTTTTAGAGGTATTTTCATAATGTTTTTCTATCGTATCAAATTAGTTGTATTATGTTTTCAACACACTATACCTAGCATAATTATATCCTGAAGAAGATCATATGTTTTTCGGATTTTGTCTACTGTAGCCGATCATATACTTTTATTGTTTCTAAAACTTGCCTTTTTGCGTTTAGGTCCTGTAATCCCCTTAAACATTCAGAGTGGTTATTTCAAACATTTACGCAACAAGATTGTTGTAAATTAACTATAATTTTGCATGCCCGTTATGAGGGTGAAATATGTCCTGTGCTATAATTTCATTTAACATCTTTGTACCCACCATTTTACTTCAGGCAAATAAATGATTTATGAAGATGTAAGCAAGTAGAGTAGTAAGTAGAGGCAAACGGGTAGATGTCAGGCTCCATAATTATGAAAATCTTCAATACCCTTAAGTACCTAACCAATAAGTACCTAACCATAAACAGCGATAAACATGAATCTATTCAAAACATTCAGAATAACTATCTTTTCCACTCAATCACGCATTGTGTGAGGATACCTTTAACGGTGGTAATAATATTCATATTTAACTTTCAGCTCATCACAATGCCGCCGGTGACGCTAGAGGGAGACACGCTCGGCAAAAAGCGCCAACACTACAACAAGCTTGTCGCAGATGCGGTTGCTAATAAACATTATGAATTATGTAACATTAGTGGCGATGACAGCGACATAGACAACCTACTGAAAATAGACATCGCCAGCAAAAACAGAAATGTAGACTATATCATCGAAGTAATGAAATCTAACGACATGCTGTATGCGGCGACAGCTATTAAAAAGTCCACGTGGCTAATTACCGAGCAGCAGTACGCAAACATCATCAACCCAGAGTACCTCCACACACAACTATTACCTAGCATGAACACCAAAACATTTAACAAACTCATGCTTCACATTAGACTCAATCTGAAAGACGAAAGACGAGTCGAAACTTTTTATGAATACCTTAAGGAAACGGACAGTGCTTACAAGTGGTTGCAAAGCTGTTCCATTCCGTTCATAGAAAATGTTATAAAAAATGAACGCCCCATTCCACTTTCTCTTTTTAAACGTTTGTGCAAAAGGTCTCCTAATTTTATTGCATGCCACACAAGGGTAATAGAAGGGCATAGAACTCACAATACCGCAAAGCAGGCAATATTGTGTTGTATGAAGTCCCACACTGAACAAGTTTTAGAAGTACTGGAACACGGTGACCTTGATTTTTACAGCAGTCCTAATTTAGGCAAAAAGAAAACAGAGTTCCTTATGAAAGCATACCCGCAAAGAGTATTCGACAATTTCATAAAGTACGTATACTTACTCGACCTGTCTGTGGCAGCAAAACATATAAATAAGAAAGAAATAACAACTTTACTCAAAAAGCAAGTAACAAATAAAAGTGAATGTCTATATTATTTATTTCAATATAATAAATTGGCCCATTTCATTAGGAACATGTTAGAAGATGAAAGGTTTGAATTCGTAAGAAAAACTTTTATCAATAAAACTGAACTGGCAGCATTCTATCCAGAATTTGAAACAAATCATCCGGACATAAAAAAGTACCAGTGGTATGAGTATGCCCCATTTGATGTTGCATGGCCCGAAATAAAAAAGCTTATACGTAAAGAGAACTCGTCCTCCGAACGATGTGCTATGCTCTCAGTTTTGATCACTTGTTCAAGAAGAAACCCACAGCATATTAAAACGTTGCTTATGTTTGTCAAAGCCAAACACATTAATGAACCATTTAAATTCAAGATTGAGTTCGTCAATAATTTGCTTTCACAAATACCTTCTCACGAGTTTGACGTTGAAACTTGGAACGTTTTGGATCAGTTGTTCCACAGCATGGAATTGTACACTGAATCAAAAAACCAAGTACATATGTGTGCAGAATCTATAGTCTTATATAAAGTATTACACGACGAATCTGTGCCGGAAATCTTAAAACAAAAGATGTCATTTAATACGTTTAAAGAAGTACAAAGTAAGCTAAATCAAGAACAAAGAAGCAAACTGTTTACTTATTTATTTGATTCCGTGTTGACAAAGCTTCACATTGAAAACATTGCAAATGAATCCGATTTCAGTGAGACTATACTTCAATTAGAGAATGCCTTGGCTTTGCTTAAAGATTGGAAAAAGGACATCAATAAGTACCCATTGGTACTTAAGAAAATCCAGGAACTGAATAAGATAAAACAAAGGAACATGTGGAAAACAGACATGTCCTACTTGTACAACATGGAGAAATCGTGGCGGAAGCACATGTTTGAGGAGTCGTTGTCACTATGTCTAAGCGAGGAAGCATGCTTGAACGCGCTGAAGCACAAGCCGCAGCTGCTGACGCGCCACGACAAAGAAATAGACACGTTGCGTACTAACGACGCCGTCTCGCTGCGACGTCTGCTCGCCAAGTTGCGCGTCTACTGGCCGCACTCACTTGCCCAGCACTGGACCGACGCCTACTTACTAAATCTCAACAAACCTACTGGACAAAAAGCCGTTATTAAAGGCCTTTTTTCACTTCTACCCCAAAATCAAATTATAGACATTGCAAAACAACATATTCCCGATGATTTAAAGGTAAATTGGGGTGATACTGACCAGAACGAAATATGTTTAAAGAAAAATATTGCAAAACATTTGTACGTCGCAAGGCCGCTGATTCCCTTAGATACGGTGTTGTGGTACGCTAGAGGAGATTACTTACAACATACAGTGCCATCACTTAATGCAATATTATCGAATTTGAGTGTAGCTGAAAGCCGTAAATATTTACCGAAATTATTGGATGCACCAGTCTCCTTGCAAAAATTCGGAGTTAATCTTGCAGTATCCAAACTTACGTCTGAAGATCTCAAAGCAATATTTTCGAAACTTTGGAAAACTTCGAAGAATCTTACAACACGATCACTGCTTTTCAGACACACTTACGATCAGATACGTAAGGCTCATGATCCAAATGTTCAAAAAGAACTTTGGGAAATATTAAGTTCATTTATAGATAATTTAACTGCAGGAGAGAGTAAAGAAATTTATAAAAAAATTGTTTTAGTTCAAAATGTTCCTATCAGTATTCGAGCAGAATTTTACATGAAGAGTTATGAATTTTTAACCTCTCTGCCAGCTAGCGCTAACTGTGAGAACTACGTGAAGGAGTTAATAGAGTATGCACCAAATATAATGGAAATACTCGACGAAGACTTCGTATTCAATAAAATGCTTTCTCCAGCCGAAACTAAATTTTGTTCGTATGCGAGCCAAGTTTTAGAAGTATTTGCGTGTTATGTATTGTGTGGTAAAAGTGAGGAAGATCAGCTTCTGAGATTCAGAAAAGTAGTAGAACCAGCGATGGATAAGGCCTTCCAGTTGTGGGACAGCACACGTTCAGGCGATTATTACGTTAGAGACAATTTCGAAAATTTTTTACACAATCTGGCTTGGCATTTTAGAATTTATTTTCTTAGTTTTAATGAAAAAGCTGTGCCTGTTAAACTGTTTGTAGAGATAAAAACTAAAATGGAAAAAGGGTTGCCATTGTTAAAAAACTATGTCTTGTATACTAGTTGGAAGCTAGTAACAGAATACATTACTGTAATCAACGAACACAAATCTATGTTTGTAAACAAATTTGATTTGAACGAGTTTGTCCAAAGATGGGTTATGACACAGGACATGGACCGCGCTTGGAAAGATATTCAAATTAAACTATCACCCACATTAGGTCCCATATTTGTGAAGCGTCTAAAAGAAGACACCGAGAAACATAATTTTTCAACAATTTATTGCCTGTTTACCGAAGCTTATGTCAAAATGAATGTATTATTTAAATTTCATAGTGATGACTTAGCTGATCTTGAAATCCCACGACAAATGCTCAATGATTATGATTTTGATCCAAGTTATTTTGTAGTTTCGAATTTGACAGTCAAATATAGTAAAAATATGTGGAGTAGCAGTAGAACTATGCGATTAGAAATACGTAAAATACTGGAATCACATCCGTCGAAAGCAGTGCAGATTCATTATTTTAATGTATTTCGTACAATTGCAGAAGTAACTGATGATGGTGACGACTCGTCACCATCAGTTACTGACGAGTGACGTTTTGGTACATTGTTGGTACAGACGCCAACACATCAAGCTACCCGAAACTGTCAAATTTTCCCATTCAACTTTGAACCTTATGTTTTAGCGATAAATTTGAAAATCTATTAAATAAGTTTGACAGATTGTAGGAGCTTGATGTGCTGGCGTCTGTACCTAATTCTTATCATGTAATATTTTGTTCTAAGTATCAAACTTTGTACCTATTAAAATACCTATCAATAGTAAAAAGAGCATTGGTTTTTTATTTGATTATTTCGTCACTACACCTCACAGAGTCACAGCCCGACCTACATTTTTCCGTCCTATTTAGTAGGTACATACTAATTTCATGGTCGTTTCCCATGGGGTCATTTGTCTAAGCGGATGGCGAAGTATACCGAGACTTAACACAGATCAACTAGGGATGGGTAAAATTGCGACAGTTCACGGGAGTAACTTGCGATGCGACCCACGGATAAGGCCGTGTACGTTACCCCAGCAAGAAAGTATCTCCTAGAGTTATATGAGTAGAACGTATAGTTGGTGCCTTATCTGCTGTAAATGTGCCCCCACATAAAAAATGTGTGCCCCCTGTCGTTTTGAAAAAAAATCGAAAAAACGATTCTTGCTGGGGTAACGTTTTTATAGCAGGAAAATTCTAAACGAATGATCGGAGAAAGAAAAACTGTGCATGGCCAGAGAGCTTATATGTGTGCCAAAATGTGCCCCCAAAAAAAAATCTGTGCCCCTTCAGATTTTCGAGATATTGCATTTCCTGCTGGAGTAACGTTTTGATGAATCGTATATCTCTAAAACCATTGCATGTGCCCCTGTAGAATAAATATACACGAGTAGCTCATAATGTGTGCCCCTTAGTGCCCCAATTAGATTTAAGAAAATATTTATAGTTTTCAAGTTATCGCGGTTTTATGAAAACCCGAAAAAACATCGCAGCGCCTAAATGAGACAAGGCACAAGTTCGCTGAAAACTGTATTCGGTCCTTCTTGACGCTAATAATAACCACACAAAGTTTCAAAACTGTTCATGCATGTGTTTTTGAATAATCTTGCTAAAAGTCAAAACGATGGTGTCATAACTTTGACGGCAAAATACAAGGAACTGGCTCAATCCCAGATGTGTAGGTGTAAACCAAAATCGTGTGCCTTTAGTCAAAAATATATGGTGAAAATATTGAGCTTTGAATGTTTCGCATTAAGTAAATATAAACAAAAAACCAAAATATGTAAACAACGGCTGGTTATCCGACCAAATCTGAATGACTACTAAAAAGCGACGGATTCATACAAATCGATGACCTTCTTTACTTTACTCACTAACCGGTTCACACGTGTTGTGCCTGAGTACACTGAAGTAGAAAAGTAATAAAATACAAGTTATTGGATTATATTCTACTAGCTGTTTCTATGACCTTACACATGATTAAGTAAAGTACATTATAAATAGTAGCGTAAGTGCTATTCCAAGGTAAGCTATCTTCTCCATTCTAAATTTCATTAAAATACATCCAGTAATTTATGTGTGAACGAAAGAAATACATCTATTTGCCAGGTCTTTGACCCAAAATTTGACTGGTCCCGATGTTTAAAAAAAAAAATAGTTCACGAATGTGTGATGAATACCTACTACTAAAAAGAGGTAGCTCTTTTTTGTATATAAAAAAAAGCCCGTATTTGTCTTTATATATAAGTATTGTTAGCCGACAATCCTGACATTGAGGGCGTGGCTGCTGAATGACGTCACGAGGCGCGAGAGAGGGGCAGACGGACGGCTGCAGCGGCGAGCTCATTGCCTCGGTCATTTCATTTTGGGCGCTTGAAGAGCTAGGACGGGTTTTAGCTAGGCGTGTGTTAGGTTACTTGTGTTTAATTAAACACAAGTAACCTAACACACGCCTACACAAAACACAACTGTGTTTTTGTGTTCTTTTTTGTAGGAACAAAAAAAAAACACAAAAAGTCATTCCTACAGCTTTATGAACTTAGAGCGTTGTATTGATGATTTTGATGATTATAACGCTGTAACTACATATGTCTTACAGCCGCGAATAATATTTTAATCAACTTCAACCTAGCACTGGCCTGCAAATTGCAAAAAACGTAAGAAAATTTGAATTTCGCGGGTTGGTTGGAGCATAAATTTTGGTACCTACAGTTTTGAGAGTTATATTTAGAGTATACCTATAGTCAACCGCACAATGATCTGTGTTGCAACAACGTGTTTCCATTTTGTATGTCGTATTATATACGTACCTATGAGGGATTTACAATTATTAACCAACGATTATATTAAAGCTGATTAAGTGATTATGTAGTGTCACATAATTTTGATTTGATGGCGTTTTGGATATATAAGTGTCATTCCACAGTTAGGTGATAATGTTGTTAGGTACGTATATGGGATAAATATGTTTATTTATATAGCCAAATAGGTACCATCAGATAATTTATGCACATTCGATGTTTACAGTTAATATCTTTATGCGGTTTACTATACTAACACAATTTATCTGAATCTATGTATAAGCAAATTACTCGTAAGAAAATTATTTATCTGTGATTTCAAATTTAATATTTTTTTTACAAAATATTATACTTATACTTAATACTGATCTGTGATATTTTGTGATGCGAATTTACTAATTACTTATATGTTAGACTTAAATGAAAAACTGATCTGTGATTTAAATATTAATGACTACACAACGTGCAAACAATTTCTAATATTTATAGGCAGGAAATTTGATCTGTGATTTGATGAAATAATTACTTTAAGAATTAAAATTAAGGGAATAAAAATAATAATTTCCACATCAACAAGCTGTTTCATTAATATAGTCACAAGGTGCATTTAATATATTTTTTAATTAGCCCCCAAAACTTTTGAACACGACTGTACGGACAACAGCTTAGGTATAATACGTCCAATAAAGAAGGTCATCGATATGTATGAATCGCTCGGTTCTTAGTAGTCATTCAGATTTGGTCGGATAACCAGCCGTTGTTTACATATTTTGGTTTTTTGTTTATATTTACTTAATGCGAAACATTCCAAGCTAAATATTTTCACCACATATTTTTGACTAAAGGCACACGATTTTGGTTTACACCTACACATCTGGGATTGAGCCAGTTCCTTGTATTTTGCCGTCAAAGTTATGACACCATCGTTTTGACTTTTAGCAAGATTATTCAAAAACGCATGCATGAACAGTTTTGAAACTTTGTATGGTTATTATTAGCGTCAAGAAGGACCGAATACAGTTTTCAGCGAACTTGTGCCTTGTCTCATTTAGGCGCTGCGATGTTTTTTCGGGTTTTCATAAAACCGCCACAACTTGAAAACTATAAATATTTTCTTAAATCTAATTGGGGCACTAAGGGGCACACATTAAGAGCTACTCGTGTATGTTTATTCTACAGGGGCACATGCAAAGGTTTTAGAGATATACGATTCATCAAAACGTTACTCCAGCAGGAAATGCAATATCTCGAAAATCTGAGGGGGCACAGATTTTTTTTTTGGGGGCACATTTTGGCACACATATAAGCTCTCTGGCCATGCACAGTTTTTCTCTCTCCGATCATTCGTTTAGAATTTTCCTGCTAGAAAAACGTTACCCCAGCAAGAATCGTTTTTTCGATTTTTTTCAAAACGACAGGGGGCACACATTTTTTATGTGGGGGCACATTTACAGCAGATAAGGCACCAACTATACGTTCTACTCATATAACTCTAGGAGATACTTTCTTGCTGGGGTAACGTACACCCTAAGGGTGTACGTACACCCTGTGTGCCCCCTGTCGTTTTGGAAAAAAATCGAAAAAACGATTCTTGCTGGGGTAACGTTTTTCTAGCAGGAAAATTCTAAACGAATGATCGGAGAGAGAAAAACTGCATGGCCAGAGAGCTTATATGTGTGCCAAAATGTGCCCCCAAAAAAAAAATCTGTGCCCCTTCAGATTTTCGAGATATTGCATTTCCTGCTGGAGTAACGTTTTGATGAATCGTATATCTCTAAAACCATTGCATGTGCCCCTGTAGAATAAACATACACGAGTAGCTCTTAATGTGTGCCCCTTAGTGCCCCAATTAGATTTAAGAAAATATTTACAGTTTTCAAGTTATCGCGGTTTTATGAAAACCCGAAAAAACATCGCAGCGCCTAAATGAGACAAGGCACAAGTTCGCTGAAAACTGTATTCGGTCCTTCTTGACGCTAATAATAACTATACAAAGTTTCAAAACTGTTCATGCATGCGTTTTTGAATAATCTTGCTAAAAGTCAAAACGATGGTGTCATAACTTTGACGGCATAATACAAGGAACTGGCTCAATCCCAGATGTGTAGGTGTAAACCAAAATCTTGTGCCTTTAGTCAAAAATATATGGTGAAAATATTGAGCTTGGAATGTTTCGCATTAAGTAAATATAAACAAAAAACCAAAATATTTAAACAACGGCTGGTTATCCGACCAAATCTGAATGACTACTAAGAAGCGAGCGATTCATACATATCGATGACCTTCTTTATTGGACGTATTATACCTAAGCTGTTGTCCGTACAGTCGTGTTCAAAAGTTTTGGGGGCTAATTAAAAAATATATTAAATGCACCTTGTGACTATATTAATGAAACAGCTTGTTGATGTGGAAATTATTATTTTTATTCCCTTAATTTTAATTCTTAAAGTAATTATTGCATCAAATCATAGATCAAATTTCCTGCCTATAAATATTAGAAATTATTTGCACGTTGTGTAGTAATTATTATTTAAATCACAGATCAGTTTTTCATCTAAGTCTAACATATAATTAGTAAACTCGCATCACAAAAAATCACAGATCAGTATTAAGTACTTATAATATTTTGTAAAAAAAATATTAAATTTTTAAATTAGAAATCACAGATAAATAATTTTCTTACGAGTAATTTGCTAATACATAGATTCAGATAAAGTGTGTTAGTATAGTAAACCGCATAAAGATATAACTGTAAACATCGAATGTGCATAAATTATCTGATGTTACTATTTGGCTATATAAATAAACATATTTATCCCATATACTTAACAACATTATCACCTTACTGTGGAATGACACTTATACAGGGTGTTTGGTGCATCGTTTGCCAAATGGAATTGGCCGACAGAAGAGGTCATTTGCTATCTCTTAAGGCCCAGTAACTCATTCCTTGTTTCACTGTTTTTTTTAAAATGACTTTTTAATTTTTATTTGGAGAAATACAAGAACTCTGCATTTAAGCTTATTTTTTTTTTTAAGTTATGAGTATAGCCTTCAAACTTTATTTTAATTCTTGTGTTTACTCTTGTATGGTTCTATGAAATTAAAAATTTACTTGCTAATAACATCTAGTTCCTTTTTAATAACTCCCAAAGTTTTTGAAAAAAGTAAAAATACACTTAACACTCAACTTTAAATTGCTGTAAAAAAAAACTAAAAGCGATTGGGATCTTCGAATTATTTTAAAAGGTTCTCTAGTTTGTCCCCTTTCCAACGGTGTGCAATACACAAAAAAAAAACTTTTGATAACTTCAGTAATTCGCTAAATGTGTAATCGAGACACATCAGGATGATATTCAATATTACGGTAAGAACACTAGTTTTCACATAAATAACATACTTTAAGTAGGTGGATAGTGTTATCTCACTCTTACGCAGTCTTTTATCTCTTTCTAGGGTTCTAATTTTCCTCGAACTTGAAATAAAAAATAAACTTTTATTGCGTACACAAGCGCGACATCTTCTTATTACACTCGGACGTGGATGATCCGAACTTTTTAAAAAGAATTTCTACAAACAGACTTACCCTAATTATTAGGTCAGCTACCAATTTTCAGTGAATAATTTTTTCAGCAATAGTGGAGGACAATTTGAACAAAATTTATAATATAGGTACTTATTAAATAAAAGTTTATTTTTTATTTCAAGTTCGAGGAAAGTTAGAACTCTAGAAATAGATAAGAGTCTGCATAAGAGTGAGATAACACTATCCACTTACTCAAAGAATGTTATTTATGTGAAAACTAGTGTTCTTACCGTAATATCGAATATCAGCCTGATGTGTCTCGATTACAAATTTAGCGAATTACTGAAGTTATTAAACGTTTTTTTTGGTATATTGTACACCGTTGGAATGGGGACAAACTAGAGAACCTTTTAAAAGAATTCGAAGATCCCGATCGCTTTTAGTTTTTTTTACAGCAATTTAAAGTTGAGTGTTAAGTGTATTTTTCCTTTTTTCAAAAACTTTGGGAGTTATTAAAAAGGAACTAGATGTTATTAGCAAGTAAATTTTTAATTTTATAGAACCATACAAGAGTAAACACAAGAATTAAAATAAAATTTGAAGGCTATACTCAAAACTTAAAAAAAAATTAAGCTTAAATGAAGAGTTCTTGTATTTCTCCAAATAAAATTTAAAAAGACATTTTAAAAAAACCAGTGAAACAAGGAATTCGTTACTGGGTCTTAAGAGATAGCAAATGACCTCTCCTTTCGGCCAATTCCATTTGGCAAACGATGCACCAAACACCCTGTATATCCAAAACGCCATCAAATCAAAATTATGTGACACTACATCATCATCATTTCAGCCGAAAGACGTCCACTGCTGGACATAGGCCTCCCCCAAAAGGGGGGGTTTGCCATAATCGCCACGCTTGGCAGGCGGGTTGGCGATCGCAGTATGGTATGGTGGTGGAATGCATAGAGAACGCTGCTGCCCATTCTCCGGTACGCCCCTTAGTCGCCTTTTACGACACCCACGGGAAGTATGGGGTGGTGCTATTCTTTAAGTACGGCACCATACAGACATAATCAGACACTACATAATCAGCTTTAATATAATCGTTGGTTAATAATTATAAATCCCTCATAGGTACGTAATACAACATACAAAATGGAAACACGTTGTTGCAACACAGATCATTGTGCGGTTGACTCAGGGGGGGCACACTTAACACTGTCATCATTTCCACAGACGACAGCGACATCTGGAGTTTGGTGGGTTAAAAAAACTTGGCAGCCATCTTGTCTTGTTTGTCAAACAATTGTCATTGTCGCCGGCTATCCAGTGTTACCAACTTAGTGAATTTTCCACTAACACTGATGATGATGGTTTCGGCCCCCCTTTTAGTGGCGAAATATTGCTTTTAGTAGCTGGTGGTTTTTCTAGTGGTTTAGTAGAATTCAGTTTCAATTACTGAAAATGCTATCACTCAACCACTAAGCCACTAAAACGTTACGAAATATATTATTTTTACTTCATTTGATTTTCAGAAAATATATTTACTTTTACTGTGTAGGTAAATTCTAATAAAAGTTCTATAACAAATCAGTACCCAAGAATCATATAAATGTGAAACCGGTGATGGTGCAGATAAAAATTCATCTGAAGACGAATTTTAGAATATCACTTTTTTATCCTAGTTGTTGTTCTTATTGAATAATGTTTATGTTCCTCATCTTGACTTGTTGATTTACTAATAATATTTTATGGTAATTTACTGATTTTAAATATTTTATTACGTGATAATAAAGAACTTTTTTACTAATATAACTACTTTAATTACTGTTTCCTTTCACAAAAAACAAAAATTTATTTAGTGGAAATTTTAGCGAATTTTGTAGTACTTAGGGCCGATTTTTATTAGTGATTTTCTGGTGGTTTTCGAAGTTGAATCTGGTGGAGAGCTAGGCTAGTTTATTTGTTGGCAACACTGCAGGCATCCGCCATTGTCAATTCCGGCTTTCCCGACTTTGATGCGCTTCCCGTAATTCCGAGTTTATCTCAGTTATTTCTGTTTTAGTTGTTACTTGTTACTGTTATTTGTTTTGTTAAGTTTTGTTGCTACTCATAGTAAGTAAGTATGCATATTACTATGAGTAGCGAGTCAATAAATTTTTTTTAAATATCTTGGGCACATTTTGACGGAGAACCTTGTCGATAACGAGGATATAGAGAGAGAGCGAAGGGCGTTGTCGGTTCGTTGTAATATGCTGGCCCGCAGGTTTGCTAGGTGTACTAAAGACGTGAAAATTACGTTGTTTAAGGCGTACTGTCAGACGTTTTACACCTGCAGCCTGTGGGTCAGGTATACTCAGGGGGCCTACAACGCCCTCCGTGTACAGTACAATAATGCTTTCCGGGTGTTACTGGGGCTTCCGCGGTTCTGTAGTGCGTCGGGCATGTTTGCCGAGGCACGCATAGACAGTTTTGAGGCCATCTTGCGCAAAAGAACGGCATCCCTAATGCGTAGGATACGTGGAAGCTCCAATAGCATCCTGAAGATTATTGTGGAGAGGCCAGACTGCCCTTTTCTGATGCACTGGTCCCGTAGACATAGCTGCGGGCCTGGTGCTGACGAACGATTTTTAAATTAATAGTTTTAATATAATATTAATATTTTTGGACATGTGATAGTTTATTTGTTATTTAATTTTAATATAATTTGATTTTATTTTAATTGTAATTTGAATTTTTGATTTAATTAATTTGATTTTTATTTTTATTATTATTGCTTAATTTTTAGTGTAATTTTGATTTTAATTTTGATTTGTAATTTTGATTTTGATTTTAATATTTATCTTAACTTTGATTTTGATGACAAAATAATTGTAATTTAATTCTAATTTAATTTTTCGTTTTAATTTTGATATTACGTGTACTAACATAGCTTTAAAATATTGTATTGTATCTACTAACAAAATATGGGTTATTATCCGAATTAAACGTTTTGATTGATTTGATGAATAAGAGAATATACGAGATATTATGCATTGCATATCTATAAATAGGTGTATATTTGTATCTATAGATAGGTGTATAGCCTTAGTTCACCCACCAAACTCAAGGTGGCAGCACTTTCCATACATGCAAATTTTACCACAGAGTTGTTACTCTTTGCCTCTATAGTTACTTTACTCTTTGGGTTGACTATAGGTATACACTAAATACAACTCTCAAAACTGTAGGTACCAAAATTTATTTGGTTAAGGTGAATGCTCCAACCAACCCGAGAAATTGAAATTTTCTTACGTTTTTTGCAATTTGCAGGCCAGTGCTAGGTTGTAAGTTGATTAAAATATTATTCGCGGCTGTAAGACATATGTAGTTACAGCATTATAATCATCAAAATCATCAATACAACGTTCTAAGTTCATAAAGCTGTAGGAATGACTTTTTGTGTTTTTTTTTGTTCCTACGCCCTAATGAAGTTGGAGGGTTGTATTGGTGATTTTGATGATTATAATTCTGTAACTACATACGTCTTACAGCCGCGAATAATATTTTAATCAACATACAACCTAGCACTGGCCTGCAAATTGCAAAAAACGCAAGAAATTTTGAATTTCGCGGGCTAGTTGGAGCATTCCCCTTAATGATGAAAAACTTACTGTTAATTTATCTAACCTACGGCTTATCAATAAATATATATATTATTAGCAGAGTCAGCAAGTTTTATTTAAAAAAAAAGATAACGACCACAAAATAAAGCTTATAATTCTTTCAAACAAGTAATTAACAAAAATTGATCTTAATTAAACACAAGTAACCTAACACACGCCTAGCTAAAACCTGTCCTAGCTCTTCAAGCGCCCAAAATGAAATGAACGAGGCAATGAGCTCGCCGCTGCAGCCGTCCGTCTGCCCCTCTCTCGCGCCTCGTGACGTCATTCAGCAGCTACGCCCTCAATGTCAGGATTCTCTGCTAACAATATAAAATACGGGCTTATTTATATACAAAAAAGAGCTACCTACCTCTTTTTAGTAGTAGGTATTCATCACACATTCATGAACTATATTTTTTTTTAAACATCGGGACCAGCCAAATTTTGGGTCAAAGACCTGGCAAATGGATGTATTTCTTTCGTTCACACATAAATTACTGGATGTATTTTAATGAAATTTAGAATGGAGAAGATAGCTTACCTTGGAATAGCACTTACGCTATTATTTATAATCTACTTAATCATGTGTAAGGTCATAGAAACAGCTAGTAGAATATAATCCAATAACAACTTTATTTTATTACTTATTACTTTTCTACTTCAGTGTACTCAGGCACAACACGTGTGAACCGGTTAGTGAGTAAAGTAAAGAAGGTCATCGATTTGTATGAATCCGTCGCTTTTTAGTAGTCATTCAGATTTGGTCGGATAATCAGCCGTTGTTTACATATTTTGGTTTTTTGTTTATATTTACTTAATGCGAAACATTCCAAGCTCAATATTTTCACCATATATTTTTGACTAAAGGCACAAGATTTTGGTTTACACCTACACATCTGGGATTGAGCCAATTCCTTGTATTGTGCCGTCAAAGTTATGACACCATCGTTTTGACTTTTAGCGAGATTATTCAAAAACGCATGCATGAACAGTTTTGAAACTTTGTATGGTTATTACTAGCGTCAAGAAGGACCGAATACAGTTTTCAGCGAACTTGTGCCTTGTCTCATTTTGGCTCTACGATGTTTTTTCGGGTTTTCATAAAACCGCGATAATTTGAAAACTATAAATATTTTCATAAATCTAATTGGGGCACTAAGGGGCACACATTAAGAGCTACTCGTGTATGTTTATTCTACAGGGGCACATGCAATGGTTTTAGAGATATACGATTCATCAAAACGTTACTCCAGCAGGAAATGCAATGTCTCGAAAATCTGAAGGGGCACAGATTTTTTTTTTGGGGGCACATTTTGGCACACATATAAGCTCTCTGGCCATGCACAGTTTTTCTCTCTCCGATCATTCGTTTAGAATTTTCCTGCTAGAAAAACGTTACCCCAGCAAGAATCGTTTTTTCGATTTTTTCCCAAAACGACAGGGGGCACACATTTTTTATGTGGGGGCACATTTACAGCAGATAAGGCACCAACTATACGATCTACTCATATAACTCTAGGAGATACTTTCTTGCTGGGGTAACGTACACGGTAACGTTTGCAGGATTGCTGCATCTCAGAATTGACTAAACATCATCATCATCATCATCATTTCAGCCGGAAGACGTCCACTGCTGGACATAGGCCTCCCCCAAGCACCTCCACTTCGACCGGTCCTGTGCTTCCCGCATCCAACGGGTTCCTGCGGCCTTCACAAGGTCGTCGGTCCACATTAATTGTGGGAAGCCTTCCAATGCTACGTCTTCCGGTACGCGGTCGCCACTCCAGAACCTTTCGGCCCCATCAACCATCTGTTCTGCGAGCAATGTGCCCTGCCCACTGCCACTTAAGTTTGGCAATTCTTCGGGCTATGTCGGTTGTCTTGGTTCTCCTGCGGATCTGAGAAAGCTATGTGTAGTGTATGCGCAGGCATTGGCGTGGCAGTCGCTTACCGGCCGTAGGCGACGGCAGACGTTCCTTGGGTTTCGTATAGACTATGTCACCTCAGAGATCTGTCAAAGTGTGTTTTATTAACCCAGCGAACATTACAAGTGGCGACGAGGATAAAAGTAAGTGTTGAAAACATTTACCAAAAAAAAAGGGGAAGAATGCACGCTGAAAAATAATGCACGTTGAAAGTTGTTTCGATCAGTTAAGCGACTATATTTCGACAAGGATCGTTTATAGTTGGATACTAAAGTAAAAACAGAACGTAGTCACGCTGTACCTACCTACCTACACGTAAATAAATCGTTACCAAGATAGATGGTTACAGCTAATGATTGCTTTATAAGTTACGAAAAATAAATTCTGCTTCGACTGATGTAAACAACTTATAAGCGTAGGTAAATGTTAAAAAGGCCATGCAGGGAATATTGTTCACAACAAAACAAAGGGCCATGCCTGAATAGTACGCAATTATTTTAAATGTGCTGTAATGCAAACAGTAAATTATTGTTAATTATTATTATTGAGTAAGTGCTTTCATTTAAATAACAAGATAATTGAGTTATTTGCACGCTTCTAATTTTAAATAAAAATAATAACCGATTATTATCATAAATCTTGGACATACTTAACTTTTCTGTTGTAAATAATATAGTGGGTATGTATACCCACTTATTGTAAATATAAAACAAAATCAGTAGATACTATTTTAATCAGGTCACTGGTTTTGCCAGGATCAATTGTTTGCATTTCGACACAGAAATATCAAGGTCACGCAAATACTATTCGCAATACGACCATGCTTAACGGATAGATATCAGAAAAGACCGGGAAACGTTAGTGTAAGCATCAATAATGGCTTAGTTACTAGCATATTTACAACCAACTAGTTAATAAACCTAATTTGTTAATAGATAAAGGTTATTATTATTATTATTTATTTTATATCAGACACTGTGATCCATATTTATGTTAGTATACTTAAACATTATGTTAGTAAAACAAAAATTAAAATTATAAAAACAAAAATTAAAAATTAAAATACAAATTAAAAATACATGCCACAATTATACTATTATAAAATATATAAAATCAAAATTGTTACAATGTTTAAAACCAATTACTTATTTAAATTATTAATTAAACAACAAGAATTTATCATAAAAAACAAAAGAAAAGGAAAAATATAAATAGAATTTAAAAATATAACATTAATTAGCCTATCCTCAGCAGGTAGGACAAGGTCTGCTTCTCTGCACATGCAACTGCACACAATGCCACAATATTGGACAGTCGATTTTGCCAGCGACAACGCTAAGAATGCTGTTGCCACTGCCGCGAGCACGACTGAGCAATGACGCCGCTCTCTTTCTGAGGATGGCATGAAATCCATCAATGCGAGCTTCGGCGAACATGCCCGACGCGCTGCAGTGCCTCGGCAGCCGCATCAGCATCCTAAAAGCATTGTTGTACTGAACGCGCAGGGCGTTGATTGTCTTCTGCGTATATTTGACCCATAGACTGCACGTATAAAATGATTGGCAGAACGCCCGAAACAATGTTATTTTTACTGCCTTACTGCAGCGTGCAAATCTACGAGCCAACATATTGCATCGGACAGCCAACGCCCGGCGCTCCCTTTCAATATCCTCGTGGTCTGAGAGGTCATCCGAGACCCTACCATATTATCCATACAAATACCATACCATATTATCAGTCAATTTCCCTAATAATAGTAAAGTATAACACTTAATATCGTGTCCTGCGTGTCCTGTCAGCTGCACGTTACAGGAACTGATGGACGCTGGTGAAGGCGCCAAACAAGTAGCCGAATTATGGGCCGAGTTCACTTAGATTGCTATCGACACACTAAAAAGAAGATTGTAAAGTAACGTTACTGAATAAAGTTATTCAGTATATTTACTTAGTCATACTTACGATTACGTCAAAGGTCATGCTGAATCCGAAATGCTCTAATGAGCACGCATACGAGTCTTAAAATCCTGTTACAGGACGCCACAAAACATGACTCACGCAATAAGTACTTACATAACATACATGCATAATCAGCCTATAATGTTCGCACTGCTGGGACACAGGCTTCCTCTCGGTGGGAGGGCCGTAATCCACCACGCGGGTTGGCAGATGTCACATGTCTTCTTGTCTTCAATAAGTACTTACAAAAATATAATAGGGCATGCAGTTGTGATACTGTTACTGATTTTCAGTAAAAGCCACGCAAAAATAAGAATCAATACAGAGTAATGTATTCATTGTAATACTTACGAAACATTACAAATAAAAAATAAAAAAACCGTCCCACAGAGGATAAATTTCCTGCATGCAGGAAGAACTACCTAATGAGTACTACTGATAATGCCATGTGTACCCGAGTTCTAGCGTGACATAATTTAGATTGCTACCTATCAACAGACTAAGGAAAAGACAAAAGCTATGTAATTGTTACTATAATTAAATACTAGTACCAACCAGTTAAAATAATAAGTATACATACTTTGAAATAAAATGTGGGCAAAGTGAAAATAAAAAGTCACAATAACAGCAAACTGCTGTTTGATGTTATTGCAATGTTAATTAATAATAATAACAGAAAGCTGCCATCTTAAACACCTGCAGAATAGTTAGGAAATTCATGCAGTTAGAGGAAGAAAACACACTCTTATACACACCACACGTTGCATTTACTTGGCTTTGGCCCGTAAATGTAGCTAAAACCAGCCTAAGAGGTGAGAAAAAAAAGACACAAAAATAATAAAAATAATGTTTATTTCCAGAAAAATGTTCACAAAGGTTACAAGTACAGTAATATGGTACAACATTTAGTACATTGAGTATTATCTCCTGGCACCCAAACTAGGTTTATAGCCTGTGACTTGGGGACAGATAGATGAACAAAATGTTTTAGTAAAACTGTTTTCACCAGTAACATGAATTAGAATGACATAATATTTTCTTATGATATGATGAATCGGTAAATCAATTTTGTAGAAGAGAAGTTCCATTCTTCTGTTGGAGTTTTGTGGTAGTACCTTCAAAGGTCACTAAGTTACAGGTGCCATGTAACATTATGTGAAACCAAGACAATAATGTACATAAAACAATAAAGATTGCTTATCTATTCAAACATAGGTGGGAGAACAGGCGTGATGTGGTTATGAGATTATAATTCTTATTTATCATAAAGTTGATAATACTGCCCTATGTAAGGTAATTAAAATGTATTTGTGATGTACCATTATTGATGTAGCACACAACTCAGTGGCAACACTGCTCGAGTCAGTCACGGCTTACCCCCGTGTCGACCCGTTATGTAAATAATATCGAGAAAATATTATTCGATCAAATAAAAAAATGTTCCAGCGAAAATATCGTTAATGTACCAGTTTTAACAGAAGTTCCACTTCGGTGAAATCGAAGTAAAGTAAGAAATTATTATCTTTCTGTTAAAACTAGTGTTAAAAAAAATGTATTAAGTAGCGAAAATATCGTAGCTTAACAAAAGTTCCACTTCGGTAAAATCGAAGTTAAGTAACAAATAAAATTATTATCTTACCTACTGTTAAAACTAACTAGTGTCATAAAATCTGTTATGGTTAATGATTGAACTAATCTTAGTCAAATCAAATGAATTTTGCACTGGCTATTGTAATTTGTAATCAACAAAAGAATTCATAGAATTCATTACAGTGTTGTAATATCAAGTGAACATTTGCTTTAAGCACATAGCACACGTCGTCAAAGGACCTTTGTACGACTTGCTGGCTAGTCAAATATGAACGGCGGTGATTTAGTTTAAAATAAACTTTAATTACAATTATAGGACAAAAACATTGTGCAAATGTACTGGGTATGGTACAACAAGACATATTTTGATATACATTAAAATATGTGCATGTGTGTGTGAAAGACACAAATGGAACAAGTTCCAACAAAACAACCTAATGGTTGCGAAAACACAAATGGAACAAGTTCCAACAAAACAACCTAATGGTTGCGAAAAACACAAATGGAACAAGTTCCAACAAAACAACCTAATGGTTGCGAAAAACACAAATGGAACAAGTTCCAACAAAACAACCTAACGGTTGCGAAAAATACAAATGGAACAAGTTCCAACAAAACAACCTAATGGTTGCGATTAATACTGGCAAGTTAACAAATGAGGTTTATTTAGTTAATAAAATTGTTTCTCCAAATAGTTAGTGGCAAAATATAGCATTATTGATTGACTATTTGGGAAACACGGGACGTACTGGTGTTATTTTCGGGAACATGCGAGCGTAAAATCTAATAATTCTAAATTTGCTTATAACTCGAAAACGGTGCGTCCTATCGAAAAAGTAATGGAAAATTTGCCCCCCTTTTAGGAACCCCTTGTCGAAAAATTCGCGACATGGACAAAAAAAAAAAAAAATATAAGACTATGTTATTTGTAACTACAGCGTTTTAACTTTCTTATGCTTAATATGTACAGTGGATTTATAGTTTTACTTTTATTTCGTATAACCTCATTTGTTGATAGGTGCCAACCCAACTGTTGGTTAACAGAATTGCCTAATATTAGGCAAATAAGATCGCGGAAGTCGCGATACTGATAGATTATGTGGTTAATCGGTATCAAAACATTACGAAGTAATTTGAAGAGGTAAACAATCAAATGAATAGTGGGTACCTAAAAGTTAACAATAACTTATACATTGGTATATAACAAACCAGTGTATGCAATCAATGGGTGAAAACTCATCAAGTTCATACATTGGAACCGACTAGATTACGCAATTTACAAAATAAATCATGGTTAGACATTAAAAAGATTTTGATCTCTATTGCCAATCCTAGGTATGAGGGGCACGTGGCTAAATAATAACAGCCGCATAGGTCGCTCGATCAGGTTAAGCTACGCTTGCCGCGGTTGGTCTATGGATGGGTGACCATCTTTACATACCGTGTCCCCTCCGTGCCTCGGAAAGCACGTTAAGCCGTTGGTCCCGGCTGTCATTCGTGAATCTTTGACAGTCGTTACGGGTAGTCAGAAGCCCGGAAAGTCTGACAACCAGTCTTATCAAGCGGTATCGTATTACCCAGTAACTGGGCTGTGGAGGTCAGATAGGCAGTCGCTCCATGTAAAATACTGGTATTCAGCTGCATCCGCTAAGACTGGAAGCCGACCCCAACATAGTTGGGAAAAAGGCTAGGCAGATGCCAATACCTAGGTATGGCAGTAGAAATCACAAAAGAGATAAAATTTCCTGACCTGTAAATAATGCAAATTGCATAAAAGGGTAAAAGTTTCCTGCCCTGTAATTAATGCAAATTGCATAAAAGGGTAAAAGTAAAAGATGTAACTTCAGTAAAAATCACAAATGAGATAATAATTCCTTGCCCTGTAATTAATCCAAATTGCAAAAAAGGGTAAACGAAAAACGGTAAACTTAGTAAAAATCGAAAAGTAATAGACTAAGTAAAAATCACAAAATAATAATAACAATAATAATAATCTTTATTTCAAAAAGCCAAGTACAATTTGTCCATCTCAATCAAGCATTAAAAAAAAAAAACAAAACAAAACAATGAAGTACAACGCTATGCATTATTTGAGACAGAGTGAACGTCTGTGTCTGTGCTAGTATTGTTGCGCGCCACAATTAATGCCTGGTACATGGTAACAGTAGTTACCACTAGCGCCATCTAGTATCGAGTAGCGGAACTAGTAATGAAGACCCTTCTAGAAATTTCGATGCGAGAACTTTCTAGAACATTCCCGAACTTTCGACATCTGGTCGATCGGGGCCTGTATGTACTCGAACATTCTAGATGTTTCTACAATGGAAGGTTCTAGAACTCTCTTTGGCGCTATATAAGGCCGAGACGCGCCACGACCGACACAGTTTGGATAAAGCGATCGAAGTGAAAGCATCGAAGCGATATTCAAGTGCGACTTAAGGCGATCAGTAGTGCAATTGTGTTTTGTAATTAGTGTGTTTGAGTTGTAATTAGTGTTGATTATTAAAGTGTCATTTTTTTGGTTATTAAATCGGCAGTTTTTATTGTCACGAACCCGAAGCTCGTAACAATTGGTGTCAGAAGTGGGATATCTCCTAAGCTTCAAGCTAAATGGGACGGACCGTACCGGATTGTGACAAAGATCAATGACGTAACCTACCGGATACAGAAAGGTGCAAGAGGTACTCCTAAGATCGTCCACGTGGATCGACTGGCGCGTTATTATGGGGCCGATAATGCTCGGGACGAGCATGTCTTAGGAGGGGGCAGTGTTGCGCGCCACAATTAATGCCTGGTACATGGTAACAGTAGTTACCACTAGCGCCATCTAGTATCGAGTAGCGGAACTAGTAATGAAGACCCTTCTAGAAATTTCGATGCGAGAACTTTCTAGAACATTCCCGAACTTTCGACATCTGGTCGATCGGGGCCTGTATGTACTCGAACATTCTAGATGTTTCTACAATGGAAGGTTCTAGAACTCTCTTTGGCGCTATATAAGGCCGAGACGCGCCACGACCGACACAGTTTGGATAAAGCGATCGAAGTGAAAGCATCGAAGCGATATTCAAGTGCGACTTAAGGCGATCAGTAGTGCAATTGTGTTTTGTAATTAGTGTGTTTGAGTTGTAATTAGTGTTGATTATTAAAGTGTCATTTTTTTGGTTATTAAATCGGCAGTTTTTATTGTCACGAACCCGAAGCTCGTAACAGTATAAACTGTGTTACAGACACAGGCTGCAAAAGTGATAATAGTTCGTGCCCTAAAATAATGCTAATTGCAAAATTACCTTTAATCTCACTACATTTTGACAAGTTTTGACATTTGTTTGTCGCCGATATGAGACTGAGACTAGATTTTGAACGTTTTAAATTAGTAGAATTGGCCTTCTGGTGTCATACCGCACCGTGTCATACGTAGGCACATACACATAATAATAGCATTTAATTTCAGCACAACAGTGGTGGTGGTCTAGCCCGACTAAGTTCGTGGGTTCGAAAGCAGGCAGGCATTTTGTGTATTTTCACTCATCACCACTGTTCATCAATGGTGAAGGAAAACACCGTGAGGAAACCGGCATGTCTGAGAACCAATACTTCGAAGACATGTGATTCATTAAATTGGACGCAATGGGCATCCATTAGATTGGACGCATTTGGACATCCATTAAATTGGAAATTACAAAATGGTGAAGAAAAACATCGTGAGGACATCGGGAGGACATCATCGTGAGGACATCGTGAGGACATCATCGTGTGGATCGTGCCATATGTAACACTCCATTAAATTGGATTTATCAAAGCGGAAATTCTAGGAAAATCATCTACTTTTACAATATTTGTAAATAATTTGTAAATATGTGAGCACCTGTATCTATGACATAATTGATTTACCTGCCATTGCTTCATTTTAATTCATTTTACCTTTTGTGGTAGACTAATTTTATTCTAAGTGCATTGTCTTCACATATAATTATATTATATAAACAAGACATTGTAAAACATTTTAAAGGGGTAACGGTGGAGTTTCTTGCCCATTCTTCTCCATACGAAAACTACCTTTTGGAATGGGCGACTAGAATCAATTCAATATTTCAATAAACATGACAACAACAAACATATCAATTCAATAAAAATAAAGGAGGGATGTAGTGTATGCGCAGGCATTGGCGTGGCAGTCGCTTACCGGCCGTAGGCGACGGCAGACGTTCCTTGGGTTTCGTATAGACTATGTCACCTCAGAGATCTGTCAAAGTGTGTTTTATTAACCCAGCGAACATTACACTATGCTTGGAGTTTCCCTGCGTGATCGAATCAGGAATTGACTAAACGGATGATTATAATTTTTGTACTGGACATCTGGCTAATTAGTTATAATTTGTTACGCAATAAAATAATCCACAATAATGCACCGTTTTGAAGTTATTTTAGTAAATAGAAATATGCTTTAATAGGTCCCTAGCACTTCCAATAAGCGCTCCAAAGACTAACTTGAAACGTTATTACACGTAAATTATTCTCAAGTATTATTATCCTGTAGGTTTTAGAAGGTTGATATAATGTATTGCGCGGCCGCAGCCCGCATTTTTATAACATTCTAGATTTGGTCGGGGTACCACGCATACATAATTTTTTTCGATTATCTCGTTAATTAATTAGTGTCGAAGTCTGAAATTTCACAGGTATATAATTACCTATATAATAACGTTTCAAGTTAGTCTCTGGAGCGCTTATTGGAAGTGCTATTGTATTTACTAAAATAACTTCAAAAACGGTGCATTATTGTGGATTCTTTTATTGCGTAACAAATCATAACTAATTATTTTATTTTATTTTCCTTTATTGGTAAACTAACAATTGTTTACACTGTAAGTATTTAAAGTAATTACGCAATGCATAGAGCGAAGGGCTCAGCAGCACCATGTCATCCGCATAACTGATTTTGTTTACACAAACCCTTTTAATAGAACAACTGACTTTAGTGCTGCTGAGCTCCCCGATCAACTGGTTCATATACAGGTTGAAGAGACGCGGCGAGGTTAAGCCCCCTGCCTCACGCCGCATTCTAACACCTGTATACATCCGAATGCGACCCTGCCCATCTGACACTGTTCTGCTGATGACTGTACCAGTATTGAAACAGCGACATCATGTGACAATTCCGTCTCGCATCGCAACTTAAGCCATAACTTATCATAGCATACCATATCAAAAGCCTTTGAAAGGTCTAAAAACATGTGTATACAGGTGTACTCCTGGCAGTGTAGTAGGTACTGAACAGTTTGCTTAACACAGAGGATGGCACTCTCAGTCGACAGGCCAAGCCTAAAGCCAAATTGAGCGTCATTCAGGTTTAGGTGCCTTCCCAACTGTTGATCAAGCAAACTTACGCCCCTTACTTATGACTGTTGCTAACGAGATGGGTCTATAATTAGAAATATCAGCAGAATCACCAGTTTTATTCTTAACAATAGGAATAGGAACTGACTGTTGACCTCTCCTTTCTGCTGTTTACTTATGTAGGTATTTTTTAAATATAGGAAACTAAAAATAAACATGCAATTTGAAACTTTTTTATTTTTTACGTATTTTACAATTTTTGTACACTTTACACATATTGGGGGAGAAGAATACATGAATGTGAAACACGCACATTGGAGTGAAAAAAACCGGCCAAGTGCGTGTCGAACCACGCACAGTGTAGGGTTCCGTAGTAGCCCGTTATCACAATATAGTACGATTCTGTTGTTCTTTATTCTGAATATAAGAAAAAATATATAAAAAAAAACATATTTTGTTTTTCAATGCAAGTCTTTACCCGTTATAAACAAGCAACTACTTTATCTTAGTCACTTTAAAGGATTAATGCTAAGGATTTTGTATTTGGTACAAAATTATCCAAAACTCAACGATGAAAATTCAACGACTATTACTGCTAAACTGATAAAGTTATCTTAGGGCTGATTTTTCCATCGCCAGACAACTTTTATTCGAGGAACAACATTGACGTTTGACAGTTTTTGTATGAAATAACTGTCAAAATTTCAAAATTATTCCTCGAATAAAGTTATCAGATGATTGAAAAATTAGCCCTTAACCGCTATAATTTTCCTTTGAAGTTCATGAAATGCACTATCATCGTGAATTTTTCCAGATTTTTCAAGCCAGCAGTATAGGTTTTAGAGGGGGGGGGGGGGGGGCCCAACTGGAACAAAAATTTGCACTTTAAAGTTTAATATTTCGTAAATGGAGCATTAAATCGAAAAATAATTTTAGCATCCCCCAAGTCATTTTAGAAGACCTATTCATCGATACCCCACACGATGGGGTAGACAACGAAAAAAATATTCATCCCCACTTCACTTGTAGGGGAGCTACCCTAAAAAAATATATTTTCCAAACTTTTATTTTACCACTTTGTCGGCGTGATTGATATACATATTGGTACCACAGCTTTCTAGTGCTAACGGTCACAGAGATTAAGCGAGGACGGACAGACGGACGGACAGACATGGCGAAACTATAAGGGTTCCTAGTTGACTACGGAACCCTAAAAATAGATTTCTGTGCTATATATAGACTTCTACTCCGTTCACCGTTTATACCCTGTTTTTGTCCAGACGGTAAAAAAGTCAGCCTAATACTAGCTTCTGCCCACGACTTCATCCGCGTGAAATTTCTCGTTCCCCCGACCCACCCCGTCGCATCTCATCGCCTGCCCGCGCTAGGTATTACTTCGTTTTTGCTTAGCGCTCTTTCTGACTTTTTTCTTTTTGCTTGGCTCTTATGGGTCATAGCGTGATGGTGGCGTGGTGGCCTATAGCCTTCCTCAAGAATTGGGCTATCAAATATAAACAGTTTTTTTAAAAATCCGACTTGTAGTTCCATCAATTACCCCCCACATATAAACTTTCAAACTTTACCTCTATAAAATACTTATTATATTAGTACGAGTATAGACGATTATGTTGACAGGAAATGTTTCCTTGAAAGCAGGCCACGAAGGTGATTAGAAATGTGTAAAAGAAAATAAAGAACATGAGACAACATTTAAACACGGACAGTGAACCAAAACAAAAGCCAACGAATATATGCGAATATTTAACACAGATAACGGATAAGAAAACGGTACAATACAAAATTATTCAGTCGTTATCTCGTACTCTTCTGGAACATCCCGAAAGTCATTATAATAATGCATCCGCACTGCTTTCGATGGATGTGATTCTAGTTTCTTAAGTATTTCTGAACGTATTTTACATTTACTCCCACAAACACCATTTTTGGGCGTCATCTTCGAAACTAGAAAATAACTAGGAACAAAATCAGAATCATTTAGCATGTGTTTTAGCGTTTCTAGTAAATACTCACTGCCTCGGAAAGTAAATAATTCATTAAACATTTTTGTGAATGCTTCGGTAAACAGACAATAAATTGTGGAAGCATTATATTGCTTGGTGTCTTCTTTTAAACATTTCACTATAACTGGGCCCAATGTAGGTGATATCTTACTATGAATATCTATCCAGACAGAATCCATTTCATTTGACATCCATCGATTTTCATCTTTGATATCTGATTCTAAAAATCTGCTGGAGTCAAATTCACTGAAGGTAGATCTGAGTTTGTCCATAGCTTTGATGTATTCGGTTACAATTTTCCAACTAGTATACAAGACATAGCTTTCTGACATTAGAACCCATTTTTCCATTTTAGTTTTTATTTCTTCAAACAGTTTGACAGGCAAAGTTATTTCATTTAAAGTAAGAAAATAAATTCTAAAATGCCAAGCCAAAGAGCTCAATAAATAGTTGAAGTTCTCTCTATAATAATAACGGCCAGAACGCGTACAGGACCACAAATAAAAAGCTTCCTCTATCGCTGGTTCTAATACTCTTCTGAATCTCAGAAGCTGATCTGTCTCACCTTTACCACACAATACGTAACATGCAAATACTTCTAAAGCTTCACACGAACAAAATTTAGTTGGACAAAACATTTTGTTGACTACGAAGTCTTCGCCGAGTGATTCCATAATTTTTGGTGCATATTGAATTAGATACTTTAAATACTTTTCACGATAATTAGCACTAGCAGGCAGAGAGGATAAAAATTCATAAATCTTCATGTAAAATTCTGCTCGGATACTGGTAGGAACATTTTGAACGTTATTAAATCTTTTATAAATATCGCCACTTTCGTCCGAAGTAATAAAAATGCTTAATATTTCCCAGAGTTCTTTTTCAATTTTTGGATCTTTAACTTTACATATCTTAGCGTATGTGTGTTTGAAAATTACTGATCTGATTGTAAGATTCTTAGAAGTGTTCCACATTTTCAGAAATATTGACTTGAGATCATCGGATTTAAGTTTTAAATATACAAGATGAAGTCCGAGCTTTTGTAAGGGATCTGGAGCATCCAACAATTTCGGTAAATGTTCACGACTGTCGACTTCACTGATGTTGTACAAAATTGCATTTAGTGAAGGGACTGCATGTTGTAAGTAATCTCCACTGGCGTACAATAAGACCGTATCTACAGGAATCTGTGGTCTGGCTACATGCAAATTTCTTGCAATATTTTTCCGTATGCGAATTTTGGCCTGGCTAGTCTCGCACCAATTTATCTTAAAATCATCGGGGGCATGTTTCTTTGCCATGTCTATTATTTGGTTTTGGGTAAGAAGCCTAAAGAGTCCTTCAATTGCGGCTTTTTGGCCGGTAGGTTTGTTTAGATTGAGTAAGTAGGCGTCGGTCCAGTGCTGGGCGAGTGAGTGCGGCCAGTAGACGCGCAATTTGGCGAGCAGACGTCGTAGCGAGATGGCGTCATTAGTACGCAACGTGTCTACTTCTTTGTCGTGGCGCGTGAGCAGCTGCGGCTTGTGCTTTAGCGCGTTCAGGCACGCTTCCTCGCTCAGACACAGTGACAGCGACTCCTCAAACATGTGCTTCCGCCACGATTTTTCCATATTGTACAAACAGGACATGTCTGTTTTCCACATGTTCTCTTGTTTTATCTTATTCAGTTCCTGGATTTTCTCAAGCACGAATGGGTACTTACTAATATCCTTTTTCCAATCTCTTAAGAAAGTCAAAGCATTCTTTAAATTTACTATAGTCTCACTGAAATCGGATTCATTTGCAATGTTTTCCATACCAAGCTTTGTGAACAAGGAATTAAATAAATAAGTAAACATTTCGTTTTTTTGATTTTCATTTAGTTTCCTTTGGATTTTTTCAAAATAATTAAATGTTATACTTTGCTCTACGATTTCCGGTACCGGTTCATCATGCAAAACTTTATACAGGACAATAGATTGGAGACAGAATTGTACGTCGTTTTCTGATTCGGTGTACACTTCCATACTATGGAACAACTGATTCAAAACGTTCCAAGTTTCAACGTCAATCTCGTGAGTAGATATTTGTGAAAGCAAATTATTGACGAACTCAATCTTGAATTTAAATGGTTCATTAATGTGTTTGTCTTTGACAAACATAAGCAACGTTTTAATATGCTGTGGGTTTCTTCTTGCACAAGTGATCAAAACTGAGAGCATAGTATATCGTTCGGAGGACGAGTTCTCTTTAAGTAGAAACTTTTTTAATTCAGGCAATGCAACATTAAATGGGGCAAACTCATACCACTGGTAAACTTTTATATGCTGGTTGATCTTCTCTTCTTCGTATTTTGGATAGAATGCTGCCAGTTCAGTTTTATCGATAAAAGTTTTTTTAACAAATTCAAACTTTTCTTCTTCTGGCATGTTTTCAAGAAATGGGCTCAAATTTTCGAAATAACATAAATAATGTCTAATGCTTTTCTTCACTTGTTCATATAGAAAAGCTTTTATTTTTTTCTTGTTTAAAAACTTAGCCACAACGGACAAGTCAAGGCAGTAAACGTAATTTTCAAAATTGTCAAAAACATTTTGTGGGTAAATTTTCATTAGGTTCTCTGTTTTCTTCTTCCCCAATTTAGGAAAGCAATAATGATTATTATGTTCCAGTACTTTCAAAAGCTCTGCAGAATGGGACTTCAACAAAAATAAACATTCTTTTATTACGCTGTGTATGCTCCATGTGTCTACCCGTCTGTAGTATGCAATAAAATGAGCAGATCTTCTGCACAAACGTTTAAAAAGAGATCGAGGTATGATCCGTTCGTTTTTTATAACATTTTCTATGAAAGGGATCGAGCAGTTCTGCAACCACTTGTAAGCTCTGTCAGTTTCTTTAAGGTATTGATAAAAGGCTTCGACTCGACGTTCGTCTTTCAGATTGAGTCTAATGTGAAGCATGAGTTTGTTAAATGTTTTGGTGTTCATGCTAGGTAATAGTTGTGTGTGTAGGTACTCTGGGTGGATGATGTTTGCGTACTGCTGCTCAGTGATTAGCCACGTGGATTTTTTAATAGCTGTCGCCGCATACAGCATGTCGTTAGATTTCATTACTTCGATGATATAGTCTACATTTCTGTTTTTGCTGGCGATGTCTATTTTCAGTAGGTTGTCTATGTCGCTGTCATCGCCACTAATGTTACATAATTCAAAATGTTTATTAGCAATCGCATCTTCGACAAGCTTGTTGTGGTGTTGGCGCTTTTTGCCGAGCGTGTCTCCCTCTAGCGATACCGGCGGCATTCTGATGAGCTGGAAGTTAATTAATAAAATAATATAATATTTATTAGACCAAAAAGAATAAACATGTAACATGCTAAAGCTTAAAAGTAAATCAGATACAATTGTGTCTAATTATTAGCATCTGCGGCCATTATAGCCTTTAGCATTAGTTTATAGCCTGTGTACCATTGGCGAAGGTAACATACAACTCGATTCCCACCGGCTTCCCTTCGAAAATTCAGAATGATTCGAATATAATCATATCATACTGTAGGTCCTGTATTTAATCTAAAAATATAAAACTCAAAGTTGACTGACTGACAGTGATCTATCAACGCACACCCCAAACCACTGGAGGGATCGGGCTGAAATTTGGCATGCAGGTAGATGTTATGACGTAGGCATCCGCTAAGAAAGGATTTTGATAAATTCTACCCCCAAGGGGATAAAATAGGGGATGAAAGTTTGTATGAAACTGTCACTTTTAAACCGATCGGGCTGAGACTTTGCATGCATATAGCTACTATGACGTAGGCATCCTCTAAGAAAGGATTTTGATAAATTCAACCCCATGGGGACAAAATAAGGGATGATGGAGGATGTAAATGTATTAGTTTTTTTAATAATACTCAACGCGAGCGAAGCCGCGGGCAAAAGCTAGTACACCATAAAATTAAAACTGCCAAACGCCAACATGCATTTTTTTGGCTCCGGCTTACCTCTGACATAAATTCACCCTTCGCCACTGCTGTGTACTGTGTACGTAGGTGACGCATCAAGCCCTCGGACTGGGGATGCAAGTATGAGCTTACGAACACCAGGAAACAGTTTATATTAAATATGACCTTAATTACTTTAAAATAATGAAAGGGTTGCTGTCTTCTAGGTGTGTGTAGAAAATTAAATGGTTTCAGCTAATAGGCTTACAAAGTCGATAATCAGTTGTATCTCTAATTCAATATGGTCAGTATATTTTCAGTTTGATCGTGTGTTAATTTCCAAAGCCACAGAGATTCCGAATTTTTCATTGTTTATTTCTTCTTATAGTATATTTCAAGAATCTTATTAATTTTGTCATATAAATATGTACCCAAAAAGGGGTAAAATCTACGAATAAAAGCTTGTTTTTGAGTGGAATAACTTCTTGCATACAGGTAAACCTTTCCGCCTTCTTAATAGCGTTGGACTTTACCTACTCCAAAGTAGCATGCTGTTTTGAAACGATACTTAACATGTTCAATGCCAGGAGCCCTCCTGGAGGGCTCACTCAAGTCGCATATGGGATGCCGCCCTTGCGGAGGGCTCATTATCAACGTAGGTTTTTCTTAGCGAATCCGAAAACTATAAAAATAAAATTAGTTGTATATTTAAACAAGATTTATTAGTACTAATACGCCTTGGTTTTGAAATCCAAGTAATTTCTTTTTTCAAAAAAATTTCGGGATCAGGAAGCACTAATTTCAGGGGTGTAAAACCATTTTCATTTTACACCCCTGAAATTCTGATCCCGAAATTTTTTTCACGGTTACAAATATTCACAATTTTCTTTTTTTGTTCCGTATCAAAATTGAAAAAAATAACATTTGTGGCGACTTTGTTTGTCAGTCCGTCTGTCACCGGTGCTTTTTTCAGGAACTAGACTTGAAATTTGGAATTAATAATAATATAAATAATGCTCGTCCATCTGTATAACAAGTGTTTTTTTTTAAATATTGTTAGTCTCATTGTAACAGGGGCCTAAACGGGGGTTTAATTTTAAAATGTCGTAAATAGGTCAAATGGGATATTACATGAAAGGGCTTCATTTGCACTATATAAATCTTATTTTTATATATGTTCATTATGCCACGTAGTTTTTAACTTATGATGAAAAAATTTCGTAAAAATACAACTAGAAATATTTTATAAAACGTAACTTTATGATACATAAATATAATGTAATTTCATTTGCAGATTTATAATTATGTAACTTAGTACGGCAATCGATATATTCTTATAAGTACATACAGAGAATAAAGTAGGTAATTATGTACGCAAAATGCACAACAAACTTTTCACTTTAAAATAAGTGTACCTACGGATAAACACAAAACAATAAGCAGTGCCAAATAACACAAGACAAGAGTAATTAAACCATTTTTGAAAAGATTGATCACTGGTGATGAAAAGCTTCCTACGGCAAGAACGTGCGAAAAAGATCATGGTCAAAGGGCAGTCAAGCTCCACAGACTATAGCGAAACCCGGATTAATTCGCAATAAGGTGATGCTTAGTGTATGGTGGGATTGAAAGGGCATTGTTCATTATGAGCTTTTACCGCTGGACAAAACCATCGATCCGGATCTCTACTGCCAACAGCTGATGAGACTCAAGCAAGGAATTAAGAAAAATGGCCGAAATTGGTCAACAGAAAGGGTGTGGTATATCATCGTGATAACGCTAAACTACACACATCTCAACCAAGCCCTCTCAATTTTTGCTGAATGGCTAACCATTCAGCAAAAACTGGGAGGGCTTGGTTGGGAAGTGTAAATACATCCATCGTATAGCAATTGTACATCCTGACCTTGCACCCTCAGATTTTCACCTGTTTCGGTATCTTCAGAATTATTTAGGTAGTGTTAGGTAAACATTAAGAGAATACTGTCAGATGTGCCCGGTTTTTTTTGTATTATTTATAACCTATTAAACCTATGTACCTACTTATAAGATTTCTTTACTAAGTATGTCTTGCCTAAGAAAAATAATAAGTGCCTAGGTATCATTTGATTAGATATACAAATTGCAAGTATCTGGACCTACTTGATAAAATAAAAAAAACGAGTGTGCTTATGACCACACGACTGAAGTGAAACTTAAAGAGAGAAAGAAAATGTGCGCGCGCACTGCTGTCTCTTGCTTATATCCCCCACTTAACTTCCGTTCGCCTTGCCAGATCACATTTTTCGTAACGCTTACGTCACGCGTTCGCCAGCTTACTCCCCAAGTCAAGCGTGCGTAAAGAAGTTTCACTTCAATAAGTCTCTACGTTGCTATCTACGTGACATCTTCTACTTGTGTAGTAGATACATTGAGTATTAAACCAACTGGAGGCGCCATTGTCAGGCGATCCCCGCTGCCAAAGGTACATGTGTGCGTATAGTTTATACTTGTGTTTGTTTTTTGTTTTGTGTGCGTGCGTAACAACGCGATCGAATTGCATTAGTGTATTATTGCGTTCCCTCGTCCCCCGCGATGAAAGTGACAGACTTATTTGCATAGATTTATAGTACTCGTGGCGTCTCCGGTTGGTTTAATACTCAAAGAGCAGATATCATAAGTCATTGTTATAGACTATCAAAAAAAAATGAATCGAGTCGGCAATAAAGAACGCCCGGGCAAGAGCGAGTCGGACTCGCGCACTAAGGGTTCCGTACTATCTTTATATTTTTAAAATTTTCATCGGCGAGGCCTATATTCGTCAGAAAATTTTAACACTGTGCACTGCGGTGTAGAATATTGCAGTTTTATGTCAGCGCCATCAGTTGACCGATAGTGGAACTAATGTAACTTTTGTTAATGATTTCTGAAAAAGGGTGTTATTTAGAGACTTCGTTTTATTATTCCTGTAATCTTTACATAAACTTCTATCACATAAAATAGTTTCAGATTTTTCTCTTTGCAAACTTTGGAGATAAGCGGGGGGAACGGTATTTTTTTCACATTTTTTCATCAAAAGTCGAAAACTGTGCAGCCTAAGAAATAAGAAAAAATGTTTGTGAATGTGCAAACTGCGCTCAGACGACCCACTGACCCCGCATGCCATAGTATCCCCACTTCGAATTTTTCAGTCCCCCTTTCAGTCCCCGTTGCAAAAAATATACATTTATTTTTATTTCTTTCTTATTTGCAAAATAGTTGTGCAAACGTCATCAAAAACTATTCTAAATTTCAAGTTGATACCATTAGTAGTTCTTGAAATATCCAGCTGTGACAGACAGACAGACAGTCTCACCATAAGGGTTCCGTTTTACCATTTTGGTACGGAACCCTAAAAACACTGTTCCTATTGTACGACCATTAATTACGCATAAAACCGTAGTACTGAAAATATAAACAATACCGTATTATGTAACTTACATATTGTTACATATTAGTTATTGTGTACACTTTCAGTAATACACATTAACTATTTTACTGACAAATTCAGCTGTATTTGTCAGTAATCGTGTAGCTAACTCAGGTCTTACATTATGTGCTGAGTTGAGTTACAGAATTAGGTACCTACTGACAAATGCTAGCACTGAGGGGTTCTTTCCTCAAAATACCATTTCTGACTGGTCCTCACATGATCTGACCAAGACTATGTCTGGACTTTAAGTACCTAAGTTATAGGTATTATTTTGGTAACTGTTTCGTGTCACTTACATGCTGATGAAATGCCGCGTTGCACTTATTCACAAAACATTCATTTTAGCACGTTAAATATTGGCTGGTTGGCAGACAGAAAATGCCTTGTCCATTAAATCCTTAACACTATTATTGTATACGAAGTGTAAATAAATACTTAAATTACATGAAATGGTGCAATAGAATGTAATACTCTTTACTCAATACAAATGACTCAGAAGCCGGTGTTTACAAAATACTTTGCAGTTCACTGCTAATCAATTTTATTGCTTGTGTCCCTTGAAATAAAGCTTCTTTCGTAAACTAGGTTCCTACACTTTTTATCTGTTTGACAGCTACACTTTTATACACAGATTAGTGAAAATCATAGATGATGTTTCACCGTGGTCAACAGATAATAGAAAATAACGATACCTGAGCATAGTGATATCGTTTTAACAGTAAAACTGCTATTCATCTTAGGCCTTTAAAACCTTAAAACTTATGCCTTTAAAAATGGATTTTCTAAGGACAGGAGGTATTATTTCGACAATAAAATAATTTTGTTAATAATTTAGTAATTCGCGAAAAAACCTACGGTCAAGCCTGTCGTCCCTGAGCATGTAGGTAGAGGTGTGCTACACACATTAGGTTCATCAGTTATTTTTAAGTCATAGAGGGGCCCGTGGCTAAGGAGGGGCCAGGGGCAATATGGCGCGAGAATTTCCAAATTTTATTGCAGTTTCAGGTTAACCTTGACCATAAAAACTATTTAGGTTCTGAGAAGCATGGCCTTACGACGCACCATTTCCGAATTATGGGCCTCCGAATTTCATATTATTTTATAAAAACGCTCTATTTTTCCAGAATGTAGGCTCGGATGAAAATTTTTCTTAAAAAAAAAAATTTTTGCTCTAGTCGAAAACCATCATCATTTCAGCCGAAAGACGTCCACTGCTGCACATAGGCCTCCCCCAATTTGGGGGGGGGGGGTTTAGGGGGGCTAGTCGAAAACCATGAGGTGATGTAAAAAAATACGCGAAATATTGAGAAAAAAAAACATTGACAAATTTTTTTAAGTGTCGGTCGATCCGTTTCAGCTTGTGTATTCTTAGGGGCAAGGGACAGTCAAATTCTCGGAGATTTTTAAAAAAATAGATTTCGGCCCTTTTTATTGCAGCACCTTATTAACATTGTCCATAGAAACCATTTAGGCTCTAAGCTGAGACACATGGTCCTACGACACACCGTTTCCGAATTATAGACCTCTGAATTTTATTTTATTTTATTTAAAGATATAAAATAATATATAGGTAAATATAGAGCATATTTACGCTCTCTAAAAAAAATTAAATTCAAATATCTCGGAAACGGTGCGTCCTAGGCAAAATATAACCAAATTTTCACCCACCCCCTCCCCCCCGTGTAACCCTCTGTCTAAGAACAACATATTTCTGAACCGGGAAACGCGTGGTTGACAGGTGAAAAGAAACGATGTGGAATGAAATTAATTTTGCAATATCTCCTGCCTTTGGTACCTACACGAATTGTTGTGTGTTTGAAAGAAGTCACGAAGCAATATTTTCCTTCAATATGTTTGCTGTTTGCGGACGCATTCCATAAAATTATCGACAGCATATTTTCCTACGAGTTTATACTAGAAATAGTAAAACACATGCTGAACGATCCTGATTTCACACATAGAATATGTAGTACCAGTTTATCGGGCGACCATCATAAATGTTAATATTTCAGTTTCAGTAATAAAATAAAATCACATCCATCTCACGAGGTGCAAAATGCATTATTACAATGATTTTAAAGGGTTATCACCGGTTGACTATTTAGAGGAATAAAATAATGTAGGTGCAATAAATCTTGAATCATGTGCACATACCTACTTATATAAATTATTATGATCTACAGTGTGTCCTTCGTTCAAGCAGTTTTGCTGTATAGTTTCAAGAGTTTTATAAATTTACCTATTCATTTGTTTTTTCAAAAATTATACATTCATAATTACCTACTTTTTAGGGTTCCGTTGCTAACAGACAGTTGCAGACAGTTGCAGACGTTGCGGACAGACAGACAGACGGACAGACAGACAGACATGACGAATCTATAAAAATTCGTCATGTCTGTCTGTCTGTCCGTCTGTCTGTCCGTCTGTCTGTCTGTCCGTCCGTATGTCACAGCCACTTTTCTCCGAAACTATAAAAACTATACTGTTGAAACTTGGTAAGTAGATGTATTCTGTGAACTACATTAAGATTTTCACACAAAAATAGAAAAAAAAACAATTAATATTGGGGGTCCCCATACTTAGAACTGAAACTCAAAAATTTGTTTTTCATCAAACCCATACGTGTGGACCGGTATCTATGGATAGGTCTTCAAAAATGATATTGAGGTTTCTAATATTTTTTTTTTCTAAACTGAATAGTTTGCACGAGAGACACTTCCAAAGTGGTAAAATCCCCCCCGCCCCCCCTGTAACTTCTAAAATAAGAGAATGATAAAACTAAAATAAACTTCCACCGAAAATTGGTTTGAACGAGATCTAGTAAGTAGTTTTTTTTAATACGTCATAAATCGTAAACCGCATGGTTTACAAATTAAATGTTTTTTTTTTATTAAACCTTATGCATAAACCCGGATGTTACGGAACCCTCGGTGCGCGAGTCCGGCTCGCTCTTGCCCGGTTTTTTTGTTGTTTTGTTTAAAATAACCTTGTTATTTTCTTACTCTAGGGGAAACGGCTGGCTCCTGCACGATAATTTCGTTTCCTACACCTTGTATGATGGTTTAATTACCAGACACAAAACGGCCTTATAACAAAACAAGATTTATCTTTAGGCCCAGGTTTAAACCATCCAGCCATTTTTAAATTTCGAACAATAATCCGACGAAGCTAAAGTTCTTATTACAAAAACTGACGATAAACCCGAGTCTAAGTTGTCAATTTTGCATTTGCATTAATAAATTTACGTTTGTCGGAATAAAGTTCAAAATAGAGTAACTGGCTCGAAGGTTTAGGCTAGGTCTAAAATTTGAGGAGGGAGGAGTCATTTGATGATTTCCCATCCTCAAAAAAAAAAAAAAAAAAAAAAAAAAAAAAAAAAAAAAAAAAAAAAAAAAAAAAAAAAAAAAAAAAAAAAAGGTCTAAAATTAGATCTGGTTTTGTAATAAGACGGAAAAAATCTGAATAGTTGTCATCGTACTCGTAATTATTCAGAACAACTTTTACAAATCGACCATACCTCATATCGCTAAAAAAATCAGCTGTGCCCTACATGTCGTAGAGTTAAGCGAGCAAAAATGTATGGAGCAGCAGATTTTAATTTCGTAAACCAATGCGGGGAGTTTAAAATGAGTTACGAAAGGTATAACTATTATAACAGTCTAGATCAAGACTGTTCATGACCAATCAAAGGGCACCTCATTCGTTATGATAGATTAAGTAGGTACTGTAGAGCCTTTAACCGTCATCGTTTTAGCATGCAACCTCTGTGAGTGTTATAATATAATTTGCCATCAAAACGTCAAATTCGACCTTTGGTGGAGTTACGTGGTTTGCGTATTAAGGTGACGATATTTGAATGAATAATGTATTTACACTAGGTATTAATTTCAAATCAGAATGAAAATAAACCCATAACTTATTCAATAAATAAATACAGATATCGTTATACACACATACCACGATATGACGATAGAACCGTTTTTACAGTGTCGCCAATGTAGTTTTCTATTCTTTTTGCCAAGTTGTAGATAACTAACTCACTAAAATCAATTCTCCAACCTCAACCTCAACCAACCCTTCCTTCAACCTCTTCCAACTATGTTGGGGTCAGCTACCAGTCTTGCCGGATGCAGCTGAATTCCAGTATTTTACATGGAGCGACTGCCTGTCTACAAGTCAGTCACTGGGTAAAAAGATACCGGCCCTTGGTAAGGCTGGTTGTCAGAATTTTGGGTTTCTGACTACCGGTAACCTCTGTCAAAGATCTACGAATGACAGCCGGATTGAACGGCATAACGTGCTTTCCGAGGTACGGAATGGTTTCCATATGTATCGGATGGTCACCCATTCAAGAACCGACCGCGACCCTGGCAATCGTAACTTTGCCTCGGATGGACCCGTGTGGCTGTTATTATTTAGCCACGGGCACCTCCTCTTGTAAGTACTCACTAATGGAAATCGAATTCTACTCAGCAGGTGAGTCTATATGGAAAGCGTATAGCAATGTGTGCGCCCAAGGCGACTAGTAGCTACGACTATTATCAGAGGTTAATAAAATAATAAATAAAGGAGCGTTCTTAGTTCTACCACGCAGGAGCTTTCTTAGCTCTAATAAGCGCTTGTCCAGCCAGTTTACAACTTGTGGGTTCCTTTAGATGTCTTCAAAAAAATACATAAATGTAAAAATGTGCTCTATACTTTATAGTGAGTTCTTAGATTAAAAGCAAAGTTCAAAATGATTAACTTAGCATACCTAAGTATGTAAATTAACTAGGTACACAGTCGTGATCTCATTTAGTAATATTATAACTTAATTTAAAAGTATTTATTTTTATCATAATTATAACATTGATAATTGTTGAAGTGTTTTTGATTATAATTTTATTTTATGGTATTTAATGCATGAAATATGTAAGCGAAATATGTGAAACTATTCATAATAATAATAACCCCATCGCCGTATCTTTACATTGACGTCGCGTGGTGGGGGTTGCGCGCTCCGAGCTCTAGGCCTGTGCCGAAAGAGTTTACTTTGCCGGAACAGGTCTAAGGTGAGGAGCCAGGCCACGAGAGATACAGAAACCCGCAGGGCAGCATGTGGCGAGCTGTTGGGCAGTAGCGACCCAAACCCTATGTTCTGTTGTTCCTCACCTCTGGCTTACCTTTATTTGCCGGCTGGAGTGAACAATGACGAGGAACAAAGCTCCCACCTCATTCTTGCCTTTATTGGCCGGCTTGAGTTAAGATTCGCAAGAGCAAACGTGCTCGGAGGAAGGAAGTATTCCAGCAAGATGCTGGTAGGGATCTTGACCGTACTTCCGGGATTGTCCTGATAGCCGTGGCATACCTCTCCACTCCTCATAAGCACCTCAGGACATGTTGCCCTCTTGTCGCTACGTCAATATGTGCTAGCGACCGTTTCCGGGGGCCCATTATGGAGCGTGCAAGTCACCCCCTGCCATTTTATCCGTGTATATATAAACCATTGATCAGTCAGGGGTCATAGTTCTTCCATAGTTCCTGGTAACCAGTCCACTTTAGCTACCTACCCAAACCAATAGTCCAACTTTTTATTTTTCCATATCCTGCAATAGTCCTACACCAACCGGGGGTTATCCTTGGGTGCACTTGCATAGTGCATACAGGGATAATCGTCGGTTGGTGGCCTCAATTCATTAAAATTTCCTAAGGAGGCAGGGTTGTCCGAAAGGGTTACCGCTGGCACAGAACATAAAGGGCTAAGGAAGGACACGGGTGGGTTTTAGTCAGTAAGAGTCTGATACTCCCTTCCGCTCCACCCGGAGCGGGAGGGGTCAATTGATGATATCCCAACCGCAAAAAAAAAACGGGCCTCTGTTGTACCGGTACAGAACCTGTACTTTTGGTACCGGTTCTAAGCCTCTCAGTACTTAGTAGCGATCCTCATATTTAGTTGGTCTTTTACCAACGGTTTTCTTAAGCTGAATGGTAGTATCGAAGTAAGTCTAATTTGTCAAGTCGTAAAAATCGTGCGAAGCAGGGGCGGGTCGCTAGTATAAATATAAATAAAAACCGCTTTTCGTGTCTGTCTGTGAGATCGCGTTATTCTACTAAACTACGCATCGAATTTTGATAAGGTTTTCACGATCATTTAGAGAATTTGTTCCGGAAGGTTTGTGTGTGACAGTCAACAAAAGAGATTAGATAAGTATGCAGGATCGTCGGATGTTGTTGAAGTTTGGGTTAGAAGCGTTATGACTACCTCTCGATAAGACTAAATAGCAGATATGACTAGTTCCCTATAGGTCTTAATCTCGATATGACTAGATCTTGTTTAGTAAGAAACCGACGATGGAAGTTGTCGACTGAAATTGATTTTGACAAATGAGCTGTTTGTTTTCTATTAATAAAATAAAATTTTATTCGAGAACATCCATCGGTTTGTTACTAAACTTCAACTACATCCGACGATCTTGCATACTTATCTCTTTTGTTGACTATAAGTACCTACAGATAATGAAGAAATCTGGATGTTTTTTATAGTCGTAAAAACCGTACGAAGCAGCAAACTAATTGCGTATACACTATCAATCACAAACTGAATGATTTAGAAGGATATTGCTAATCCATTGGTTCATATGTTCGAAAAACTAGTCTGCTCAACAACTTGAATAACGCAATGAATGTTGTTGAGCTGTCAAAATGAAAGCTATTGCTACTGTTAATGTGTTACGCAATTTCCCCGCTAGGGCGGGTGACTAGTCACACTAATATTATAAAGGAGAAAGTTTGTGAGAGTGTGTGTGTGTGTGTGTGTGTGTGGGGGTGTGTTTGTGTGTGTGTTTATATGTTTGTTACTTCTTCACGCTCAAACGGCTGGACCAATTTTGATAAATTTTTGTATGGAGGTAGCTGACACGCTGGATTAACATATAGGCTACTTTTTATCCCGATATTCCCACGGGATCGACATTTACGCGGGTGAAACCGCGTGGCGCAGCTAGTATAAAACAATTCACTGTTCCAATTCATAATATCAAATAATTTAAAACAGCCAATTACCTACAATAGACCAGATTGATATATTTCGTATTTAAAGTTTAATTGAAAATTACGTAGAAATCAATATTTTACCACAAATTATAAATTAGCATAGTGTCAGAGACATTTGTTGCAGAATTAATGTGTTATAAATATGGCTAGAATATTCTGGCATCCGAGCCCATTTACGTAAAACGTAGATATATAATAATAGATGTCTACGGTATCGTTAAAACATTTTAAGTAATTGTTAGAGGAAGACGAAAGGAATGATAGATGGTGTATCGGGTGTGCGTGTGCACAGTGAAACACTTAGATTTTGCGAAAGGGTGAAGGGTGGGGAGACGTATGCGATACGTCCGTACGCAATCTTTCGTAGTGAATACTAAACAATTGTTTCGCAAATCGCGACGCCGCCGCTAGGCAAGCGCCCCCTTCCCGCTCGCATGCGTCTCCCGCTCCTGTTACCACCCTGGATTTATTAAACATATTACAAATACAAACGGATACAAAATATAAAATAGGGATACGATTACGCGTCGCCTACATTCCCCTCCCTAGTGCTGCTACAGCACTCATCACCCGTAGAGATAGGCGCGACGCGTGTCGTATTCCGCCGCAGAAGGCCGGATTTAGTCTTGACATCGACCACTCGAATGCGGCCATCTTTGCCAGGTATTACGGCCTGCACCACACCTTTCGGCCACACGTTTCTAGGAGAGTTAGGGTCCACGATGAGAACGAGATCTCCCACTTGCAAGGGTCTCTGTTCATCGTGCCACTTCTTTCTTGGGCGCATATCCGGCAGGACTTCGCGCACCCAGCGCTTCCAGAACATATCCGTCAGTTTTTGAGACAGCCGCCATTGTTTTCTAAGATACATGTCAGATTCATCAAAAACACCCAAAGTCGGCAGATTAGACGACGTTCCCAAGAGAAAGTGGTTGGGGGTTAGAGTCTCAGAACTGTTTGGCTCCACCGTGACGTGGGTGAGGGGACGGCTGTTTATAATCTGTTCTACTTCGGCGAGTAATGTTTGAAGTGTCTCATCCCGTGGCGCTCGTTCCCTCAATATAACTTTAAGCGCGCCCTTTATGCTTCTTATAAGCCGTTCCCAAGCCCCTCCCCAGTGAGGACTAGCAGGTGGAATAAAAACCCAAGTTGTCGTTGTGCTGTAGGTCGTTGCTCCTTCTTTGAGTTTTTTCGCGTCCAGCTCAAGGACACATTTCTTCAGCTCCGTATCAGCGCCTCTCAAATTCGTACCATTGTCTGAGTACAAGTACCGTGGCCAGCCTCTTCTGGCTGCCATTCGTCTGAGAGCCATTATTAGTACGTCTGTGGTCAGTTTGTTTACTATCTCAATGTGAATAGCTCTCACGGTGAGGCAGGTGAAGATTACACCATACCTCTTCTCTCGACGTCGGCCAACGGTTACTTCTAGGGGTCCAAATAGGTCAACTCCGGTGAACGTGAAGGGGCGATGGTGATGAGCGAGCCGCGCTTCAGGTAAGTCACCCATTCTGGGTGGATGGGGCCGAGCCCTCTTAATTCTGCATAACATGCATTTTGAACTGATATACTTCACAGTAGGTCGTAGTCGTATGATCCAGTATCGCTGTTTCAGTTCATTAACGACCATTTCCTGGTTTCCATGGCAAGCTTTTTCATGGTAGTACTTCACGAGGAGGTGAGTGACATGGCAGCGGCCGTGCAGTATTACAGGTCGTTTTACATTTGTGGATATCTCAGGTGCGGCATCAATGCGGCCAGACAGTCTCAACAGGCCATCATCGCCAATAATTGGCGTCAAGGTAAGTAATTTACTTTTTCTATTTAATCTTTTGTTATGTTTCAGGTTGTGCAGGTCATCTGGAAAAGCTTTCATCTGGGAGTATTTCAACAACATGTTCTCAGCGCGTTCCATCATCGCACCATCTACATCAACACTAGAAACTTTCTTGCATTTATCTATAAAAGATAAAATCACACACATGGATCTCATCAGTCGAAGCCACGAAGAAAACCTTTCTGGTTCAGGTACAGCAGGTAAACACATAGGTGCAACGTGAATATTGTTTATACATTCTAGGTCCACATCGCGAACATCAGGTAGCTGTATATTTGATTCTCCAGGCCAGAATCGTTCTTCTTCATATAAAAATGACGGCCCATATAACCACTCATTTTCAAATGTTTTTATATCGCAGGTTTCTCGTGTGGCAATATCGGCAACATTCAGTTTCGTGGGTATGTACTTCCAGTCTTCAATTTTCGTTAGCTCGTCTAATTCGCCAAGGCGGTGAGCTATGTAGGCTTTATAACTTCGTGCGTTATTGCGTATCCAGTGTAAAACTGTAGATGAATCACACCAGAATATTTTTCTTTCAGCCTTTATTCTATGCTCGTTTATTATAGTATCGGCCAATCTTCCCGCCATAACGGCTGCTTGTAGCTCTAAGCGTGGCATCGATACATACTTTACCGGCGCAACTCGACATTTACTGGACACAAAGGCCACTTGAATATTTTGTTTACAATCAATCCAACGCCAGTATGCGGCAGCGCACATCGCTTTAGTCGACGCGTCACAGAACACATGTAGCTGTAGGTTCGTATAGCGCTCGGTCGCTTGCGTCGGCAACGCGCTATTCGGTTCATCCGTACTAAGGTCGTGCGTCTCGCTTTCACACGTAGGTAGTGCGCCACCAGTACTTCTAGTTGCTGACTCGTAATGTCTAGGTAGGCGAATTTTATCAATGCTTGTCATTATGCTCAGCCATTCGACCCATTTTATAAATATTTGGTCTGTTATTTCATTGTCCCAGCTCACGCCAGACCTCCAAGCGTCTTGTAACATGATCTTGCCTTTGATCGTGATAGGCGAAAGGAAACCATAAACATCAAATATGGACATTAGTACACGTAGCATTTCTCGTTTTGTAGGTTTCTTTTGTCCAAGCAATATTGGTGTAGGAATTCTTTTGAATGATACGTCGAATCCCAGGTTATCATTAGTCGGAAACCAAATTAGGCCCAGTGTACGTTCTCCGTCATACAGTTGTCCGTTTTTGAATTTCACAGTCGTCGATTTCAGGTTTTCTTTGGGTAAGTCTTTAAGTACAGACTGCATATTAGATGTCCAATTTCTCATCTCAAAACCACCTTGTTTGTGGACAAATGTGATGTCATTCACAAGTTGACTGGCCGTTTGTTCATCAGGTAAGGAGTCGATATAGTCATCAGCGTAGTGTTGCTTAAGTACAGCTTGCACGGCATCCGGCATTGTGGGCCAGAATCTTTCGGCGTTTTTGTTCTTTATGAATTGGGCAATAAATGGGGAACAGTTTGCGCCAAAAATTAAGCTATTCATGACCCAGGTTTGTACAGGTTTGTCTGGAGATTCTCGCCATAAAAAGCGCAAGGCATCTCGATCAACATCTTGTATTTTGATCCGTAAAAACATGTCTTTTATATCACCCGTGACTGCCACCTTGTTTTCTCTAAATCTCAGCATTATCCCGTACAGTGAGGTAAGTAGGTCGGGACCTTGCAGTAGGTAGTCATTTAAGGACATGCTTTTGTTCCTAGCCGCGGCATCAAATACCAGTCGTAGTTTTTGTTTATTAGGGTTGTCAACTCCAAAGTGCGGCAAGTACCATATTCTATTCGGATTTTTAGTTTCAGTGAGTTTTGATGCAAAATCGTTACTGAACAGGTGGTCGATCCTTTCTTTGTATCGCTCTGCGAAGCTTGAATTAGCTTTCATTTTCTTTTCAACACCTTTCAGTCTTGTGAGTGCGTTATCGTATGAGTTAGGCATCTCACCAAACGAACCTTTCCACGGGAGTCCCACGTACCACCTTCCATCTTTCAAAGTGGCCGTTTGTTGTAGGTGTTCCGTAGCTTTTACATCTAGTAGGTTTTGGCGGGGCTTATTAGTAACTCCAACAGACTCCAATGCAAATGAATGGCGCATCTCGTTTTGCATTTCTCGCAGAATATTCTCACATTCATTGTTTTCTCCTTCTGACAGGAACAAAGTAGACTGCAGCTTAATGTCGTGATCGACCGCAGGCTTGGTGCGCATGCATCCGTGCATGCACCACCCTAATGGAGTGCGGGTAAAGTAGGGATTCGTAGGTTTACCCTTAATTATTTCCAAAGGTAAGATCAAATCGTAATTGTCCTGCCCTATCAACAGTTCCGGTCTGTTTTGTTCATCAAAAATCACATTTTTCAATTCCGGTTTCATCAGTTCATAATCACTCAGGTCCGCGGTAGTAACATTTTGCACAGGTAAGTTCATATTTGTTACACTGCGCGCACGAATTGTAAACTTAGTTCCTTCACAGTTAGAAAGTTCAAGGTCGAGTATCTCACTATGGCATACCACTTCGCTACTGTCCCATGCACCGCACACACGCATAGATTGTTTATTACCGCGCAATCCCACTTTCGACGCGAGCGCAGCGCTTATCAACGTCACAGTTGACCCGTCATCAAGGAGCGCGACACTACGAAAAGTACCGTTAGGTCCGTGTAGGTAAATAGGCACAGTTTTTAGCAAAACTTTACGGCAGTTCACTTGAAGATGATTAACAGTTTCCACATGCGACTCAGTCTTGGTATCAGTCTCGGTGACCTCAGTTATATTCACACTATCACGGGGCACTGAGTTCTTGTTCACAATATAATGCAACAAACGATGGTGAGGTAGTCCACAGTTGTCCACGTTACAAGCCGGTGCGGTACAAGTATCTTGTTTATGTTGTGACGTCAGACACTTATAGCAAATGCCATGCCGTTTTACAAATGCCCAGCGGTCTTTGCGCAACGATTTTTTAAACTTTTTACAGTCTTGCAGTAAGTGCTCGGAAACGTGGCAGTACCGACACTCCTTATCACATTTTTGTTTATTATTCACTTGTTCACTGTTCACTACTAGAGTACGATGTTTAGAGTTTTCGTTGATACTTTGTTTACCATAGTTTTGTATGGATGGTAAATTCACAGAAGCTTTTGTTATTTTTAAAGCTTCGTCACTGAGGAACTCGGACAAAATAAGCAACTTTGGTTTTTCTGTATTACTGATAAGAGGGTAACAGTGATCCGCCCACTTTGAGACCAGTATCATCGGTAATTTCGAGAGAATGACCGATACTATGTTCATTCCTTTCAGGTATTCTTCGCGTCCGATGGCAGTCACAGCAGCGACACAGTTTCTTACTTTCACGGAGAAAGAAATAATATCCTTCTGATACTCTTGTGCCATGGGGCGTAATTTACTTATGTCCTGCAGGATCCTCGAAATTATTACATCAGGGTTTCCAAACTGAAGTTCTAGTGTGTTTATTACGTCTGCTGCGGAGGTAGCACTAATGAGTAAGGCCGTCACCGCTTCTTTTGCTGGCCCTTGTAGGCTCTTCCTTAGGCGCCACAGGTTTTCTTTATCACTAAAGTTGCACACTTGCGACGATTCTTCAAATGCTTGTTTGTACTGAAGCCATTCAAGTGGGTCACCAGAGTAATTAGGTAAGTCCCTCGGTGTACACAAGCGATTCAACATTCTGTCGTTAGATCTGCTGGTACCGGTAGCAGCGGCTGCGGCAAAGTCCTTCAGAGCAATCGCCAAGGTTCGCACGGTTTCATCAGTGCCACCAGCAGCTGCAGGTGGCGGGCGTGCTTCGAGCTTGAGTTCTGTAGCGGGCGGTTGCGGGCCGACGGGGTCCATATGTTGCAGGTTCAATTCCTGCGGTGTCGGGCGCAACACGTCATCACAGATGTCACGATTCACATCCAGCCGATTACTTTCCAGCCACTTTTCCACTACGCGGTCATTATTTTCAACAGAGGGTAGACTGCAGTCGCTGCTGTCGTCTTCCAGTTCTGCTAGGTCTGCATCTAGTTTTTTATCTATCAACTCCAATCTAATTTGAGCCTTTGCTTGAGCGGCTTCCAGTTCCAGCCTTTTCTTTTGCGCCGTAATAGACGAAGTTGACGATTTTTTGCGGGTAGACTTTTTAACACTTTGTGCTGTGGAAGGTCCGGGTTGATTCTCGTCCATCTTGCTCCCGGGTTCAATAGGTTTCACAGCGTCTTTTGAAGTGTCTATGTTTTCCCTTATGCGTTGTTCATGAGCATCACTTTGTTGCGCTTCCGTTTGCTCCGCTTCTTTTCTTCTCGCACTCCTAGTGTTCACCATGCTTCGTGGTGGTGTAAAAAACATTCACAGATCAGGCTCGAAGACCAACTAATGTATCGGGTGTGCGTGTGCACAGTGAAACACTTAGATTTTGCGAAAGGGTGAAGGGTGGGGAGACGTATGCGATACGTCCGTACGCAATCTTTCGTAGTGAATACTAAACAATTGTTTCGCAAATCGCGACGCCGCCGCTAGGCAAGCGCCCCCTTCCCGCTCGCATGCGTCTCCCGCTCCTGTTACCACCCTGGATTTATTAAACATATTACAAATACAAACGGATACAAAATATAAAATAGGGATACGATTACGCGTCGCCTACAGATGGACTGTGTGAAAGATAATATGGCTAGAAAGTGACTACCGAGATAGCGACCAACAATAACTTCCATTCTTCTCGTATGGAAGAAAAATACTAGTTGCGCCGACCTAGAACTAGAAAAAAAAACATTTTTTTTTCTAGTTTTTTTTATAGGCTTTATTAAATTCTGTAAGTGCTCATACACACGAGCGACACGCGTCGACGACAGAGGCAACTGTATCCCTCAACACGCGTCGACGGCAGAGGCAACTGTATCCCTCGACAGGCGTCGACGACAGAGGCCACTGTATCCCTCGACACGCGTCGATGACAGAGGCAACTGTATCCCTCGACAGGCGTCGACGACAGAGGCCACTGTATCCCTCGACACGCGTCGATGACAGAGGCAACTGTATCCCTCGACAGGCGTCGACGACAGAGGCCACTGTATCCCTCGACACGCGTCGATGACAGAGGCAACTGTATCCCTCGACAGGCGTCGACGACAGAGGCCACTGTATCCCTCGACACGCGTCGATGACAGAGGCAACTGTATCCCTCGACAGGCGTCGACGACAGAGGCCACTGTATCCCTCGATAGGCGTCGACGACAGAGGCAATTGTATCCAAATATATCGACACGCGTCGACAACGTGTCGCTCATGTATTTGAATACTGTGCACAAGACACGAGCGGCATGTTCTCGACGGTTGCAGTATGCACACTTAGCCGATACATACAATAGTGTTACGTAGTTTTTTCTATATCTAACTTAGGAAACATATTAATTGTCAAAAGTTTTGTTGCATCGCAACTTGTTATCACACCTCCATAGCTATTCACAACCACTCGATACGATTCCGTACCGTATCGAACATCAATCAATGTTATCGTAGGAGTCCTTACGCCATTCACAAGTCCAAAACCTGAAAATAGACTACAGCTATTCTTTTGACAGCTGTTTGCTGACGTGAGCAAGGCAAATCAGGTTATCGAAATGTGTCATTTTCGATACGATAGTCTGTCGGATGTTTGTGAATAGTTATGCTGTATTTCTGTAGGTTTAGGAAATCTGTGTGGTATACTATATTAAGTATACACATACCTAAACATTCCGGAGTAATTAATACTTAATAGTGAAAACCGCATCAAAATCCGTTGCGTAGTTTAGAAGAACAACGCGGTCACAGACAGACAGATGGTTTTGGGATGCATGAAAAAGCCTCCTCGTGTAGCTTAGTTTGTTCCGCGAGTTACTCAACTGAACCGAGCGCTCGGCGCATCCTGGACAGTCACACGCAACACCTTATTTGTTTGGCCAATTTTCCCCTTGTGGTGGCAGGGCTAACGCCTGCCTGGTTTGTGACCACCCCCCACCGGAGTCCAGTGTCATGCAGCCTGCTGTGTTTCGTCGATGCGTGGTGAGTTCCAGTGCCTTGGTATCTTCTGGGCACGCTCGTTCCATCATAGACCTCATCCATCGCTTTACATCAGGCGTGATCGAGGTCAAAAGCAGGCCCATTCAGCAATAAAAAAAAGACACGAAAACTCTTTAATTTATAATAGGAACGTACAGCTACAGGTACCCACCTAATATTGCGAGATATTGAACGATTAGAAAACTCTGTGTGGTCGTGTTAGGTAGATAAGTAAATAAATAGGTTGCACACCAATTGGCAATGGTTCAGGGTGTGGTGCAAAAGGTCAAAATGTAGGTCAATCACATTTAAAGGCCGAATGCCCTGAATCATATAGCTTATTGAATGAATACCTGTTGGACTTCGTAACGAAGTGCCTTTCTGTTATACGGATATCGATCACAGATTTTTGAATACCATTCAAATACATTTATAGCGTTCTTTAGGTTATACAGGGCGTCCCACACGGCTATGCCACATAGAGGGAAAGTGCCTTGAATATTGTAGATGGAACATTTTACTGAAAGAAGACTGTAAAAAACAATTTAAGCTGCATTCATAGATTTATAAATAATTATATGGTTGAACCGGGAATCGAACTCGCTACACGAGGAAAAAAAATACCCTGTAGCTTTATCATACCGATCGAAAGGCTTCATCATAAGGATTATTTTTGGCTAAGGTCTTTAGCCAAAAATAATCCCATCAATAGTGCCAGAAACAAAGGAAGATCATGAATTTTAACATTTGTAATACAACATTAATCAATTTATCAAATGCTCAAAATGATTCCTGAAGGGTTCGGCAGCGGTGTTCCTTAGCATGTAGAGTCATCAAATGAGTAAGTAACCAGTGACGTCGGGTATTGTTGAAATTTAGTAAGAAACCGATGGATGTTTTTGAATGAAATTGAATTAGATAAAAGGATTGTTTGTTTTATATTAATAATTTTTTTTAAATTTCATTTTTTTTAAAAGTTTGCTCCCGGTGGACACTACTTTTTACCACTCTCTATGAAAAAATAAGTAAGTGCAACTCATGAATAAGGATAGTACGTTTGTTTATTTACATACAATTTTTAGTAAACCATTACGAACGAAGGCAGAATGCTTTTCGCGCGTTTTTTTTATTTTTTCACAAACTTTAAAAAAAAATTTGATTTGCGTGCGTTTTACTTTATCATACAGCCTGTTACTTGTTCATACAATCTTCGTTATTGGTCTCTTTGGTGATTGCAACTTTTACTAACAATATCCAAATTCAAATCACTTTTAGTCCCTAGGGATTTAAGAGCTATTTTAGTCCCTGTTTACAAAGAATACACTAGCTCTTTGTGAATAGATGTGATAAAAATAAGAATGCCTTTCATTTTGAAAAAAATAATCCATGGTTTCATTATTTTAAGGCATTCGCACCCAAAATTGCCAATGAGTACCTATTAGGTACTAAGCCTAGATATGCTATCTATTTTTCGACTGTTTTTTAGTTTCCGTACGTCCGAATAAAAAAACGAAACCGTTATTTCTCCGAACCTAATGGACCGATTAAGTTGAACTTTGGAATACATTTATGATTTTTTGTTACCCTAATACACTTCTGGACACATCTATTGGCCCACCTTGTATTTTCAGTTTCGTTTGGTCCTAGCTAAAATTTTATATTAGGTCGAGCAAAAAGTTTTTATGCAGTTTTGAACCTGGCACATTCACAATTTCAATCAACAGTCTTTTTTTGAATTTCGAACACAGAATTTAAAGAAACAAAAGACAATTTGGAGCCTGTTTGTTGATATCAAACAATCGAATACTAAGAAAACTTGGTTTTATTGGTTTACTTAGATTTAATTCTTGAAAAAGTGATTGATATCTTTGGTTTTGCAACAAACATTACTTATTCTTAACATTAAGGTGAGGTTTTATCAATAATCTATGGATACTTCACCTGAAGTCGCCGCCCAAGCTGTGGCACTTATTCAGGCCGGACACAGCCAAAGAAACGTGAGTGCTCAACTTAATTTAAGTCGATCTGCGGTCCGAAATGTTTATCGGAGGTACCTAGAGACTAGCGGCTTTGTTCGTCGCCAAGGAAGGCCACGATCTCGGGTCACAACTGAAAGGCAGGATCTATTCATCGTGACGACCAGCTTGAGAAATCGTCACCTTACCTCCATTGAGATACAAAACCAACTTCGCGACTTCCACGGAGTGTCTGTGAGCGCTCGAACTGTTCGGAGAAGGTTAAAAGAACGCGATATGGTACCACACAAGCCAGCTAATGGGCCCAAACTAACGCGAGCCCACCGAATAGCGCGCCTTCATTTCGCACGCAGTCATTTAAATTGGACACAGCAAGATTGGAGCCGTGTACTCTTTTCTGATGAGTCTAAAATTGTGTTACATGGCAATGATGGAAGGAAGAAGGTCTACCGACGTAAGGGAGAGCGTTTCGCACAATGCTGCTTTGAAGAGAGGCTTGCTTATGGCGGTGGCTCATGGACTGTCTGGGGCGGTATATCCGCGAGCGGCAAAACTCAACTTGAGGTTGTTACTGGACCATGGCTGCCAACATTAAATGCTGAAAGGTACATTCGTGAGTGCTTAGAACCTCACGTGATACCATACGCGGACTATGTGGGCCCAAATTTCCTTTTTATGCATGATAATGCAAGAGCCCATGCGGCCGGCATCGTCAGGGAATATCTTCGGGATGTGAACATCACAGTTATGGACTGGCCAGCCAGAAGCCCAGACATGAACCCCATTGAGCACATGTGGGACGAGCTAAAAAGACGTGTTAGGGCTCGTCAGCCAGTTGCCCAGACGATGCAGGAGTTGAAAACTGCCATAGAAGAGGAATGGGAGATGATCCCTCAAAATTTCATAGAGCGGTTGATAAACTCTATGCCTAATCGTATGAGAGCTGTGGTAGATGCCCATGGAGGCAACACGCGTTATTAAATTAAACCTTTATTTGATAAAACATGTTTTTTATTCAAAAATCAATTGCCTTTAACAAGGCGCATATCCGACTTGTTAGGCGTAGCTCCATGTCGTATGGTATTCTGAATTCAAATTTAAAACAATACGATCGAAAAAGATGGTAAAATGTATCAGGTTTAAAACTGCATCAACAGTTTTTGTTCAATCTAGCAATCATATTTCGGTAGGGGCCATCGAAACCTAAACTCAAAGATGGGCCAATAGATGTGTCCAGAAGTGTATAAGTTTTGCAAACAGTGCTGTGTGACATATCAAATGAAAGAACCTCAAGGGGGTGTGGGTCTCGAATATATTTTGAATAATTTTAAAATAAATAGTTTTAAAGTTATTTAAGAAAATAGGAAATAAGAAAATATTAACATTGACCATTCCTCCCTCTCTCCTTCTCCCTTATCTCCGAAAGTACGGAGCCAATTTTTTTTTTAAAACTACCGAAAGTTGTTCTTTACTTATAGATTATTAATATTTAGACCATCTATGTATAGTAATTTACCTATGTTTTAAACAATAGCTCGAATTCGGTCAGTACCAAGTATCTCGCTAAGTATAAAATATCTATGTATTAAACGACAATGACTCAATTCCGGTGTTTAATAAAGCTATCATGTAATAATACCTATCCACTAAGGAATTATAACTATGTCACACATGTTTTAATTAACGTTTTTTTATTATAAATAAGTACGATCAGGATATAAATTAACGTGAATATTTGCAATAAAATGTGTATCATGCATTAAAGATTTCAACAACATATGATTGAAAGTCTCATTTGAGAGGTCTTTGAACAGTGGTATTTATTTGGTCTTTGTGACCGCTAACTTCAACTAAGTTTTCACGGTGAGATTTTTACAGAATAAACCCGCTGTAATCCGTCACAGAAATGAGCTAAAAAGCCATGGAGGTTCTATTATGAGACGAGGCTCTTACAGCTGCCACGATTAATAATATATTGGGACAAATTGCTTCAACATTTAACTATCAATGGAGATTATGGGAGTTAATAACAGCGTTGGCGTACATTGCTGCTTGAACGTTCGTAGAAACGGAAAAGGTTTTAATGTTGGTGATACTGAAAATTATATGTATGATGGAAGAGATCTTTTTAGAAACAAGCATCACCTTTGTGCGTATTTTTCTGTTTGTCTGTTTAAATGTGTGTCCGTAAATGGTTAAATAAATAAGATGATGAATTAAAAATGTTCAAAGACAATGATTAGTAGGACATGGAACACATATTATAAACTAGCAGCGCCCCGCGGTTTCACCCGCGTAAGTTTCGATCCCGTAGGAATATCGGGATAAAAAATATCCTGTATTAATCCAGGAAATGGTCTATCTATGTGCCAATTTTCTCCAAATCTGTTCAACGGTTTACGCGTGATTGAGTAACAAACATCCCAAGACCTTCACAAACTTTCGCATTTTATTATTAGTAGGATATAATATAAGTAGGATTAAAGTCGCTTTTCGTGTCTGTGTGAACACGTTGTTCTTTTAATCTACGCGGACGGATTAACGGATTTATATGCGGTGTTCAACATCATTTAGAGAATTTATTCCGGAAGGTACAAACCTTCCTGTAGTAGTAAGTGAATGTAAACTTACATAATTATATTAGTATCTATGGATTAGTATGGATAGCTACCTATCAAGGCTAGGAAATAGGTACAGATGCCAGCACATCAAGCTACCCGAAACTGTAAATTTTTCCCAATCAACTCGATAAAGTTGAAAATCTATTAAAGAAATTTGACAGATTGTAGTAGCTTGATGTACTGGCGTCTGTACACACCTCCAGTTAGCTAAATTGCCCATTTTTTATTTATTTTTTATTCTTTATTAATCAAAAACAAAACAGGGGGCCTAAAAAGGCCACTTTGGCAGAATCATAAAAGGATAACAGAATGGACAGTTAACTGTTAAGTTAATTGTATCAAATCCCATTAAGTAATTAGTGAAGCATTTTTCAGTTATTTTTTTTGTCTGTGCTCAAAATACAACTCAATCCAATCCTATCCAATCCCAATCTCCTTGATTGTACCTACGTAGAGCAGCGAAAAAAAGAAAAACACGGACTGTCTTCGCCATTTTATAATTCATGATGTTATCCTTTTATGATTCTCCAAAGTGGCCTTTTTAGGCCCCCAGTTACAAATCATTGTGGAACAATTAAACATACCGTACAAACCATCGCGGGCTTAACAGCGGTATGGCCATTATTTATTAAATTATTATTATAATTAATTATTTATTATTATTACCCATTAGTTCTAACTACGCAATGTACTGCCATTACAGCAAGGTACCGTCAGACCGGATCGCAGTAGGAGGCCCCACGCCCAACACCGCATGTTTGGCCCAGTATCTAACGGGTACTCTTGACCGGCTGGGTTGCCAGCACGGGGGCTATTTGCTAATTTATCGTAGGGTAACACGCACTGACAAGTGTGTTTATATCTCGATCTGACGGAATTTAGGATATTTTGTGAATTGAAGGTTATTCTATCACCGTTTGTTTGTGTGTAACTTGTTTTAGGATTGTAGTTTTACTAATGATATTTATGAATTATAATTACGGTTGTTAAAGAATGTAGTCACAATTAACTGCTCGTTGGTCTCGTGGTCATAAGCACGACTGCTGAGCGTGGGGTACTGGGTTCCATTCTCGGGTCGGGTAAAGTGTTATTGGGTTATCCATTGGAAATTTCTTAGTTTGGAAGTTGGCGGTCTGATACCCCCGTGCGTCGGAAAGCACGTTAAGCCGTTGATCCTGCACCTGATCTCTCTCCGGTCGTGTCGGATTGCCGTCCCATCGGACTATGAGAGAGAGGGTGACAGTGCACCTGTGTCTGCGCACACAGTTGTGCAGTATAATAACTTCCGCGCCGAAGGCTGGTCTCCGCTGAGATTGGTCGTCATGGCCGAAATTCAGTCTGAAGGACTTTTTAGGGTTCCGTAGTTCCTACAAGGAACCCTTATAGTTTCGTCATGTCCGTCTGTCTGTCTGTCTGTCTGTCTGTCCCAGGTTTTGCTAAGAGACCGTTAGTACTAGAAAGCTGTAATTTTGTAGGAGTGCGTATATCAATTACGCCGACAAAGTAGTAAAATAAAATTTAGGAAAATATTTATTTTAGGGTAGCTCCCCTACATGTGAAGTGGGGATGAATATTTTTTTCGTCGTCTACCCCATCGTGTGGGGTATCGTTAAATAGGTCTTCTAAAATGACTTGGGGATTGCTAAAATTATTTTTCGATTTAATGCTCCATTTACGAAATATTAAACTTTAAAGTGCATATTTTTGTTCCAGTAGGGCGTCCCCCCCCCTCTAAAACCTAAACTGCTGGCATGAAAAATTTGGAAAAATTCACGATGATAGTGAATTTCATGAACTTTAAAGGAAAACTATAGCGGTTAAGGTAACTTTATTAGTTTAGCAGTAATATTCGTTGAACTTGGGTGTTGGATGATTTTGTACCAAATACAAAATCCTTAGCATTAATCCTTTAAGATGAAGTAGTTGCTTGTTTATTACGGGTAAAGACTTGCATTGAAAAACATTTTTTTTTTTACATTTATTTTAAAGGACAACAGAATCGTACTACATTGTAATAATGAGCTTCTGCGGAACGCTATACTTGGCTGGTTTTTTTTAGTAACAATTTCGAGACTGAATTAATTGATGAATGTGTCCTTTTATAATTTATAACCTGATGACATTATAGTGGATGTCTAATATGTCTATGTTAACGTCCACGCTTATAAAAAGTACGGCAATACGTGCACGTTGTACTTAATGTTTTCGTGGACGAAAATTTAAAAGCATCCTAATATACCTATTTCATTTTAATATATTTTGTTTTTATTTATTTTACTTCCCTGTGTTATCGTGATGCCGTGGACGTCTATGATTATATCGTCACGTTGGAAATTATAAAAACGCAAATTCGCGGCGATCATCTGCCTAGCCCTTTCCCAACTATGTTGGGGTCGGCTTCCAGTCTAATCAGATGCAACTGAATAGGTACCAGTATTTTACATGGAGTGACTGCCTATCTGACCTCCACAACCCTGTTACTGGGTAATACGATACCCCTTATTAAGACTGGTTGTCAGACTTTTGGGCTTCTGACTACCCGTAACGACTGTCAAAGATCCACGAATGACAGCCGGGACCGACGGCTTAACGTGCTTTCAAAGGCACGGAGGGGTCACGGTATATAAAGATAGTCACCCATCCACAGACCAATCGTGGCAAGCGTAGCTTGACCTGTGCGGTCGACCTGTCGATCGACCTGTGCGGCTGATATTATTTAGTCCCGGGCCCCTCTCCGCAAATTCGCGGCGATATCGTTAAAAAGTAAGAAAGAAAAGATAAAGATGCATCATCGCGGTGGTATAATCAATAAATACGCAGCGATAATTTAAGTGCACGACGTGGATATCGCTGCAATTTTTTTTTTGTTTATATACCATTTAAAAATTAATTAAGTCCATTTGTTTCAGCAGAATAGCATTTATAAACCACTAAGGTTTGTACTTAATGCTACATGTAATGCTACATCGTAGTAAAAACAAAAAACATCATCACATAAACATCGTAGTAAATTCTCTCGTCCGTGGAAATGGCGCCTAACAATCCTTTGTCCAATAGCTGGACTAAGCGTTGAATCTAATGCTGCATAACTTACACACACATTGGAGGACTATTAGGATCATAATAATGTCAGAAAGTTCAGATACATGTGACGTTCCGCAGTTTATGCCTATAATAACCTCTTGGTAAGAAGGTGTGAGTTTATATATATAATGGGTCTTATAGCAAGTTTGGCACATGAATGGCTTTTCTTCATCGATCGATCAAATATAGCGATGAATACTAAAGTAGAAATATCTACTATCATAGTGACCTACATGATGCATCGACTTGTCACGGTCTACGCACAACACAATAGATCACACAGTCAATATTCAGTCTGGCAGGCCCGAAAAATGTTACCAAGACATAAAAAATATATATAATACTAGCTGCGACCCGTGGTTTTACCCACACAAGTTTCGATTCAGTGGGAATATCGGGATAAAAAGCCTCTGTGTTAATCCAGGGTGTCAGCTACCTCCGTACCAAATTTTATCAAAATTGGTCCAGCCGTTTGTGCGTGAAGACGTTACAAACATACAAACACACTCACAAATTTTCGCCTTTATAATATTAGTGTGGCGCGTGGTAGAGTCTTGTGCTGGTCGGCTGTCTCGGCACGATTCAGCACAGTTGTGCGGCAAAATATATATTAGATTTTTCTGCCCGGCTATACCGAACCAAGGCGACCTGAACAAGACGTGTTGAAGTGTGTAGCTCCCCTTACTCTCGAAAGTCATGATTTCAACCAAATAATGGTTAAATATCTTCTAAATTCCCGTAGAAGTCCGAACTCTCGAAACCTTGAACCAATTATTTCAATGAAACCAATTACCGACACTTGAATTGTCAAAGGGTCATCCAGAAAGATGAAGCTGAAGCCCATTCCAAATATTTGCAGTTTCCTATAGTGAAGAACGGGCAAGAAACTCACAATTTTGTGAAAATGTCTACCTTTCTAAGAGCATGCATTTCTATGAATAGACTGTTATATATAAATATTTATTTGTATACAGCAGCGAAAATGTATCGGCCGAGAATGAAAGTGGAGCTACCTTGCGTGTGTTACGTAACCCTTATCTCGCGGCGGCCACCAGCCGACTTGCAGCAATGCTTTGTGTTTGATAGCGACCCGGTGTACAACGACCACGAAAATGTTTTTGGGCTTTAGAAATTGGCTTTCTTCTGTTACGTATACCTACATACGTCACTGGAAAGGAGACAATGTTAAAGCACCATTTGGGTCAAAATGAGTTAAGTATATATCGTTGGAATAACAACAACAACAACAGACAATCGGAGCCAATTAAAATTGGCTCAGATTGTCTTGAAACCTAAACAGATCGAAGCAGAAAAAAAATCTAATCCAACCATGTATTATATTAGATACTAATTTTGACTCAAATGGCGCTTTAGCATTTTCTCCTTTCCAGCGACGATATGTATTAATAATATTGTTTCATTATAAATGTAGGTAGATGAAACGATGAAGGAAAACATCGTGAGGAAACCGGCATGTCCTAGAACCAAAAATTCGAAGACATGTGCACCCATCTACCATTCCACACTGGGCCCACGTGGTAGATTCCCATTCCATCTCACAGAGAGGAGGCGTGTCCCAGCAGCGGGACCATTATAGGTTGATTATACTAGATGAAAGTGGAAAGTGGTGGAATAGGTTGCTTCAAGACTTTCAAACTTTTGGTGTTATGCTCTGCCGCAGAGCCACTATTTTAGACTGATCAGCCTGTCTGTCTGCTACCTTTCACGCTGAAATCACTGAACCACTGTTATGAAACTTGACACCCGGGTAGCCTGGGACCTGGAGAAGCACATGTGATATTTTTCATCCTGGATATTTGTATCAAAAAATGATACACGCAGACGGAATCGTGGGCAACTATTCCTACCGATTCAAGCTTCCTGATTTTTTGTAGGTACTTAAATGTTAGCGGCCTTTCAGCATTCGTAATACATTTTCCCTTTACTCCCAAAATACTAACTTAAATTATAAAAAAACTATAAAAATAAAAGACTATAAAATGTCTCTTAATTCGGCAGCGTGTCTGCTTGCAGGGTCCTCCTTCAACGATTTCCAATGTTGCCTGTCTCGAACAACCCTTCTCCAATTTGGTCCTGCTGTCAATTTTATTTCATCTTCCCACCTTGTGTGTTGACTTCTTCGTCTTCCTTTGCCGTCTCTTGGGTACCATTCTATGACTCTTGCTCCACTTCCTATATTCTGGATGGTTAAGCTTTATACGTAAGAAACTTCTTCATCAGGGATATTGACAATTTGCCTAGATAGAAGTAATAATTTTATATCCGAGGACTGTTCCTATTGTAGCCAATTACGAGCTATGCCTGATGTGATGACCTAATCAGAAGCAATAAATTCGGCAGTCTCTTGAAATAGGAAAAGTAATCCACGATCAATTTTTCATCGTCACGTAAGTGTTTAACAGTCGATAAATCACTAAAAATGTTAATGAACGTTTGCCTAATTAACGAAGAATACGTAATTTTAATTAAGGAGATTACAGCCTGGTGCTTGAGTAAATTGTTTAGTTATTGTACTCTAACGAGGTGTCAATAAAATAATCTGCCTAGCCTTTTACCAACTATGTTGGGGACGGCTTCCAGTCTAACCGGATGCAACTGGAAACCAGCATTATACATGAAGCGACTTCCTATCTGACCTCCACATCCCAGTTACAGTTAACACGATATCCCTTTTTAAGACTGGTTAGCAGACTTTTGGGCTCCATTAACGACTACATTGTCAAAAATCTATGAATCAAAGCCGGGACCAAGGGCTTAATAATGTGCTCACCGAGGCATGGAGGAATCTCGATATGTAATCCGTCCGGCCTGTGCAGCTGTTATTAGTTTAGCCACGAGCCCCTCTAACAAGGTGTGAATATGTACATATTTAATATTTAGACTGTCAATTGAGCTTCTGACAACCCGACAGTCAAAGATCTTTGGGGACTAGCGGCTTAATAATAATAATAATAAAAGTAGGTATGAGATTATGGAATCCGAGGGAATGGAACTCTCGGATTCCATAAGCCTCAGATCCCTCTCCTCATCCGAAAGCTATAAGTATTTGGGTCGGAAGTGTTAGGCATCAACGATGCTGACATGAAGCAATCGTTGAAGGAGCGCTTCTTTTGTCGCCTGAAGAAGGTATTAATTAGTCTTCTTTCGGGCGGAAATAAGGTGCGCGCCTTCAACGGTTGGGTCATGCCGGTTTTGATGTACTCTTTCGGCATACTTCAATGGACTCAGACCGAACTCGACGCCCTAGATAGAAGAGTCCGTACACTAATGACCGCAAACCGGATGCATCACCCACGATCATCGGTGATGAGACTGTACATCCCGCGGAAGTGCGGGGGTCGAGGCTTTTTAAATGCGAAGACCCTCCACTACCGCGAGGTGTGCCGTCTCAGGGAATATTTTTTAAAAGCCGAAGTGGGTATGCACCGTGATGTGGTCGCAGTGGACAAGGGGCTCACTCCGCTCTCCATGGCTAAAGAGAATTGGTGCAAACCTGTAGTACTTTCTACTGATGACCGCAAGAAGGTACGGCAAAGCAAGGAGCTTCACGGGCGCTTCTATCGGGTTCTTCATGAGCCCGATAGAGATTTCATAGCGTCCGTATCCTGGCTACGTTTTGGTGACCTTTTCGGGGAAACTGAAGGTTTTGTCTGTGCAATTATGGACGAAGTTATCTTAACGAATAACTACCGGAGACATATTATGAAGGACGGGACGGTTGACGTGTGTCGGGCATGCCACCGTCCGGGTGAGTCTATCAGACATATTATCTCTGGTTGTTCTCATCTGGCTAACGGCGAGTACTTGCACAGGTATAACCAAGTGGCCAGGATTATTCACCAGCAACTTGCTTAGAAATATAAACTTGTGGATTCTGAGGTACCGTATTACAAGTATGTGCCCGAACCAGTTCTTGAAAATTATCATGTCACGTTGTACTGGGATCGGTCTATCATTACTGACAGGACTATTGTTGCCAATAAGCTTGATATAGTGGTGATAGATCGATTAGCGTGCCGCAAAATGATTGTCGATGTTACCATTCCACATGACGGGAACCTCGTGAAAGCTGAGAAAGAGAAACAAATTAAATATCTCGACTTAGCACACGAGGTTGTTGACATGTGGAATGTGAGCTCGGCTATCATTGTGCCGATTGTCGCATCAGCCAATGGACTGATGGCCAAAAGCCTCGATCAACATCTATCGAGGCTCTCGTTAGGTGGTTGGATCAAGGGCCTGATTCAGAAGGCAGTACTCCTCGATACGGCTCGCATTGTGAGGAGGCTCCTGTCTCTGGAGCCCTAACCACCGGTAGCTTGGACCCTGCTCCCGACACCGGCGGATCACAATTTTTTATATTTTTAAATGTTTTTTGATAGTTATTTTTTATATTGAAATATTTTAAAATGTAATAACTAAGGTATGTAAATAAATAAACGAAATAATAATAAACCATTTATTTTCAGGTAACAAAGACCCATAGATACATATCTTAACCTAAGTATACATAACAATATAGTAACAATTTTGTTAGTATATAAAACTTAATAACTATGTTAGTATCACTTAGTTGCAGTAAGTCTTTGTATGTTTTTGTAAGTCTTTGTCTTAAGATGCTTTCCGAGGCACGCAGGGATCTCTTTGTGTACCTAATCCGTGCGGCCTGTGCAGCTGTTATTAGTTTAGCCACGAGCCCCTCTAACAAGGTGTGAATGTGTACATATTTAATATTTAGACTGTCAATTAAGCTACCGCCGGGTGCAAATTCAGACAACAACATAATTCAAAAGCTGTCAATTCGGTCTCGCGGAATATTTGTGCATTGTGGAGTACTTTCGCCCACGGTAGTACTTACGCAGCGAGCGGTGGGCGCGGCTCGGATTGAAGAATTGAACACTTAGGGCCATCGCACACTAGAGACACGACAGTTTTTAGACAATCTTGTTTCATACAGACAAGTCAGCTTTAAGATTAGGGAGAAACAGTTGTGTCTACCACACGGCGCACACCAAGACGAAACTGTTTTGTCTATGACGACGCAACGCATACAAATGTATGCATAAATTCATCAGTAGCAGAATGGACTTCACTGAAGCTGCTGTGATAAGCATCCTTGTTACACGAGCAATTGCAAAACGGCGCAGAAGACGTAAATATTGGGTACACCCCATATATAGTGAAAGACTGATTTTAAGGCTCGTCACACTTCAAAGGGAAGCCGACAGTCGTTAGTCAGACTTGTCGCCGTGCAGTTGTTGTATGCATTAGACAGCTTTGACTGTGAGACGTTTTGTTTCAAATGTGCGCGTTTAGTACTTTTTATTATTATCATAGTCTGTCTTAAGACTGTCGTGACTATAGTCTGCTCTCAGCCTTACACTTATTTATACTAATGTCCGTTTACTATGTGGCAACGTTACAGCAAGCTGGTGCATGGCAACTCTTTTATCTGATTCATTAGCAATTTTTAATGATATTAATTGTTGACTAATTGATTAGGTGTGTTGGGTCGGCAAGAACAATTAAGCGAATTTTGGGTTACTAACAAGTGGGGTTGTGATGATCAAAAAGTTAGCCTCAGTACATAAAGACTAACACTATCGGTGTTCAGGTAAAAACACTGGGACAACCGATGTGGAGAGCGCCACAAACTGTGGTTAATGTGGTGATGCAGCTAAGGAAGCGCCAAGTAACTACAGAAAGGAAAGTATCTATAAGAAGGAAAGAAAGAAAATACTTTTATTTGCGGCAAACATGACGCATAAAAATAAACACATACAAAAAAACAAAATAACAAATATACCTTTCATCATCATCATCATTTCAACCGAAAGACGTCCACTGCTGGACATAGGCCTCCCCCAAAAGGGGGGGGGGGTTTGCCATAATCGCCACGCTTGGCAGGCGGGTTGGCGATCGCAGTATGGTATGGTGGTGGAATGCATAGAGAACGCTGCTGCCCACTCTCCGGTACCAATATAATATATAATATGTAATATACCTTTAAATCGTCAAAATATACAGATTAGCAGGGACATCGACTGGCAAACAGCGTACCTAATACGTAACACAATTTGCTTATGTTTAAGTTAACGGAAAAGTGTGCAATCCGTCATTCTATACAATTCCTAAAATATATAGGAAATCTATGATATATTTTTTAATATGCACTTTTCCTAGGAAATCTGTACATTTCCTAAATAGCAATCGGAAATCTTAAAAAATCAATATGTTGTGTCGTCTAGTAGACGACGTGGATGCAAGAGCGAGCGAAGGGCTCCCCGAGGTTTGGTTTGGTTAGGTTCCTTTAAACCCTGCAGACAGAAATAGGAGCCCCGCGCAGCGCAGCTCCAGCTCCGACGACGTCGTTGGAAATAAAACATGCAGCATGCTAAAATACTTTAGAATGTTATGTTTAATCATTATTATGATTAGAGAAATTTACAAACGTGTTTTATTTCTTTTAGTCACAGAAAGCATTACTTTTTATATATTTCCTAGTATCATCTTGGAAATGCATACAATTCCTAGGAAATACATACATTTCACAGGAAATGTGTGTATTAAAGAATCATTGAAAGATTATTTTACACGTTTCCTAAGTAGGCTCAGAATTGCATATATTTCCTAGGAATTGTGTAAAATTCCTAGGTTTCATATATATGTTCGAAAAAGTTGTCTGCTCAACACGTAAATAACGTTGCCTACGTTATTTACGTGTTGAGCAGACAACAATGAATATTTTTGAACTGTCAAAATGTAAACCTTTGCTACTGACAGTGTGTTACGCAATTACCCCGCTGTTACCATGGATTTAGTACATGATTATGAATTGAAATGTTTCGTCGATTATAAAAAAAATTTGCTGTTCCATACATTTAGACCATTAGGTATCGCACTTTTCTATGCAACAGTAGATTTTTTTTACTTCCGAAGTAATATTTCTAGGCTGTTTGGTTGAGCTACAATTTTCGTCGTGTCGTCAACACGTTAAATAATTACACTAGCTGTAGCAAAATCCAATCAAACGATGAAAGCATATAACTCAGTGCCTTTGCATGTGTGCAATCAATAAAGATCTACAGATGCAATTAGTGCGATATGATATAGATAAGGAGTCTATCGTAATCTGAACTCCGTAAGCCAATATTGAAAAGGAACCTACTGATTAATTTCAAATAATTTTAATGATTTAATCCAATTAGGTAAAGCAATTCCGAGCGTGCGCAGTGGAGCGCGGCGCACGCGACGCATGCCAACTTTACAACTTACTTTGTTCACTATCTAAATATCGGAAGACGCGGGGCGTGCCGGATTTGATGTGGTCGCATAGGAGAAGCTACGGATGTTGCAAAAATTATAGGAAATTGACTGCTTGAACATTTGTTGTTATTCGACAAGAAGAAGTTGAACCCAAATTGAAGCCTTCAAATCAGTTACACCATAATGTATTGCCCACAGGGCTATTAACTGCATGCTTACAGCATGTTCTGCGACACAAAGGCACCGCTCGTTGCGCGACTTGTGGTGCCTTTGTGTCGCGCGCGATTTTATCGCTTGTCGCGCTTGTTTGGAGCCTTTCCGATGTTTTATTCATATATAATATGTACAAGCTTTATCGTTTCTAGAAATTATTTGTCGGTACATCTATGTGCAGATTTTTTATTGTATTCGTAATGTGTCGAACCAACGGAGACTTATGAAGAGCTGACGAGCGGTGGATGCCTAATAGTGAACCTAAGAGTGGTTACTTTAGACAACGACCAGTTGCCGCTACATGGGAATCCTTTAGTGCTTGGCCAGACTGCAAACGCGGGCGGACGCAGCGCGGCGGCGTAATAAAACATAAGCTCATTTGAGCGTCCATAGTGAGCACTCGGGCGCGGTGAGCGGCGCGGGGAGCGCGCGGGCAACTCACTCACGCCAATAGCTCGTTCATACAAGTGGCCGCAGTGAGGGCGCGAGCGGTCCGTGCGGGGCCCGGGGTTCTCAAACTAGTTCGAGCTTTTTCTGGTAAAAATAAGTCTTCTTCATCTATACTATATTTTGACAAACACTGGACATGATAACACTCAGAACGAAGCCGTGCTCCACTGCGGACAGGCAGATCGCGCGCGTTCCAGAACCCGTCTCGCTTTGCTAGTCTGGCCAAGCACTTAGAATATCATAAATCTAAATAGATAAGTAAGCACACGTTTCAAATTTACCTTCAATGTAACTTCAAGGCAGGCGTGGAGTTACCTATCTCCAATTAGAGTCTTTCCCTGACGTTCGAACATTTTCGTGGTCGGTCGCGTAAAACTTGCACGCAGTAACTTTCTCTGATTGGGGCTGCTCAACTGAAACACAAACATTAACACAATCATGAGATATTAAAAGAAAATAGTTGAAACAATCATCTACTCAACCAATAAAATAATTGAGTTTGAGTCCATCAGTCCATCCAGTGTTGAACACATCTTCTCCTTCGCTTTGCTCTTGACAGAGCGGTCATGGTCACGATGAATTGTGTCCGCAATTAATTCCGGTACGCAAAATACGCGCATTGACTTGGAGTTGCGGACACCAGCCCGTAGTAGGTATCTATTACCTATTGTGTCCAATCGCAGGTGGAATCCTAACTTCCTAACTAATATTATAAATGTAAAAGTATGTTTGGTAGTACAGAATTCGGGATTATCTAGCCGGGGACTGATCATTAGCTATTCGACCGTTTGGAATAAAAGGGTTCCAACTAACATTTTTATAAAAAAAATATTGTTTTAACGTAAAAAGTTTCATGTGACTATAACACCTTTTTACGTTAAAAACATAATTTTTGATAAAAATGTTAGTTAACGATCATCCAGACTCACTGACCTGTATTATACAATAGAGGTCAGTTATCCAGACTGCACGACTGCATCATAGGGAATGCAGAGGGAAACGCTTCATATTGGTTTAAACAACAGAAGATCATATTCTTAGTAGCGTTAGAATGACTTCATTATGGGTGTGTAGTGTGTATATTTATTTTAATTTTAAATTTCTAATAGAACATAGGTATTTGTATATTCTGTAAGTATATTCATTTTGCTAACTTAACTAGTGCCTATTAGGTATTAATGTAAAATTAATTTGCATGCCCTAAACAGGAAAGAAAGCGATTCCTTTGCGAATGCTAGGTATGTACTTACTTAGCACAGACTACTTAGAGATACTACGTTACTTACTTACTTAAAACGGGTGATTGCTACGCTTTAAAGAGTTATCTACCGCTTCGTTAATTTTAACCACTTCGCGAATAGTTAATTTACAATGGGTGTCAGTAGAACCGGATAAATTTAGTATTTAGGAAACACTGGCTTTACCTAATTCTCATATCACACCTCTATCTATAAACCAATCTTTCAGTTTGGGACAGGTTTTGAATATTCAACAGTTGGTAATTGACTAATCGGGTTAGCATTATTTTGTCACAGTTCTACAAACATTTCTATTCAGATTAACCTTTGCTGGTGTGGTTTAGCGGAGGCGGCCATTGGAACTTGAGTGAAGTATGCGGAAGCAGTTCGTTCAAGAAATACGTAAGTAACTAAATGAGTTATAATTGTATTACATGTTACGTTAATTTTATCTATTTAATGTGTCTTTTATACAGACGTAATCTATTTGTGTGGTTTGTAGGTATTAAGGGTGATTTGAAGGGCAAAGAGGTAGAAATAATCGTTAGCCCAAGCCTTCAAAGCAAGAGTGAACAGGCATTTTCTGGGCACGCTCGTTCCATCATATACCTCATTCATAGCTTTCCATCAAGCGTGATCAAGGACAAGAGCAGGCTCATCATCATCATCTACCTAGCCTTTTCCCAACTATGTTGGGGTCGGCTTCCAGTCTAACCGGATTCAGCTGAATACCAGTATTTTACATGGAGCGACTGCCTATCTGACCTCCACAACCCAGTTACTGGGTAATACGATACCCCTTGGTAAGACTGGTTGTCAGACTTTCGGGCTTCTGACTACCCGTAACGACTGTCAAAGATCCACAAATGACAGCCGGGACCAACGGCTTAACGTGCTTTCCGAGGCACGGAGGGGTCGCGGTATGTAAAGATGGTCACCCATCCACAGACCAACCGCGGCAAGCGTAGCTTAACCTGATTGATCGACCTGTGCGGCTGTCATTATTTAGCCACGGGCCCCTCCAAGAGCAGGCTCATTCAGCAATAAAAAAAAAATAGTCCGGGCTGGGTTGGTAAAATCGTCGCCAATATTGGCTCGGAGGTTGGTGATATCCGTGAAGGAACCGAAGCGTAGATTCTTACATAGATATTTTGGCGCGCATATTATACCGAACTAACCCCGCCATTTTGTTTTTTCAATCCATTTACCCTGTCAATGTCGTTCAAGCGCTGAAAGACCCTTGAACACTGACCTTATTAAAACAGTATAGGTACTTGTATAATACAGGTCAGTGCCCTTGAAGCACTATAATGCTGTCACCTTCGACAAAGGACAGAAACATAGTGAACCCCGACCCGCGGGGTAGTTGCGCCACACTATCAGTAGCAATGGCTTTCATTTTGACACTTCAACAACGTCCATTGCGCGTTGCGTTGAGTAGGTAGACAAATTTTTCGAACATATAAAGCAATGGATTAGCAATATCCTTCAAAATTATCTCTATATGCATAGTTATCAGATTGAGATTGAAAGTGTGTTCCGCGATCAGGGTGCCGACCGACCACAGCACCTTTTTATATTAGTGTTTATCAATGGAGATTTGTAAATGGCCTTCAATTTCATATTGCTTAAAACACTGTATAAGTTAGCAGCAAGTTTCCCGAATATAATAAAACTAGCAGCCAGCGCCAGCATCGCACGGGTGCAATTTTTTTTCGAATTTCCGAAATAATAAAATTGTCTTTCATACAAACCTTGTCCTGGCAATATCGAACACAACAAAAGTAGAATGATCCAATTTGGTGCAGTCATTCGGAAATTATGCGCGTACAGTCAACAGCATTCGCGTCAGAACTGTGTGGCGTCGAAGTGATTTCTGTGTGGCGTTGATGTGGCGTTGAGTAGTTTGAATCACTTCGACGCCACACATTTCTGACGCGAACTCCGTTCATTAGTATTGAATTTCTGATTTTGATCAGCTACTTCTGCTTTTGACTGTACAGACATTTCGGCGACTTTGTTTTATATTATGTAAGGATAAAATAAATAAGAGTGACACATCTTTCTCTGCACAAGATTTGGGCATGACCGCTTCATTAGTTTAGTGGTCGCAAGGGACTGCTGATGAGCGGTCCTCGCGGTTCGATGTCCAGATCATAAGGGTTAAATTGGGTTTTTCCATTAGGAAATTCTCAGTAGCAGACGGCAGTATGGATTTGTGTCCGTTTAGTAGCCTTAAGCTTGATAACTTGAGACTAACAACATACATCAACATAATCAGCCTATAATGATCCCACTGGTAGGACACAGGCCTCCTTTCTGTGAGGGGCCGGGCCATAATCCACCGCGCGGACCCACTGCGGGTTGGTGCATGTCACATAACTTCGAAGTTTTGATTCTAGGACATGCCAGTTTCTACACGATGTTTTCCTTCACCGGTTTGAGAGTAGTGGTGATGAAATAATTTACACAAAGTGAAGCGCCTGTCTGGGTTCGAACCTACGACCTACGACTCGAAAGTCGCGGCCGTTACCTCTTGGCCACTACTGCTCAGGTTCATTAACTTGAGACTAAAACATATATTGTAAAACTGTATGACCTACATAACAATATGGGTGTTGTGCTCTGTGGCCACGCCACCGTTTATTTTTTTATTATGATATAATCCATTTTTATGTACGGCTGACGGTCGTGACGTACATACATTGTTTTTGAATGTACGACTTTTATTTTAAAAGAAAAAAGTAAATTAATGTGGCGTTGCTGCGGAGAATTCTCTGTAGCCACGCCACCTGTAATCAATATTTGTAGATACAATTTCAGCTATTTCTCTGAAGTTATGTAATGTACGAGCGCTGTGTATTATGTACACGCGATAAGTATGAAAAAATATGTTAATTATAAAGTTTAATTCAAAACTCACAAATTGTCCCATATAGTGTATTAAACAAATGTATTTTAGCGATTACTTCAGATTGACAGGAAAATTAAAATAAAACTTAACAGATTTCATAAATAGAAGTTATTTATTATATATCCGTGTTATAAAAAATTCTGAATAGTATGCTGTATACTGAATGCTATGCAGTATGTACGTATGAAAAAAAATGCTTAAGTATAAATGAATATATAAATATCAGACAACATCATATTCATTGATCTGACCCCAATTACTTTGCTTACGCACTTGTGTTATGGAAATCAGAACCAACGAAGGTAACACAAACACCCAGACCCGAGCCAATTTAGAAAAGTTCGCTTCCCAAATTGACGCGACCTATTGAACCTATGGAACTATTGCACTCTGGCCAAATGCCTGTACCACTGCGCCATCGAGGTCATCGTAAGTTATATACCTACTTATGTAAGTTATTAGTATTCTACTATTGTAACATAAATTACAATTACTTACAATTTGTACATAAATTAAAAATCCAGCCAGCCAGGTTGAACGCGTCCCAGAGGGTCATGGCCGTCCGGCTAGTCCGGGGTTACCGCGCGGTGTCCGGGGAGGCAGCGAGCCTCCTTGCCGGATTGCCGCCATGGGATCTGGAGGCCAAAGTTCTCGCCCTCATATGGGAGTGGCGAGAGGAGGTAAAACTCGAGGTAAAAGTAGAGGGCGTAACTCCGCTGCCACGAGAAATCGCGGCGCAGCGGACAGAGCACCGGCGGGATCTCATGGCGACATGGAGAGACACGGCTGCTTCGGGAGGTTCCTGTTCAGAATAAGGCGGGAGGAAACGCCCGGGTGTCACCATTGTGTGGATTGCCCGGAGGACACGGTGGAGCATACGAGGTGGAGATCTGCCCAGGTTGGGCAGAGCACCGCCGTGACCTCACGGCGGCGATCGGCGGCGGCGATCTCTCGCGTCCGGCCCTAGTCGGGGCCATGGTACGGAGCGAGAGTGCATGGGAGGCTGTCGCAACCTCCTCGACAGGTAGTCCTCGATAGACACCTCTCCTTCGCAGAGCATAAAAAGATGGTCCGTTCGCGCGCCGCCTTCGCTCTCGGCAGACTCCACTCCGTTCTCAATGCACGAAGCAAATTGTCACTAAGGTGCAAATTGCGCATCTACACAGCGTGCATTCGACCAATAATGACTTATGCCTGTGTAGTCTTCGCTCACGCAAAGCCCCACCATATCCATAGGATGCAGACCCTCCAAAACCGTTTTCTCCGAAAGGCTACAGAATTCCCATGGTTCGTCCGTAATGAGATCCTCCATCTTGACCTCAAAATACCCACTATCCATCAATTCATGAAACGCCTCTCCAAGCGCTTCTTCGATACCGCCGCCAAACATCGCAACCCTCTGGTTGTCGAGGCCGCCAGTTATACTCCCTCCAAAATCAGTAAATGTCGCCGTCCAAGGCATGTTCTCACCGACCATGATGACCCCATAACCCTCCTCCAGGAGAGCAATAGGGCAACCAGTACAGTAAACAAAAACAAAAAACCATCATACCGACCTCGCCGACGAGGTCCTTCGCGATGCCCCCAAGTAAATGCCCCCCCCCGTGCCTTGCTCGATGTAGTGACAGCCCGCGCCGCAGCTGAGCCTGTAGAATTAAATTCCCGACTGTGACCTCTGAGTTTGTTTCGGCCTTTCTTCTCAGAGTTGTCAGGAAAAGCCGATCTCATCAAGCTTAAATAATAATAATAATCTGATCCAGCCTGTCCCATCTTGCTGCCCTCTCCCCAGCGACGCCCTAAGCCGAGGTTCGTACCCCACAGGGGGTGCCCTTAGCGTGTAGTCGCTTAGTACCTATAGTAGATAATTGTCCCTGGCTGGAGGCTTTGAGTTTACTTAAGGCAACCACAGGAAAGTCCGGTTAAGTAGTCACGACCTCTCAAGGTCAACTACGAGACGCCATAGTAAAAAAAAAAAAAAAAAACGACTGGGACAGTGTTAGATAAGCGACACAGGCGAAAACAACCGAAGCTATTTTCAAGTGCGACTTAAAGCGATCAGTAGTGCAATCGTGTTTTGTAATTAGTGTGTGTTCAGTTGCTATTAGTGAGATTAAAGTGTCATATTTTTGGTTATTAAATGGGCAGTTTTTATTGTCACGAACCCGAAACTCGTAACAATACATTAGTTTAATACACTATAAGGGACAATTTTTGAGTTTTGAATTAAACTTTATAATTAACATATTTTTTCATAATTATCGCGTGTACATAATACACAGCGTTCGTACATTATATAACTTCAGAGAAATAGCTGAAATTGTATCTACAAATATTGATTACAGGTGGCGTGGCTACAGAGAATTCTCCGCAGCAACGCCACATTAATTTACTTTTTTCTTTTAAAATAAAAGTCGTACATTCAAAAACAATGTATGTACGTCACGACCGTCAGCCGTACATAAAAATGGATTATATCATAATAAAAAAATAAACGGTGGCGTGGCCACAGAGCACAACACCAATATGGTGGCTGGCTAGTACTTACCAATACTGCTATTTCGGTCTGTATGCATTAATTTGGGAGAAAACTTCCGAGTGCTTCTCGCATGATATTTGATAATTACTTTTACTTGTTTTTATTGCTGTTAGAGATGCGTGTGTAGAGGCACATAATACGTGTGATACGGTAACGAGAGAAAAACCAAATGCTTCAACCAACTGATTTTATATTTTACTCAAACATCTGAGCTCGGACGTGCATAACGTGAATCCTGTTTGGTAAAATAAAGAAACATTTTATTTACTAGGACATAGGAGAGACTACGAAGGGGGACTAACTTCCCTTTAGGAAATAAAATAAGGCTTCACTTAACTAAGGGCTGATTTTTCCAACGCCAGATAATTTATCCGAGGAATAATTTTGAAATTTTGACTGTTCTTCCATACAGTCAGACGCAAGAAGCTTATAGATAAAAGTGGAGGCAACACTCTAAATACCTGAGTGAAGACTACTGTGGTCGGTTACTCTCTTTCTAAATACATACATATGACAAAGAAAACACATATCACTGTCTCGTTCTTATGTGTGTATTTAGAAAGAGAGTGTCTGACCACAGTCGTCTTCACTTAGGCATTTAGAGTGTTGCCTCCACTTTTATCTATAAGCTTCTTGGTCAGACGTCAGTTTTATTCCATTAATAAACGAACTGTGAAAAATTCAAAATTATTCCTCGGATAAATTCTATCTATCTGGCCTTAAGTTTAAATAAAAAAGTTTCACTCAAATCAAATTAAAACTACTAGCTGATTTTCTAGAAAAACTTTTATGAAAAGCCGTTTACCGAGAAGAATAAAAAAAAAGACAACATTTAATGGCATCTTCACTTATTTTGACAGCAAATAGCCAGTGAAATTAGAAATTCATAAAAAGTTACAATTGAAAAGTTTACTTTACAAAAAATATCCTTATCGGCGGATCTTTTATTTTTGTAAATGTCAGTAGGTACCATGGATCTGTTTGGTATGTTATTTTGATGTATGGCAGTTGAGAGTATGTCTTGCTCACTGATGGTGGCGCGTGTGTTGGATCATTCGGTTCCCTACAAAATGGTTGAGCTGGATGGTGCATCCACGCGTCATGTTCGTGAATGGTTGAGGCCCTGTTTTTTAAAATGGCCGACTCAAACTCAGACTATTAAACTCCCTGAAGCTAAATTTGATAAAATCCAGCCTGTCCCTTGCTGCCCTCCCTCAGCGAAGCCCTAAACGTACCTACGTCCCTTAGTTTATAAGATTTACGCCCTTGCTATAAATTAATTTATAAAGTCATCCACAGGATAGCCCGGTTAAGCTGCCAATAACTTCGTAGATTCAACTGCGTGATAGCATTTACAAAAAAAAAAAACTTGAATATCAAAATATTTTATTTCTCGTAAACTTACAAACATGGGGACTTGGAACCTCAGATGGTAGGTGCACGGTTCCAATAATAATTGGTCGTTTCCTATGGTGTAGAACCGGCAACAAAAATGCAGTAGTCTTTAAAAATAAATTGGTTTTTACAATGTTTTCAAATTACAGTGTAAACAGGTCTTGAAATATCTAATAATGTATGATTTACGACATGTGGACAAGTCCATCACCTTGGATTTAGTGTCGACCACGCCTTCCCACCATTAGTAGATAACTCTAATTGTCAGTATCAACCTCGCAAGTCGTAAAAATAACTTCGTATATGTACCTATTATTAAGAGTGTGAAAAATTATACGTTTTACAGTCATTAAGAGTTAAGAATGATTCGAATTGTATGTAGTTAGTTATTGAACTTGATAATTGTTAGTTTGTTATGTATTTGCTGCACCCAGATTCTATGCGGATCTGTTCTTTCATTATGTGATAATAGTAGATAAAAATAATTATCAATGCAGTTAGTTTTTTATTATAGGTAATAAATCATAAATGAATAACTATGTCGATTATTTCATTAAAATTTAATTTATAAGGTATTCGGTATCATTTTATTCAAAATTAAAATGTCCTTAACATGTGTGGTGCAGACTTTTTGATCGTTCCTACTTTTATTAAAAATTTACATTTGAACTGGTCACTTACTTTCAAAATAATTGAAGATGCCATTAGTTAGTTTACTTTTTATATATTTTTTTTCACAAGTAAACGGAATTTGTTTAATTTTTTTCGTACAATTCAGCCTGTATTTTTATTTGATAGTAGCGCAATCTTTTTGGATTCTACCTATTTCTGACGGAATTTGCATCTAATAGGTATTTATCTACGACCTCAAATTTTATACTTTTGGCCCGTTTGCTTTTCATTTGTGTTTGTTGTGGATGTAAATTATGTATTTGAATGTGAAAATTGTTACTCCAGCATGACTTTAGCAAAAATGTTCATATAACATAAAAAGAACCTGTATTTTCATTAAGACAGGTTTAAAAAGTTTAGGTATAAATATTAACAAACGCTACTATAAGTAAGTATACGAATATGTATATAATATTATATAATATACCTATTATTAGTTACAATTGGTTTTAGTCGTATCTCGGAATATAAAGTGTGAAACAGTGACAATATTAACGATACTTCTGGTACTCAAATGGGCTATTCAAGGTATATAAATATGGGTTATAATCTATATGGGTGTATAATAGGTGGTATTATCACCTGGGTACAGCTATTAACGAGTGTTCCGCGTTACTCTGATAAAATAACAATCGTAATGTGTATATTGTACGTACACACCTTTATACAGGGCTGTCCCTAAACATTTTATAAGCTTTAAAAAGTACTTTTTTAGTTTTTTGGGTGTGGAAAATGTGGAAAGATGAAACAACTAACAACAACCACAACAACAATCTCTACCACCTCGTATAGTAGGACTACTTAAACGGTATGGTAGCAGAGTATTAAATTATTAATTAAACTGTGGTTCAAACTATCAAAATAAAAATATTATATTTCACATTTAAAACCTACAAAGGCGCTTATGAAACGTCAGAAGCTAGGTGCACGGTTCCAATTGGTCGTTTCCAACGCAGAAGAGCCGGCAATAAACTCCACGGTTATTCTTTTAGAGATTCTTTTACAGAGAGTTAGGATGTGGGTCATGCACATCCTGCCACAGTGACACAAAAAATGCTGCCATTGTGACCTCTACGCCACCGGAACGTGCTACCGAGACAAAAAACCTAGCCTAAGTTACTCCTTATAACATCAGCTACCTAACTGTGAAAGTCCCATCAAAAACGGGCCCGCCGTTTTGGAGATTAGCCGGAACAAACAAAAAATTTGAAAAATAGTTTTTTTGTTGTAAGTACCTACCGTATATATTAGTTATATAATGCATTTATAAAGCTGTTTTTTTGAAATTACAAACAGACACTTAAATTTTATTTATTTGTATTGATTTATTTGTATTCAATGTATTCAATTATATTTGTGATTTACTTGTATAGATTTATTTAATTTCCCACTTAATACGGTCTGAAAATCGTAGCTTTAATATTTTTATGGTAAAAACAATTACCTTTTCTAATTGCAGTTTTATATCAAGTTCAATGGTGCTAGCCCTATAAAAGAGGAGGTTCAATATTCGCACAGTTGTGTACGCGCATCCGGGAATCAATCCGGCGACCTCGACGGTCATGACGAGTTTGTTTCATGCGCTACTGAGCTCAGGTATGCTGAGATGGACGTGTTAATCTTTTTGCAGACCTAGAATAATGCTCTAATTAACATTCAAGGTATTTTTAATATTAAAGTAGGTCAGTAGCAATACGATTATTAATATTGAAATTCCCTGTATTTGATATAAGGTCAGTCAGATTATTATCAATACCAACATAGCTTGCAATGTACTCCAGGGGGCCTAAAAAGGCCACTTTGGCAGAATTATAAAAGGATAACATTATAATTAGGAATATGGCGAAGACAGTCCGTGTTTTTCTTTTTTTAACCGACTTCAAAAAAAGGAGGAGGTTTCTCAATTCGACCGTATACCTATATGTTTTTTTTTTTTTTTTTTTTTATGTGTGTTCTTCGCTGCATTACGTTGGTATAATCAAAGAGATTGGGTTTAGGTTTGGATTGGATTGATTGGTATGTTAGCACAGACAAAATAAAATAACTGAAAATCCTTCACCAATGGGATTTGATACAATTAACTTAACAGTTCACTGTCCATTATCATTCACAATGTTATCCTTTTATGATTCTGTCAAAGTGGCCTTTTCAGGCCCCCTGGTATCGTCTCCTCGCATCATTAATACCCATCACAAACATCTTCCACCATGATCATGTTTGTTGAAACAAAGATGGCCAGCCCACTGCAACTTCAGCTTGCTTACTTTGCAAGCTATGTCGGAGAGTCCGGTAGTGTAGTGTGGGACGCCCTCCAGCTACATAGATCACGGATGGAAGTAATGGATACGGGCTCAGTTTGATCATTTATCCAAAAGAGAAAAGCGATCATAACTTATTGCACGACTCATAATGCGAAGCATTAGAGAGTGAGAGTGTATCTAGGTACACACATGCTATAAATCCTGTATAAAAGTTTCTGAAACAGTTAGCTTAATGCCAACATTAAAACAAATACACTATTTGTTTTAATATAGTAACCATAATGTCACCCAAACGAGTGTTCTAGTGTTGTACTAAATTTCATCATGCAACTCCGTTTCAAAAAAAGAACATTGTCATGCACACGCGTTTCACTACCACAGCGCCGTAATATAAAAAAAGAAGAACTTTTAGGTTATTCGAATTCACGTCGTATCCCGCCGGCCTCCATTTTCATTTTTGTTTTTGTTCCGTAGTCTGTCTCCGATGCTCATCATCCGATCTTTACGAAATTTAAATGGGATCATTTCGGAATAAACTTCTATCGAAAAAAAAATGCAAATAGGTCTATATAATATGACGGAGTTATGCCCGAACATACATTAAAAAAAAAAAAACATCCGAATTGAGAACCTCCTCCTTTTAAGAAGTCGGTTATAAACTAACTAATATAATATCTATATCTATGGTTTTTTATACGATCAAATGAGCATTAAGAGTCGTGCACTTTTGGATTTTCCAAATTTTTGCAAAATAATGTCAATAGTGTGAATCCCAAAGCACCAGGTGGAATGATAGCTCTTTCAAGCCCAGCATACCATTATCTGCCTATAACGTTCCCACTGCGGACACAGGCCTCCTTTCTGAGAGAGGGAGCGGGCCGTAATCGATCACGTGGGCCCAGGGTGAGTTGGTAGGTCTTCGAATTTTTGGTTCTAGGATTAGCTTGGACTATACTCCATTTGAAATAAGATTAGACATTTAAATAAACCTTTTTTGCAGTCCGTTCAACCGATTTTGAATTCTATTGCGTTGGTGGCATGACAAATAGCAGCTGCAGTAACAGTTTTTTGAGTTTAATGCCACCCTTAAGGCTCCTTCAAACAGGCGCGACAAGCGATAAAATCGCACGCGACATTATATCGCGGGTCAAAATCGGTTGAACGGACTATAAAAAAGGTTGATTCAACCGTCTAATCTTATTTCAAATGGAGTAGGTATAGGACATTTTCCTTCAAGCCCACTTCCCACAAATTTTCGGTGAGATTTTTATAGAATAGACCGGCTGTTATATTTTTCGTTCTACACTGATAACACTTATGTTACCCTTATCGAGTAAATCTGCACTTGTTAGTACACATGCATTAATTAGTTGTTGAAACATTTCGTCTACAATAGATACCAATCTCGAGGTCAGTTTTAATTGAGGAGCAATTAGCGAAAATTATTCCCAAAACTAAATTATTGCCAACAATATCTTTGTTTATCAGTTTAAATAAATATAACCACTAACTAATTAGCCTGTATTGTTCCCCTGCAGGGCAAACGCCTGCCTCTCCCATTTCCACACTATTCTGTCTTCAGTTAGTCGCCAGCTGGCCAGTCTCACCATCACCATTACCATCACCATCTTCATCTTCACCTTGGCCTGCCGTGATGTCGTCGTGCGTTATTTGGGACCCAATCGGTGGTTTTTTAAGGTCATAGCACACGTATCAAACCAGAAAGGGATCGGCGCCGTACTATCAACTCGAACCGTTCAGTAATCTTTGTATGAAACTCCCTACTGCAACGCACACTAATCGGAAGAAACCTTTCAGGCAAGTCTTCTTTTCTTATTTCAGGCGCAAAAAAAAAACACTGGCAAGCTATTTGTATTGTTTTTTATTTGTTATCAAATAAAACCTTCGTCTGATATTCTGTTTTAATTATCCGAAAAGAAATATCGTTCAATCATTTTTTAAATAAAAAAACACGTCGACATTTGCCGTAATTGATAGTACTAGAATGTTAGATCAAGTTTAATTGTGCGCCTGCGGTCAAATTGGCATTAATGAGACTGTTAAAAGTTTAAATTATGATATTGCAGTATTATGCGGTAGCTACAAGTAACTCAGAACTAAGCAAGGAGTATTTATTCCTTCGTTAATAGTCGCCGACTTGATAATTTCAAACATCTATTATGTATGTAATTGTAATGATTTTAATGTTGTTTTGATAAGATTGCTCTGGTTTTTATTGGGACGATAAAGGTTATATCTTATCTATAAGAATTGTTTGTCTTGAGTAGATTAAACTAGATTTGAGTCTAAATTAGTATCTCAATCTATGTCAGTCTGTTACCAAGTGGTTTTCAAGGACTGGAAGTAGGAATGTCGGTCGTGTCGCGACGAGATGGGCGGACGACATTGTTGCCACCGCGGTCGAACCCGGATGAGACTGGCAGCCTGGAGACTGATGCAGCCAAGATGAGGCTTATTAAAGAAGTCTTCCGGGCTAAAACTTTAAAAATACTTCCAGAATACTGAGCAAGGGTCGCTACTTTGTGCGTGTCTGAGGCATCTGGGTGGAAATTTTCGTCGAAGTACCTACAAAACTCTGGCGAGAGCATGAGGTAGCCTGGCGAAACGCTGACGAGAGATCACGATTATATACATGGATGCTTGTTTAAGGCGAAAGCGCCAGGGTAGCCCGCGAAATACAATTTTTTTACGTTTTTTGCAATTTGCTGGTCAACATAAAGTTGTACGTTGATTCAAATATAGGTACGCGACGCGACCACAACAAATATGTGTTTACAGAATTATAATCATTTACAGAATTATAGTCTAACACGACTCTCTAAGACCAGGTAATTCTACTGAATTACTATTTCATGAAATCTTGACATTTTAGGATTACACTAACTTAACAAGTAGTAATACTTACTGCAGCAAATTGCAAAAAACGTAAGAAAATTTGAATTTCGCGGGCTACTAAGGCTGGCCAAAAATAAGCGACACTTAAGTATGAAAAAGGAACAACTATAACCCATCTTTCATAGGAAACTCTATAAGTGAAAACCGAGCTTTTGCATTTCTGTCAATATCTATCTACAGACAAGCTCTAGGTAAGTACTGCAATTTCATTTTACATTAACCTCGACTTTTCCTAATAAACGTGATCATAAACAAAGCAGTTTTAGAACAGCCTCCTATTTACCTACAATCTCAGTAAACAATCGTAATCTCCGACTAATCTGCAGCTTAGACATTTTTCGCACCGCCGAGCAGTGAGACAGATAAATAATGATAAGTCCTAATCAATAGTGTCGGACTGGCATTTGAAGTATTTACCGTCTGACAGTTGCATTTCCAATGGCGATTATAGGTCTGTATTGTGAAATAGTAAGTAATAATTTGTATTTTGTCTCGGTAAATGACTGTAATCTCGACCTTCACTTTATCCTATTAAATACAGGTACTCTATTAAACATAGTTTGGCACGTTTCCAAAGTGAAGTTGGACCTGAATTAGAACATATAAACAGGCATCTATGTCCTAAATTAAACCAAGGAATCCCTACTCCCCGTGCCGGACGGCGCGCCCGTGCCGGACGGCGCGTACGTGTTCCACGCGCGCCTCAAAGAGATGTCAGCATCGAGGAGGGGCCCCTTAGGGCCGAAGCCTGCTGGGCCAGCGGGATTGTCCGAAAGGGTTATCGCTGGCCCGGAACATAAAGGGCTAAGGAAGGAACACGGGTGGGTTTTAGTCAATAAGAGTCTGACACTCCCTTCCGCTCCACCCAGAGCGAGAGGAGTCATTTGATGATTTCCCATCCGCAAAAAAAAAAAACCCTACTCAGGCGGGGTGTAGGGGTACTAGGGTTCTTCAGATTAGTTTGATCTACTTTTGAGGGCGAATTTCACCAATGAAACTGAAAGCGATCATCACATCTGCGGGCCTAAAAAGGCCACTTTGGTAGAATCATAAAAGGATAACATTATGAATCTTAATGGACAGCTAACTGTTAAGTTAATCGTATCAAATCCCATTGGTGAAGAAATGTTCAGTTATTTTTTTTTGTCTGTGCTAAAATACCAATCAATCCAATCTAAAGCCAATCTCTTCTCTTTGATTATACCTTACCTATACGAAGTGCAGCGAAAAAAGAAAAACACGGAATGTCTTCGCCATATTATGATTCATAATGTTATCCTTTTATGATTCTGCCAAAATGACCTTTTTAGGCCCCCTGGACCACGTTTAAGAGATATCGGTGTCATCATTTTCGGGAAAGATTAATGCTGACAACACTTAATGTGCTGATCGCTTAGACCATATACCCTAAAAATGATCACATTCAGTTTCATTGGATAAATTCGTCCTGAGAGCACCCGGGAAGTGCTCGATTGGTCTTGTCACAGTAGGTACTAACTGACATCCTTTTTTTGCGCGATGGGAGTCGTCATGGCCTTCCTCCATCGTGGCGAGGCGACAGAGGGGCATGCCGGACTCCTAACATTGTCGAAACCTCCCAAAGAAATACATAGTGCAAAAAATATTTGTTACACGGGTAGAATTCAATCAAACTCACAACACGAAGTTGTTATTACACCATTCAATCAATCGTGCACTTCGTAAAAATAAATCGAAATTCATTTGTCATAATCAGTCTGGCTGGTACTTAATAAATGGCTTCAAGGTAACCGCCCAACATCCATACATCATTCAATTCACACATAGTGTCTAAACACACTATGCCGAAGTTACGCGACCGAAGTTCGGCATGATTACGCCTGCAATGCTATTTGAATTACTGACGACACATTATGCCGAAATTACGTTGCGTTAAATAGCATTGAAATAGCATTGCGGGCGTAATCTTGCCGAACTTCGGTCGCGTAACTTCGGCATAGTGTGTTTAGACACATACAGACAGTTCAAATAATTACGTTCCGGATGGACAGTACCCGGTGTAGGTTCAATTTTGTTTAAGTCTTAATTTTATAAGCTGGTAATAAAGATTTTTTCGTATATAAAATAATGAATGTCTATTATGTAGTGTAGTTTTGATTCCCATAAATTCATCTGCTACGCAGTAGCTATTACCATATTCTGATTACAAGAGTAAGTATGCCAAACGATGAAAGAGAAAATTGCTGTAACGAAAAAAAATGGTTAACGGAAATCTTAGTTCTTGTTCAGGAGATTACTGCATCTTATTAACTTTAACTTCGTTTCGTTTAACAATTGTTTACTTGACCCCCTGACCCCGCGAAAATAATATGCGGTTGCTGTGTCAACTTATACAATACTGTACTGCAAAGTTTGATGAAAAAAAACATAGGATTTTTCCACCTATAAAATCGAAAGCACTGGGATTTTTCCGAAGAATCAGAGAGAAGGCATTTTTGTAATGCCTTGTTTAGACGACTCTCGGTCCATGTCTCGGTGACCTAGCTCTTACAGCACCTTGTTGGTATCTGGGATGACGTTAAGCACATTGTTGCTTGGACGGATCAAAGCTATGCGAGCTTTTATACTTCGAACAACATAAAAAAATCTTCGATGACTTCTAACCTAAACATAGGCCGCAATCGAACAGAGAAAATCACAAAGGTAGGCGGAGGTGTAGGTAATTAAAAAGTTCACATAAATTTTGCCACCATTTTTAAGTCCAATCTATTAGGGGGCGAACAATGAACTATTGTTTCATAACTAGGAAATTGCAATCACTTTCTAAACAGTGTCATATCTATCAAACAGATTAAATCGAAAAAAGGTGAAGTTGCAAGAGATTGACAAAAATGGCTTGATTAATAACAGTGATAGAATTTTAACGATATTTTACCATTATGCCCTGAAGGTATGCGTATGCGCCTAACCCTGTTCTACATGACCGCCATGTTTCTTTACGACAATTAGTTGTGACTTATAGAGACGGTAGTCATTATTACATGTTATGACATGTCACTACAGACACATGTAAATTACCTATATGAATATTTGAAATCAAATTGTTCCAATCTACTTTTAATTAGATTGTCACTTGTCATCGTCAAACTTGATGCAGAAACCAATAACTAAGTGCTTTTGGGCATGTTATGGTTTGTAGTTCCCTCTCTCTTGAGTCCTAGCCATTGGGCGATTGGTTTTAGCTGAGATTCGATACCCCGTTGTTGTTGTTGTTTAACAAAATTATTTAGACCGACTTGACTGTCTCCAGACATTATGCCTCTTACAACAAGAGGCAAATATAAAGTACCTACACAGGAATAAAACTGTAAAAGCTAACTGCGAGTTTGCCTAAAGTTGATTTTGATAGAGGGTTAACTTTCATGTTCTTTCTACAACACGGCGAAAAAAAATCTGCGGTTCTCTACATTTATGTTCGTCGTATATCTCGTCAAAATGTAGGGAACAGCTGTTTTTTTTTCGCAATTTCAGGTTTGGTCCCATAGTAAAAGTTGTTCATAATGATGAGTACAATGACTTCTTAAGAGGTTGTTTATGTTTTACCAATAACCCTGTATAATGTCCTATCGCAGGTATGCTGGAAGAGATTTCTTATGACATAAGCATCACTTTTGTAGGTATTTTTCTGTTCTGTTTTTTTTTCCTGTCTATTTATATATGTGTGTACATAAATGGTAAATGGTTCTGTCATTCGAAACAAACTGTTGTAGATCAGTTTGTAGCAGTGGTGGCCCAGCGGTATGGGTCCCGACTTACGAGTTGTAGGTCGAAGGTTCAAAGCCAGCCAGGCGCATCACTAAAAGTAAATAATTTCACCATTACTGCTCTCAAAGCAATGAAGGAAAATATCATAAGGAAATCGGCATGTCCTAGAGCCAAAATTTTCGAAGACTTGTGACATCAACCCGCACTGGGCCCGCGTGGTGGATTACGGCCCATTCCCTCTCACAGAGGGGCCTGTGTCCCAGCAGTGGGAACATTATAGGCTTATTATGCTACTATCTCCCGGTTTCTGAATTGAGAATTTGAAGAGACCTGTCAAACTCTACATGACTTTAGGTGATTCCTTCAATATAACCCGCAAAATGAAAAATTTGTTACGTTTTTTTCACAGAAAGTTTTTATTTCGAGGGATTTTAGAGTATCGTTTGACAAGTTCGCAACTTCAAATTCTCAATTCGGAAACTCGTATTATGTCAAGTACGTACTTAATTAAAGGATTTGTTTACCTAAAACAACCACAGGGCCTCAGTGATATTAAAGGCTGATTTTTCAATCGACTTATGATCTTTTTTATACCTGGAATAAAATTGATGTCTAACAGTTTTTGTATGGAAGAACTGTTAAAACATTCAAAATTATTCTTCTTATAAAGTTATCTGGTGTTGGTAAAATCAGCCCTAAGATAAGTAAAAAGAGGTGGATAGGTTATAATACACACTCCGCAAGTAGCACATGGCTTATAAGCCTTTCTTCGTCTTGTTTCTTTTCGATTATTTCGACATGCCGTACTACTTCAACGTCTAATAGTGTGATATTTTGCCGTTTTTGAACATCGATAGTTGGGTATCCCAACGTTTCTATGTCCTTTTACTTAAACACGAAAAAAAAACAGGGCGCAATTTTGTTTTTTTTTAAATTTAATTTATTATTGTGTTTAGTTTGAGATCGTCCTGTGCGAGTCACAATAAATAAATTTCATTCTTTCTTTCAAACTGCAACCATGAATTCAGCATATATGACCCCCCCTCCCCCTAGACCCCCTCCCTAGCTTTGAAATTTTTCGTTCATTATAAAAAAATAATGTTGTTCCATACTTTTTGACATGGTTAAATTCATGGTTACAGTTTGGCGCACTGGTTTTTTGAAGTGAAAACTTGCGCCACTGTTATCGTAAGTGACATCACAAAACACACTGTATTTTGTGGCGACATCACGCGTGTTTTGTCTATACATATAATAAAATTGTAGAAAAATGGTGTCTGTACAATGGAAATATATGAAAAAAAAGTAGCAGGGGTTGTTATTAAATCGATGCCGAACCCGAAATTGTTATTAATTTTTTTTTTGTCTGTTTGTCTGTGTGTTTGTGCACGCTAATATCAGAAACGGCTTATTCGATTTGGATGCGGTTTTTACTAATATATTGTAATAAGCTTCACTTAACATTTAGTGTTTATTTCATGTCAATCAGTTCATAAATAAAAAAGTTATGTCAATTTAAAGAATCACGGCGAACATTTGTTAAGGTATTTTTCTATCAGAGTACGTTCACGCCTCGCACCTGCGCGTCCCTGGCTATATAAAGCGCGCTGAGAGCCACGCCGCTGCCATAATTCCGATCCAGCCTGTCCCTTGCTGCCCTCTCCCAGCGACGCCCTAAGCCGAGGTCCGTACCCCACAGGGGGTGCCCTTAGCGTGTAGTCGCTTAGTTTTTAAGTTTATATTGTGTAATTAAGTTTATAAGTGTATTATGCCCTGGCTGGAGGCCTTAATTTATTGAGAATCCACAGGAAAGCCCGGTTAAGCAGTCGATAACCCCTCAGGTTGAACTATGAGACGACCATTTCAAAAAAAAAAAAAAACGTGCCGCTGCCATAAGGATTCAGTTATTCGTAGCGAACGCACGTATCCTGGAGAGTATAGGCGGATTCGATTATTGCGATTCACTTGAATACTGACTGTTTGCATATTTCATTTATTAATATTTTAAGGTTTGTAAGTTAGGTTCTTTTTCTTAATTTTCTTTAAAATTTTGTAAATAAATATTGTAAGTATTTGGTGTAGGTTAGGCGGTTCTTTCCTTGATTTTTGGGTATTTACTTATCTTAATTTGTATTTAGGGTTTGTATATAAATATTATAAGTATTTAGTATAGGTTAGGCATTTCTTTTCTTGATTTTCTTTATTAAGTATAAGTTCATTAGCTCAGGTTAGTAATTAATTTTTCTAGCAATTCTTTTGTTTTATAAAGTTAGTACGTTTGGTTTACACGTCTTAACACTTATTACTTAAACTGTGATAATTTTAGACTGTATAATAATCTGTAAATATTTATAATTTAATTGTTTACGATAGTACGTGTTTATTAAATAACTGTGTGTTAAGTAGTAAGTACTATTTTATTGTAAGAATGCCTCGAAGAAGAACCAACCTCTCCCAGTGTAGCAGAAATGCTAAAAGGATGAGATTGGTTCAATCACAGAAATCTGAGAAAGGTCGTGAGGCAAGGCTCTCTGCAACTCGGGAACATCAGGCTAGGCTTCGTGCTATAGAAACTTCGACTCAGCGTAAATCTCGACTGAGTTCAAATCCTTCTCGAATGATGACAACTCGAAATAGGGAAAACGGCCCGGGGAACAACGAAAGGCACGTTTATCTCTCGATCGTGAAGCTCACGCGCTATCGCGTGAGTCTGAGACTTTTGCTGACAGGGAAACCCGCCTGAGCTCCCAGAGATTACGGACAACAAATGCTCGATCCCAGGAGACACAGGACGAACGGGAAATACGTCTCACTGCTGATAGTGAAGCTCATGCACTATCGCGTGAGTCTGAGACTTTCACTGATAGGGGAATTCGTCTGAGTTCTCAGAGGGTTCGGACAGCAAATGCTCGGTCTCAGGAAACACAGGAAGAACGAGAAATACGTCTCACTGCCGATCGTGAAGCTCAAGCACTATCGCGTGAGTCTGAGACTTTCACTGATAGGGAAATTCGCCTGAGTTCTCAGAGGGTTCGGACAGCAAATGCTCGGTCTCAGGAAACACAGGAAGAACGAGAAATACGTCTCACTGCCGATCGTGAAGCTCAAGCACTATCGCGTGAGTCTGAGACTTTCACTGATAGGGAAATTCGCCTGAGTTCTCATAGGGTTCGGACAGCAAATGCCCGGTCTGTAGACGGTATATGTAATTCAAAATATGCTGCCCGAAAAGTCACTATTCCACGCGGACGAAGTCGCAGGCACAGCTAGTTTAAAATAAAATACCCGCTTCGGATGTGTTCGGCTGTCCTCGGGATGTACTCGGTTTTAATGTAGGTAGGTATATCCGATAATACGTCACTGAGTGATGGCTGTCTGTGTGGTGCCGGACTTAAAGAATAGCACCACCCCATACTTCCCGTGTCGTAAAAGGCGACTAAGGGGCGTACCGGAGAATGGACAGCAGCGTTCTCTATGCATTCCACCACCATACCATACTGCGATCGCCAACCCGCCTGCCAAGCGTGGCGACTATGGCAAACACCCCCCCTTTTTGGGGGAGGCCTATGTCCAGCAGTGGACTTCTTTCAGCTGAAATGATGATGATGATGAGTGATGGCAAAGTATTCTGTTTGTGTCTTGTTTTAACTTCTTTCGGCACTCCCGGAGTGCCATTGTTTTTTTCCTGCAATATCATAGGCTGGCCACATCTATTCGTGACAAAAGTACGCCACCTCAGCGCCAACTATCAAGTAAAGACAGGCGCTAAGATATCACTCAGAGATAACCAAATTGATTACAACCATTAGCTGGAGGCTGGCACAGTCGTTGATCGATTATTATGATTGATAACAGCCCGTTACACTCTGTTATTAACTCACTGATAATGTATCTAGGGTAGCTATTTTAGAAATTTATTGTCCCTACACTGCTTTGATAACAAATTGCTTGTACTGACGCCAGCACGTCAAGCTACTAAAATCTGTCAAATTTCTATAATAGATTTTCAACCTGAAACCTGATTTTATCGCTGAAACACAAGGTTCAAAGTTGATTTGGAAAATTTGACAATTTCGGGTAGCTTGATTTGCTGCCGTCTGTAGGTAGGTACTTTAAATTCATATTGTATAAAGGGTCAAATTAAATTAGCTAGCGAAACTCTCTGTCGTACTCAGCGCTTCTCCTCCACGATTATTTTGCGCACAGCCAAAGTGATAGAACTTCTTTCACTTTGGCTGTTCCCCTCCCACATTTAACCCATCTGCCTTCAAAGCAAGAGTGAACAGGCATCTTCTGGGCACGCTCGTTCCATCATAGACCTCATCCACCGCTTTCCATCAGGCGTGATCGAGGCCAAGAGCAGGCCCATGCAGCAATAATAAAATAAAAAAATGACAGCTCACTTCATGATCACTTGACTTATGTTTTCACGGTAAGATTTTTACAGAATAGCACTACCATACCTATTGCAAAACGAATCAAACATTACGTATCGCTAACATTTAGTTAAATGTAATATTCATTAAACAATCTTATTGTTCTTGTACGAATCAGATTTGCACACAAGAAGTAATAAGCTATAACCTCGGGCTATTTCGTATTCCCTATACTTTGACTGCGGTCAAGCAAATTAGGACATTTAAAACGTAATGTAAGATAATCGACGAGGGCCTTTGTGTTGCTGGCGAGTCACTAGGGCGTTTGAACGCAGCACGGTTAGTTCGACGCCGACGCCAACGTAGGCTGCCGCACGTAGCCACGACGCTGTTTATAGATGGCGATACGAGAACGATACGATAACGAATCGATATAGGTATCAGTCTAAATCGATACTCAAACATGAGTCTCGATTTGCAACTGTCAGATATCAAACAAATCTCTCATCAAATCTTGTTCTAAATTGTGATTTATGCTTGAGAATTTATCGCTCTTGGATTTATACAGGCTGAGGTCTGACTGACGTCGCGGCACGGCACGTCGCGGAAAGGATTTTATTTCTGATCAAGTTCTTTTTATCCTTATTTCAATGAGTTTAGAATTCATATTACTTTATTTCGATATAATCATACCGCGGCACGTCTTGGCATGAGGCGGGTCGCCGCGGCATGTCTTGCCGTGCCGTTTTATTCCACGGATTGCCGCGGCGTGGCACCGCGTCCCGCGAGCCACATAGGTCACAGGATTATGACAGCTAAACTAATTGAAATAAGGTTTTAGCAGGCTCGGCTTTTTGCGGGATGCCACGACGTGACGCGGAATGCTCCGGCATGCTTGGGCATGCCGCGTCAAAGCGTCCATCGGGCTGCCGAAGCACGCCCAGCCGTGCCGTGCCGTGACGTCAGTCAACGCCGGCCCGTAGGCTTGGGTTTTCTGAGTCTGTGGTGTCCGCGTATAGCGTTCGCAATTTACCGTCGAAAGTTGGTGTGAGCACACCCACACACAAGCAGAGAGCTGGTGGACGTCATCACCGTGCTTCAGACAGTCCAAGGAACCCAGCCATCATTAGATGGCAAGCTAACCAGACGTTTACCACGCCTGGGCAGGAAAGGCCTGCGCCTGGTGACGGGGACCATCACGGGACACTGCTCGCTAAACAAACACTTCCACACAATAAGCATATAGGCATGGAGGCTGAGGAAACCGTTGCGCATGTGCTCTTTGAGCGCACAGGCGTCACCGGGATTAGGTCAGAAACCTCGGGACACCCAGATCTTACAGAGATATATTCTCAACTGACCAGGAGACTTAATCAGCTTCTGGAGGGGGGATCCCTTCTTTTCGCATAATGTTCTTTGTCCTAATATACTTCGGCATAACGATTTTGGCACAATTTGTTTTGGCATAATAATACTTCGGCATAATTTTTTTAGGCATACATTTTATGTTGGCATAATCATCTTAAAGACTAATTTGTTTTGGCATAAATTTGATTCGCATAACGTTAGTAGGCCTAATGACTATTAGCATAATAATATTTAGGCATACAATTAATTAATTTTAATATGCTGTGCAACAAAAGTTAGTGACAGAACCGAATTGCTGCAAAACCGACTCCACGTAGTCTTGTTTGTCCTACCCCTAGAGTGTAATTTAAAATCGCGTAGGCGCGTAGGGGCGAGGCGGCCCACGGGCTGAGGAGCAGGCGGCTGCGAGCGAGCCGCCGCGGCTGAGGCTGGCCGGCGAAGCCGGCCAACAAGCCGAAGCTGCGGTGGTGAGCGAAAGCCGTCTGCGACGATTAGCACGCGTGGGGCCGCCGGAGGCCTGCAGCGCCGGAGCCGTGACAGAAACCCTGCCTGCTGCATGTTGCATGCTCGCTTGAATGCTGCATGCTTGCTTGCATGCTGCATGCTTGCTTGCATGCTGCATGCTTGCTTGTTTGCTGCATGCTGTATGCTTGCTTGCATGCTGCATGCTTGCTTGTTTGCTGCATGCTTGCTTGTTTGCTGCATGCTTGCTTGCATGCTGTATGCTTGCTTGTTTGCTGCATGCTTGCTTGCATGCTGTATGCTTGCTTGCATGCTGTATGCTTGCTTGCATGCTGTATGCTTGCTTGCTTCATGCTTCCTACAGCGAAAAAAAAAACCCACAAAATTGTTCAATACGTTATATTATGTTAATGTGTTATACATATATTACCTGATTCAGGAGATATGGCTTTTTTCCAATCGTCGAAATAAATTGGTATATCCTCTTCGGTCAAATTTATGCTTTAGGATATTATGCTTAAAAAAGTTATGCTTTAGAACTTTATGCTTTAGAATATTATGCTTAATCATTATTATGGTTAGAGAAATTATGCTTAAACAAATTATGCGTAAGCTGTTATGCGTAATCATATTATGCGAAAATATAATTATGCCAAACAAAATTATGCTAAGTTATATTAGGTCTTAAATTTTATGCAAATGGATAGGGAACCTCTGGAGGGAGGTGGGCTGGTTGGAATAACCACCGACGGCCGCCATGGCCCACGCACAATGGTCCACTTGAAGGACTAACTGCGGTAACCAAACCCATAACTTAGAACATAGAACGTAATTGGTCTGTTTCCTTAAAGAGCGTTGTGTCATACTGCGATGCCTTCATTAATAGCCACCTCTGTCGTATTATAGGAAAGCTTTAGGTCTATACTATGTACAGTCGGACTTTTAGTTAGCTGCAGTAAAATGACAGCTTATGTGTTCCTTAGAGAGCGGGGATGTGTTTCTCCCCGTGCGGCCATGCCCATACTGGTCGCACCCTGTCTCGAGTTGCGCGCGTGGAACACTGCGGTGCCAACCCGGGCCTGTCTGGTCGGACGACCGACGCCTCTATAGTCGGACTTTTAATTAGCTGCAGTAAAATGACAGCTTATGTGTTCCTTAGAGGGCGGGTGTGTGTTCCTCCCCGTGCGGCCATGCCCATACTGGTCGCACCCTCTCTTGAGTGGCGCGCGTGGAACACTGCGGCGAAAACTCGGGCCTATCTGGTCGGACGACGGACGCCCCTATAGTCGGACTTTTAATTAGCTCCAGTAAAATGACAGCGCATGTGTAGCTTAATGACTGAAATTGCCGTGTTTTTGTTTTTTCGCGGCCATCAACCAAATCTTGTTTTTTTAGTACAGAATAGTGTAACAAACGAAACTTATTTGACATGTATATCTTTAAACCATGGAATTATTATGTACTACGTAGGTACAACTAGTACATAATAATGCCATGCTTTAAACTCGGTCTGAAATGAGTTATTAAGAAGTGTCATTAAAAGCAGCTAATTAAAATTCGGACTATAGATCGCTGTACTGATTTGAGAAACGGTCTAGGTAAGAGTGTCGAACACTGTTGATCCCGTATTTAAGCTGAAGGCCAATTTTTGTAATTTAAAACGTCTAAAATCTACTCGCAGTTTCATCTCGCCGACAAACAAAAGTCAAATACTTGTCAAAAATTTTGGGAAATTTGAGGTACTTTTGACAGATTGAGACAGATCAGACTGTGAACATTCTTAAAATTACGATAATTGCCCCTCAGACTATATCACTACATTGGCTCACCACCTCACCAAGCCTTTCGTTCAGGCACGCTACACTTTCAACTGTTTCCCGCCATTTTTGGTGAACTGACAGTTGACATTAGTGACAGCGACCTCACTGCTGACGTGCATGAGATTTTTATGAGATAGTGTTTACATAATTAGCTAATAAATAGATAGATACATTATGGTACATCATTTGCTTAGCCTTTTTCCCAACTATATTAGGGGTTGGCGTCCAGTATAACCGGATGCAGCTTAGTACCAGTATTTTACACGGAGCGACTGCCTAAATAACCTCCACAACCCATTATACAGTTACTGGGTAATATGATACCCATTGGTAAGACTGGTTGTTAGACTTTCAGGCTCCTGACGACCCGTAATGACTGTCAAAGATCCACAAATGGCAGCCGGGACCAACGGCTTAACGTACTTCCGAGACACGCAGGGATCTTTGTGTGTAAAGATGGTTACCCATCGGCGACCAGGGGCCCAAGTCTGCTATTTTTATAAATTCGTCATTCCAACGATCATTCCAACACCATCCCATTATCATTTTGCTAAAAGTTTGTAATCTGCTAAATTCATAATGGTTGATCAGAACACATCAGCACAGAATTAAAAGCAATGACTGCACAATGACGTTCTAATGGTCGGTCACTGATCAAAGGAACTGTCAAAATTTTAGCAGATTACCGCCTAAGTCAGTAATTCATTTTTCATTATGTAATACGAGAATACCATTCTATGCCATTTCTTTGTTTGTTGACCATTGAAAAGTCATAATGACACCATTATATTAGTAGATTACCAAACTTGTCAAAATCAACAATTATGAAATCAATGATAGACAATGAAATCAATGAGAGACCATTCTGACACTATTGTAATAGCAGACTTGAGGCCCAGTGCGGCTGTTATTACTATTACTTAGCCGCAAGCCTCTCCTACATACACTTTACACACACACATACACTATAGTACCTATGTGTTTAATTTTTTCTGGGAACACAAACATTATCACTAAATACAAGGACTAACTAAATTGCACTTAATTTTATAGACTATAAAGCCACATAAAGCCTACCCATAACTGTGGGAAGACCTAGTTACCAGCTCGACTTCCTCGAGTACAATGACAGGGCACTTGTCAAATGTTGAGTGAACAACATAGTCAACATACCAGTGCAGTTATGTGTTACCTAATACATTTTATTGCTAGCTCAATGAAATTGTTATAGTATTGTAATGTTTAATTAGATTGTAATTGTTTCTTGGGTTAGACCTCGGTGGGCAAACACGGGAAATAGGTCGCGATTGTGCGCTTTTATAATTTCTAAATTTACGATATTAAGTATCGTGGATATCCATATCTATAAAATTTATGAAAATACTTGCACGCTCGTTTGCTTTGTTGTAGTGGACGGAAATGTAAAAGCGTTTTCATATAATTCCGGAAATTTTACTTCCCTGTGCTTCGTAATGCCGTGACGTGGACGAAGACGTCCACAATAATATCATCACTTTAGCAATTATAAAACCGTACAAATTTAGTGTTATTTGTTTTTGTTAGATAATTATGAGTTCATGATAATTCGTCGTTTATGTGGTGAACAAACACTTAGCGACCCGCCACTGTTTCGCATACAAAAATGTGCAATGGGGACATGTTAAAATATCAATGTTTTTGTGCTGTATTTATGTTACATGTTATTATATTCCGGAAGGTTAGTGTTTATAATACTTACAAATTAAACTTACTGAATAAAATGAAAATGATAGTGAAAACCGCATTAAAAACGAATGAGTTTCTAAGCTTTAAGCGCTTCAAAAGACAAACACTAAAAGCGACATTGTTTTGTTTATTTTGTTTATATTCTGCTCTCTGCCTACCCTACCAATAATCATAGCCATGACGGTTATAATTACAATTTAGTAATAATCATTTTATTATCAGGCAACTAAGGCCCATAGAGAAAATACACAAAATAATCTTATCTTCTATACATATAATAAAATTGTAGAAAAGTGGTGTCTGTACAATGGAAATATATTAAAAAAAAGTAGCAGGGGTTGTTATTATATCGATACCGAACCCGAAAATGTAATTACATTTTTTTTTGTCTGTTTATCTGTTTGTCTGTTTATCTGCTGTGTTTGTGCACGCTAATATCAGAAACGGCTTATTCGATTTAGATGCGGTTTTCACTAATATATTGTAGTAAGCTTCACTTAACATTTAGTGTTTATTTCATGTCAATCGGTTCATAAATAAAAAAGTTATGTCAATTTAAAGAATCACGGCGAACATTTGTTAAGGTATTCTATCAGAGTACGTAAACGCCTCGCGCCTGCGCGTCCGTGGCTATATATACAAGGTGTAACGGAAAGGGGGTATCAACCCTGAAGGAGGTGCATGAAGATGAAAAAAAAAATTTGGACCTCCCATAGTAATAGCATATCAATGATTTACTATTACTATGGGAGGTCCAAATTTTTTTTCATATTTCGACCTATGTTCTTTGGGGAAATTTGTTCAGTTTCATGAGCACATTCACCTCCTTCAGGGTTGATACCCCCTTTCCGTTACACCTTGTATAAAGCGCGCTGAGAGCCGCACCGCTGCCATAATTCCGATCCAGCCTGTCCCTTGCTGCCCTCTCCCAGCGACGCCCTAAGCCGAGGTCCGTACCCCACAGGGGGTGCCCTTAGCGTGTAGTCGCTTAGTTTTTAAGTTTATATTGTGTAGTTAAGTTGTGTATTATGCCCTGGCTGGAGGCCTTAATTTATTGAGGCATCCACAGGAAAGCCAGGTTAAGCAGTCGACAACCCCTCAGGTTGAACTGCGAGATGACCATTTCAAAAGAAAACGCGCCGCTGCCATAAGGATTCAGTTATTCGTAGCGAACGCACGTATCCTGGAGAGTACCTATAGGCGAATAGTTGGATTCGATTATTGCGATTCACTTGAATACTGACTGTTTGCATATTTCATTTATTTATATTTTAGGGTTTGTAGGTTAGGTTCTTTTTCTTAATTTTCTTTAAAATTTTGTAAGTATTTGGTATAGGTTAGGCGGTTCTTTCCTTGATTATTGGGTATTTACTTATCTTAATTTTTATTTAGGGTTTTGTAAATAAATATTGTAAGCATTTATTATTGGTTAGGCATTTCTTTCCCTGATTTTCGGTATACTTATCTTAATTTGTATTTAGGGTTTGTATATAAATATTATAAGTATTTGGTATAGGTTAGGCATTTCTTTTCTTGATTTTCTTTATTAAGTATAAGTTCATTAGCTTAGGTTAGTAATTATTTTTTCTAGCAATTCTTTTGTTTTATAAAGTTAGTACGTTTGTCTGTGTAGAAGAATAGCACCACCCCTTACTTCCCGTGGGTGTCGTAAAAGGCGACTAAGGGTCTCACCGGAGAATGGGCAGCAGCGTTCTCTATGCATTCCACCACCATACCATACTGCGATCGCCAACCCGCCTGCCAAGCGTGGCGATTATGGCAAACCCCCCCAAAATTGGGGGAGGCCTATGTCCAGCAGTGGACGTCTATCGGCTGAAATGATGATGATAATGACGTTTGGTTTACACGTCTTAACACTTATTACTTAAACTGTGATAATTTTAGGCTGTATAATAATCTGTAAGTGTTTATAATTTAATTGTTTACGATAGTACGTGTTTACTAAATAACTGTGTGTTAAGTAGTATGTACTATTTTATTGTAAGAATGCCTCGAAGAAGATCCAACCTCTCCCAATGTAGCAGAAATGCTAAAAGGATGAGATTAGTTCGATCACAGGAATCTGAGGAAGGTCGTGAGGCAAAAGGCTCTCTTACCAGGCTAGGTTTCGTGCTACAGAAACTTCGACTCAGCGAGAATCTCGACTGAGTTCAAATCGTTCTCGAATGATGACAACTCGAAATAGGGAAAACGGGGAACAACGAAAGGCACGTTTATCAGTCGATCGCGAAGCTCACGCGCTATCGCGTGAGTCTGATACTTTTGCTGTCAGGGAAATCCGCCTGAGCTCCCAGAGAGTACGGACAACAAATGCTCGATTCCAGGAGACACAGGACGAACGGGAAATACGTCTCACTGCCGATCGTGAAGCTCATACACTATCGCGTGAGTCTGAGACTTTCACTGATAGGGAAATTCGTCTGAGTTCTCAGAGGGTTCGGACAGCAAATGTTCGGTCTCAGGAAACACAGGAAGAACGAGAAATACGTCTCACTGCCGATCGTGAAGCTCAAGCACTAGAGTCTGAGACTTTCACTGAAATTCGCCTGAGTTCTCAGAGGGTTCGGACAGCAAATGCCCGGTCTGTAGACGGTATATGTAATTCAAAATATGCTGCCCGAAAAGTCACTATTCCACGCGGACGAAGTCGCGGGCATAGCTAGTACGATAATAAACTAATACATATTAAAAACCTTAAAACTATGACTATACACATAACATTGTCGGCGTCGTGTTTCGCTGCGTGGTGTCGCGTAACCGTCCGCGAAAACGTCGACATAGGACACCTTTCGGCCAGAAGTCCTCTTTCAGACAGGTCTGTAGATGTTGAGTTGTTGGCGCAGCAGCATGTTGGGTCCACTCGGTGCGGTGCTACACAGGTTACGAGAACAGGGCTTCTTCTTCTTCCTTTCTACTTTCGTGAAACCTTCATCATTAACTTGTCTGGCTCTTGGCAAAGAGCAACGGATCGCAGTCAGGGCAGGTTGAGCACCCTTTATCAGTTTTCCCCTTTTCTGGTTTAAGTAAGTTAGTAAGTAATTTAAGTAAGTGAAGCATATTAATTAGTTGAAATGATAAAGGGCATGCTCCGATTGTTCGTGTTGAAACGTCGGAGGCAAGAGTGACGAAACGGAAGTATTTAACACTACAGTAACGAAATAGGAAATAACTCATATCAAGATCTAATGGAATTTGTGCTGCGTAATAGGCACATAGGGTGATAAATGATTTTATTTCTGTAAGTAGGTTGTACAAACACTTTTACACGTCAATCATATTTAAAAAAAACCAGGCAAGAGCGAGTCAGACTCGCGCACCGAGGGTTCCGTACCATCATGTTTTTAAAATTTCATCGGCAAGGCCATTCGTCAGAGAATTTTAACACTGAGCACTGCGGTGTAGAATATTGCAGTTTTATGTCATATAGTGGAACGAATGTAACTTTTGTTGATGATTTCTGAAAATGTGTGCTATTTAGAGACTTCGTTTTCTTTTTCCTGTAATCTTTACATAAACTTCTCTTGATTTTTCTCTTTGCAAACTTCGGAGATAAGGGGGGGAACAGTATTTTTTTTTAATTTTTCATCAAAAGTCAAAAACTACGCAATCTAAAAAAAAAAATTGTTTGAGAATGTGCAAACTGCGCTCTTACATAAATGATACCCCATGCCCTTCGAATTTTTCAGACCCCTTTTCAGTCCCTGTTGCAAAAAATATACATATATTTTTATTTCTTTCTTATTTGCAATATAGTGAGGCAAACGTCATCTAAAACTATTCTTAATTTCAAGTTGATAGCATTAGTAGTTCTTGAGATATCCAGCTGTGACAGACAGACAGACAGACGGACAGACTGAGTCTCACCATAAGGGTTCCGTTTTACCATTTTGGTACGGAACCCTAACTAGATGAGGTCGGCGTTTCCTATCTGACTACTCTGAGAAGAAAAAGAACTCTGGTGTCTGAAGTAGTCGTTTGAGGAAAGAACCACACAGATTAAGTGGACCTGTCCAGTCAGTACACGCATTTGTCAGTAAGCATGCAGCTCAACTCAGAACTTAAGGAGCTCAACGATTCGACGAACAATACCAAAGACAGGACATTTAGGTAGGCCGCATAAACGAGAGCATAAATGACTGAGAACTTTGTAGACTCTAGATTTGTAGACCATTTTCAATTTATTATGTACCTGGTACTCGTTGACAGGCCTCACAGGACTAAACTAATATTTATCTTCTGTCCTTTTCTTAATGAAGTAGAAAGAAAAAGATGCATGAACTTAAATTTAGTTTAGTTTGTGAACAACACTTTTTGCTTGAGGCATCAAAGGAATCATTCTGTATGGAAAGTTGTCATTTTGTTATTACTTTTATGGACAACGAATAATTTCTCGTTTTGTTACTGCGTTCTATAGGTATATTTTAATTATTTCAACTATACATATTTTTTTTTTTTTTGTGGTGGATATCGTCAAAAGGAGCTCAGGCTTTGGGAATAAGGCCGGGGAGTGTGGAATTTTTACCTCACTAAAACCACCCAGTGGTCACCATCTGCATATGGAAGGGGCACCGTTACCTCTCAAAAGACTGGTCATCGACCGACCGGCACATCTCTGGGGAGACTGTAAAGGAGTCTCCTCGAAACCTAGCTGTGCACAGCAGGTGACCACTGAGCGCCATCTTCTCTACATAAAACCTGTACAGTTAATTTTAAGGGGGAATGTAACACCCTTTACGATGGTCAAATTACTTTGTAACCTATAGATATATACTTAACTGAATTTCGAATTTTGTAATGTTTTCTATAATATTTAATGAGGTCGATATTTGCTTAAATAAACCACAAATAACTGGGTAGTGTTTCGTTTTACATTTTGTAACAAATGTAGCCTCTGGGCGAGAACTGATAGTTGCGCCTTATTGCATGTCATTGTACAAATCCTGACGCATTGGCAGGTAACGCCTATTTAACTTTTATTGATTGGCATTTCCAAATATTATCTCTATGCAAGAAATAACGTAAGGACCCGGCTTCTAAATAATAACAGCCGCACGGGTTGATCGAACGTTATGCTACGGTTGCCGCGGTTGGTTCATGGATGGGTGACCATCCGTTACATCAAGACCCCTCCGTGTCTCGGAAAACACGTTAAGCCGTTGATCTCGGCTGTCATCCGTGCGGGCCCAAAAGTCTGACAACCAGTCTTACCGAGGGGTATCGTGTAACCCAGTAACTGGGTTGTGGAGGTCAGATAGGCAGTTGTTTCATCGGGGCGAGGGCAAGTTGAGAACGCCCAGCCCCGGAAGAGCGGGAGGTCATCCGGCGGGAGCCATAGTCGTCCACTGGACGCGGGACCTCGCCGTCGCAGTCTTCGGCGCCGAACCCTCGACGCGATTGGGCCGGTCCTGCGAGACTGGCTCGAGCGGTCGCATGGGTTCCTCTCCTTCCGTCTGGTGCAGGTGCTGTCCGGACACGGTTGCTTCGGATCGTACCTGCACCGTATCGTGCGGGAGGAGACGCCATCGTGTCACGACTGTGGCGCGGCGGAGGACACGGCGCAGCACACTCTCGAGGTGTGCCCGTCGCGGTCTGAGCCGCGCCGCAGTCTCACCGCGGCGATCGGAACGGACCTCTCGCTCCCCGGCTTGGTCAACGTCATGCTGGGGGATGAGGGCATGCTGGGCAGTCGCCTCCTTCTGCGAACAAGTCATGTCCCAGAAGGAGGCGGCGGAAGGAAGACCCTCTCGCGGCGCCGCTCCGAAGGCGGAGGAGGAGTCGAAAAAGACGTCAGTATGACAGTCATCTCCGACTCCTCCCAGGGGGAAGCCTGCAGGCGACGGGTGACGGCACCCTCGCCTGTATTGCTCAGGCTTCCACCAGTGCCGGACGGAAATGGCCAGGTGTTCCCGTCCATTCCCGTAGCCCCCCAGCCGGGGGGACATGCGGGGCCCGCCAGATAGGCGGGCATGCGCCGGGGGGTTGTGGACGCAAAGGCTGAGCCGGATTCCCATGACCCCCCGATCAAGGCGATGAGGGAACACCGCTGAGTTTTAGTGGGTATACTGCCATTCTGGCAGGGAGTCCCACATACCTATTTATATGTGTGTTGTGTGTGTATTGAGCCGATGAAGCGAAGATCTCAGTAGGTCACTTCTTAGCGCTGACGGTGTGCCTGTTTGTGGAATAAATGTTGCTTTTGATGCTGACGCTGCTGTGATGCTGGCGCGTGGAACTTTCATGGTTCATGCTTGAACACTCCGTCTCGTCCCCCGACGAGCGAAGATGCGTAATGTCATTTCTCAGCGACAAAAAAAAAGGCAATTGTTTCATGCAAAATACTGGTATTCAGAGCTCCATCCGGTTAGACTAGAAGCCGAACCTAAAATATAAAAATCAAAAGTGTCTGGGGTACTTACAAGGTATTAAAAAAAATTATTGCCCTATACTGTATATAACTTACTAGCTGCGCCCCGCGGTTTCACCCGCATAAGTTTCGATCCCGTGGGAATATCGGGATAAAAAGTAGCCTATATGTTAATCCAGGTCAGCTAACTCCATACCAAATTCTATCAAAATTGGTCCAGCCGTTTGAGCGGGAAGAAGTAACAAACATATAAACACACACACTCACAAACTTTCGCCTTTATAATATTAGTGTGATACATACTGAAACGTGCCACAAGGTTTGACGACTTTACTCAATGAACACTTTGAGTCGCTCTGCTTGTTACGACAAGTGTACCTCGGTCATTAAATGTTGTCAATTCCAATCGGTGGAGTTCCCGCGCGTCTGCACGAAGAGCAATAAAATATTACCACCTATAGTTAATCTGTATGACATATCTTCATATCTTTATGAATTGCAACTAGGGCTGATTTTTCAATCGACAGATAATTTTTATCCGTAGAATAAAATTGACGTCTGACAGATTTTGTATGGAAGAACTGTCAAAAATTCAAAACTATTCCTCGGATAAATTTATCTGGGGGCCTAAAAAGGCAACTTTGGAGAATCATAAAAGGATAACATTATGAATTATAATATGGCGAAGACAGTCCATGTTTTTCTTTTTTCGTTGTACTCGTATGTAGGTACAATCAAAGAGATTAGGATTGGATTTAGATTGGATTGATTGGTATTTTAGCACAGACAAAAAAAAATAACTGAAAAATGCTTCACCAATGGGATTTGATACGATTAACTTAAAGTTAACTGTCAATTATGATATCCTTTTATGATTCTGCCAAAGAGGCCTCTTTAGGCGCCCCTGGAGTTGGAAGAATCGGCCTTTAGTCTGATCAATTTTATTAATTTCGCAAAACAACCCGACGTCTCACCGGTAAGTCGTCACCACCGATTTACATAAAACAGAGGCATTGCAGATGCGTTGCCTGTCAGTTGCCATCCTCTGATACAAAACTATAATGTACTCCAATAGTGCTTAGGCACGGTATGGTTGAAATTTCTGTGAACATGCTTCGCGCCGTCCCCGCGTCCGCGCCGCAGGCCCGTATTTACATCTGTGTGTGTACACTTGCTAACGTCAAACGAAACAAAACATATCGTCATCGCTTTTTCACACGCGCGGCGTAATTACGTATGACCTTGGTTGGTTCATACCACTGCTAAAATTCACAACTTCATAACAAGTACTCCTAGCGGATAGCGTAGCGTATAGGATTAGTAAACACGCAGGCCTGGGTTCGAATCTCGAGATGGAACTTTGGTTTATCTTTTCAACAATAATCTTATCTTTTTTTATTATTCGATAAATTAATACACGAGAATAATAATGTAATATTTGTTTTATTTGTATTATTATATTGTTATTGAAATATGCGGGGTAAAAATAAAAAAAAATTTAAGTGATTTCAAAAATTTTATTCGTTATAATTTGATAAATAAACTTTTAAAACAGTTTATTTTCTCATAAAGAACAATTTATTGAAGTAAAGCAGGTAATCAGTGAGCTACGACCATTAGACTTAAAATATTGTAACTATCTTAGTAATAAAATAATATTGTGCTTTAATTGCGGATATAGCTTAAGTATTCATTTTCAAAATTCATTTTGAAAAGAAGATTGAAACTATAAACCTCAAAATAATCCTTATTACGGATATGACACAATAATATTTTAATATTACTAAAATCAATTTGTAATTTATAACTTAATACGTTGTATAACCCGCATTATTATCCATGCTATCAAGTAAACGGTGGCGTATGGATCCTGTAACATATATCTTCATATTTCCTTGCAATGCAACTTCATCTGGTAGGTAACTGGTTGGTTAAAACCACTTGTTTCTTATTCACTGACTATACTCTTCCTTATATGTTTTGACCCTCCGACTCACAGTAGGTAATTTCTCTAAAACAAAAAAGGAATATTGTAAGGCTACTAGCAAAATTATAAAATATTAAGTAGATACTTATTACTTTTTTAAACAAAATTATTTTGAAAATAGTTCAAATGTTACAAAATGATTATATTATAATTTATACATAATGCTACATTCATCATTCCAAAAGTAAATAAATAAACTCTTGGAAATATTATTTTTTTCTTCTATTTAGAATTTAGACCCTATGGTAAATATAAAACGTTTAATAAAATAACTACAAGGATCAGCAGTTAAACTTTAATTAGCTAAATGTTAGATAAAATAATTAAATCATAATACTCACAGTCAGTCCGGTTTCATCAATTATTTGTGATATAATATTAAGTCCACTTTTACGCTGCGCGATAATATCCGCTTTCATCTCAAAGCTTACATTTCAAAATGAACTATTACACAGCTATTATAATAGATTAAACACACGTCACTAACCCAGAATATCAAAAACCAACCAAGAACGAACAACATTCTATTAGAGGCGGTGAATGAGCCGTAAGTTACCTGCATCTGTCTACCATACCTAATTTATTTATTTAGATTTCTGTGGGTATACTCATAAAGTTTTACGAATTATGTGAACAAGACGAACATGACACGGAACTATATTCAAAAGCGTGATTATTCGAGTAATATGCGGGTGTGTGTGTCAAATTACTCATTAAAAGAAGGTCGTAAGTCAAACTAAGCGTTAAGCAATTAGTTTTAAAATTGCATATGGACTTTTGGCGTGGATAGTACGTGCCTATAATTACACTAGATACCACTATCACCAGCACTACCAGGACTTGAAGCAGTTTAGCTGTCTATACTGCTTGGCAGCAGAAACACGTAGGCTGTTACGCATTGGGTAAAACCCCTTTTCCTTTTCCAACCCTCTATGCCCCAAAAATTGCATCCATAGTTATACCTCTGTTCTGACACCGAAGATGCCGTCGCAGGGGCGAAGTATTGGGCCAACAAAATCGAATTTAGTGTCGTGCCATCGAAACGATGAAGAAGAATGTTTAAATAATTTTTTTGAAGACATACTATGGCGCCAAAAATCGGCCATTTTTTTTCAGTTTTGATATACCCAGTGTCACTCTCACAATTAAGACGAATTTAACGGCACCTCTCAAGCTGAAATCGATCAAGCCGTTTAGGCTACAGAACGTGCCAAAGAAATATACATACATACACTAGAAAAACATAACCCTCCTTCTGTCGCAGTCAGGTAAAAAAGTAATTTAAAAAATAAAAAAACCCGACTGCGAAACTGAAAAGCTACAAACAAGCCCATTTTAAATTAAATAAAAGTTGGAAGCAGGCGGGACCCATTTGAATTTGAAAATATAATAAAAATGGTATGGGTCCCGCCTGCTTCCAACTTTTATTTAATTTAAAATGGGCTTGTTTGTAGCGTTTCAGTTTCGCAGTAGGGTTTTTTATTTTTTAAATTACTTTTTTTATTTCCAGCTTTTAAGTTTACAAATGTGAAAGATTTCGCAAACGATTTAGTTCTTGGTACGCGTTTTTTACGATTTGTCACTTCGAATAATTTTAACCATATGAGTTATATATATTTTTGTAATCACCTTTTAAAACCCTTTATTTTGATACCCCACTCGATAGGCCTCGAGAAAAAAAATCTTTTTTGAAGACCTTGCGCCAAAAATCGGCCATTTTAATTTTTTTTCAATTTTGATTATACCCAGTGTCACTCTCACAATTAAGACGAATCTAACGGCACCTCTCAAGCTGAAATCGAACAAGCCGTTTAGGCTACAGAGCGAGCCAAAGAAATATACATACATATATACATACACTCGAAAAACATAACCCATTTGTCTGTCCTTCCCCTTTTCAAATCCATCCAAAGGTTGTCTTTAAAAGATCGCTTTTAGCGATAAGACCGCCCATTGTGTCACCCTTTGTACAGTTTCTATACCTTATGTCTGTAATTAATATGGTGTACATAATAAAGAGTATTCTATTCTATTTCTATTCTATAACCCTCCTTCTGACGCAGTCGGGTAAAAACTTATTACATGACCTAAAGTGCAGTCACTGTCGGACTGCATAGAAAAGAAAGAGAAGCGCGATGACACAACGCTGGTAATTTATTTAAAAAAATCTATTGTTTGGACTAAAAAACTAAAACATTAGTATTTTAGTGTAAAAAAAACGGAATGATTGTATGTATATTAGTATGGTTTTTATTGAAAAAGAAAGTTTTTAGAGGTATCTTCAGGATTTTTTTCGATCATATCAAATTAGTTGTATTATGTTTTCAACACACATATATTTCTTTGATTTTGTTTACTGTAGTCAATCATATAATTTTTTTGTTTCTAAAACTTGCGTATTTTTTTGCGTTTAGGCCGTGTAAGTCCCTTAAGTTAAACGTTCGAACACGCTGTATAACTAGACTATTAGTTCATATTAGTTACAGAACGGCACACAACAGTTGCAGAGGTTATTATTGCCACACCTACAGACCACTCTTAGGTAAATATCATAATTACCCACTATTACACTGACTCACAGAAGGTTACTGTACTACTCTATAACCTTATTTCTAACTTCTATCTGCGTCCTACTTGCAGTTTACCTCATGCCTGAACCTGCACTGCACAAAGCAAGGGTCCGATTTATGATTGACTAGCTTCTGACCGCGACTTCGGCCGCGTGCTTGTTTTTACCAAGTAAAAAAACCGCGCAAGAGCGAGTCGGACTCGCGCACCGAGGGTTCCGTAACATCCGGGTTTATGAATAAGGTTTATGTTTATGAAATTAAATGTTTTTTTTTATTATTTTTATATTTGAGTTGATTGAATAAAATGTAAATTGCGGTTTACGATTTATGACGTATTAAAAAAAAACTACTTACTAGAAATCATTCAAACCAATTTTCGGTGGTAGTTTACATGGTAATGTACATCATATATTTTTTTTAGTTTTATCATTCTCTTATTTTAGAAGTTACAGGAGGGGGGACACACATTTTACCACTTTGGAAGTGTCTCTCGCGCAAACTATTCAGTTTAGAAAAAAATGATATTAGAAACCTCAATATCATTTTTGAAGACCTACCCATAGATACCCCACACGTATGGGTTTGACGAAAAAAAAAATTTTGAGTTTCGGTTCTAAGTATGGGGAACCCTAAAATTTATTGTTTTTTTTTCTATTTTTGTGTGAAAATCTTAATGCGGTTCACAGAATACATCTACTTACCAAGTTTCAACAGTATAGTTCTTATAGTTTCGGAGAAAAGTGGCTGTGACATACGGACGGACAGACAGACAGACAGACAGACGGACAGACAGACAGACAGACATGACGAATCTATAAGGGTTCCGTTTTTGCCATTTGGCTACGGAACCCTAAAAAGGTACCTATATAGGTTACCTACCCAACATTCGATCTTCAAAAACGGCACAATGTCATCCTATTAGATGACACGTGGAAGTAGGACGGCATGGCGTAATTAACGGGAGCGAAAAAGAGATAACATAAAGAAAAGACGATATGTAATGTTTAAGTATCCTTTAAAGATATGGTTCGCGAACACATTCGCAAAAAGCTGGCAGTATCATCACAACGCTAATATTTTTTCATTGTTTGTCTTATTTATCATCCGGTTTAAGCCGACCCCAACATAGTTGGGAAAAGACTAGGCAGATGATGATGATGTTTGTCTTATTTCATTTTAGTATATTCAGGTATTTATTTGTGCTTATATTATGTAATTAGGTATAAATATTATATTTATAGTTTTAATAGGTTTATGCGTATCTTTATAATTATTTAAAACTAGCTTCCGCCCGCGACTCCGTCCGCGCGGATGTCGGTCTTCGCGTGGATGGTTTATTTCTCCATTTTGAGTACCTAACTCTGACAATGACATCTTATAAATATCTATTGGACCCAAATACGGCTAAGCCTATAATAATTAAGGAGATCCCTCTATTGAGCTACTGCTGTTGAGCTCGCGTTCTGTAGTAAGTATTTTTTTTATAGTAATTCCGACCTTGATAAGTAGCATGTAGCAGTAAATTACTGACAGTGACGAAAAGTTTGCAATAATAAAAAAGTGATCGTGACAATGCGACAGAAAGTTAATTGAGAGCTTCAGCATACACAACATTGTTAGTGAGCTCGTCCGGAATATGAACATGAAGATTTCTTGGACTGCTCACACGGGAAAGAGCTACGTAAAGTTGCCCGTGTGAAAAACAACTCGCGGTAAGATCTACGCCAGCAACTCCTAGGGTCTGACCTTGAGCCTTATTTATTGTCATGGCGTAACACAAAGCTACAGGAAACTGTAATCTCTTAAATTGAAATGGAAAATTATCCACTACGGGTAATGCAACGTGTGTTCGCGGTTCTACAGAACAACGTCTATGAATAAAACCGAAAAAAATAAATTTTTTTTCGACGTATTTTTCCAGGATAAAAAGTATCCTATTTTATGCCCAGGATAATAAGGTATAATTATACCAAGTTTCATCGAAATCGAACCGTTAGTTTTCACGTGATGCCTGCATATACAGACAGACAGACAGACAGACAGACAGACAGACAAAAATTTTTTTAATCACATATTTGGGTTTGGTATCGATCCAGCAACACCCCCCGCTATTTATTTTTTCAATATTTTCAATGTACAGAATTGACCCTTCTACAGATTTATTATATGTATAGATATTTATTCCTCAACTAGCTGCGCCCCGCGGTTTCACCCGCGTAAGTGTCGATCCCGTGGGAATATCGGGATAAAAAGTAGCCTATATGTTAATCCAGGTTGTCAGCTACCTCCATACCAAATTTTATCCAAATTGGTCCAGCCGTTTGAGCGTGAAGAAGTAACAAACATATAAACACACACACACACACACACTCACAAACTTTCGCCTTTATAATATTAGTGTGATGTGATTTTCATGATTGCACCTACCACTGTTTGTCTCTGTATCACCCAAAGGTTGACTGGTAGAAAATGTTTATAGTATTAAATAAATAAATAACGTAACCAAGTTTTGATGTGTCACTTGCGGAGTGTGTAAAGCTATCTACCTATTTTTACTTATATTATATTATAAGTTTTAACATAAAATAATTATATCTTAAGACATTCGGCAATACTGTAGCTTCCTACTAGAGAAATAATTTTTGGTGTCAGATCAATAGTTCTGAAGATTATTTATTACCTATAAACAAACTTCACAAATTTAGCCTGGATTGCATCATCTTACTTTAACTATAACAAACGTCAAAAGTCTGTCAAACTGCGTACAAAAATCACCGGTTATGGTTAAAGTTACGGTTAAAGTCAGATGATGCAACTCAGCCTTAATCTCTTTATAATATTAGTAAAGGTATAGATAGATTTAATTTGTTTAGGTATAGTCAACATCAGATCACTGATAACACAAGCACTACCAAAATCACCCTTACTGCTACGACATAAAGGCGTTGACTCAAGTTTGCTTCCGATAAGATTTGATCTGATGATTTGATCCATGCACATCGGCTCGGGTGGTCGCTACAGCTGCAGTCTAATTTAACAGTTTTCAATTAACTATTTACGAGTGGCTACGCCCCGTGACTTCATCCGTGTTACATAGTTAACAGTTTTCCGACACGCAAAGTACCTTTCTAACAAACATCAAAATCAGTTTGTCTGTTTAGTCGTAAATACCTGAAAGCCAGAGTGAGTATCACTATCGCTTTTATAGGGCAAGTGCGGTTTCGAGATTTTTATCTGAGTATGAATAGAATAGAATACTCTTTATTATTATATAAAATTTCTATATTTATATCTATAATTTTATTTATATGGTGTACCCATATAAATTACAGATATAAATATAGAAAATTTACATAGGGTGACACCCATAACCTGACTTTTTTTACCGTATGAATGAAGCAATAGACCGAAGAAGAGGCAAATACAGAGCCTTTTTCCTCAAAGAATGAACGAAATGAATGAGTGAAGGAATAACCAGTCTCACATTAGAATTAGTAAGCAAAGAACTAGTATATACTTTGCATATAACTCGGTGTTAAATAATTATATAGACATTTGCATAATCGCTTCTATAAGGATACGTTGACATCCGGTAAAATTGAATTAAAGTGAGACCTGGGTGCTGTGGCGCAACTTGGGTGGGAGACGCCTATGTTCAGCAGTATCGTAGTAAGCTGAGTATTTAGAGGAACTTGATTTAATTACTTTAAGATGAGACCATCTGGGTGACCATCCATTACGTAATATCGAGACCCCACCGCGCCTCGGAACGCACATTAAGCCATTGATCCCGGCTGTCATTCGTAGATCTTTGACAGTCCTTACGGGTAATCAGAACCCCGAAAGTGTGACAAATACTCTTACCAAGGGCTATCGTTTTATCCATGGTGACCGGTCAGTTCACCAAAAACTAATTCATAAATTTTTACTTGACAAGCAACGATTGGCAAAAACATTATTTGTCATGTCATCATTACCTTTAACATCAACAAGTTTACCAAATAATTCATTTAGCAAAATACTTTTATTTAATAACGTATTATTTGACAAATAATTCATTATTTTTAAAACTACGTTTAGAATAAAATCATTACACCTTTTTATTATTTTTTTGTTTAGCCTATACTATCCCACTGCTGGGCAAAGGCTTCCCCAAGTCCTTCCAGGAACTCTTTTTCCGCGCCACCTTATACCAGCCCTCGCGGTACGCGTCCAGGTCATCTCGCCACCGATTTCTGGGTCGACCTCGGCGGCGCCGTCCATCTTCAGGCACCCATTGTGTGGAAACTTTTGCCCAGTGGTCAGTCTGCATGCGGCTGATGTGACCCGCCCAATCCCACTTGAACCTGGCGGTCTTCTTGCCTACGTCTATTATACCCGTTTTGGAACGCAGCATGGTGTTCCGAATTTTGTCCTGTCTTTTTACACCCAGGATGCTGTGCTCCATCGCTCTTTGACAAACGCCAGGGCGGAACTTTTGCGACTCGGTGAGCGACCAGGTCTGAGCACCATAGGTTAGGACGGGCACGATGTCGATGAGTTTGCGCTTCAGGGAGATCGGCAGATCACCCTTCATTAGCGTCTTCATGGACCAGTAGTTTTTCGAGGCGTTTTCAATTCGGCGATCGATTTCCCTTTCCTGCCTGTTTTCGAAAGAAACTAACTGGCCCAGGTACTGGTATACTCATCAACATTGTTGTATTTCCTACCCTGCCTCGACCCTATATACGCTTGGTGCAGTTAGTCATATTATATTATTTTTTATTAATTTATTATATTAATATTATAAATTTATTATTATAAAATAAAACATTATAACATACACACAGCATGTGGCTTGCTAAAGATTTCAATAGCTTAATTTCTGAATAATTTTCTTTTTGCATCAATATTCTCGCGTTGCGTTCATCTTTCGAGACATATTTTTTCTTTTTTTTCAGAAGGAGCACCTGAAATTTTTCATCATTCATCATTTTTCTGATCTTTTCTTCTTTTGCTATATACTTACGTTACCGTTACCGCACCCGAACTCAACGAACGCAATAGGCGTCGTAGGATGCAAGAGCGAGCGAAGGGCATCCGAGGTTAGGTTTGGTTAGGTTACTTTAAACCCTTTAGACAGAAATGTGGGCCCCGCGAAGCGTGGCTCCATCGATATAGGATGCAAGAGCGAAAATACCGTCATGATGACTTTGCTAGAAAATGTATTATAAAATGATATTTTGTTTAAACGTGATTTTTCCAAAAGAATGTAAATATTAAGTGAATTTTTTTTAAATGATTAAATGTTATCGGAAACATTAAATTTGTAAAGAGAAGCATTTGCCAAATAAACGTTTGTACTTAAAGCGAGTGTTTATAAAATAAAACATTTGCAAAATGAGTTGTTTGTGAAATAAATAGTTTATGACACGTTGGCTGTAAACTAAAAACTTGTCAATGGAGTTTTGGTGAAACATTAGTGAACCGTTATCCATTCACTGGGTTGTGGAGGTCAGATAGGCAGTCGCTCCGTGTAAAACTGCACCCGGTTAGACTGGAAGCCGACAGCAGGCAGTTGGCAAAAGGCAAGACAGATTGATTAATTAAGGCTTTGACTACAGGTAAAGAGTTCATTCGTGATGAAGGCTGCAGCACCAATTCATTTCTAGCTAATATATGTATCGTCGTTGGAACGGAACAAGTAGCTTTACAATGTTACAACTTGATATTAGGCCCAGCGGAAATTGTCCATAATCAGTTGATTAGGGACCATATCCTCTTGTTTTTCAAGAAAAGTCACCAAAGTATACCGGGTCAAATTAAATTAGCTAGCAAAACTCCACAGACGTAATGGGTATCGATATCTAAATTCGATAAAATAAAATAAAACCGATAAAGTCTTTGGTTCCGCATTTTCGTTTATTGACACCGACTTCCGAAATTAAAGTTATTTTTCAATTTTTAGTATTATTTTTGGAAGTCGGTTGTTTTTTTTTCTTGTAAAAAGTTTTTATTTTTCACTTTTTAGTGGGTCCGTTTGTAATATATCTATGTTACAATAGCCAAATGTCAACTGCTCATCACTTGTTACAAAATATTGCTTTTCCCGATGTTGGGACGTTAATTGTTGAGGAGTTCTCCTGGTAAGAACCAGGAGAACTCGTCAACAACCACTCACCATATGCATTGTGACGAGCATAAATTGCTTAGCAACCATATTAAAGTAATCGAATCGCAACCCGTGAAATATTTGTCATTGAGTAGTTCCAATGGCTATCTGTGGTCTTCTTCATCAGCTCCACTTTACCAATTGACGATTTCCAAGAGAAAATGCTCAAGTTATTTAAAAAAATACCCAAATCGTTATAGCTTTGCCTATAAAATTTGAGGGTTTCCCTCGATTTCCATGGGATCCTCTCATCAGATTCCAACTTCATGATAATGGGACCACCTCGAGAGTACCGTAAAATGCTGTAACTTTGCCTGGATTTTGACGTTTTTTGTTCGTATCTCTGAACCTATTTACTATTACGGCTTCTAAAGACTTGCAGATGGAAAACAGACCTTATGCCTTGCCAGGTAGAACCCAAATCTATTTAAATCATGCCGTCATTCAGAATTACAAGCACTCAAAGTCGTAGGCAAAGTTGTAGGTAAAAGACACAACTTTGCCTAGAAGGATATCTCAATAAATATATTGTTGATCTTTTTAGTATTTTTTTTCCGTGTACATAAGACACCGTGCTTGTCCCCAGCAGTTAGATTATTGCCATGACGGTAATATATATTTTTTTACAGCTAATAGGCAATGTTGTAGCAGGTACCAGAAACTTTTCATACAAAAATGTCGTTGACTCTAGGGTTGTCCCAAAAAAATACGGATTATTTTCTTAAACTTTTATTCACTTTGTAAAAAAATAAAACAAATTGCTACTTAGGAGTAAAAATCACAAATGTATTGCTTTTTAGCAATGCTGGCTTTTACGATGTGGGCTTCTTCCTCAGTTGTCAACTCTGTAAGTCGACCAAATGGTTTGCTATGCATGTTTTTTGATTTATTAAAAATGGTCTGACGCGGGATCCCAAATTTCTTTTCCGCTTCTTATGACGAAATGATTTTTTTTCGCACGAGATCTGCAGCAACTTCTGATATTTCTACAGAGTAATCGGCATAACTACGAGCTCCTGGTTTTCTCCTGCTTCGTTGTGTATTATTCGGCATTTTTGCATATAACTGCAACAAAGTTAAGACTTACTTAAATACAAAATCATGCCTATAATCACTGAAGGGTCAGGCAGAGATACACCTCTGCCTCACCCTTACAGGCGATTGAAAACATAACTGTCGAAATAAAAATAAGAATGTTCTATTGACATAAAAAAAATGTAACATTTTCAATTGAAGCTCTAACTCCTAGGTAATACCTGTGTCTCACCCGATTTCAGAACATTAACAATGTATGCAATAAAATTAAAATATCGTAAAACGAAGGGAATTTAGTGCATGCAAGCTCTTGAGTCTCGATATAACCGGGTTCCAAGCTGTGAAAATTTCATGCAAATATGACATTTATATAGTAAAAATATAGGTACCTATCAATATTAAAATCCGCCTAGTGACAACCCTAGACCCAGGCAAAGTTGTGTCACTCAAGTTTCCAAAACAGTGCACAACATTGCCTACTAAGTTATTTTAATGAAATCGTGTCCTTTTAATAAAAATATCAAGCAATATGGAAAGTAGATAGTATGTTCTTACCCTGGGATGTTATAGCTGCACAAAAACACCTTTTCTTTAGCTAAAACTTCAAAAGTTACACGACACTAAAAATTTTCACCTACGCGCACCGGTGTTTGTCGGCCAACTGACAGAGTAACAATGAAGCTACCATTACAAAAAATGAAAAATCTGTTGCCCTAATAATGTAAAATCACTACCAAATGGTAGAAAATAAGAAAAAACTTAGCAAACGCGGAATATCGTAGTTTAAACGAAATAGGCAAACTTGGGCTTAGTTGGCAAAGTTGCAGCGTTTTACGGTATACCCTTTCAAACAAAAAAATAATTTTGAAAATCGGTCCACAATTGGCGGAGTAATCGCGTAACAAACACACAAAAAAAAAAAAAAAAAAACATACCGTCGAATTGAGAACCTCCTCCTTTTTTGAAGTCGGTTAAAAATAAAACAGATTTTCTCAACTCATCCTTTTTTTTTGCGGTTTGGAAATCATCAAATGACTCCTCCCGCTCTGGGTGGAGCGGAAGGGAGTGTCAGACTCTTACTGACTAAAACCCTTCCGTGTTCCTTCCTTAGCCCTTTATGTTCAATTCATACTTCAAGTAACAACGTAGATACCCATCACGTTTGCAGAGTTTCTCTAGCTAATTTAATTTCAACTCAGCCTATCGCAGTCCATTGCTGGACATAGGCCTCTCCCAGACTGCGCCACAACATCCTGTCCTCTGCTTTCCGCATCCAGTTTACCCCAGCCACCTTCTTTAGGTCGTCCGTCCATCTAGCTGGGGGGCTTCCCACACTACGCTAGCCGATACGCGGTCACCACTCCAGGACTCGTCTGCTCCACCGGCCATCGGTCCTTCGGCAGACATGGCCAGCCCACTGCCACTTCAGTTTACTTACTCTGCAAGCTATGTCGGTAATTTAATTCGACCCTGTATAAATAATAGGTATGTCAAACATGGTATGTCTACATTATATGACCTTGCACTGTGGTATACTTAAGGTGTGACCAACTCTATTTTCAAAACCTTTTTTTACAAACTTCATCTGTCGCAATAGCAAGCCGACAATTTCGAATATTTCTACTTTTTCGATCGATTATGTTTGTGGTCTAGTTAGCAAAATTGGCTAATTACTGACGATTATTGAAACAGATAAGCTATTCGTACGTAATTATCACCAACGGTTTAATTTCAGTAAGTGCTCCGTAATTATTGTTCCTAAGTGTTTTTCGTTTGTGTGTTTGTTATTCCGAGATTGGCGGTTCCGGCATTCAATAATGACAACTGGCAACTAAGTATTTATACCTACTTGACTACACGACGGGCCCGTGGCTAAATGATAACAGCCGAACAGGTCGATCGATCAGGTTAAGGCCAGGTAGACCAAGCAAAGTAGGCATTTAACGCTACCACGATTACGCGACGCGAGCCGTGCGCTTACGCCGCCTGCGTGAACTTACATGAACCCAACGCCGAGAGGCGAAGTGTCACAGTACAGGTAAGCGTGTCGTATAGGCAGTGGGTCAACTTATTTTATTAATTTGTTTTAAAAAATTATAAAATACGCGACTTGATTCCTTATTCTTGTTTACCGATATCGTAGTAATCGCAAAGGCCGAAAATTAATTTGATGTGTTGTAATTACATTTTATTCAATTATTCGACATTTTAGTTTTTTTAAGTATATCTCTCGAAGCGACACGCGCTTCAGTTGTGATGGACAAGAAATGTTATGTGCTGACACCACTCGCCTTCACGCACACGCGTGACACTCATAACATTTCTTAGTATGGTGTTGAGTGAAAAACAATTTAGACAAAAAAAAAACAACCGACATAAAAATATAAACACTGCACAGTGCAAAATACTAGTTTTAAAAGTCGATGTTTATAGTTCTGTTTTTCCTTTTTAGACACCGAAACAATTTTTTTGCACTTTGTAGTGTTTATAATATTTTTATGTCGGTTATTTTTTTTTGTTCTAAAGTGTTTTTCACTCAACCGAGTTGAGAACCCCCTCCTTTTTATAAAGTGGGTAAAAAAACAACATGGAATTACTTTTAAATGATTTTTAATACAATATACATATAATTAAATTATAAACACAAAATGACTGTTTTTAGTAAATTAGTATTATATTTTTAGAGTATTGAGTAAGTATAAAAGGAAATCAATTCAAAATCAAAATATTTTATTTCACATAAACCTGCATGGGCTCTAATGTAACGTCAGAAGCTAGGTGTACGGTTCGAATTGGTCGTTTCCTATGGAGAAGAACGTTACTCTTTTTAAAAATAATTGGCTTTTACAATGTTTTCAAATTACGGTAGGTATTCCAGTTTGTTTGCCTATGCTGTACTCCCGTACAGCGTAGGCAACAAACAAACTGGTCAGTAGTACTTGATAAAATAGAAAATGGTCTACAGATCTTAAGTCTACAAGGCCTACAAAGTCCTCACATTTACAAAATAAGAATCTGTCAAAAGGATAAATAAAAAATAAAATATAAAAACCTACTAAAACAAAGTGATATGATTGCCATTACAACCACTATTAGAGAGGTGAAAAAAATTGTCTGTATATAATGTCATTACTGTCAAATAATAAAAAGATTAAGTCAAAGAAGTATGTAAAAAATAAATAAAAAATGCTGGCTAAAACGGATGCTGTTTACACGTCCTTTTTCTTGCAGTTCTCTAAGAAGGAAATTTATATTAACTATTTGATGTCCTTTAACAGGATGAAAATCATCTTGATTTCTCGCCTCTTCTTCCACAATACATAAATGAATTACGAATATCTTCCATTCCACTGTAACAATGAATGAAAAACAATTACGCTTTTATATAATACAACTCACGGGTTGATTTTAGACTAGAAACTCTACTCTTACATGAATCTAGTGGTATCAATTTTAACTAGATTAATTTTCTGACGAAACTTATATTCTGCCACATTGTTCAAAATCATTTAAATATATTTGGAATATACTATACAGTGACAGAGTATGGGGGTGACATTTGCCCAGCAGTGGGACTTGATGACTATTACATAAGGAAAGTTATGGGGAAAGTAATTTTATTAGTAAAAAAAACCTACACAGCAGTCTCAGTGGGTTGCGCATCAACAGCATCAAGTGTCACAAGAGAGTTGTCGGTGTTATCAACTCCACATGCACAGGCGTTTGCCAGTGTTTCGTAGTATCTGAAAAAAGACCATAACAATAAGATTTCTGAAGTAAAAAAATAAAGTCGGTTCCAATTTAGCACTCAAACTCATTTATAAAATAATGTATCCATAGAATTAGTACTTAGGATATGTATACAAAATAAATATATACATCTAACAAACAAACTATCAAACAATGCCCGTCGTTGTCTTGTGAGTTGTACGAAGATGTACAAGTGTGGGTGCCTTTTTCTCTTGGAGCTAATAGCATTTTGCATTGCGGTAGGTATACTGGATACTTACTTTATATTTGTGTTTTTTTTGGACGCATACATTCCTTTGCATCGTGGTTTTGACGCACTGCAACAATAAAAAAATGTTCATGTGAAAAACATTATCAAGTTATTCTACTGTTATGATTCTACTATGTAATATGTAGGTATTGGTAAAATAAAATGTATACAATAGTGAACTTTATAGATATTTTTGGTAAACACGGAATACATAAATCGGTTAGAATTAGATAATACTTTGAGTATATACGTTGTATACTTACCGGCACCGATAAAATTTTACATTTGTCAATTTTCTCTATCGATAATCCCTAATAACTTCTAAACGGATTACCCTATTTGCACAATTTATTTTTCTATACGTTTTAGACCTAAACCTATCAAATGACCCTAAAAACAACACAATATCTACACAAACAAAAAATCATGTTTTCAACTTACGTAATATTTGTTGGCGTGAATTTACCTTACAAAAGAGTTACTTCGTTTCTACTGATTCAAATAGGAAACTAATAAATAAATCGAGCTTAGAGAGCCATCTTTTGTTGCTCCATTTTTGCACTTCACAGACGCGTGTCTCAAGCGGATGGCACTCGCGCTCGCACTAGTCCCAACCAGTCCGAGATATCGTGTCCGTGAGCGGTGCGTTTGCTCGAGCGCACTTTGTATGTACATTGACTTCTGTACCCTCTGTATTTTGTGGCGCGGCGCACTTCTATTATTACAATAGACACTCGCTCTTATTGCCATTTCTTAGACAAGTTTCGAAAGTAAAGGTAAAGATTAGGTGACCGTAGGGCAGATTGAAAAATCAAAAGACATAATAGGTTGATAATAATGTAAATAAATAAAATTGTAAACAAACTTACCTGGTTTCTAATCTTCCGCACTTTACACCTGGCCACTTTCATGTTTTTATTCCCCATACCTACTTCTGTTCACTATCAAAAAGAAATAACTGACTTCTTTTATTTACACTACGTGATAGCCGCGCGCTGGAAAAAGGGACATAGGTCATACCTCGACAAGGCCTGGCGGGCGACTGAAGTGACGAACGCGAGCCGCTGTGTTATATAATAATTTATTATTAAAAGAATTAAGCTATTTTTCAAAATGTAACCAGAAATTATTTTCCTATGTGTTATTATCTTTTTTTAGATATGGTTTTTAGTAGTAAAACTTTTATAAGCTTCGAGAAAAACAAGAAAAACATTTAAAAAATATCGAATTTGGCTGTTCTTCGGATTTTTTTTTGATCGAGTGAAGTTTTCGATATCGTGTTTCGAACCACAAATTGTCAAAGTACATAAAGTAAACTTCAATTAGTTTTTTTTTTGGCTTTGAAAAATCACGATTTCTTTGTTTATTATTAAATCAAAGTGATGTAAAATTGGGAATACCTGGCCTTAAGCTACACTTGCCGCGGTTGGTCTGTGGATGGGTGACCATCTTTAGGTACATACCGAGACCCCTCCGTGCCTCGGAAACACGTTAAGCTGTTGGTCCCGGCTGTCATTCGTGGATCTTTGACAGTCGTTACGGGTAGTCAGAAGCCCGGAAGTCTGATAACCAGTCTTACCAAGGGGTATCGTATTACCCAATAACTGGGTTGTGGAGGTCAGATAGGCAGTCGCTCCATGTAAAATACTAGTATTCAGCTGCACCCGGTTAGACCGGAAGCCGACCCCAACATAGTTGGGGAAAGGCTAGGTAGATGATGATCTACTTGACTATGCCTTGCGGAATACGTGGTTTCCGATTTATAACTCTTTTGACTGGTATGAGGGATGAAATATCACATTTATTAGTAAATATGTACAGCCGGTGTGGCTCAGTTATACAGCCGCTCGGGTCAATCGATCAGGTTAAGCTACACTTGCCGCGGTCGATCTATGGATGAGTGACCATCTTTACATACCAAAACTCTCCGTGCCTCGGAATCTCGGCCGTCACCCGTGCGAGTCCAAACGTCTGACGACGAGTCTTGCCAAGGGACATCGTGTAACCCAGTAACTGGGTTGTGGACGTCAGATAAGCAATTGTTTCATGTAAAATACTGATAATCAGCTCCATCCAGTTAGATTAGAAGCCGACCCTAAAATATAAACATCAAAAGTGTCTAGGGATCAAGGTAAGGCACCGTCCCTCGGAAAGCACGTTAAGCACTTGGTCCCGGCTGCCATTCGTAGACCTTCGACAGTCATTACGTGTCATCAGAAGCCCGAAAGTCTGACAACTCTTACCAAGGCGTATTGTATTACCTGGGTTTGTGGAGGTCAGAGAGGCAGTCGCTCCAAGTAAAATACTGGTATTCAACTGCATCCGGCTGGACAGAAAGCCGACACCAACTTAGTTGGGAGAAAGCTAGGCAGATGATGATGAGGTACAGCGGGTCTATTCTGTAAAAATCTCATCGTGATAACTTAGATGAAGCTTAAAGTGAGATGACATTCCACTTGATGCTAAGACACAATTGACAGAGCTTATTTCATCTAAGTTTTCACGTTGATATTTTTACAGAATAGCTCCGCTGGTATTATTCATTTATATAATTACTAGTTGACCCTGGCGAAATTCATACCGCCTCAGGATTTTTTTCCCATGTTTTAATTGTTATTGTTCCGGCCATTCTTGAGTTATAAATGGTGTAACGAACCCGGCTTTGTTTTATTTATCCTGCTTTGTTTAAGGAGGTTCCGAGTTCCGACATTAGAACTATTTAGAACAGTTTTGACGAAAAACAAAACAGCATCATTTTGTGCGCAACCTTTCGCAAGTCTAATGCTGGACCAAAATTAATCTTTAAGCCACGATGCACATCATATCATGTTCTTCAAAAATAGAAAGAAGGAAATCGGAAGACAGCTTCACTTTCATTCAGTAACATATCTATTTGCAAAACGTAACAAAAAAACTGTTGTAACGCTTAAAACTGATTAATAGCTCTTTGATAAATGGAGCGAGAAATCAAAGAGTGCTCACACGCATACATCGGATTGGTACGGCTAGACCGTGAGGCAAACTTAACATGCGGGCTACACCACCCTTAAAACCACTGCTAAAGGTGGAAAATCGTGTGGAGGTTATGTGAATGGATTGGTAAATAGATCTGTGACGTATGACGGACGCAATGCCACAGTTGCCAAAGTGCATGTAAGTCGGGTGTGCAACTAGTGGCCTATGGAAACAATTACCGTTCCTTTATAATTAAGATTTTTTAACTACAACCGATTAGACGTGTGGATATTGGAATTTTAGTTTCGTAATATGTGATATTTTTTTCAGGGTTGATTGAGCTGAAAGAAAGGTAGCGGAGACTGTTTCACCAAACTTATTTTGTGGAGTTATACATAACTGCCGAAATATGAGTGTATTATAGGTGCACCCTTCTCTTTATTCCCCATACAGGCGTGACAGTATTTTATAGTGCCATGAAAGTTTTGGCAAGCCATTAAAACGACATCATCATTTCAGCCGAAAGACGTCCATTGCTGGACATATGCCTTCCCCAAGCACCGCCACTACAAACGATTCTGTGCTTCCCACAACCAACGGATTCCTGAGCCTCCACAAGGTCACCAAAATGTAGTTTTGCTTAAATGATTTGGTTAGGATGGACTTGAGGTCTGTTGGATACCGAACTAAAATTCTTCAGCAAAACAAGAAATTGAGATCCTACTTTGACCTAAATTGATTCATAGTCAAGCGATGTAAGCTATCAGACCTTCTTGGAAGTTTTAGCTAAAACGTTGGGTAGTTTTACTCTGTTGGTGATTGGAAGACCTTTGCGAGGCCAACACTGTCGAAGTGGCCGAATTCTGATCGACACTTATTTAGGATATATACGAGTTTAAGTGGAATCTCCACACAGTAGGTGCCTGAAGATGGACGGCGCCGCCGAGGCCGGCCTAAAAGGAGATGGCGTGGCGAGATGACCTGGACGCGTACCACGAGGGCTGGTTCGAGGTGGCGCTGGAAAAGAGTTCCTAGAAGGATTTAGGGGGGCTTTGCCCAGCAGTAGCAGGCTAATAAAAAAAACACAAAATGGAATCATCAATACGACGAGCAACACTGGTTTTCTTACAGTTTCTCAGGTACTTATCTCATCTGCCAGTTAGGTACTTAAAAACTTAGTTACATTGTGTTTTTACATTCTTCAGTTTCGTTCGCCGGTGTGCATCAGGATCAGCACTGATTCTACTTTATTTCCACGCACCACCTACATTGCATTTCTGCTCCACAAAGCCATAACATGTTTTATCTCACATATGCGTCACTGGTTGCGTAAAAACCTATGCAATGGAGTAAACGCCACGGTTTTTAACGCGCTATGAATGACTACTTCCTCTCAGTAATAGGACATTGTGTGACGTAACAGCTCTTATTACGTACACTATCAGAATATATCCGTGTTGCATAGCTGCTGCGACTGTCGTGGGAGCTGGCCTTTAGAAATTAGCTGTCTGGTTCTGGGCGAGAGTTTAGGCTCATAGAATTATTTAGTTTGCAAGTTTAGTTTATTTCGAGACATGGCCAAGCGGTTGGTCGACTCTTCACGTGACCAGAGGGCTGGCCTATTTTTTGGCCAAAGAATCAGCATTGCCATACAACGTGGCAATGTTGCCAGCCTTTTGGGCACGTTTCCTGTTGACAGCAATGCGGACGCATTTCGTGATGCCCTTTGATTATTTCCCCTTCTTTTTATATACTTGTTTGCAAGTTATATTTTGAATCACTGTTACAACGGTTTCTTAACGAACTGTCTGACGATGGTATTTCCTATCTGATTACCTACGGCAGACAAGAAATGCCGAAACAAACGTGAAAAGGCTGATTTTAAAATAAGTTAGGCTTCTCAAATAAATAAAATGTTTCTAATGCAGAACAGCAGGAGTCGCATCATGTCTACTGCTCGAAAACCCGGCTATTAAGAAACCTATTATCACCTGCGGACGGGATATAGGAAGATATTTTGATGATATTACCTGAATGATTTTTTTGCAAATAAAATAACAAAGATTCCGACTAATTCAGTTCGGGACATGGTAAAGAAGTCAATCGTGGGAAGAGAGGTGTCCACCGCCTCAAACCTCGTGAAGCCCCAAGAACACCTGCCTGCCGGGCGCGAACTACAATGGCCTATTTAGAATCTGTGTCTGTTGTGTCGTCAACATCTGGTGAAATGGGGCATTGTCGAATCGCCCAACATCCTGATGGTCCTGAACAGATTATATCTGCTAGTGTCCCAAAAATATCCGTTAAGGTAAAATGGTTAGTGGTAACCGCGAAATTCAAATTTTCTTACGTTTTTTGCAATTTGCAGGTACAGAACCAATCTCTTATGGAAAAGTGTTTTTGGTAGAAATCTAATTTAGAAAGATGTATTAATGATTCTAATGATTATAGTTCTCTAAATATGTACCTGTTATTGTCGCGAATCATATTTTGATCAAGATATAACCTGACACTGACTTGCAAATTGCAAAAAAACGTAAGAAAATTTGGATTTCGCGGTCTACCATAACCCATTCACCTTAACTAGTTTCACCCTGGATGATCTGACCATCGCCTCTGACACCGCAATCAACGTAGCCACCCACTGGGCCCAGACAGTATAAGCTACATAGATGTGCCGTCGAACAGGGGCCCAAGTCTGCTATTTTTATAAATTCGTCATTCCAACACGATCCCACCACCATCCCATTGTCATTTTGCTAAAAGTTCGTAATCTGCTAAATTCATAATGGTTGATCATTGGTCGGTCAATGGCACAGAAATTATACGATACTCGTAACGAATTATAAGCAATGACTGCACAACGACGTTCTAATGGTAGTTCACTGATCAAAAAGACTGTCAAAATTTTAGCAGATTACCGCCTAAGTCAGTAATTCATTTTTCATTAGGTACGAGATTACCATTCTATGCCATTTCTTTCAATGGAGTGTCAGTAGTTGACCATTGGAAAGTCATAATGACGCCATTATATTAGTAGATTACCAAACTTGTCAAAATCAACAATTATGAAATCAATGATAGACCATTCTGACACTATTGTAATAGCAGATTTGAGGCCCAGGAAAGAAGAAGGGCATCGTATTCCTTGTTGACCTAGACCCCGAAAATATTTGCGAAAAGATAAGGCGTACACGTTCTTATTAAAATTAATTGACACAATACTAAGATGAACACGATAAAAAATAACAACTTAATTTCAGCCAATTATTTAATTCGACAGTAAGCTTACAAAGCGTGAAGAATTCATGTAACAGCAGGTTATCAATAATGATTTCGGATATGATGTATGACGGGGAAATTACTTGCAGACATGTTCGATCCTTATATAGATTTTCGTGTGATTTAATATGAACTAGCTTTACCCGTGGAATCATTCACAAATGATTTTTGTTTTAGCGGTCTAGGCCTTTCTTTCATTCATTTATTTTACTGGAGCGTCAATTTGAGTGATGTGAAATGGATCATGCAGTCGATTAGAAAGACCTGTCGGTGTCGTTCCGACAGGAGTCCCACATACCCCGTCTCGTCCCCCGCGAGCGGGGACGTGTAATGCACTTCTCAGCGAAAAAAAAAAATGGTATTGAATAGGCACGCCCAGGATGCGCAAGAGTTAAGTGAGTGCACCTGTCTCTGTTCTATCGGTTGGCAACCGGAGATGCTAAATCATTTAGATCTTAATTTAGGAGTGAGAACATTATAAATCAGTCTATAATGCTCTCACTCCTGAGCATAGAGAGAGATAGCGGGTTGGTAATTTAATCACAATAAATAAAAGACGCTTCTCCCAAGAGAAGCGTTCCTTAGTCCAGCTCTAGCGGTACCTATGCTATCTATGATTAATACTGTGTTTGGCAGCTTTGGTGGTGACGGAGCAGATATACACAAGAACGTAAAGTATAAAAGTTTTTGTTCGTACCTATCCATGGTAAGTTCTATAAAATGCCGCATTAACCGTATATCGAACGACAAGTGTTGTTACGCGATAAGTGCAATTATTCCGGTACGGTACGGTATTATTACGGTAAGTCCGTCTGACCTCCGATTGTTGCCATATTATCTACAGAATTTTGTAGCTCATTCATTAGGGTCCGGTGATTCGAAATCCATACTAATCTGGAATAGCAGAATAACTATAAAAAAGGGGAACGTTCACGAAAAAAATAATGATTAAGATAATTCGTTTTCTCATAGAGGTACATACATTCGTTTGTATTGATTTTAAGGCGGTACGAAGTTCGCCGGGTCAGCTAGTTTATTATATACAAAGTAACATTGCCTGTCTGTCGGAGACTTTTGAAAAAGCCTAAGTAAAACTAAAAAGTCATAATTCGAGGTTTGGCTCTCACGTATTTCCACCTCCAATATTGGACCAATCTACAAGATATTTCATAAACTGAATAAGAAGGATATATACTGTGTCCCTATGTTTTTCATTTTTAATGAATAGTTGTTACTAGGCGAGGGGTCCGTGGCTAAATAATAACAGCCGCACAGGTCGATAGATCAGGTTAAGCTACGCTTGCCACGGTTGGTCTGTGGATGGGTGACCATCTTTACATACTGTGACCCCTCCGTGCCTCGGAAAGCACGTTAAGCCGTTGGTCCCGGTTGTCATTCGTGGATCTTTGACAGTCGATACGGGTAGTCAGAAACCCGAAAGTCTGACAATCAGTCTTATCAAGGGGTATCGTATTACCCAGTAATTGGGTTGTGGAGGTCAGATAGGCAGTCGCTCCATGTAAAATACTGGTATTCAGCTGCATCCGGTTTGACTGGAAGCCGACCCCAACATGGTTGGGAAAAGGCTAGGCAGATGATGAGTTGTCACTAGGCCTCTGTTGACAGCGATTAAATCAGCATTTTTTGAGGGTTCTAGTGCTGATAAAAATAATGTATCATCAAAAAGGAAAACATAGGGACATACAAGTAGTTAATATTTATTATTCTGTAAAAAATCATTGCTGTATGATCATCATCTGCCTAGCTTTTTCCTAACTATGGGTCGGTTTCCAGTCCAACCGGATGCAGCTGAATACCAGTATTTTACATGGAGCGACTGCCTATCTGACACCCACAACCCAGTTACTGGGTAATAAGATACCCCTTGGTAAGACTGGTTGTCAGACTTTCTGACTACTCGTAACGACTGTCAAAGATCCACGAATGACAGCCAGGACCAACGGCTTAACGTGCTTTCCGAGGCACGAACCAGAAAGAAAACAGGTGAGAGCGTTTCTATGGAGAAACGACCTGCATTTCCTCTTAACAGCCTAGCCACGACTTTTGGCTTAGCGGGAAGCGGCGCGGTGTCTTACTGCTAGCGTTGACGCTGCGTGCGGTGCGTCGTGGCGTGGTTCATACATCATCATCATCATCATCATCATTTCAGCCGAAAGACGTCCACTGCTGGACATAGGCCTCCCCCAATTTTGGGGGGGCGGGGGTTTGCCATAATTGCCACGCTTGGCAGGCGGGTTGGCGATCGCAGTATGGTATGGTGGTGGAATGCATAGAGAACGCTGCTGCCCATTCTCCGGTACGCCCCATAGTCGCCTTTTACGACACCCAATGGGAAGTATGGGGTGGTGCTATTCTTTAAGTCCGGCACCACACAGACCAATGAATGGTTCATGCATTTTTGTATATTTGTTTTTACCGCTCGCCGCCTCGCGCTAAGCTGCCGCTGATAGCGGCAAGGTCGTGGTCAGGCCGTGACGGCTGAATGGATTTCAATCAAAGCCACACAAGTAGGCCATGGCCTGTCCTTCCAGGCCTTACTTAAGTCCTTACTTAGGATAATCCCGTAGTCCGTTCCGGTGGGATAATTCTCGACACACGACAACTTTTTAAATATCCATACACAATTTTTAAAATTAATGTTTCTTTTGTTTATCACAGGTTATGTTATGGTGCGATTAACCTTTAACAAACAGTATCAGTATCATATGTAAATCAGGTTGTATTGAATGTAAGTCGTGTGATCGAGATTGAGAACGAACAGATAAGGATGTGACTTATAACCGGCCAGTGATTGGCAGAAAATACAGATATAAATTAGCCATTATTATACGATCACTATGTTGTCCGTCCGTCTGTCTCTCAAGACCCTTTATCTCGGGAACGCCTGGAGGTATCAAGTTGAAATTAAAACCATATACTCAAGTTTACAGTCCCTAGAAGCTGTGAAAGAATCAAATACCTTTTTTTTTTTTTTTTTTTTTGTGGATGGGAAATCATCAAATGACTCCTCCCGCTCTGGGTGGAGCGGAAGGGAGTGTCAGACTCTTACTGACTAAAACCCACCCGTGTTCCTTCCTTAGCCCTTTATGTTCCGGGCCAGCGGTAACCCTTTCGGACAATCCCGCTGACCCGGCAGGCTTCGGCCCTAAGGGGCCCCTCCCCGATGCTGACATCTCTTTGAGGCGCGCGTGGAACACGTACGCGCCGTCCGGCACGGGCCTGGTCCTGATCGGGCGGTGAGCTACCCATTACTCTCCGCCCGCAGGCCCGCGCCTACGGTGGCCGGGAGTCGTCACGCGGCTCCCGACGCCCGGAGCGTCTCCCGCGGCGGCTGGGACGGGAGGCTCTCTCCCTGAGCCGTTCCGCCACCTCCTTCGCTAGCATGACTGCTTCGCAGAAGGAGGTGACTGCCTCCCACTCCCTCTCGCCCCGGACCATGGCTTGCACCAGGGCCGGACGCGAGAGGTCGCCGTCGCTGCCAATCGCCTCTACGAGGACACGGCGGTGCTCCGCCCAAGCGGGGCAGACCTCCACCGTGTGCTCCACCGTGTCCTCTGGGCGATCCTGGCAATGGTGACACCCGGGCGTTTCCTCCCGCCTGATGATGTGCAGGAACCTCCCGAAACTTCCGTGTCCGGTGAGGACCTGCGTCAGGCGAAAGGTGAGGGCGCCGTGGCGCCTCTCTAGCCACTCCTCAAAGAGGGGTCTTATCGCCGCTATCGCGGCGTGCCCTGCGCTGGGTTGCGACAGTCGCTCTTTCAAGAATCAAATACCTAAGTTAACGTAAAAAAAAGATACGGCCGTTTATGCCGCAAGAAACGTATATTTCGACACTCCAGGGAATCGAAATTTATACGGTACTTCCCGTTGACCTAGAATCATGAAATTTGGCAAGAAGCAAGATCATGTAGCACAAGTGAAGGAAAAAATCCGAAAACCGTAAATTTGTAGGTACATAAAAACCCGTTATAAACTATTTACATAGGTACCTACAAAGTACGGAACCCTCGGTGCGCGACTCCGACTTGCACTTGACCGGTTTTTATTATACAGGGTTAAATTAAATTTTCCAGCGAAACTCCGCAGACGTGAACTCACACAACAAGCGGTCGTTGAACCCCAAAAAAAAAACATCGAATCTTTTTTGTTTTTATTTTATCGTGTTAATATATTGATACGGCTAACACCACAGCCGTATCGATATATTAACGATAAATTTTTTTCATAGTTAATTTAATTTGACCCTATAAACGTGTGTTTTTTTAGTGCATGTTCAATTGAACAAGTCTAATGCATAATATTATGAATTAAAGTCTCTATTCGTGTCTGTCTGTATGACCGCTTTATTCGTCAAAACTACGCACCAAATTTTGATGTGGTTTTCATCATCTCTTAGATTTTTTGAAGGAACAGTGGGGTTTTAGTCGGTAGGAGTCTGACGTAATCCTCCATTCTTCCCAGACGGAGGGTCATCATTTCAGCCGAAAGACTTCCACTGCTGGACATAGGCCTCCCCCAAGCACCTCCACCTCGACCGGTTTTGTGCCTCTCGCATTCAACGGGTTCCTGCGGCCTTCACAAGGTCGTCGGTCCTCCTTGTGGGAGGCCTTCCAACGCTACGTCTTCGGGTACGCGGTCGCCACTCTAGAACCTTTCGGCCCCATCGGCCATCTGTTCTGCGAGCAATCTGCCCTGCCCACTGCTGATCTCCTTCCTGATTCGATCACGCAGGGAAACTCCAAGCATAGCCCTCTCCATTGCCCTTTGGGTGACTTTTAGCCTTCTTATAAGGCCCGTTGTGAGCGACCACAGACGGAGGGTATCCATGAGGATTTCCAGATGGAAAAAAAAGGTACATTAATATTAAACTTAATAAAGAAGCTGCGATGTTAATTAAGTCAAGTCGTAAAAAACGTGCGAAGCAGGGGCGGGTCGCGTATAGTTATATTTTTTTTACTTCACCTACACTATCCCACTGCTGAGAAAAGGCCTCTCCCTAATCCTTCCAGACATCCTTTTCTAGAGCCACCTCTATCGAATCCTGGCGGTACGCGTCTGGGTCGTCTCACCACCTTTTCCAAATATTATATTTTATTTAATAATAATGTAAATAAATACTATTTACTACTAAATAATGACAGCCCTACAGGTCGATCGATCAGGTTAAGCTACGCTTGCTGCGGTTGGTCTGTGGATGGGTGATCTTTACATACCGAGATCCCTCCGTGCCTCGGAAAGCACGTTAAGCCGTTGGTCCCGGCTGTCATTCGTGGATCTTTGGTAGTCAGAAGCGCGAAAGTCTGACAACCGGTCTTACCAAGGGGTATCGTATTACCCAGTAACTGAGTTGTGGAGGTCAGATAGGCAGTCGCTCCATGTAAAATACAGGTATTCAGCTGCATCCGGTTAGACTGGAAGCCGACCCCAACATAGTTGGCAAAAGGCTAGGCAGATAATGATATCGGAAGTCGACGGCGACAAATCAAACAAAACCAAATTAATAATTGGAAAAAATGTAAAGCGATACTGGACAGAAAATAAATTTTATGTAAATCGAATCCAAGAAATTACTGATAAAAGTTTATTGTCCATTCAAAAGATTTTCTGTAAAGATTGCTTTGAGATAAAAGACCAACTTAATACTTTTAATATTTTCTGGTTTTCCTGTTAACAACAAAGAATGCTCTACTTACGCACTTGTCGTTATTTCCAGGTATTATTCCAACCGGTCACTTCTATCGATAACCCTTGACACTTGCCTCCATTTCAGCGTGTCCCACGATGGGCAGGTGCTCTGAATGTCAACAGTCATGGGCTCATGGAGCGCAAGCGCATTCTCCCAACCGAAGGCGAAACTCACCGGTCAATTGTTCTGCCGACCATATCCTTTATGTGAAATAAATAAATGTTGATTTAAACAAAGATCTTTTTTGCTATCAGTATCGGACGTTATTGAGATTCTTTTCGCTTATAGATAAAGATGTTAATTTTTTTTTATTGAATACGATTTTATTGCTTGTTGATACTTTACAAAAGGGTTCTTTTCTTTTTATTAGCGCATAAAAATTACATTCTACGCATTTTCGAGTTTTCAATAAAACAATGTTCGGGCTTGTGGTTAAACCAGTTGCACAGGTTAATCGAACGTTAAGCTGCGCTTGTCGCGGTCAGTTGGTGGATGGGTGACCACCCTTAACATATCAAGACCCCTCCGTGCCTCGGTAAGCGTGGTAAGTCGTTGGTCCCGGCTGTCATTCGTAGATCTTTGACAGTCGTTACGGGTAGTCAGAAGCCTAAATGTCTGACAGTCAGTCTTACCAAGGGTTCTCAAGCAAGGGGTCTTAACACGAGTGACATTGAGTGACTGAGGAGGTCAGATAGGCAGTCACTCCATGTAAAATACTGGCATGAAGTTCCATCCAGTTATATTATTGGAAGCCGACCCCAACATAGTTGGGAGAACGAGAGATAAATTTAAGAAAATATTCATAAAATAATTTTTGCCAAACTGTAATATAGTTCACACGATCGATCGTTCCACTTTAAACTGTCGATTTGTCTCCATTGACAGCAAACACTTAATAGAAATTAGCCAAACGACTGGCGGCCATTATAATCGATCAAACGGCTGACAAAACCAATTCACTTGATTAGCTATCAAAAAAGAAAAGTAAAGTGAACGAATTATTATTAGCAAGAAAATAACACAATTGTGAACACTTTTTATTTTTACTCTATTTTTTTTAAAACCCCGGTTAAGATAACAATCGCAGTAATCTAACGTCTATTATTAATGTTATATTTTAGCCGTTACTCATAATAAAGTTGTGTAATTTCGGACATAGCGGAGATTTCAACAACGTTTTAAATATCGTAAAATACCGAATTTACCTAAAGCTGGTACGGAACGCAATGGGTAAAATAAAACTTCTACTCTCTCATGATTTAGGTACCGAAAAAGACAAATGACAGACTATGGCTATGGATGTCGGTATGGGGCCATCGAGACAACCCACGGGTCGCTTATTTTTTTTTTTAACATTCGATCTAAGAGGCAATTTCTTTCAACAAGTATCTCATCCCCTTTCAGCTCTACAACGCTGAAAGAAATTGCCCTAATTACTTCGCATGGCCAACGGAATGGTGATCGCAAACTGTAGTTGAGGAGCAGGTGGTAGACCAGTGGTTACAGCCCCGACTTGCGAGTTGTAGGTCGTGGGTTCGAACCCAGTCAGGCTCATTACTTTGTGTAAATAATTTAATTACCACTGCTCTCAAAACGGTGAGGGAAAACATCGTGAGGAAACCGACATGTCCTAGAACCAACTGAATGTATCTCAGCTGTAGAAACAACTGTAGATTATGCTGAACTGTAGTTAGTTTTTCTGAAAAAGGAAAAGAAGTGGCCATCTTTCCTCTGTCCGGAATCACCCAGCAATGTGTACTGCAATGTTTAAACAGCATACAATATCTTACTTTAGAACTTTAAATAAATGTTAATATTGCGTTACAAAATATATTAGTAATTTTAGACATTACAAAAACGTATTACTCCTACACCTACTTTTGCAACTTTAAACTATGCGTTAATTTCGACAACGCGTAAAATTTGGTAATAATCTAATTACTTGTTTAAGTTTAAACGTGTTTTTTGTTGTTAAAAACTAGCAGCTGAATCAGTTAGATTATCTACTAGACAATCAGGTGCATAGCAGTCACGATTTGTGAGAAAACGTTTGACATTTGGAAGCCATTTTGCGTGGAGATCTAGAACGTTCGTATGTAGATGCAATAGAAAAATCAAGGGCGTGTTCGATTTAGAGCAGTCGTGTTCAATACCCCGCGGGTCTGTTAGTATTGTTGTTTAATTATTTGATTGATTTTTTGTGGAGGTTCGTGGAATGCCAATGTTATTGTATGGTCTTATGACATCGTGTTATTTTTAAGTATACAATTTATTTGCTTGTTGAGAGTAAGTTGTACATGATTCTAATTGGTTCTACATCAATCGTTGATACATACAAAAGTATGTCCTTAATGACATTTTTATGGAAATTATTAAGCCATTAGATTAATTAGGTACTTAAGGCTTTATTTATGTTATACAGCCTTCGACAAACTCTCATACATATGGATAGGTGGAAGAGGATGAATAAGGTCTATGACGGAATAAGGATTCGAACCGTCAACCTATTAGTCACTGCCTTAACGCCTTACCTAAGTGTTTAGTTAGCTTTGGACTCGTTGAACTTTGTGATTCGGCACCTACCTACTTAATGTAAAACACTTTAATCAGGTTTACCTAGTAACCCTACAATCAACTCATAGGTTCCTGCCAAGAGGTTGGGACAGGGCCTAACCACAACGTCCTTCGCCCCTCCACCCATCAGGACCCGAGGTGGCAGCGCGTAGTGTTCCACGCGCGCCCCTTTTAGACGACGGGGAGTCAAACACCTCATTCCCCCCTGACCCGACGAGGGCCGCAGTGGCGGGCTGGCACCAGTTGGGGGTTGCGGAAGGATCGTACGTTCCGGCGACACCCGGCGTAGGTGTGAGATGGGACACTGGGGTGGTTTTTAGACTGTAAGAGTCTGACAGACAACGCCGCCCGCCCCAGGGCGGCGGACATCTATGAGGATTTTCCACCCCGGAAACAAAAATAAAGCCTAATTTGGATGGACTGGAAATCAACCTACTAAACTTAAAGGTTTTTAAAGTCGTAACATTTATTTTAATTAAACTAATTAAAGGTGCCTAATAGAGAAGTAGTGTGGGACGCCCCCCAGCTCGATGGACCGATGACCTTAAAAAGGTGGCTAGGCCAGGCTGTATGCGGAAGGAGGAGGACAGGTTGTTGTGGTGCAGCATGGTAGAGGCCTATGTCCAGCAGTGGACTGCGATAGACTGAGTTAATTGTTTGACAATAGAGACGTTAGTTACCATGCTTAAGAACGTTTAAAAAGGACTAAAAAGTTGCTTAAGAACATTTCCGAAATAGGATATTTATAAAAAAAAAACTGGTAATTTCTGTTTCCATGGAAAATATAAAATCGGTATAATTTGGCTGTTACACTATTTTTCGAAAATTGTGTATATATGTTACACTATTTGTATCCTGCTAAGGCGTATGAAGTTTCATTAAAATCGGTTAATTCATTTTGAAAAAAAGGGCTTGAAAGTTTGTGAAAGGGATGAAATGCCGCACGTCGTAAACGCTCGTAAAAGCATGATGACGATGATGGAGATAGCACAACATAACATCACGCTTATTTTTTACGAAGGATGAATGATGGATGGAGATGAATGATCAAGAATATCCTTGATAATTTTTTTCAATATATTTCGTACAGTTATGATAACAAGGGGCCCGTGGCTAAATAATAACAGCCGCACAGGTCGATCGATCAGGTTAAGCTACGCTTGCCGCGGTTGTTCTGTGGATGCGTGACCATCTTTACATACCGTGACCCCTCGTGCCTCGGAAAGCACGTTAAGCCGTTGGTCCCGGTTGTCTTTTTGTGGATCTTTGACAGTCGTTACGGGTCGTCAGAAGCCCGAAAGTCTGTCAACCAGTCTTACCAAGGGGTCTCGTGTTGCCCAGTAACTGGGTTGTGGAGGTCAGATAGGCAATCGCTCCATGAAAAATACTGGTATTCAGCTGTATTCGGTTAGACTGGAACTCGACCCCAACATATTTGGGAAAAGGCTAGGCAGATGATGAGTTGTGTTAACAAGAGCAATGGTGGCCGAGTAGCAACGGTCGCGGCTTAGAAGTTGTAGGTCGTAGGTTCGACTCCAGACAGGCACATTACTTATTGTAAATTATTTCATCACCACTGCTCTCAAAACGGTGAAGGAATACATCGTGAGAAAACCGGCATGTCATGGATGATATTCTCATAACATGTATGTATATCTATTTTTTCCTTTTATTTTCCTGTTTTTATCACATTGAGTTTCAATTATACTATTAATTTGCTTTGTGTATGCTGTACCAGTACAGCGTCCTAATATTCGTTTGCTGGACAGGATGTCGTCAATACGTCGGCGCCAGCTGTCGCTGAAAACCAGCGCTGGGGCTCTGTCTTGCATAGGGTCGCAGCATAATGCTGAGCGATAGCCGTTTTGCGTGGATGTGACGCATGTTTCCCCAACCCTTTCTTCTTCTTTTTTTTTTGTTTATGTACTTTATTGCGTCATGTTTACCGCAAATAAACGTATTTTCTTTTCTTTCTTTTCTTTCATACAACAAGAAATTCGAAGACATGTGACATAATCTACCAACCCGCACTGGGCCCGCGAGGTAGATTACAGCCCACTCTTTCTCGAAGAGAGGAGGCGTGTGTCTCAGCAGTGGTAGACATTGTAGGCTGATTATCGTATGATAAGTATGATAACGATACCAATATAAAGTCCTTAAACTGTCGCCGCAGGGTCGTGCAGCAATAAAACGTAAATAATTACTTTTGCTATAAAAAACATTATCCGTAATACAACTCATAATGTGAATTATATGGTAATCGTTATCATTTGACATTTGAATTGCTAAGAGTGTCAAATATAACAGGTTTTTCTTATAATTGCAGGTACTTGTCAGCAGTTCTTCCGAGGTAACTTCCGGGTAGGGATCTAATTACCCAAGTTCGTCGTAAAAGAAGTAGGAGTTAGTTTTTTGTGGAATGTCTGCGATCAAGCCATGTCATTTTGGGTCGTACTGAAAAGGTCTATGTGCCTGCATATGCTTATAATAAACATGTGATAGTACTGCTGGACTAAACCGCTAGTAGTGTTTTTACTTGAAGTACAAGTTGAGAAAATATGTATGTCTACTTCAAGTAAGTAAGAACATTATCAGCGGTCGTGGATCCCTAAAAAAATCATCAAAACTTTTTAGAGTTCCGTACCAAAATGGTACAAAGTAACCCTTATGGTGAGACTCAGTCTGTCTGTCTGTCACAGCTGGATATCTCAAGAACTACTAATGCTATCAACTTGAAAGTTAAAATAGTTTTAGATGACGTTTGCCTAACTATTTTGCAAATAAGAAAGAAATGTTAAAATTTTAATTTTAACATTTAACATTTTTTTAATTTCCGCAAAATTACCAATATTAGCTTACCGGCGTTTCTGTCTTCTGTCCACAGCACTGAAAAGTTGACCGGGAAAATGTTAGTCCCTTGCCTGGTTGACTCTGAAGTGCCGTGCTTGACCGACGCGGTGAACGCCTGGAAAGCGGCTTGCCCGGATACAGATCGGCCCGTAAACCCATCTTCCCAGAGACAGTGGGATGAGCCGCTCTGCAGGTTGGTACGGAATAATCTTATTAATACGTCCACCAATTCTGCTGAGCGTGCCCGCCTGCTGGCTGTGGGTGAGTGGGAGTCGGGGCTCTGGCTTCAAGCACTCCCGTCACCCAACATAGGCACTATGCTGGGTGACACCACCTTCCGGCTCGCAACCTGTCTGCGTTTGGGCGCTCCTTGCGGGGCTCCGCATCGCTGTCAGTGCGGTGAAGCTGTCGACTGTCTCGGACACCATGGCCTATCTTGCAGTAGGAGCGCAGGCCGGATAGCACGGCACGCCAGCATTAATGACATCATCCGTCGTGCTCTTGTCACCGCCGGGGAGCCAGCTGTTTTAGAACCCAACGGTCTGGCACGCGACGATGGGAAGAGACCAGACGGGATGACCATAATGCCCTGGAAGTTAGGCAGACCTTTGGTGTGGGATGCAACATGTGTCGACACCCTTGCGCCATCTCATCTTCCTAGCGCGGTGGGCTGTGCTGGAGCGGCTGCTGCAGGTGCAGAAAACCTCAAACGGCGAAAATATTCCAACCTGATTGGGAGTTATATGTTCGAGCCGTTTGGGGTTGAAACACTAGGGCCATGGGGTCCGAGTGCCCACTTGATTTTTCAAGATATCGCCAAGCGGTTAGTCGACTCTTCACGTGACCAGAGGGCTGGCCTATTTCTTGGCCAAAGAATTAGCATTGCCATTCAACGTGGCAATGCTGCCAGCCTTTTGGGCACTGTTCCTGTTGACAGCGATTATTTTACTTTTTTTTTTTCATATAAATGTACATATTATTATTATTATTTTGAATATTAGCATAGATTATGTAAATAAATGAACTAAATGGAAAAAAAAGAAAGAAATAAAAAAATATATATTTATTTTGCAACAGGGACAGATAGGGGTCTGAAAAATTCGAAGTGGGGCTACTAGAGCATGTGGGGTATCATATGAAAGAGCGCAGTTTGCTCATTCTCAAACACTTTTTTATTTTTTAGGCCGCACAGTTTTCGACTTTTGATGAAAAATGTAAAAAAAGATACTCTTATATCTGAAGTTTGCATAGAGAAAAATGATTGAAATTATTCTATATGATAGAAGTTTCTGAAAAGATTACAGGAAAAATAAAACGATGTCTCTAAATAGCACACTTTTTTAGAAATCATCAACATAAGTTACATTAGTTCTACTATCGGTCAAGAGTTGGTGCTGACCTAAAACTGCAATATTCCACACCGCAGCGTGCTGTGTTAAAATTCTCTTACGAATATAGGCCTCGCCGATGAAAAAAAAAAAACATATGATGGTGCCGAACCCTCGGTGCGCTAGTCCGACTCGCTCTTGCCCGGTTTTTTTAATTTCAGATATCTATACCATTACTACTGCAGAGTTACGCCAACCCGCCAACCCGCCTGCCAAGCGTGGCGATTATGGCAAACCCTCCCAAAATTGGGGGAGGCCTATGTCCAGCAGTGGACGTCTATCGGCTGAAACGACGACGACGACGACGACGATTTAATTTGACCCTGTATAAATTAAAGTTCAGAAATGACAAGGCACTAGACTGCCTCGTTTACAAAAATAAACGAATAAAATATTTCTTTCATCCGAAATCGTTTGAAGTATTTACATTTACACCACTATTATTTGTGTTTAAAATACCCGAATCTGAAATTAAAATCGTGTTGTACACCTGACCTTTCAGTTTGTTTTGGCCTTTCTTCTCGGAGTAGTCGGATGGAAAAAGCCGACCTCATCTAGTTTTAAAAACTGGCCAAGTGCGAGTCGGACTCGCACACGAAGGGTTCCGTACCGCAAGGCAAAAACGCCGAAAAAACATGTTTGTTGTATGGGAGCCCCCCTTAAATATTTATTTTATTTTAATTTTATTATTTATTATAAAAGTTAAAATACAACTGAGTATTTTGTGAATATTTCAAGTGCCTACCTGTTGCCATTTTTGATATCGAGCAAAAAAGGGCAAAAAAATCGCGTTTGTTGTATGGGAGCCCCCCTTAAATACTTATTTTATTTTGTTTTTAGTATTTGTTGTTATAGCGGCAACAGAAATACATCTTCTGTGAAAATTTCAAATGTCTAGCTATCGCGGTTCTTGAGATACAGCCTGGTGACAGACAGACAGACAGACGGACAGACGGACAGACGGACAGACAGCGAAGTCTTAGTAATAGGGTTCCGTTTTGTACCCTTTGGGTACGGAACCCTAAAAATATGATTGACGTGAAAAGTGTTTGTACAAACTTACCTACAGAAATAAAATCATTTATCATTTGACCCAATTTTGTCAGAAACCTAAAAAAACATCGTTTCCTTAAAAGACTTCCACAGACTATAACAATTGAATATAAATCAATTAACCTGCCATGTCTCCTGACCTTACTTCTCTGACGTACTGTGAACTGCACGTCCACCACACTTGACCTACGAAAACCGCCCTTCCTACTACAACATAAAGGCCTTATCTGTAGCCATGGACATGAGGTTTGACGTGGGTGGACCAAGGCCAGGGAGCGCCGGGGAGTGGCCATCTGTCAGGCAATCCGATTGAAATAGTCGGAAGACCGATAAATGCTTTTAATATTTGACTGGTCCGAAAATAGATCGAGATTATTTTGGCGCGTTTAATCGCTAAGGGGATTGTTGTTGATTTATTTGTTGCAAGGATAGTTTACAGCCGTTCCGTAAAAAAACACATCTTGTCTTTGCTTTTAACAGATGCCACGTGGAATGCAAGAAAGACATTTTATATGGATAATTTATTTTTGTATCTTGGTTCTGTCTATTGCGAAGCACACCGATTAAATTTTGAGAATAACTAACAAAATTAACAGTAAGCCGTTTAGGGATTGTATAAGAACTGTTATTATAACATTTTAATGTATGAGTCAGTTGCTAATAGCAATATACACATACAATACAATATACACAATAAATAATATCTCACAATGACGAGATCATACAGGCCACGAGATAGGTCCTAGTCAGTCAATCCCGCGCGCAATAGAGCGGAATACCGGCGCATACGCAGGACAATTAGACTAAATATTTGGGGCCACCCACTCTTGATACGTATCGTGGTCGCACTGTCACTCGATGAAGGGTACTCAAGGGGCGTGGTCGCGGTTCGTGTAGTCATCGGGAATAACTTGGATTTAGACTTACCTATTTGATATTTGTTTTCAGCCAGTGTTTAATTGATAGTGTTTTGTTATTTTCGTTCCATTGATTGCAATAACTTGTGTACTCGTCTATACTTTTCAGGAAGTACATTTAGATCTACAACTGTCTTAAAGACATTATCAGCCTACAGCAACCTACTCCTGGACTCTGATGAAATTAGGTACCGAAATCCACGACGGTTTTCGGAAATTCGGTTGCAGCAAAAATAAGGTTCCATTTTGAATATGGCTAGTTCTCAGCAAGAAATGGGACAGCCGTGATATAGTATCGTAAAGAGGTTATTTGTGACGAGGATATGCAGTAGTCCTCCAGCATGTTAATAACAAACAGACTTTTTTATAAATAAGGATTTTCTGCCGCTGTAGAAAAATAAGCCTTACCAGATGCATCTTTTTTGTCAAGTAACGCTTACTTTTCTTAGTTCCTTGTCCTCGGATATCCTTTTCGCTTAAGACTGCAGCATTGGAATCTTAATTATGGCTTAAAAACAAACAATGAAGTAATTTAAATCGTAGTTTAGATATAAAATTGTAAGACATAAAAAATTATGAGATATAAAATTGTAGGGACGTCCATCCAAATCGAAGAAGATTTGGATGGACGTCCCTACAATCCTTCATCCCTTAATCCCAGTTCTAGTTGGGGTCAGGTCTTCTTGTACAGCGGTGCCAGGACGATCTGTCCTGGGTCGTCATAGAACAGATCGTCGACCCTCGACGTCCATCCAAATACAAACATAATCAGCCTATAATGTTCCCACTGCTGGGACACAGGCCTCCTCTCTGTGAGAGGGAGTGGGCCGTAATCCACCACGCGGGCCCAGTGCGGGTTGGTAGATGTCACATGTCATCGAATTTTTTGGTTCTAGGACATGCCGGTTTCCTCACGATGTTTTCCTTCACCGTTTTGAGAGCAGTGGTGATGAAATAATTTACACAAAGTAAAGCGCCTGTCTGGGTTCGAACCTACGACCTACAACTCGTAAGTCGCGACCGTTACCACTTGGCCACCACTGCTCACAATACAAACATATACAAACATAAACTCACATCTTCTGCCCATTGGGATAGGCAGAAACGATAAAATCATATCAAGCCATTCTAATAAATTGACGATAAATGGTGTCACAAATCATTGTGCCGATAGTCGTGACAGCCAATGGGTTAATAGACAAGAGCCTCGACAAACACCTGACGAGGCTCTCGTTGGGCAGCTGGATCAAGGGCTTGATTCAGAAAGCGGTACGTCTGGACACGGCCCGCATTGTTTGGAGGTTCCTCTCTCTGGAGCCCAGACCGCCGGTGGCTTGGACCCTGTTCCCGATACCGGTGGCTACTATTTTTTGTGTTTTTAAATGTTTTTATATTCTAATTTAAAAATAAAAAAATATATATAATTTAAATGTATAAAGGAAATAATGTTGTCATGTCTATACTCGTAAGTATCATAGACATAAATATCTATATCCTTCACCTAAATATTGAGACTCTATTTTTCTCTAATTGCCATACTAACATGTAATGATATGCAATGTATTCACAGTGCAGGTTCCATTCATCATCATAGAATGAATTATTCATATTTTTGTAAAATTTTGTAGTATGAATTATATTATGTTGTGATGTAATACCTACTTGATATAATTTAATGATTTTTCCTTTCAAATTGTTCCTTAAATAACTTCATTATCATCATTATCTCAGTGTATAGCATCGTTGGACAAAAGATAAAACAAACAATTCTAACGAATTAAAACAATGCCTACATTTATCGCTAATGTTTATCGTTTAAAATATAGATGTGCAGATACTTTAAGCGATAAATCTCAGCTATTCCAATTTCAATTAATAAAACCGTTTAATTAAAAATAAATTGTTTGCCAATGCAACCGGCCAGCTTGTTATAAAAAACGTACCAAAGACAATAACGTCAGGCGATAAAAAAGAGTTTGTTATCTAATAATCATTGGAAAGTATTAATGAGTTAGGTACATGCAATGTTAGGAATATTTAGCACATGATCTTTTGCTAAGTAACGCGAAACTAATTAGTGATGGATATTAAAGTTAGCTACATCAACTTGGTAGATTAATAAGAAGTGGTGGGGATCAAGCAGGCGCCCCACCTGCTGGTAAGTGATTCCCACCACCAATGACCATCTACAAATGAAATGTAATTGTTTATTCTTTATTAGTATAATTATCGGAATCACTTTTACACGTCATATTATTAAAAAAAAGGTAATTGGAGTCGACATTTCCTATCTGACTACCTCTGCGAAGAAATGGTGAAACAAACTCAAGGGACAAAGAGTAATGGGTAACTCACCGTCCGATCAGGAACAGGCCCGTGCCGGACGGCGCGTACGTGTTCTACGTGTGCCTCAAAGAGATGTCAGCATTTAGGAGGGGCCCTTTAGGGCCGAAGCCTGCGGGGCCAGCGGGATTGTCCGAAAGGGTTACCGCTGCCCCGGAACATAAAGGGTTAAGGAAGGAACGCTCTGGGTGGAGCGGAAGGGAGTTTCAGACTCTTACTGACTAAAACCCACCCGGTTTTAGTCAGTAAGAGTCTGACACTCCCTTCCGCTCCACCCAGAGCGGGAGGAGTCATTTGACGATTTCCCATCCGCAAAAAAAAAAAGGGATAGTCTTGCTTAAAGTCCAGACATAATCTTGGCCAAAACACGTGAGGACAATGTATATTAGTGCCTGAAATGGTCTTTTGAGGAAAGAACCACACAGATTTGAGTAGATCAGTCCAGTCAGTGGAAGCATTTGTGTAATTGTGTAGCTCAACTCAGAACTCGAGAAGCTCAACGACTCCGACAACGACCAATATCAAAGAAAGGACTTTTGGGTGGGCCTCATAAATTACTCAAACTGACAGACCAGGACCAAAGATGAAAGAGACCAGAGACAAAGCTGAAATATCTGTCTATACTTACACCAGCACCTACGGGTGCCACCAATTCTACTTTTTTTTTTTTTTTTTAGGTGGGAAATCATCAAATGACCCCTCACGCTCTGGGCGGAGCGGAAGGGAGTGACAGACTCTTACTGACTAAAACCCACCCGTGTTCCTTCCTTAGCCCTTTATGTTCCGGGCCAGCGGTAATCCTTTTGGACATTCTGATGGCAGAAATAGCTGCTGTGGTAATAACTTCCCCGGACGAGCTCCTTCACAAAGAACAGCGCGAAAGTTTGGTGGATTGGATTATCGAAAAAACATAAGCGAGTCCTCTCGTTAGTAATACCTAGAAGTATGTATATAAGTCAAGTTTACTTGGTGTAAATTATTTCATCACCACTGCTCTCGAAAACGTGAAAGAAAACATCGTGAGGAAATCGGCATGTCCTAAAATCAAAAAGTCGAAGACATGTGACATTTACCAACTTGCACTGGGCGTGTGTGGTGGATTACGGCCCACTCCCTCTCACCGAGAGGAGGCCTGTGTCCCAGCATCAGCAGTGAGAACATTACGTACTCGTATATGCTAATTATGCTATGCTTACGCTAAACAATTCACAACAAAGGATTTTAAATGGTTGCACCTTCTCTCTTCTAGTAATTGGTTACCATTCCTCGGTTAACGAGAGCCTGCTCAATTAAACCTATTGTCTAACGCTAGGTCAAGTAATTTGATTGTCTGTTGTTATTTCTGATATCCAATCATAACAGTCAACTATTAACTGAACGCAGATTTAATCAGCCTAAACGGTGCAAGGGATTATTACAAGAGGTTAGACAATAGTGCATTCCAGGTGCTTTTATGTCATAATCAGCCCACAATGTTCCCACTGCTGGGAAACAGGCCTCCTCCTGGTGAGAGGGAGAGGGCCATAATCCACCACGCGGGCCCAGTACGGGTTGGTAGATATCAAAAGTCTTCGACTATGGTTCTAGTGCATGCCGATTTCCTCACGATGTTTTCCTTTAAGCCGCGTTTCCATTGGGCAAGTCTTGCATGCAAGAATGACGTCACACTTGTGTGCAAGTGATTTGAATTGAAAACAGGAATTTGTTCAACTTGCAGCTTGCATGCAAGATTTTAGTGGCATACAAGTAATAATCCTGCACATAATCTATACACCTGCGCATGCGCTTGCAACTTGTATGCAAATGAGCTGACTTGAGTGTTGTGTGTACAAGTTTAAACCTAATTGCATACTGGTTGCAACTTGTTTGCAAGCTGTGGTTTCCACTATACAAATTGCATGCAACTTGCAACTTGTATGCAAGTCATTTGCATAATGGAAACGCGGCTTTAGAGCAGTGCTGATTTCAATAATTTACACGAAGTAAAGCGCCTCTCTGGGTTCGAACCTACGACTTACAACACGTAAGTCGCGGCCACAACTGCTCTTTTTGTACTCTCTCTCTTCCCTCACTCTCATAGTCCGATGGGACGGTACGAAATCCGACACGACCGGAGAGAGATCAGGTGTAGGACCAACGGCTTAACGTGCTTTTCGAGGTGTCGTGGTCGCAAGCGCGACTACTGAGCGTGAGGTCCCGGGTTAGATCCCCAGGTCGGGTAAAATATTATAGAGATTTTCCAATAGTATTTTTTTTATTATTAGGCCGGAGTTTGGAAGTTGGCGATGTGAAACACATTATGCTACAGACATGATGATACGTCCTGACCTTCTGTCGGCCCATCAATGAAATCCTATCACAAGCCTCACAGAAGTTGCGTCTCAATACCTGGTTTTCCACCTTCCGCGTGCATGCGAGCCGTGCTGCCTTTTCAAGACCATCGACCCATCCAGTTGGATACGTCCGCTTTGTTTGTCGATTTATGGCCTCTAATTAATCTTTTGCTCCAATGACCAGCGGTCCTTCGATCCAGTATAACAATAATATGATGCGGAATTCCAAAAACACCAGAATTTGATGATGGTATCAACTCTATTGTAATAGAGCACAGTTGTAGGGCACAGCTTCATTCCGGACACCAACTGACCATTATCTATTAGGATACTAATTACACTCAGCGGCACGGAATCTTGGCCAAGCGCTCATCTCGCGATAGCAAAAGTTTAAAGTGTTTCTGATGAATGTTTGTTGTGCAGGTATGTCAAAAAATGTTTACTTTTAGTTCAAGAGGGTAATCCATTATGTTTAAGTGCACCACGACGAAACTTTTAATTTACAGTTGAATCGGGTCATTTGAGCGACTAAGTTCACGTTTTAAATTTGTGTGTTGTGAAAAGTTTACTGTTCGGTTTTTGAATTATTGTGATTTTATGCTTTTAATTCAATAAGTAAAGGTGCTTTAAAAGCAATAAAAATGCCTCTAACACCAGCACAGGTTTCACAAGCCGTTGCGTTAATTAACCAAGGGCCGACACAGCGTGAAGTTGCTATTGCTCTTAACGTACCACGGTCATCAATGCAATATGCCCTTAAAAGATACCAGGAGACAGGCCAGTACACCCGCAGGCCAGGCAGTGGAGGCGTAAGGTGCACATCGGACCGAGACGACCGCTTTATTGTCCTGGAGATTTTGAGAAACCGCTACCTGACCGCTGTTGAGATACGCCAGCGGCTTCAAATTGTGAGAGGCGTTAATGTTAGTGAGCGTACGGTGAGAAGACGAATGGAGGAAGTCAATTTAAAAGCTTGTAGACCAGCACGAGGTCCAGAACTTCTCAGACAGCACCGAGTAGCTCGACTTCACTTCGCACGTGAACACGTTAACTGGACCCACGAGCAATGGGCTAGAGTACTGTTCACAGACGAGTGTCGAATAGCTTTACGTTCTCCAGATGGTCGAGAACGAGTGTGGCGAAGAAGAGGAGAGCGGTTTTTACCCATTACTACCACTCAAACAGTGAGTTTTCATGGAGGCTCAATAATGGTATGGGGAGGTATAAGTTCCGACGCACGTACAGAGTTGGTTATCGTCGATAATCGGCTAACAGCTGTTCGATACATCGAGGAAGTTCTTCAGGAACACGTAATGCCATATTCGGGGTTCATTGGACACGACCAATTCCTCCTAATGCACGATAATGCACGCCCACATGTTGCACATTGCGTTGAAGAATATCTGGAAGAGGTTGGCATACAAAAATTGCAATGGCCAGCTCGTAGCCCAGACTTAAACCCAATCGAGCATATCTGGGACATGCTCAAAAGAAGGATAAAGTCCAGCTCCAACCCGCCGGAAACTCTTAACCAGCTCCGAACTGCAGCGCTGGCCGCTTGGCGCAGTATACTGCAAGTTGATGTCCGAAACATCATCCAAAGTATGCCAGATCGAATGCAGGCAGTTATCAGGGCTAGAGAAGGAAACACCCGATATTAAAACGTATAGACAATATCGAAAAAAAACTTATTTTTTATTTTGTAGTGTTTTTAAATGTATAGTGAAAAATTCCTAATTTCAGTGAAAGTGCGTGATTTTAAAAACTGATTTATTGGTGAGGTAATCTTTTAATTTCTAAGTTCTTAAAGCATAAGAGACGCGTATTAAAGCCACTTACCCTTAATTAATTGTCATAAATGCAAATGCAAATTTTTTTATGCAAATAACCAGCAAAATCACGAGTGGCCAAGTTTCCGTGCCGGTGAGTGTATTAAGGTTTTAGGAAACTATAGTTATCTCACCGTTTGTTAAGTGAAGAGGGTGCATTTGGAAACTTGGCAACGTTGCTTATAGCTGTCAAATATTTGCGCTATTTTCTTCAGTTTTAGGTGTAAATAATTCAATATTCAATGTCACGATATAATCAATATTGTACTGCACTAAACTCTGATTTTTAATTTGCAAGTCTAAAATCACAGCTGCGATCGATCTTTCTTGTCAACGTGACATTATTAGTATAAATTAGCTGACATTTTGTTCTAGAAAGTTCAAAATCAGAGTTTACACAGCGATATTACATAATTAAATTGAGTAAAATTACAGCAAAATATTTGACAGCTATAAGCGAAGTTGCCAACTTTCTGAATGCCTCTTAATTAGGTATCTCAAAATAGCATTTAGCAAAAAATAACCTCTTCGGAGTGTTTAAAAACTGTCTCATTTCACACAAGATTCAATAATAATGACAATCATCATCTAGGTTTTTATAAAAACTAACCTTATTGTAGAAATATTTCTATTTAATATTTTTACATAAGCAAATAGTCGTTATATCACTTTCCTTTGTATTATTTAGTTCTACACACCTCTCGTAGTGCGATATTTATTTGTTACTGGCCGATTTTATTAGAACATGACGTCTTTCATTTTAAATACATTTCAATAGCCGTAACAATAGCATTTTTTGATTAAAAATATGACAAGCGACATCGCGACAGTTCCAGGCGGAGATGAAGAGACGAGCTGTGGGGAAATTCTCGTTATTTTAAGAACGTTCACAGTCTGGGGCCTAAAAAGGAGAACTTTGGAGAATCATAAAATGATAACATTATGAATCGTAATATGGTGAAGACAGTCCGTGTTTTTCTTTTTTTTTTTTGCTGCTTTACGTGGGTATAATCAAAGAGATTGGGATTGGATTTGGATTGGGTTGATTGGTATTTTAGCACAGACAAAAAAAAAATAACTGAGAAATGCTTTACCAATGGGATTTGATACGATTAACTTAACAGTTAACTGTCCATTATGTTATCATTTTATGATTCTGCCAAAAGGGGCCTTTTTAAGCCCCCAGATCTTAGTCTCAATCTGTCAAAAATATTTCAAAAATTTTGGACAAGGGTTTGAAAGAAAGAAATAAAGAAAATACGAATATTTGCCGTAAACATGACGCAGAAAAAGAACACAAATAACAAGTGACATTGATTGACGCTGACATGAGATTGCAAATAGATTTTGAGCGTTTTTAACCACGGGAATAGGCCTTCTGGACTCCTACAATAAACACTAGTCCTTAGTTAGTTTATTTTTATTTTTTAGTTTTTTAGTCGTTAGTTAGTTACTATCAAGATAGTAACTAACTAAACCATCCGCATAAACACCTCTCAACACCAACCGACCCCAAGGGGTCGGCTTCCAGTTTATCCGGATCCAGCTGAATACCAGTACTTTACATGGAGCGACTGCCTATCTGACCTTCACAACCTAGTTATTGGGTAACACGCTAAGACTGGTTGTTAGATTTTCGGGCATCTGACGACGACTGTCAAAAATCCACAAATGACAGCCGGGTCGAACGGCTTAACGTGCTTTCAAAGGCATGGAGGGGTCTCGGTATGTAAAGATAGTCACCCATCCACGGACCAACCGTGGCAGGCGTAGCTTAACCTGGTCGATTGACCCGTGCGGCTGATATTACTTAGCCACAAGCCCCTAGTAGTTCGACGTATAACGTTAAAAGATCCTTTTTCAGAAGGCCTTTGCCTTGTAATTGACCAACATAGGCTCATAAAAAATATGACAGTGCGAGCATTACCTATTTAAAAAATTTCATTTCAATTTTACCAAATCGTCCTAAAGTCTAGTCACCGCCGTTAAAAATATAAACGACACCTTCGAGTTCGAGTTTCATTCAAAATGTCGACGTGAAAAATCACGCGTATCTTCATAGTAAAGACATCAACGAGTGATCACGAAATTGTGTTTATTTGTCAAAAGTAAATTTTCTATGATTTTCCTCTTAAAAGTAAGTCTACGTATTTTTACGTGAACAGAACTAGTACAAAAACATCACGCCTGTTGCCCCTGGAGAGGTGAACAGGAGTGTGCAGCACACCACCATTTTGCCAGTTTATATTTAAAAAAAAAAGTGTTTATTCACAGACAATCATTTTCCAATATATATAACCACAGCCAAACTACAAAGCAGTTTATTGGCAGACGTAGCTTGATTTTTTAAGACAATAATAATTTACAATATTATTTTTTCAAAAACTCGCTAAACCATTCATGCATTCTTTAAATTTTACCTAATGGTGGAGAGGGTGGGTATTACAATAAACTAGGCCCCAATCCAAACTCCGAACTACAATGACTGAGAATTTCTAGTGAAACATAATTAAATGGTGGTTGCAGTACTTTATAATAACATTATTAAACACGCCTAATAGATTTTTTTCTCTGAAGTATCTACATTCTAAATACCATGACATTTCACAATACATCGTAATTGGTCCGCTATTCAAGTTCAAGTACACCATACGGATCGCAGCATTATTTCCGGTTCAAATTGAAAACAAGATATTAAAGCATTAACCCAACACAAACTCCATATTTCGAAAGTTCCAATTCATAACAGTACAAAAATGTTCATGAACTTTTCCGACCTAATTTCTTGGAATTTCTCGTTCATAATATTAGTAATAGATAAAGACTGGGCTGAAATGTTAGCCGTTAATTTAAGGTATGTGTCGATTACCGTCTACATTGTTACCGCGTTTACCTTGCCTTACCTAGTAAAATAACCAAATGCCGATAAATTCCACTGATAATTTCCTTAAATAGAACTTACGATACCTGATAACAATTGCTAAATTTCACTTTTTTTTTCACCAAACTTCATACTTGCCAAATCGATTAATTTGAAAGTATTATTTATTATCTGTAAGAAATATGGTCCAGTACTTAATGTACAATATTGGTTTTAACTACATTTCCTAACCACAAAACGTATCTAGTTGTGTGAAGCAACAACAATATAAACAAGTAACAAATGGCAATATAATAGGGGACTCCCATTATCTTACTCAACGGGTGCTTAAGCCATCCTTTATCTCCATTATATACTTTATAGACAGAACAAATGTATCGAAATAGCAACTTTAGAAACACTAATGATTAAGTCCAACATTTGCTCAAAAAAGCAGATTCAATAACACCCTTTGCTGAATTTCTTTTCGATATTTAAAACGCGTTCCGCCGGAAAAACGTATGCCCATCTTACAATTAAAAATTACAGCATTGCACTTGCTCGCAACTTAATTGTTTCCAATTACGAACCGCCAAAGCGGGGTGTTCCATATATAAAGGGGCGTACTGTGGCAAATCGGCATTCCGACTTGGAAGGTGGTTGTATTCACACGTCGCTTACTTAGGCGAAAATTTCTAGGCGAGTTCTGTCTAACAGTAGCGCTTAAGTTAGTTCGTTTGAGATCTCTATACCTTAGTAATACACACAATAATCATGCAGTCTATGGTGAGTGTTTTGTTTTTTATTTTTTTTCGCGGTTCAATTTTGCTCGGTTTTTCGAAAATATTTTGAATCTTAGTCTGAGGGTAGTTTAACACTTTCTGGTCTCTATCTGTACTTTTAAAAACCTTTGTAGTCCTTTTGGTAATTATATATATTTTTTATTTGTCAGTCCTTAGCTTATTCAAAATCTTATTATATTCTAATAATATCCAATAATTAATTTTCCAAACCCCGTATTTCTTATTCATAAATATACCTAAATCTCTCCTCCATTTTTATAATAAACATTAAAACCCCATAAAAACTCTCCTATAAAGACTATAATAGCCATTGATCTAATTTCTCTTCTCATTAAAAATTCAATTCTCAATTCCTTTTCTCGTTCATAACTCAAGCAGCCACAATAAATCTTAAACAAACTAATAAATACATACAAGGAAACTATTTCTCACCCACTTTCACCCCTCAGAACATTTAAATATCCCTTCGATACGACTTCCCTTGGTTTCGTAATAATATAAGATTTATATACGTTAATACTGAGAACAATAGATACTCCGGTACTGCTGACATTTCCTTACAAACATTAATTAATTAAGGAAAGTTTGAAGTTAACGGAAAATCAATTGGTTCTACGTCGTATTGTCTACAGTGTGAAGATTTCCGCGTATCGAAGGACCAACTATAGAAAGGAAGACCATTGTTGATGACGACTTTACAATTAATTAAACATACTATAATAGCAACTCGTAGAGATGCAAGGACAGTGTACATAAAATTTAGAAAGCAGAAGTGAAAATAATCGAATAAGAACTTTGAATCGTAAAAATAACTTATTTGTGATAGAAATACGCCAAAAAGAAAATAAAAGTGCATTGAAAAAGTGTCTATTGTGTAGTCCAAGAAAATAGTGCAATTGCTTTGAAATCTAAAACAGACAAAAAATAACTAAACAAAATTCATTCTTCAATAATGTCACAATGAAAGGAAATAAGTACCTATTGATAACAAGTATATAACACGCTCACCATAAAGCAATCAACGACTGTTTACCTAAGAATACAAAACCTATTTCAGTTATCGATGTAATAAAAACAAAACCAACACGATTTAGTGTTCAGCTTGTCAATCAATGTTTTAACTTCTATTTGTATGCAAATATCAAAAGTACATTTTAATCAAATATGTGGTAGGTATATTAAAACAATAGATTACTCCATCCCACAACGTGTATGATACATCCTTGGCTTTTTAATAACAGATAAACATCATGAATGTGACCCCCAAAATTTCTATGAAATATCGTCTTGAACGAAACGCTAGTGGGTCGCCTTCCTGGGTCACATACAGGCATCATACCCCCTTACATATGATGACAATGTCACTGTCATACTCAAAGCATTAAGAGCGTTTACGCCGAACGGCATTTCATACAAACTTTCAAGCCCTTGTTTTTCGATGTGGATGAACCGATTTTAATGAAACTTCGTACGCATAAGCAAAATACAAAGGTCTAGAAAATTAGTAGAGAACATTTTCGAAAAATAGTGTTACAGCCAAATTAGACCGATTTTAAACTTTCCATAGAAACAGATATTTCCAGTTATCTTTTTTTATATAAGACATTTCGAAAATGTTCTCTACTAACTTTTTAGACCTTTATATCCTGCTTATGCGTATGAAGTTTCATTAAAATCCGTTCATTAATTTCGAAAAACAAGGGCTTGAAAGTTTGTATGAAATGCCGTACGGCGTAAACGCTCTTAAGATAATTTTTGGTCTTTTTCTTATTAGGTCCTATTGTCCAAAATAATTACAATCGAAACCTATTTTGAATTTAGTACATAGAGAATCTACTAAAGTTTTTGTCCATTTTGTAAATCGAACTAGAATCATAACTTATGCTTCGTCTCACAACTACCAAAGAGGTGTTTGAAATAGTTTTAATTATGTCAAGGATCATGTAAAACAATGTAAGTGATGATTAATAGAATGTATCCGTTTTGTAAACTCGCCTACGTCGAAAATTTGAATAATATTTTGTTGTTCACTGCTTCATTAGCTATTCGAGTGTTACAATCAGTTTACGCATAAAAAATAAGTGTAAAGTTATTACAAAAAGTGTAAGTAATTGCTAAAAGCGGATTTGATCATTCAACGATACAATGAATGGAAATTGTTCTAATAAACCCGAAAAAAATAAAAAAATCGGTAATACAATAACCAAAAATAATATAAAAAAGAAGCGCATCTTTGACAGATTACTTTTCGCGCCCAAATAAATGTCAGAGAGATGCGTATGCGCTCTGGGCGGGCGCGTGTCTTCATTCCGTTTTACTAATGAGTGGGCGGGAAGCGCGTCCGTTTTATGACTGAAGTATAACTACCGGTGATCGCTTAGTCTCGATATATTGACTGCATTTGTGACTTCAATGTTTAAAATACTACTAAGATTGTTTCAAAATGTAATTTCGAGCTATTAGGGTTTTTTGTTACGCTACTTTTGTTAGCGTAACAAAAAAAACCCTAATAGCTATGATTATAACATTTCATAACTCCATACAGTTTAGCAGTAAAAAGTTTGACCTAAACATGCGTAACCGCAACAAAAAGTTATGCGATATCGTTAGTTACTCGAGCGCGACAAATTTCTATTTTCAATGTCCCCTTTTTATTTATGACCTTCGACCACCAATGACCACCATAACACTTCCTCACGCCCTCGGCTTCCTCTTGCAACATCTAACTCGCAATAGCCGGTTGTGCACCAGTTCGTCGAATGATAATTCCGATCTATTGCAAAATGGCGCCTTTTGCAACAGAATGCAAAGGCGAGTCGATATGAGACCCACGCCCACAAATTACGGCCGCGCTCGCTTTGTCTGATGTCCTTAAATTTTCTTTAATAACAGAATCTGAGAGACTGTCCGTAAACTAGTTCAGCCATTGCCTGGTGTTATTAGCTTTGTCTGTTCCGACGAAAAGTAATGCTGTATCATTAAATCCCTTTGCGTTTAAACAATAAAAGCTCATGTCTGTTACTCGTTTTTGAATTCCGAACTACATTTGAAAAACAATAAATGGTTAAGACAATAAACCATTCTGCCAAAACATTCTCGATTCAAATAACGACATGCCTACAAATAGATGCATATCTTAATAATAATAGTTGTTAATCTAGACCTTTCTGCACGAGGGCTGTGGCTCAGCGTTGCGCAAGAGACGATTGTTTATCACACAGTTGTAGCTATTTACACTGCCGATCACTTGTCCAACTATTGGCTTGCGCACGCGAACAAGTGCTGAGTTATGACCATATACATATTTATCTCGGGTTTGTGTTGATAGAATTTATTATTGTCATAGCTAAATATTGATGCATTTGTATTCGTACTTAATGTTGGACTTATGCCAAATTCGACGAGGAAGTTTGTCAATTCAAAATTTTTCGGATTCGAGATTCGTGATCATCTTGTCTATACTCATCTATCTTGTCATTTAATTATTTTACTAACATCTTGGTCATCTTCATAGAATCAATTAAAACAAACAACTTTCCATTTATCCTTGTGTCTACATGTCTTTAACTTTTATTTCTTGCATAATTAGCACCAAGGCTGCGATAATCAAATATGAATTGCAATTTTATGCGTTTACCACTTAGGAAACTGCACTTAATCGTGAAATTGAACTATTAGAATTTATAAGACATTAAAGTACGTGGGGATTATTAACTTAATTTCAAACTACCGTAGGTTCATTCATTCATGAATTCGTTTATAATAAGTATCCTAGGAAAGTGTTTTATAACTGGCTAAACAGGGCGTGGCATGGCATTACGCTAAACAGTATTTCAAATTGAAATTATGTTTCATAAGTACTTCGCATTCATAGTTTCGACCTTAGGTAATAAAATAAATTACCTACAAGTCATTTATTTTGCTTAAAAAATTATAATTAGAATGTCATAGACTCGAAAGACCAAAAAAAAAACACGCTACTGTTTTTGATAACACTCGCACTTGCCACTTTCTATTTCGTTTGATAAAAATGTTATTTTGAACGTAACAAGTCATTAAAGTGGTCTGCGGTTTCATATTCGGTGTCAATATATTGTATTACGTGCGTACTTGTATTATTATCGGTAGAAACGCGATACAGATATGTAAGAACAGAGTAAACCACATTCGATCGCGTTTCGGGTTGCGGTTAGAACATTAAAAACTTTGCAATACGTAAACGTATATTTTATTGGTAAGTAGCATTCTGATTTCAAAATTCGATTATGAGCACATTTTACTTCTCCTAAGACGATCCACTAACCCTTCTGAGACTAAAGCACTTCTCCATTCAGCCTTCCGAATTGATTATATAGCACATTTATTTTGATATTTAAATGTAAAACCGATAAGTTAATACTTTATTATCAGCCAGTTCGGACTTATTTCTTCACATTTGCCTTTCCAGGCATTGCAGTTAACACAAGAATGACTTAATTTTATGTTTTATATTGTTATGTCTAAATTAGGTAAAGGGAAGACGGAAATTCTTAGCTTTATCGAATGTAATTAATAAATATAGACACAAAGTAATAATTCCTTTGCCTGTTATGTCTCTAATTTGTCATGTTCGACAAATGATCACTGCAGCCGTGGCACTAATTGAACAAGAGATTTCATTAAAATTCCGAACATAGTCGGATAAAGTAGATCACAATAATGGTACAAATATGTACTCTAGAATGTAAAGGATTTCAAGAAAGATTAAAACTTTATTGTCTATAAGGCTTCTAACATAAGGCTTATAAAAAAAATACAGCACTGGCTGTTGTCTAAAACATAAAATCAATGTTCGATTTTGAAAAACGAGTTGATACAGCACGCGCGGCTCTTTGTAATGTTATCTATGGAGTTCGATCGCTATCTGTTCTAAAGAGTATTTATAGCTTGTTCGTTTTATTTAAAGCTGTTGTTGTTTATCTATCATCTGCAATGGCGGGCATTGCCGGTGCGTGCCACGCCTTTAATGTTTCGCGTAACTAGTTAGCTGCAAGCAATAGTTTTGCAAAACACCCTGGTTTCTGTAAGCTACTTTACAACTGTGCGCCAGAAATGTTGGGCACGAATTATATAAAATTAAATGGAGTTTGTGCGGCGACGTGACAATAATGTTGGAAACTAATTGGGAATCAATTAAAATACTTTAGGTGGTTAAAGACTACGATAGTTTCGGTCGTAGGTATAGTTACTTGTAATATTATACTTAAATCATTTTATATGAGGCATAAATTGAAATTAATGAAAAGGGACCTCATTACATAGGTAGTACATTAGAGTTTCTTAGCCTCAACCTTACTCCGATTTTTCTTCTTCATCTAATTGTAAAAAACCTCTTCTAAACTTTCAACAATGCTGTTCATCCATTATTATATGTCTAAATACCACAGTTAGCATTGCTAAAACATTAACTACGGTAACACAATAATTTACAAATTCACACGCGATAATTCGGCGTCCATTTTGAAATTAGGTTCACGACGCAACGTTATGATGTCTTGACACTTAAGTGACTGATACAGAATATGAAGCTCGTGGGAAATCTGACAGTAAAACAATACTTGAATTAATTTGATACGACTAACATTTTATGAAATCGTGCCTAATAATTGCTCTAGTATTAGCGATGTAAACTAGACGAGATAATTTTGTGATTATGATAGATTTTGTATCTTAATCTTGTTGTGGTTTAGAATTATTACTATTTTCAATGTAACGCTTTGTACTGATAAGAGCTTCTAAGAAATCGTAGCTGTAAACTGATGGTCAGGAAATTAGGGGTCATTTTCATGGCTCCACTACACTGAATTCACTTTCTCAAAGACACTATGGTTTTCAAACACGAAGTATTTGTGTAATTTATTCCTCGCTCATAACAAGGATCTTTCGCTACCATAAATTCAATATAGGAATATTCAGTCTCGTCGGGCCCATCATAAACAATGTAGACTGCAGTTCCGACCTCGTTTTCTTTTTTTTTTTATAGACTGTTTACAAGAATACATGTCTATATTAGAAACTAGTGTAATATCCTTTGGCAACATTACGATAGCCGTCGCTGGTCCGTGTAATAGATATAATAACGACATGTCCAAACTGACTGTTGCCACTTTTTACACCGCCGTCAGTCAAGCGTGAGTCGTAATGGGTCGGCTTGTATGCAATTTGTGCCCCGGAACTGTAGCAGACGTGTTTTGACATATACTTCCAGTGTATTCGATCTTTATCACACTAGTATTATAAAGGTGAAAGTTTGTGAGTGTTTATATGTTTGTTACTTCTTCACGCTGAAACGGCTGGACCAATTTTGATAAAATTTTGTATGGAGGTAGCCGACACCCTGGATTAACATATAGGCTACTTTTTATCCCGATATTCCCACGGGATCGACACTTACGCGGGTGAAACCGCGGGGCGCAGCTAGTTATAGATATAGGAATGTTCGATGAATTGATAACGCAGAATAATAAGTTTCTTGAGTTTGGCAAGATAAAGTTTTGGACCAGATGCCATCTGCTGGTGAAAGAAATTATCCATGTTTGAAATATCAGGGGGCCTAAAATGGCCGTTTTGGCAGAATCATAAAAGGATAACATTATGAATTAAAGTCCGTGTTTTTCTTTTTCCGCTGCACTACGTAGGTATAATCAAAGAGCAAGGATTGGATTTGGATTGGATTGATTGGTATTTTAGCACACACAAAAAAAAAATAACTGAAAAATCCTTTACCAATGGGATTTGATACGTTTAACTTAACAGTTAACTGTCCATTATTATGTATGATTCATAATGTTATCCTTTTATGATTCCGTCAAAGTGGCCTTTTTAGGCCACCAGGACCTCTTTACGATAAAACTTTTCCTTGATAAACTGGTTCCTATTATGGGCAATATTATCATCAAATAATCCCATAGTTTAGTAACCATTAGTGAGCTGTCGTAAGCTGTCTAATTACATTCACGTGTGAGTGACTCCGGCGCAGGTGGCTGCGTAAGTGTCTAGGTTTCGGAACGACCGCGTGAAACCGCGAAACACTTGGTTACGCTCCGATAAATATCTACCGACAATGTCAGACTGATCAATTAAGTATAATTAAAATAGATGCACTTTAGTTGTTTTTTTTTCTAGTGTTTAGATAATTCTGTTTGATTTCGATACAAAACTACGCGATCCAAATGTATGGGACAGCTGGGGGCCTAAAAAGGCCACTTTGGCAGAATCATATAAAGATAGCATTATGAATCATAATATGGCGAAGACAGTAAAATACTGGAATCCAGCTGCATCCGTTTAGACTGGAAGCCGACCCCAACATAGTTGGGAAAAGGCTAGGCAGATGATGATGCATATGGCGAAGACAGTCCGTGTTTTTTTTTTCGCTGCACTACGTAGGTATAATCAAAGAGATTGGGATTGGATTTGGATTGGTTTGATTGGTATTTTAGCACAGTAAAAAAAAACTGAAAAATCCTTCACCAATGGGATTTGATACGATTAACTTAACAGTTAACTGTCCATAATGATTCATAATGTTATCCTTTTATGGTTCTGCCAAAGTGGCCACTTTAGGCACCCTGATTGTTTGTTCCCGATAACGATGTTTGTCCCTTGGAAAAAGTTGTTCAGTTCAATGGTCTGTACCACACCCTTAATATGACCATACATTTCTGAAGTAAGCTACATACAAAGAAACATGGAAAGAAACATACACATTTTGGTACATGGAAAGTAATACTGTGGTGCAAAGTAGACCATGAAATACAATATTATTTGTCATAATTTATTGGCCGGCCATTTAATAGTTTATCATATCATATTTTATGGCATTCCAAGTTTAATGCTCCAATGTATACTGAATTCCTTAATTGGTCCTTAATTTTATACACCAATAAATCTTGAATCATAATCCTGACTAGGTAAACCACAACTTAACTACCTTATCATTACTATGTTTCACCTACCTTAATTTGATAATTGGGTCTTTTTGACAAGGTTCTAGCGTCCCTTATGAAGTAAGACCTATACTTATATAGTTCAGCCAAACTAAAAGTTCATCAAGGATCATTGAATAAGCATGCCAATAGCACCTCAAACTGCTGTATATTTTGCGATTACAATCCCTTTTTCTGAACATCTTTAACCCTTCCCCCCCTTCTTTCCAGATTATTCTCGCAGCCACCCTCTGCCTGGCTCAGGCTTCATACTACGCAGGCCCGCCAGCGCACGTTCAACTGAGCCCCGACGGCAAGTTCCTGCTGGACACACCCGAGGTAGCCCACGCTAAGGCGGCTCACGCCGCGGCTCATGCGCAAGCTTCCACAGCGCACGGCGCGTGGGCACCCGCTGGAGGATACATTGCTGGACCCGCTTATGGTGCCGGCGGGCACTACGGCGCTCCTGCCGCTGGTAAAACTTTATGATTTTAGTAATAGAATAGTGTAATGTAGTTGTTCAATTGTTTTGTTAATAAAACAAAAGAAGATTGATCATTTGAATGGATATGAAAAGGTTTCCGGATCTTTTCTGCTTCCTTTTACTTCATGATCTCAAGGGACACATGGCCCCTCCAATTGAAACTCAGAACTCTACATTCAACATTTATAATCCTCAACTAACCCAATCTTCTTTTCCCAGGTCTTCTGAAATACGGCCCCGCTCCCCTGGCCCATGACGGTCGCGTGATAGACACCCCCGAGGTGGCCCACCTCAAGGCCGCTCACATCGCAGCCCACAGCGCGGCCCACGCAAGCGCAGCCCATGGCGGCTACGGCGGTGGCCTGGGACATGGAGCTGCCCTCGCCCCCCTCGCATACGGCGGTCTTGGACACGGAGCGGGTTATGCTGCTGGTTACGGCAAATGGACTGGCCCTCAGGTAATTATTTGAACTTGGTTGGAGTATAACGATAGACGGTGCTGACTCCATGATGGATGACTTAGGAGGCGTTAGCTTTGGTGTGAGAGACAGCATCTTAACCTATTAGTAATAATAATAATCTATTTGTGTACCAAGATTGTGTGATCGAGACTTTTAAATAATATAAGTACCTTTGATGTCACTTCTGTCATAGTAGGGTTGATGATGACGAACGCCACTATCAATTAGATAATCTGTCTACCTCTGTATACCTCAAGCTACACCCAACTCAACCAAATTCTTCATCATCTAACGATTCTAACCTAGCCTTCTTTCTCCCCAGGCTCACATCCAGCTGACCCATGACGGTCAATACGTGGTAGACACCCCTGAGGTCCAACATGCACGCGCGGTCCACCTGTCCCAGTACGCGCACGCGGCCCACGCCGCGGCCGCGGCCCCTGAGGAACCCTGGGGCCACCACGGCGGCTGGCACTAAACCCTACCTCTGACCCAAGCTCAACACTGCCTGACACACTATTTTTTATACAAAACGACCAGAAAAAGCCAAAAAAAATGTTAAACTGTATAAAGTTGAATGTGAACTGTGTATTATAAATGCAAACTCTTGTAGAACGAACTTGAAAATGTATTAATAAAAAAAATCTAATAATTTTATTTTGTGTTGTTTTATTTCTGATTCTTTTTCTCTTTTATTATTTGCTCTTCATTATCGTTTGATCAAAGGCATCTAGAAATCAGATGAAGGCAAACCAAGAATTCAACGTTTTGAGAAGTAGGTATTGAGGTGCAAAAATAAATAATGTAATAATTAATATTGTTTATTTCACTTCTAAGCTTACGCAAATATCTTTAAAAGTACCTATGTATGTTATTATTGTCCACACTGTCATAAAACGAAACTTCAAAATGGTGGTATTCTGTAAAAATCTCATTGTGAAAACTTAGGTGAAGTGAGCGTGGAGTGAGCTGTCAATAGTGTCAATTCCTAGCAAAAACAAACTCACTTCACCTAAGTTTTCACGGTTATTACATTATTCCGTTCTGATCCCCTGAACCCCCCTCCGCCTCGATCCCCTCCTGGATCGTCTTCTGTTTTAATCTTTGTCTTATCCACTACAAACTTTCTCATACCACCGGTTTGAACCGCTTTTTCTTTTGTTGCCAAACAAAAAACATAGGAAAACGAGTAAAAAACTTATACCTATGGTCCGCGCGGAACTAGTTGACCGCGCCTTAGGTATGTGAGCGGTGGGACGGAGGGGAGGGGCGCTTTGTCATGTACTCAGTACGTGCGTTGCGAACACTAGGCAACCCCGCCGCCCTCACCCCCGTCCCCACCTAAGGTCCGGCCAACTAGTTCCGCGCGGACTATAGTTATTAGTTCACGAAACTTGTAGGAGAGTAACTATGAATGCATATTTGAATGTTACGAGCTTGTGAGAAATTTATTGTTTTACTTTACAACCTACAAATCTAGATATCACAACGACACGGGTTGGTCTTGGTCTTGTAAAGGTTCCATTACAAATGCAAATAATTAGTTAGGTACGTGAAGTACCAAGAAGGATAGGTTAATTAAAATAAACAAAATAATCTAATTGGGTATTGATAACTACAAACCAATATAGTCACAATTAATAGTATAGAATAGGATTTAAAAGAGTGTCCGTGGAGATTCTTGCTCGTTGTTCTCCATAGGTACCTACTACGATTTGGAATCAACCAGCTTCATCTTTCTGACTAACCGACCCCTTGACAATTCAAAAGTGCCTGGTTTATTTGAAACTAGCTGCAGTGCCACGCGGTGTCACCAGCGTAAGGTTCGATCTCGTGGGAATATCGGGATAAAAAGTATCCTATTTAACACATAGGATTCTTTTTATCCCAGGAAATGGTCTATTTATGTGCCAATTTTCATCCAAATCTGTTCAACGGTTTACGCGTGATTGAGTAACAAACATCCAAACATCTTCACAAACTTTCACATTTATAATAATAAATACAATAGGTATAGTAGGATAGGATAAGTGCTTTGAGTTTAGTTTGTTTTTTCATAAGAATTTCACGAATGAAACTAAACGCGTTCACGACATCTAAACTGCATTCAAAAGTTGTCAGTGTCATCATGGTGGTGAAATATTGACAAACAGCTGTTTTTTTTTAAATACGTCGTCTACGTATTTTATAAAATATGTCTACGCTAGTGGGTCTAGAATGATTATATTATGCTAAATTCATGATTACATTTGCGCATTGGTTAAAAAATAATCTATATAATGTGAAGGGCGGGCGTTTTGGGTTACTGCCTTATGTAATTTTGACGTTCCAAAAGTGCTGATCCTCACCCTAATTTGATGAATTGACTTTTGATTTTGATATCGATTAGATTTTATAACCTAACGATTTTGGTCAGAACAACATAGCTGAACACTTTGTAATACAAGTTAAGCTACACCTTGACGTCGGTTACGATAAAGTTTACAATGTTATGCATACCTAATGAGAAGTTAAGCGGATCTTATTTTATTAGATCAATCCGGTACTAGGTAATAAATAACTAGATTTAAAGCTATGGGACATAAAATGGCAGAGTGGTTCCCACCAAATTGTAACGCTTTGGAAATGTCTGCCCGATGGTCATGAGTTTGATAAGGTCACAGTAATCTAATAAACTAGGTACATTAATGTCGAGTAGCTCATTTTCTATAGCTCGTGGCTAAAGTAACAGCCGCACGAGTCGATCGAAAGTTAAGCTACGCGTACCGAGGTCGGTACGTGGATGGGTGACCATCCACTACATATCGGGACGCCTCCGGGCCTCGGAAATTATATTAAACCGTTGGTTGATCCCGGCTGTTATTTTTAGATCTTTGACAGTCGTTGCGGATAGTAGGCACTGAAAGAATTATGTAGTAATTAATAATAAAAAGAAAAAAAAATATCTGAACTGCTTTATCCAGTTCCATAAGAGCCTAACGTTCAAAACAGTATTTTTTTACTGATCCGAAAACAGTTAAAGCTTGAGGCAAAATGTTACCATCATGAGTCATAATAATAATAATAATTGACGCCGTGGTGGGGCTTGCGCGCTCCGAACTCTAGGTCTATGCCGGAAGAGTTTACTTTGCTGGAACAGGTCTAAGGTGAGGAGCCAGACCAAGAGAGATACAGAAATCCGCAGGGCAGCATGTGGCGAGCTGTTGGGCAGTAGCGACCCCACGGACCCTATCTTCAGGGAGAAGTCTTGTTCCTCACCTCTGGCTTGCCTTTATTGGCCGGCTGGAGAGAACAATGACGAGGAACAGAGCTCCCACCTCATTCTTGCCTTTATTGGCCGGCTTGAGTGGAGATTCGCAAGAGCAAACGTGCTCGGTGGAAGGAAGTATTCCAGTAAGATGCTGGTAGGGATCTTGACCGTACTTCCGGAATTGTCCTGATAGCCGTGGAATACCTCTCCACTCCTCATAAGCACCTCAGGACATGTTGCCCCCTTGTTGCTACGTCACTATGTGCTAGCGACCTGTTATAGGTCTCCAACAGTTCGTCTTTTAAAAAAAAGAATTTATTTACTTTAGGACAATAAGTATATTTTAGGTTATTACAGTTTAGGATAATACATGTAATTTTAGGATATTATATTATTTTAGGATAGCACGCGAGACCCTTGGGCAGAACCGTCTGTTACGGAGGTTGAGTGTCAACTGCTGAAAAAAGATCTAACCGAGAAGTAGATAAAAGCTGGCAGCGCCGACGAGGCGCTGATCTAGCATTATCCCCTACAGATTTAGGGTATAACACCTCCCCCTTTAAGAAATAACTTCGGGGTTACTTCGAAGTTATGTAATTATTTTATATGTAAAATCAAAGCCATCAAGTATTCTAAACTCTAGTTCTAATAGCTGGAAGGGAGGTTTCCTCATTGTCGGAATTACTATTTTCTGTATTGATTCTACAAATCGATTCTGGTTTTGATGAGAAAGATACTTTAACTGGGGTTCTGCTGTCGGGTCGTATACACTTATAAACTTTAAAACATACATATGATACTATAAGGACAGTAATTAATATGGTGATAATAGAATAATGCATCCCATATTTTAAAATGTGTAGTTGATTGTGAAGGACGTTATCTAGATTACTTAATTGTTTTAAAAATATATGTTTATTAGATTTCAGATCATCTAGATCAGTGTTTAGTAGTTTAATAGGGGATACATTATTGATCGATTGGTTCAATCTCATTACATTACAGCAAGTGTCATTTAATAAGTTAAAGTCAAGAAAGGTAATGGGTGTAGATATATTTATTGCGGTATATTTTGGGATCAAAGTGGTACCTTTACAGTAACCTATGCAGTTTTTAGGGATTGTAAGTATTCCGGTACCCAAAACATTAACTTCTACTATTTTTGAGGTTCGGCATTCTATTGAAACTCTATTAGACACTGACTGTATTTATTTTTTTTTTTTTTTTTTTTTTTTTTATTTATTTATTAAGGTACACCAACAGCTTCTATGTATAATTTATCTTAAGTACTATAATCACAAAAGTCTCGGTCTTACACAGTCGCCAATTATAGGTTTACCAGCAATCTCAGAAATAAGTGATCACACATAATAATAACAAAACAAAACTAAACTAAAGGAAAAATACTTCTTAAACTTAAGATTAGTAACAAAAATAAAATATAGAGACACAACATTGCAATTTTGCCCACTTACTTAAAACTAAGACTAAGTAAACAATATAATAGAAATGAGATCGTAATGAAAAGTATAGCTTCTATAAACAAATTTTAAAAAGGTGCAGAATTTGAAGAAAGAGAAGAAAGAGTATATTAACATAACAAATTATCGGATTGTGTTTTTCGGGACTTCAGTATTTTGGCTTTATAGACCTTTATGGAATCATGGTATGGATCAACGTCTGGTACCAATTTTATCAAAGAATTCATCTCTCTGCTGAGACGGTTTAGTGGTGAGTTTACTCCAATATTTGTCTTGGATGCTCGAGTGTGGAATACATCAGTAACAGGGTATCTGGGCATTTTGTACGGAACTTTTAGTCCAATACGCTCAACTAATCTGTCACAGTCTAATTTATTATTGACCAATTTGTAAAGAAACATTAGACCCTGTGTCAGTCGACGGTCACGCAGAGAATCCATATTGTAGCATCGAACACGTTGTTCATATGGACACCGGGGAGATATTTTACCGAAGGTATACGCTAGATGTTTCGTGAAGGCCCTCTGGATGCTTTCAACTCTTTGTGAATGCATAGCATAGTGCGGGTTCCACACTACGCTCGCAAACTCAAGGTGGCTCCGAACTAAGGCATTATATAACACTATTTTAGTTCTAGCCAGCTTGAAGCCTTTAGTGCTTCTCTTAAGAAATCCAAGTAGCCTTGCTGATTTCGTGACAATGCTATCAATGTGACTTCTGAAGTTAACTTTGTCATCCATGATGACACCAAGATCTCGAACTTCATTTACAGACTCTAATAATGTTCCTTGTATATTGTATGAGATAGCCCTGGATTGTCTTTTCCTACTAAATCGAATGTGACTACATTTTTGTACATTAAGCTTCATGCGGTTCAAGTGACACCATTGTTCTATCCTATCTAAATCCTCTTGAATTAGAGTGACATCTGCAATCGAATTGATCGTCCTATAAATTTTGAGATCATCGGCAAACATTAAATATTTACAGTGATGGATTTGATCTATAATGTCGTTAATGAAGAGCGAAAACAGAACTGGTGCTAGATGAGAACCCTGAGGGACTCCTGAGTCAGCGTAGTATGGGTAAGATTCATAACCGTTCACGACAAGAATTTGCGATCTACGGGATAGATAGGATGAAAACCAGTTTAGTAGTGAGCCATGAATACCATTGTATTCCAACTTCAACAGTAATAGAGAATGGTCAACTTTATCAAACGCACTGCTGAAGTCCGTGTATACTGCATCTACTTCTAATCTATTGTCAAGAGCTAGGGTTACATCAGTTACAAACTCGACAAGATTCGTTTCTACACTGCGACCAGCTTTAAACCCATGTTGATTTGGTGAGATAATTTTATCAATGTGGCGCGTAATGATCGGGCAAACAAGTGATTCAAAGATTTTAGGAAAGCACGATAAGATTGAGATGGGGCGGTAGTTTTTAACATTTGCAGGATCACCTTTTTTTAGTACTGGAACAATTCTTGCGCTTTTCCATACCTCAGGGAAGATTCCTTCTTCAAGAGAGGAATTGAAAATAAACTGCAATGGTAAGGAAAGAACATGGCTGCAGCGTTTAATGAACGAAGGTGGTATAGAATCCGGCCCAGGCCCTTTTGAGGCGTCTATGTGTTTGAGTTTATTAAAAATTTGTTTTTCCGTATACTTAACTGTGCTTATAATACTGTTTATACCCGAAAATGCATTGCAAGTATTGTTAGTAGTAGCAGGGTTTCGACTAAAGACGGATACAAATTGATCAGCGAAAAGGTTTGCAATTTCAGGACCACTGCTAGCTACCCTATCATTCATAAACATGTCAGCAGGTATGCAAGACTCCCCACGACGTTTATCTTTTATGAACCGCCAGAAAGCTTTAGGGTTTTTGGGAATATCACTTTCTATTTTATGTTTATATGCATTGTAGCAGTTATTTATCAATGTATGGCAGCGACTACGAAGTAGTTCAAAGGTGAGTCTATCTCGGGGATTATTATATTTTCGGTATTTTTGTCTCTACTGTATGTAAATCCATTTATTATTTTCTATGGGTTTCCACATATCTAAGTTACCATAAATAAATTTAGTTTCACAATATTTTGGAGTTTCACTGATCACTTTTGACATATATTCACTTTCACAAATAGGTCTGATATCTGATGCATAAACGTTTGTTATGTCACACACATATTTTCCTGCGGTGATGATTTTGCAGTTTTCCAAATCGTTTAAAGTGCTGTACTGGGTTTTATCTTTGGTCATTGCAATGTATTTAGAACTGGGTAAAATTAAACTAAAGGTATTAGGTTTACTCAAGTTGTGAGGGGTAGGCAAAGCAATATTATGAAATAATACATATTCTTTGATGGATACTAAAGGTATTTGTAACACGAAAAATATCTTATTACTAGCATAATAACTAATTACTCTAGATACATTCAAGATTAAATGAATAGAACTTAAGTCTAAATTAACAGGTAGTTTCAGGTCATTAGGTAAGTATTGATAATTTTTGGCAAGCTCCCGGAACAATTGTTGTGACGTAATCATCGATGGGTGTAAGATATTTTGATTACTAAATAGGACAGCGTTTGTTATGTCTTCGAGTTGGAATGACATAGTTAAAATTGACACTTCTAGATTATTAAGTATATGAACAATTTTTAATCGTAGCAATAATTCATTGGTTTTGAAAGTTATATTCATTAAATTGTTCGAGAGTTTGTCGATGGCTTCGTTTAAGTTAATTTCATTAATTTTTATTTTATTAATGGAGTCATTAAACGATGAAATTGTCGATGTGGTTAGTAAAATATTTTCCTTCATTAATGAAACCAACTTCTTCTCATTGTTTTGTAGTACATTTATAGCGTCATTAAACCTGAGGCCATCGTTTTCATCCAAATTACCAAATATTTGTTTAATCAAAGTACCTAGTCCTCCTACCCAGGCACGTTTTGACCGTTTTTCTAACAAATGTGAAATAGACAAAAACTCTTTGTACATGTCACTGTAGCGGGCATTTAAGGGTTTTATTATGTTATTACAACCATCCTCCATCAGACCAATTCTTTTACATAGGTGTCTAGTAGTATTAAGAGCGGAGTTTATATTTTCAATATGTGGGCCGATGTGTGAAATATCTAGAGGCATCAAGACGTTCAACTGTCCACTGGTGATTCTCAATGTGCCGAGGTAATCGAAATAGAGGCCAGGACTTGATCTTATCTGCTGGACATAGTAGTCCTGCTGGCTTCGAGCCTGACTCGGAGTTCTGCAAATTACGTTAAACGAATATATGAGTACTTATATAATAACCATACCTACTTATGTATTAATACTTAAGTTTAGACTTATAACTATCTAAGATACTATAGGTTACTTCCAACATCAGCTGGCTTTACCTCATCAAAATGATGGGTGACATGACGCCGATTAATAAGCAGGGTAAGTGTATTATTACTATTAACTTTTACTATTTTATAAGGACCTTTCCAGAGAGGGGAGAGAGCCTTACGTAATCTCAAATGATTTTTGAGATACACGAATTCACCGATTTTATAGCTAACTGAGCGAGTACGGTTATCGTAATAAGACTTTGAGGATTCCTTGGATTTCCTCATGAAGTCTAATGCTTTTTCACGTGAATATTTTAGTCGGTTCTGTAGCATACGGACATACTCGGGGTAAGTAGCTCCTTGGGATTCATCATAAATAGAATTAGGGATGAATGGTTTACTACCGAACATTAGCTCATACGGTGTAAAATGAGTTGTGGAATGAACGGCAGTATTATAAGCAAGCATGGCTGTGTATACGTAACGAGGCCAATTTGATTGTTCTTCGTTAATATAGGACTTGAGGTATTCTTTAAGAGTTGAATGGCTTCGTTCCAGGGCCCCTTGGGTTTGTGGATGATAAGGTGAAGACCACAGATTTTTTATTTTAAGGAATTCACATGTTTTCTTAAATAGATCCGATGTGAAGTTGGTGCCCTGGTCGGTGAGAATCATTTTGGGGATGCCAAATATAGATATATAGTGGAGCAGACATTCACTTGTTTCTTCCGCTGTAGTACTACGAATAGGGTATGCGGAAGAGAATTTGGTAAGGTCATCCTGGATTGTTAATATAAATTTTAATTTCGCAGGACCTGCTTCGGGGAGCGGACCTACGATGTCCAAAGCAATTCGTTGACACGGTTCAGTCGAAGTGCTGGTAATTTGCATCGGAGCGCGATTGATTTTCCTAAGTGCTTTATTTTCTTGACACGACTTACATTGTTTTACGTATGATTCTATATCATTACGCATACCTTTCCAATAATACGTTTGTTTTATTCTGTTATACATTCGTGATGAGCCTAAGTGACCTGCTATGGGAATGTCATGGTTGTCATGCAGGATCTTTTTAATTTCGATTGGTACAGGATATACAATGTTGTTATGATATACATTGACCTTGATTTGCGTGCCGTGGAAAAGGTAAGTAAGAATATTATAAACTTTAACGAATGAATGCTTTTCAAACGGATTTTTCAAATCAGATATGCCAATTTCATTAGTATTTCCAAATATTATTAATTCATTTCTTATTCTTTTCAGGGTTTCAAAGATTTCCGGATAGGAGGCTTGGTCAAAGTGATGGACTTTGGTAAACAACAGGTAATATGTTTTATTATTAATTTCTGTTTTCAGGGACGAGAAAAGTTCTTTCTCGGAGTTATGTATTCTAGTGCTAATTTCGAGGTCAGTCAATATATCTTGGATATACGGATTAGATTCGTCCAAATCAATAGACGTGGGAACTAGAATTACTTTTGCAGGACATTTTAAAAGGCTTTCATTGTGTTCTATAATTTCTGTGTTAAATAATTTATCTTTATTAGCCATACATTTCAGGAACGTAGGATAATCATCAACAGGGGCATTTGGACTTGCGCTTGTTGACGGTCTGGGACTAAGAACATGTTGAGGATTGGAAACTGTTGATTCATCCAATACAGGATCCGGTAATGTGATTGCTTCATTCTCGATTTCTTCTCTGAGGGTGTCTGGGACGTTAGAAGGTAAGTTTATATCAGGTAACGGCAAGAGGTCTTCAGTCTGGATATCTACGTCAGGATTGAACGAAGGTGGGTCTATTAGTAAATCCATTAAGTCTCTATCTAACTCTTCGGTGGATTCTTCACCAAGAGGGTCAGAAGTTACAGGACCCGTTTGTTGGACAGGATTTACTGGAAAACGAGATAAGGCGTCAGCGTTAGCGTTAACCTTTCCCTTTTTATACTGAATATCGTACTCAAATTCCTCTAACTTTAAACGCCAACGGACAAGTCTAGATCCAGGATCTTTACAATTAAACAGCCATTGTAGAGGTTTGTGGTCTGTAAGGATTTTAAATCGATGTCCGTAGAGATACGGTCTGAATGTTTTGGTGCCGAAAATAATGGCGAGGCATTCCTTTTCCGTGACGCTATAATTGCACTCTGCTTTATTAAGCGTGCGGGATGCATATGCAATAGGACGGTCTTGTCCTACCGGGCCCTGGGATAAGATTGCGGATATCGCGTAATTTGAGGCGTCACACGTTAGAAGGAAAGGTTGCGTGAAATCTGGATATGCGAGTATTGGGGCGGAAATGAGTTTGGACTTTAAGGATTCAAAAGCAAGTTGATGCTCATTCTGCCACTCGAAGGTAACGTCCTTTTTTAGTAAGGAAGTCAAAGGTTTAGCCAACTTGGCAAAGTCGGGTATAAACCTTCTATAATATGATACTAGACCTAAGAAAGACTTTATGTCTTTCGGCGATTGAGGGACTGGATACTCTGTCACCACACGAACCTTTTCGGGATTTGGTTGGACACCATTTTCGTTAATGATGTGTCCTAAGTATGCGACTTCTTTACGAAGAAATTCGCACTTTTCTGGCTGTAACTTTAAATTGAATTTACGGAGTCTGTCGAATACGGCTTTCAGGTTATCAACGTGTGAATTTAGGTCGTATGAGTAAATCACGATGTCATCTAAGTACACAAAACATCTTGTACCTTGTAGGCCAGTAAGGCAATTATTCATTAGTTTTTGAAACGTGGAAGGTGCATTTTTCAAACCAAACGGCATACGTGTAAATTGGAAGTGACCTTGAGGTACGGAAAATGCAGTTTTGGGTGCATCATTAGGAGAGATTAGAATTTTATGGAAGCCGGATGTGAGGTCCAATGTCGTGAAATATTTACTACTACCCAATTGATCAAGGATCTCGGATATTTGTGGTATAGGATATGTTTCACCGATAGTAACGTCGTTTAATTTCCTATAATCGATTACTACTCTCCATTTTCGTTGCCCTTGAGAGTCTGCCTTTTTGGGAACTATCCAAATCGGCGAGCTCCAGGGTGAGGATGACGGCTCTATAATATTTTGACTCAGCATTTTACCAATTTGAGTCTCGACTTCTTTCTTATGACATTCCGGGAATCGGTATGACTTTGTATGGATAGGGATGTCGCTACTTGTTTTGATTTGATGATTAAGGGCTGTAGTGTGGGTTAGCTGATCATCTGGCAGGTAAAAAATATCAGAATATTGAGAACAAAGTTCTGTGAGAGCTTCAGACTCTTCTCGATTTAGATGATCAGTTCGTAATGAATTTAAAACTTGTACGGTTCGATTTGATGTTTCTTGAGTGTTCATGCTGACCTGAATGGCAGCATGTAAGGGCTTGATTGCAAATTTTATATTGGGGTCAATTTTTATAAACGACCCTGAGGTATTGGCTATCGTTAAATTAACACGATGATTATCCTTGATCTTTACAATACAATTAGATATTAGGACACATTTTGATAAGTGTTGATCCATAATGATACCTTCTTTCAGATCGGTATCTTGTACTGAACACTCAATAACAGTTTCAGTACGTGGCGGGATAATATAGAAAGGATCGTGAAAGTATAGTTTAACTTTGGATTCTCCCATTTTAAGGATATCGGTTGTATAATCGATTTTACAGCCGAAAAAGGTCAAGAAATCTGATCCTATAATACCGTCATAGGGCAAACTTATGTCTTTAATGACATGAAACTTAAATGGTATGACTTTATTCTCATTTAATTTTAATTTTAATTGAAAATGACCTTCGGTTGGGGTAGGCTCGTCACCGCGGTCAATGCCCTTAAGCTTAATTGGTTCTTTCACCAGTTGTTGATTTTCCTTGATACTGGATAATTTTAATAGGCATATGACGGAGCCTGAATCGACTAATAAGGATAAAGGGGTATCTGATACTTGTGACTTTAAAAATACGTGTGGTAGATACCTCTTGGATGTGTCTAGATTGACTTCGTATATCTTAGTACTGGTCTCGTTAGATACTGGCGAAACTTCTAGATTTTTAGTTCCGTATCTATCGATTCGAGGCTGATTACCCTCTCGTTTGACCTGAGATATGTTAATGACAGGATCGTCAATTTGGGGCTGGTTACCCTGTCGATTGATCCTTGATGAATCTAGGTTGAGGTCGTCGGTTCGGGGCTGGTTACCCAGTCGGTTGACCTTCCTTAGATGAGAATAAGGATTAGGACTGTCAGTTTGGGGCTGGTTACCCTGTCGGTTAGTCCTTGATGAGTGTAGGTTAAGGTCGTCAGTTCGGGGCTGGTTACCCTGTCGGTTGACCTTCCTTGGATGAGAATAAGGATTAGGACTGTCAGTTTGGGGCTGGTTACCCTGTCGGTTAGTCCTTGATGAGTGTAGGTTAAGGTCGTCAGTTCGGGGCTGGTTACCCTGTCGGTTGACCTTCCTTGGATGAGAATAAGGATTAGGACTGTCAGTTTGGGGCTGGTTACCCTGTCGGTTAGTCCTTGATGATATTGGTTTTTGTTGTTGGGTGCCGACAGTTATGCTTCGTCTCGTGCGGCACCCTCGCGAGACTCCATTTCGTTTAAATCATTGGAGCCATGGACATAGGGTAGTGAGAAATCATCTGTGAGTTCATCATCGGATGTTTCGCGGATATGACTGATTTTATTATTATTATTCCGATTATTATTCGGTTTGAATTGAAATTTGTTATTATAGAATTCGCGTTTTTTACAATCTTTTATTTCGTGACCAGCAGTTTTACAATACCGGCAAAACAATGCGTCGGTTTTATTTGGATTTGACGTAGTGGATTGTGTGTAAGAGTTTGGTTTTGAAGGCCCTGGTTTTGGTTTGTTATTATTCACGAACTTTTGTTCAATCTGTGGACGCTTATACAGGCTTTGTTGAATGCGTTCTTCGGAAATTGCGAAGTTAATAGCTTCGTTTAATGTTTTGGGAGATCTACACCTCACAATGTTGGATATACGGGGATGTAACCCCATAATAAAATGATGGAGAGCTAAATCCTCCATAGCTGCAGAACGACCAGGTAATTCTTTTACCTTAGTATTAGATAAGGATACTTCAGTTAACAGTTGTGAGAGGCAGGTCTCCACGCGGAGCGAGAATTGGCTAACACTATCTTGCGGGCTTTGCTTGCTCTCCTGAAGATCGGTGAGTAAGTGAGCATAATGTTTTCGCTCACTAAATTGTGCCTTTAAAAAGTCTCTGAGTTGTTCCCATGACGCAAACTCTTTTATGGAGCAGGCAATTTCCGCTTTTCCACCTAACTGGCTGAGAATGTATTTAAAAAGAATTGGTCTTTGTGATTCTGATGCAAGGTCATAAGCGTTATTACAATTTATTATAAATGAGTTGACAGTTTCCCGGCTGCCGTCAAATGATTTGACGAATTTAAACAAAGTGTTTAAGTCTAATTCGGCCATTGCGCTACGAGCAGTAGCAGCCCTTGTGACCCTGGGACTAGGAGACTTAGGTGATTTTTCTGTATCACTTTGAGATTGCTCTAAAATTGGGATATCAAGTTTCAATTTACTTCCTTCTGATTTAGGAACTGTTGGCATAATTATATTGTTTGACCATAAATGACAGAAAACAGGTCGCGGATAGAACAAGGTCTTACAATGATAATTACAGTAAATGATTCAGTTAATAAGTCGCAACTAAATAACCTTGTATAGAGTATTAAATAATATCTCAGCTTTGATAAGACAACAATGACCAAAGACTCACAGTACTAGCAATGCGTGGGCGACGGATGTTATGGCGAACAGGAACATTCCGCTGCGATAAGCCGCGTCACTGCGGCCGGAGTCCGAGTCGTCGGGATCTTGAGTAAGTAATTATAACTGGTCAATTATTTAGTATTGACCTCGGCCTTGGATATGAGATTTGGATGACAGAAACAACGGCTACGAGCCGCGATGACAGGAACAGCGGCTATACGCACCGCGATGCTCAGGATAGCTGACCTGATGGTATAGTCCACCTTCACTGCACTTGGATATCAACTGGTACACTTTCAAACACTTGGATATCAACTGGTACACTTTCAAACACTTGGATATTAACTGGTACACTTTCAAACACTTGGATATTAACTGGTAAACTTGCGAGTTTGAAGGACACTGGGGATTTTCGTATCCCACCGCTGCCACCAATTTGTTATAGGTCTCCAACAGTTCGTCTTTTTAAAAAAAGAATTTATTTACTTTAGGACAATAAGTATATTTTAGGTTATTACAGTTTAGGATAATACATGTAATTTTAGGATATTATATTATTTTAGGATAGCACGCGAGACCCTTGGGCAGAACCGTCTGTTACGGAGGTTGAGTGTCAACTGCTGAAAAAAGATCTAACCGAGAAGTAGATAAAAGCTGGCAGCGCCGACGAGGCGCTGATCTAGCATTATCCCCTACAGATTTAGGGTATAACAGACCGTTTCCGGGGGCCCATTTTTGAGTGTGCAAGTCACTCCCTGCCATTTTATCCGTGTATATATAAAACATTGATCAGGCAGGGGTCATAGTTATTCCATAGTTCTTGGTAACCAGTCCACTTTAGCCACCCAAACCCATAGTCCAACTTTTTATTTTTCCATATCTTGCAATAGTCCTACACCAACCGGTGGTTATCCTTGGGTGCACTTGCATAGCGCATACAGGGATAATCGTCGGTTGGTGCCGCATTTCATTAAAATTTCCTAAGGGGCCTCTGCGAGTTGGGTTCGGCCCCTCGTACGCCTTCCAAAGGACCGGGACCCAATGGTTCCGAGAAAAAAAAAATATAATTATTATTATTATTATTATTAGCCTGTGATGTCCCACTGCAGGGCAAAGGCCTCCCTACTCTCTTTCCACTTCTCTCTGTTCAAAGCTGCTAAGGACCAAGAAAAAAAAAATATAATAATAATAATAAAATTTATTTGCCATAAAAATACAGATGGGAACCTAGTTGATATATTATAAGATACTGTACATTGTATACATCTGGTCATGACAATAAACTTTAACGTTTTAAGTAGCTAAAAGGTCACAAAATTAACTGTATTATTCATTTGGTGATATCGTTCAACGCAATGGAAATTTAGAGTTATTCCGATCTGATCCCCTGAACCGGGGGGTTCAGGGGATCAGACCGGAATAACTGGGGCCCACCTCAATCCCCTGCTTGTTCGTCTCTGTTTTAATCTCTGTCTTAATCCACACATTTCATGATTTACAAAATTAAATAAAGATTTTTTTAAATGTCTTTTGCTTGCTCGATGGGATTTGAAGCCACGGCAATACAAATGTTTTCTCTAAGTTCTCTCTGGTGCCCCGAGCTGTGTGCGAACGCGCATGTTTCATCATGTGTGGCGATTTCGTGGTTTTTGAGGGTGCTGAATCCGATGGTGAGTTCAAAATGAAAATCCAAGATGGCGGATGTTACTCACATTACAGTAATGGTGGTTTTCCTTTTTTTTGTTGTTTTTTTTTTCAGTAAATATTAGTATGTTCAGTCATTAAAAGGTACTGTTTTACAAACATTTCTTCTCACCTACTGTATAAAGTCAGTAAGTGTTAATGAAATCGCTTTAATGTGCTGTAGTAAGAAATTATTTTTTCAGGTCCGCAAGTCTGACAACCAATCTTACCAACGAGTATCGTATTACCCAGTAACTGGGTTGTGGAGGTGAGATTGGCAGTCGCTCCATGTAAAATACTGGTAAGTATTCAGTTGCATCCAGTTAGACTGGAAGCTGACCCCGACATAGTTGGGAAAAGGCTAGGCAGATGATGAAGTCCATTTTCTAAAAGTCTAAAGCTAACCTGCGGTTAGGCCCATGTTTAATTATTTACGGAACTATACAAAGGTAGATACTTACCTAATTGGGTACTTGGTTGTGAACGCACAAAAGGCACGGCACTAAAGGCAGAGCCTAAACCTAGAAGTGGGTGGAAGAAAGCTGTCAGTGGTGATGAGAGGTAATATGGGTACTTAATCTTTTGTGTCAAATAATAATAATAATAATCATTTTATGTCGACTCTTCACGTGACCAGAGGGCTGGCCTATTTTTTGGACAAAGAATCAGCATTGCCATACAACGTGGCAATGCTGCCAGCCTTTTGGGCACGTTTCCTGTTGACAGCGATGCGCTGATGCCCTTTGATTATTTCCCCTCCTTTTTATATACTTGTACATTATTATTTTTTTTTAAGCTTTTAAAATTATAAATAAAATGTTACCTTTTATTTCGGACACATAATATCCATAACTTGTTAGTAACAGTTTTGCACTTAAAATACTATTGTTAGTAAGTAAACTAAAGACGAATGAATGCGAAGACCACCCAACAACTAAGTATACACCCAGAAAATATGAAACAAGTCTTCGCACAAATTGCCTTATGATGGCTGAGGAAGTATCTGTCGCCACAGCCTTCAGGATCCTATTGCGACTGCCGACTATTCTGCTCAGGAGTGAGGTCGTTTTTTTGCGGATGATGGCATGAAATCCATCTGTATGGGTTACCGCAAACATTTCTGAGGCACTGCAAAAACGAGGCAGTCGCAACAGCATCCAAGCATCCAGCGTCAAAGCATGGGTTGCACAATTAGATCATGCAGTTGTAAAAACGTTATCCCAGCAGCAAAACTGGCGGGCTTACCAACTTACCATACACTCCTATAGCAGTAGTGCTGTTCTGTAAAAACCTCACCGTGAAAACTAGGTGAAATGAGCTGTCAACAATGTCAATCCCTAGCAGGTGGAATCACTCACTTCAAGCTCACTTCACCTAAGTTTTCAAGGCGAAAGTTTTTCAGAATACATCCGCAGGTCAATATGAGACGGAAAGTGAAGTTTCATGGGAAGCACCATGCAATGTTTTAGATGATTACCGACTGTTACTGTCACCCTGACCTGCTCCGCCCTGCATAACGAGAATGATTGTGGTAGGACTGACTCTCCTAGATGCGCATCGGGCATATACTTACTTTTTAATTGTAATGGAAGAACAAGAGGGACCAACACGTAGTCAATAATATTAACCTTTTGACCGCCACAGTCATTTATAGATGACAAACCAAAATGTGCCCAGCGCGCCACAGTTCCACTACATGACAGACTTTGACGCCGAGGGCACGTTTTTTGATTTTTTGACGTGTGATGGTCAAAAGGTTATTGAAGTCGTAGTTATTTCATGCAGGTTTTATTCGATCACAAGCCGTGCGCCCGCCGGATTGGTTTTCTCTTCGGCAACAATTCCATAGACCCCTCTCCTCATCTACTTCACTCCTTCAGGGGATGAGTTTACAAAAACCTTTCTCATAGCTCACCATCGTTATAAAAGAAACTCTTGTGCAAGGTGTATCAAATCAGGAAGGCATCGGCACCGTATCGCCTTTCGGTTCGCCGTCAAACAGGCGTCAACCTAACGTAAGCACGTAACCAAAGCGGATGAGAAGTTCCGATACGTCGACTCAGCTACGGCAGGCGACGCCGCGCTTACGGCTCGCCGACCGCTGGTTGATGGTGCAGCAGGCAGACCGGAGGGGTGAGAGGGGCAAGGGTGGACGAAGAGACGTAAGCTCGGGTACGGAGAGACGTAAGCGCGGGGACGGCGAACGCAAGCGCGGGAACGACGAGCCGTAACGCACCGCTCCGCGGTTCGTGAGCTTGTCCCGAGGCGAGGCGATTACGTTACGATTCCGATTAGTGTGTGTTGCAGTAGGGAGTTTCATACAAAGAATACTGAACGACTCGAGTTGACACGGTGCCGATTCCTTTCCGGTGTGATACGTGTACAATGCTGTATACCTTTAGGCTGTGCGCTGTCTGTCAATGAATTTAAAAATTTTATTAAGTAAACAACCCATACCAGATGAGATTTCCCATAAGCAAAAATAACTAACTTCCATACCTTTAAACCCTATTTAACCCCTTACGGGATGAATTTTCCAAAAATCCTTCCTTAATCCCACTTTCATTACCTATATAAGGGGCTGTTGTGATGAGCATGCTTCTAGATCCAGTTAACCGGATGCAGGAGAATACCGGTATTTTACATGGAGCGGCTGCCTATCTGACCTCCACAACCCAGTTACTGGGTAATACAATACCCGTTGGTACGATTGGTTGTCAGACTTTCGGGCTGCTGACTATCAGAAACGACTGTAGATCTACGAATGATAGCTGGGACCAACGGCTTAACGAGCTTTCCGAAGCACGGACGGGTCTCGGTATGTTTCAGTCCTTTAGGGGATGAATTTTCAAAAATTCTTCCTTTTTTCTCACCTTCGTTACTAAAGTAAATCTTGAGCAACATTTAATGCGTCTAGTCCCAGCGGTTTAGGGCGTGCTTAAAACTTTGATTAAGTTTGTCCGTGCAGAACATAAAGATCGAAGTAAAACTTATTTCCCAAAACTAGTCCTCGGCCACAGAGATATTGTCGCTAGAACATTACTCAATTGTTTTGCGTAACACGACAAACTGCTAACATGTCTCTTCAAAGCTACAAGATTATCTTTAAGATATTTGCTATGTAATAAGTCTTCCCGCATTGCTGGTTATCTGATAAAGTTACGTTTAGTGTCTAGTATTAGGTAACTATGAATACTTTCCGAAAGGGCGTGGCAGTGAACAGTTTTAGCTACGTGCCTATTGAACTAGATACCTGACGTAAGAACTATAATATTAAGTACTAAAATAAGCCCCTGTGGTTTGACTTGTTGTTGCTACGGAGCGACAAAACATTGCTAAGTAGCTACGAATCGGCGCTGCGGTATTGGCGCCTGCTAAAAAAGTAAGATTCAAGACATTTCCCTTTCTGACGGTTGCATGATGCAAAAGTATTTCTTGGCTTCGGACCGCGACTTCGTCCGCATTGTTATTTCTTGTTTTAACAGTAAATATATCCTATGACACTCAGCAATACCATAGCTTCCCATTTTCGGAATCGGGTCAGTAGTTCCGAAGATTACCTCTACATACAAACACACTACCTCTTATATTATTAGGTATAGATTAGTTATATGCTCGTAGATGTACAGTTATCCTGTAAGAATCGTTATAGAGCCTAAGAATGAACCTGTTTAACTCGATAAATTGCATGTTTAATGTAAAACCTACACCTGTGTTTTGTTTTGATCACTTCGTCTTACGTGTGCCTTCAAGTGGTTATGATTATAATACGTAAGCGAAAATAAAGAGTGATTTATAAACTTCGATCAATGTTATTTATTTATTAAAATCTCCCTACCCCTATCATTACAGGTGTATATCTTATGCGATAGCGTGGTGTTAAAATTAACTTACAATTTAAAGCTATGAATAACGTAAAAACTAGTTGTACAAGTATGCACCAAATTCCCTAAATAAAATAAAATAAAAACAACAACATATAGCCTACTCTTATCTACATTATAACATTGTAGCTGCATCATACATCATCTTAGTAACCGAACGCGGAGCCTGTAGCTGCACCGCGGAGCCCTCAGCCCTAGCGCTCTGCTATCGCCACCGCGATAGTGGCGCCCCTGTTGAGAGCTCAGCGAACTACAACCTCAACGTGTCGAGCAGCGATTGGGCAATATGCGCTTCGCACCGATTGGTTGTTAAACTCGCAAGTTTTAAAGTGCCCACTATTATTTTTTGTTATCTTAAGGAATTTGTATAAGTAGTTGTTATTTTTAGAAAATAGAACATTACCGTTTAGCGTCTCGAACCCGTTGTTTCCTTTAAACCTGCATATACCAAAGTGGTGACCCCGAACTGAACACACCTGAAGAAAATAATCAATCGCCTAGAAGAATCATCATTTCTCACCCATTTCAAGATGTCGAATCCCTGCTCAACGGAAGAACAGTCAAGCTCATCAACATTACACACCATGACGAAGGCTGAAGCTGCCGGCATCTCTCTCACCATGCGCATTCCACCATTCTGGCGTGACCGACCACGACTCTGGTTTATTAGCTTCGAGGCTGCAACCAACGATCTCAAGAAGGGCCAAGCACAGCTCGCCCAGATGGTCATAGCACAGCTGGAGCGACAAGACATCGAGCAGATCGTAGACCTACTCTACAACCCACCGGAGACGGACCAGTACAAAGCCATCAAAGAAAGACTCATATCTGCCTACGAGGAATCTGATAGCCGCCAGTTCCAGAAATTGCTGTCCGAGATGGAACTCGGAGATCAGAAGCCGACCCAACTACTCCGCTGCATGCGAAATCTAGCAAGAGACAAAGTTCCCGACTCCACTCTGCGTCTCATGTGGACCAACCATCTCCCATCACACGTCCGCTCAGTTCTCGCAGTCAGCGAATCATTCAGCACCAAGACGGCTCTCGAAGAACTCGCGCTACTTGCCGACAAAATGATGGAGCAGACTGCATCAACAGAAGTCGCAGCTTTGTAGTCACCCGCACCACTTACGTCAATCACACCGCAAGTAGATACACAGTTTCTCATCAGCGAAATAAGAAAACTATCGCTTGAAATAGCCGAGCTCAAATCAAGACCATCATACAACAACAACCATCGCCGCAGCCGCTACCCATCTCGTCACCGTAACACATCAAGATCACGCACTCGAGAAGCATCGCCATCACCATTCTGTTATTATCACCGACGTTTCAAAGACCAGGCTAGGCACTGCACATCGCCTTGTTCATTCAAGAAAAAAAATACGGAAAACTAGACAGAACGTTGGCAGAGGCGGACACCGGCGTTCAAGAAATATCTCACCGCCTATACATCACCGACAGAAACTCGAAACTATCATTCTTAGTCGACACTGGAGCTAACATATCCGTGCTACCGAGAACAAAGGGTCGAGTAGAAACGCCGCTACCATTTCAACTATACGCTGCGAACAACACTAAAATAGCTACGTATGGCGAGAAAACATTATCTCTCGATTTCAATCTACGACGCCCTTACAAATGGAAATTCATCGTAGCTGACGTTTCAAAACCAATACTCGGAGCCGATTTCCTCAAGCACCATCAACTCACAGTCGATTTGAATAACCGAAAACTAATCGACGGTGTTACAAGCCTAAAGGTAAACGCCCCGGTACGAGCATCGAACGTACCCACCGTACGCAGCATTGACATGTCGCAATCATACCACGACATCCTAGCTCAATATCCCGGCGTAACAAGATTGACATCGATGCAACTAAACTCAAACATCAACGTGCAACATTACATCGAAACTCGAGGACCACCCATACACTGCCACGCTCGACCGATTCCACCGCATCGTTTCGAAACAGTCAAGAAAGAATTCGAAAACATGATCGAACAAGGATTATGCAGACCTAGTAAAAGTCCATGGTCATCACCTCTACACATCGTCCCCAAGAAGAATGGCGATATTAGAGTCTGTGGTGATTATCGCCGACTCAACTCCATCACCGTACCAGACCGTTACCCCGTTCCACGCATCAAAGATTTTACTCATCACCTACTGCTGGGAAAACTATCTTCTCTAGAATAGACCTCAACCGAGCATACCAACAACTGAGCGTAAGAGAAGAAGACATTGAAAAGACAGCTATCATCACACCAATGGGATTATTCGAATTTCCACGTATGTGCCCTGGTTTAAAAAACGCGGGACAAACGTTTCAACGATACATCCATGAAGTACTACGAGGATTGGATTGTGTTTTCCCATTCATCGACGATTTATTAGTAGCATCAGAAAACGAAGCTCAACACCGAAAACACCTTCATATCGTACTAAAGAGATTAGAAGATAATGTCATCACTATCAACCCCGCCAAATGCAACCTTTTTTTTTTTTTTTTTTTTTTTTTTTTTTTTTTTTTTTTTTTTTTTTTTTTTAACGTGGAGAAATGCTCATGCATTCTGCACTACCACGGGGAGGTAGTGCAGGTATGTGGGACTCTAACCCACTAAAACTCCACGGTGTCCTCCTCTGCCGCTTACGGCGGGAACACGGGCACGCGTTAGCACTCATCCGTGAACCCGCCGCGGCTGTCCGTTACCGGACCCTCCTCTGGGGAGTATTCCCCATCACCGGCGCACCAGAACACATAGCACGCCGTGACCACCCCAGGGACCAAACCAGCACATGGGCGCCAGACGACCCCGTGTCTGGGCACCCTTGGTCCCCCTGCGACGGGTCAGGACATTGGCCCCGCCGCCTGCCAATTTTCGGCCGCAGAGGATAGGGAGAGCGGCCAACGTCATACCGACACTCCTCCTCCCCTGCGGCCCCACCGCGTCCGCCATCGAACGGTGGCGACCCCGTCAAGGCCGCGGAAGGTAGGGAGAGCGGCGCACCGCAATACCGGCACTCCTCTCCCGCCGCGGCCTTCAACCCTCAGCCGCGATGCCTCCGTTACAACGACATCGCGGCCCGCCTCAGTTGCGATGTCGCCGAAGCGGCACCGCAACCTACTTGTTGGCCGCTACGTCGTCGGCTTACAGGCAAAAGCCCTGACGAGCGGCCCCTCCTCGGGTTCCTCTTCGCTTCACCGTGGGTGTCCAAGCCACGGCTACTGAGCCCCCCCGCCTCGACAATGCGGGAACCCACCGGGGGGGCGCCAAATGCAACCTAGGACAACCCGAAGTTCAGTTTCTAGGATACACCGTATCATCAGAAGGCATCAAACCACCAGAACATAAAATTCAAACTATCACCAACTATCCCAAGCCGACTACAATCGAAGAGTTAAGAAGATTTCTTGGTATGATCAACTTCTATCGCGAACACATACCCAACGCCGCATCCCTTCAAGCACCATTGAACGCATACCTACATAACGTCAAAAAGAGGGATAAAACTCAAATCACGTGGACAGACGAAGCAACTCAAGCGTTCGAGCAATGTAAAGCTAGCATCATACAAGCAGCTCTACGCGCTCACCCATCACATCATGCTACACTTGCTTTGTTCTGCGACGCATCCGACAACTCAGCTGGTGCCGTACTACAGCAATATATAGACGAAACATGGCAGCCGCTCGGATATTATTCCAAAAAATTCAATGACGCGCAAAAGAAATATTCCACTTACGACCGAGAGCTACTCGCAATCTACATGGCAGTCAAACATTTCCGCAAGACATTTGAAGGACGCCACCTCATTATATTTACGGATCACAAGCCGCTAACATTCGTAATGACAAAAACGCAATCGAATACAGAAACCCCGAGACGAACGAGACAACTTTTGTTTATCAGCGAATTTACCACAGACATACGTCACGTGAGCGGTAAACAAAACATTGTCGCCGACACACTCAGTCGCATAGAAACAATCACATGCCCATCTACAATAAACTACAGCGACATAGCCAGCGCGCAAGAAAAGGACACCAACATCGAACAACTATTATCACAAAATAACATCATTCTCAAGAAAATAGTGATACCTAACACCAACATCGAATTATACTGCGAAGCATCTACTCCTTATGTACGCCCGTACATACCCGAGCAACATAGGAAAGAAATTTTTGACAACGTGCACAACATCAGTCATCCTGGCACGCGAACGACTCGCAAACTTATCACTCAAAAATACTTCTGGCCATCAATGAATGCAGACATCAGCCGTTGGACGCGTACCTGCATACATTGTCAAAAAAACAAGATACAACGACACACATTCTCGAACATCGCATCTTTCCCGCCAAGCGAGCGATTTCAACATCTGCACGTCGATATCGTCGGACCGCTACCTACAACAGCTCAAGGCCATCGGTACTTAATAACAATGATCGACCGAGCAACTAAGTGGCCCGAAGCAATCCCGACCGACGAAATAACAGCTGTTCGAATAGCCGATGTCGTATATCAACATTGGATCGCAAGATTTGGATGCCCGACCACACTAACCAGCGACCAAGGTCGTCAGTTCGAGAGTCAACTATTCCAAAACCTAATGAAGCAAATGGGAATAAAGAAAAATCGCACAACACCCTATCACCCGCAAAGTAACGGTATCGTCGAACGATGGCATCGCACTCTCAAGACCGCATTACGCGCGAAACTCACCAACGCCAGTACATGGATCGATGAGTTACCTACCTTGCTACTGGGACTACGAGCCGCCTTACGCACAGACACCTGCGTGAGCGCCGCCGAACTTACCTACGGATACAATTTACGTTTACCTGGAGAATTTTTCACTGCAAGCACCTGTTCACCTACCATGGATTATAACTACGTTGAAAAACTTCGTGATATTATTCAAGCAAACAAACCGCAAATCGACACCGAGCATCACAGCAAAAACAAAAGTTTGTTCGTTCATCAAGATTTACTCAAGTGCAGTCACGTATTTATCAGAACAGACGCAGTAAAAAAACCACTTCAGACTCCATACGAAGGCCCCTTTCGAGTTATAAGCCGAACAGATAAAGTTTACACCATACAACTACCCAATCGGCAAACCAATATTTCCATCGATCGATTGAAGCCTGCATATGTCGTCCTAGAAGATAACACCTTACCATCACCCAAGAACAGTACCATTCCAGCAGTTACCAAGCAACAAAGCACTGTACCTCCGGCCAGAATGACGTCACAGCCCGCCAGCAACATGACAACGCGCACGGGCCGTGCCATCAAACTGCCGGTACGCTTCGCTTGAGGGGGAGTACTGTAGCTGCATCATACATCATCTTAGTAACCGACCGCGGAGCCTGTAGCTGCACCGCGGAGCCCTCAGCCCTAGCGCTCTGCTATCGCCACCGCGATAGTGGCGCCCCTGTTGAGAGCTCAGCGAACTACAACCTCAACGTGTCGAGCAGCGATTGGGCAATATGCGCTTCGCACCGATTGGTTGTTAAACTCGCAAGTTTTAAAGTGCCCACTATTATTTTTTGTTATCTTAAGGAATTTGTATAAGTAGTTGTTATTTTTAGAAAATAGAACATTACCGTTTAGCGTCTCGAACCCGTTGTTTCCTTTAAACCTGCATATACCAAAACATAAACGGAACAGCAGTATTTTTGCGAGTTCACTCAAATGGCATGTAAATACATCGATCTTTACGTGAAGATCGATAAAGCAGGCACTTGCTGCTACTGCCAAATCCTATGTATTACAATATTTTGTGAAAATTTTAGGAAGTGTTTTATCACAAAAATTAAAATATGCTGGATTAAATTAGTTTCTTAAAAATTGGCATATTATTATTACAATGTATTTTATTTATCTGCAAGAGGACTCTTGGAGCGTTGTTTTCACTCTTCAAATATCTTCAGGCGCATAATTTGTTTTTGAATTATAATTTATACATGCCTGTAATATTCTTCTAACTATCAATCTTTTTTAAACGACACGGCCTTTACACAACATTACAGTTGTGTAAAGGGTTTCTATATTTGGAAAAGATTTGCGAAAAATCTTTCTGTGGGGTAGAAAAAACACCAAAGCCCATTCTATGATTAATTTAGTTATGCTATTCACCAGGGGGCCTAAAAAGGCCACTTTGGCCGAATCATGAAAGGATAACATTATGAATCGTAACATGGCGAAGACAGTCTGTTTTTCTTTTTTCGCTGCACTACGTAGGTATAGTCACAGAGATTGGGATTGGATTTGGATCGGATTGATTGGTATTTAAGCACAGACAAAAAAAAACCAGAAAATGCTTCATCAATGGGATTTGGTACGATTAACTTAACGGTAAACTGTCCATTATGTTATCCTTTTATGAATCTGCCAAAGTGGCCTTTTTAGGCCCCCTGAACTAAGTATTAGGTATCATACTACAACAAAGTATTATAACTAAGTATACAACTAAGCGTTAGGTTCAGACGCCAGCACATCACATTTTCCCAATCAACTTTGAACCTCATGCTTTAGCGATAAAGTTGAAAATCTATTAAAGAAATTTGACAGATTGTAGTAACTTGATGTGCTGGCGTCTGTAATATGAAATTGGCGTTTTGTCGAACTGGCCACTTTGATCTCAAATATCAGAAGGTCCAATACTCGTAATTTAAAACGTTCAGAATCTAGTCGCAGTCTCGTCTCGGTAAAAAAAAAAAACAAATGTCAAAAACTTGTCAATATGTACGGAAAAAATTAGAGGTATTTTTGACAGATTGAGACTGAGATCAGACTGTGTACGTTCTTAAAATTACGAGAATTGACCCTCTGGTGTTTGAAATAAATTCGTTTTGCTTTTTCCATATAAAACGCCAATCCTTCTATGCATTTGTTTTAGTTGAAGGTGTGATAGAAGATGTGGTAACCAGAACTGGTGGTGTCAGAAATCAGCCAACGTTAGTGACCATCAAGTACATACATAAAACCAGATTATCTTATAAGAAGGTGAAGAGTAGGTACATAAAGAAAAAGCGGTTTTGCTGCAATGAGTGCACTTTCTTTTTGATATTTACTAGCTGACCCGGCAAACGTTGTTTTGCCATATAAATTATTACTAGCTGTCCGGCGCTACTTCGTTCGCATGGTGTCCTAACCCTTACCCTACCCTACCCCTACCCTACCCCTACCCTACTCCTACACTACTCCTACCCTACTCCTACCCTACTCCTACACTACTCCTGCCCTACTCTTACCTAACTTATACCCTACTCCTGACCTACTCCTACACTACTCCTATCCTACTCCTAAAAATAAATAAAAGTATTAAAAAAAAAAAAGTATCCTATGTCCTTCTCCTGGTTCTAAGCTACCTCCCCCCACCAATTTTCAGCCAAGTCGGTTCAGCCGTTCTTGAGCTATAAATAGCGTAACTAACACGACTTTGTTTTATATATATAGATACTTATATACAGGTTGAAATTAAAAACATGCGACAAACCGAAATGGGAGATTGTACCTACTCATCATTATGAACAACTTTTACTAAGGTTTTCAATTTCACCCTGTATACACCATTATTTTTAGTATATGCGAAACCAGAAACACATGTCTAGTATTTTATGTAAAGAATCTATGTACAAAATTTCAAAACTGTATCATGAAAAATCACAAAGTTATAGGCTTGTTAAGTAATGTGCTTACAAAAACATGCTCACCCGCGCCGCGCCGTCATGCGCTCATTGATAATAGTACCTAGGTACCTAACCGTTCGGCGCAAAAATTGGATAACCTACTTAGTGTCGCTCGGTGTCCAACTTTTAACTTTTTTAAAAATATTTTTGGAACAAAATATAACGTGGCGTAAAAAATATTGGAATCGATTCAGTTACTTATTCTGAACAAACTGTATTCAGGTTTCGCATATACTAAAAATAACGTTGTTTATGTATGTAGGTATGTTAAATGTTGAATCCTTATCAACTTGCTTGTTTCCGACGGATATCCTTTATTTGTAACTTGTCACATAATGGGTCTTTTAGCTTGATTAAAACAGATTGAGGTAAACAATATAAAAGAGTTTAACATTAACACAGAGGTGATACAGATACCTACATCCGTATTTTGCCAGTTATGTTTAAGTAGCTAAAGCGGAGGGGCCCGTGGCTAAATAATAACAGCCGCACAGGTCGATCGATCAGGTTAAGCTACACTTGCCGCGGTTGGTCTGTGGATGGGTGACCATCTTTACATACCAAGATCCCTCCGTGCCTAGAAAAGCACGTAAAGCCATTGGTCCCGGCTGTCATTCAGCGGCTATCATCTTTGACAGCCGTTACGGGTAGTCAGGAGCCCGAAAGTCTGATAACCAATCTTACCAAGGGGTATCGTATTACCCAGTAATTGGGTTGTGGAGGTCAGATAGGCAGTCGCTCCATGTAAAAATAACTCCAAGTGGGAAAAATGCAATCACACGTAACCTGGGGCCCAAGTCTGGTATTTTTATAAATTCGCCATTCCAACACGATCCCATTGTCATTTTGCTAAAAGTTCGTAATCTGCTAAATTCATAATTGTCGATCATTGATCGGTCAATGGCACAGAACATATACGATAGTCGTAACGAATTAAAAGCAATGACTACACAATGACGTTCTAATGGTAGGTCACTGATCAAAGGAACTGTCAAAATTTTTGCAGATTAACCTTTAGTCTGCCGGAACGTAGATCTACGCGAGACACAATGGCTTTTTAATTGTGTCTATAATTACGGCACACAAGCGGTTAACGCCTAAGTCAGTCATTCATTTGTTATTATGTACAAGATTACCATTCTATGCCATTTCTTTCAATGAAGTGTCAGTGGTTGACCATTGGAAAGTCATAATGACGGCATTATATTAGTAGATTATCAAACTTGTCAAAATCAACAATTATGAAATCAATGATAGACCATTCTGACACTATTGTAATAGCAGACTTGAGGCCCTGGGAATCAAACCCAGGACCAGCTTGCGATCATTAGATTAAATATTTACGAATTTGTAAACATATTAAAAGAGTTTCTATTTATATAATGTCTTATTATCAATTTTTTTTTTCTTCACTCATGCTCATGCGCTTGAAAATATTATAATAATATGATATGAAAACAGGCATTAAAATTACATTTATTAATACACAGTATAAATTGCAATTACATTTACTTACACTTATAATTGTTAATTGGTATTAATTCTATGTTAGTTCTATTTGGTAATTATTCTGTACTTATTTTTCTATTCTATAACACATTTTCAATATGTTTTTTTATTTTTTATTATACAAATATTTGAGTTAATTAATTAATTATACATCAGTTAGTTTGTATTCTTAATACTACTTATTCCAATTTATTTCTTATCTACTTGTACAATTTTTTATTTGGAGGATTGGTCTTATTTTTGTTAGTTGTCGTTTTTTGAACGTGATTGGATTGTGGGTTTGGGTAGGGACTGTTAGTTTTGTTTAGGTGGTTATGTGAGGTTTGCTGACCAGGGACTACGCTAGCCTGAGCAAAGCTTCCACGACAACTGCGTCTCGGTGCTGCATGGCCATCTTTAGGTTGTAATCGATGACCGTTTTTGTCGGCGCACCCATCGCTCTCTTTGCGAAGCGGGCCGTGGCGTCGTCGGCGTCGTCGGTGTAATAGACGCAACTGACCGTGTGTCTCGACACCGCCACTACCGCATGGGAGATGCTGTCGTGAATTTGGAGCCTCCTGGACTTGGTGTTGATGATGATTACGCTGTCGTAGGTCAACCCCTGAGCCTCGTGTATGGTTAACGTGCGTGACCCTTCACCGGACCCGTATCCCTGGCTTATAAGAGAAGCTTTCTCCCCTTGCGTATGAACCAGGAAAAGGGTGTTTTGCGCGGTGCTCGGTATTTGCGCTCCCGTAAAACCTTTCACCTTCAGGGAGTGGACCTGCGACAGCGACGACTTGGAGGAGTATATACCGGAGTATATCTCGCTCAGTGCAAACGCTACGTCCATCGGATTGCGGTGTGTACAAAGCAACTCCTGGGTGATGCCAGCCACCAAGTTTGGACGGGTATACCTTAACTCGAAAAGGTTCTGTCTGTCCAAAAATGGAAGCTGGTTTACGTCTCCGATGAGGACAATCTCGCTTGCTCCGGACAACTTTACTGCCATGACTATGGCCCCAAAATGGTTCATGAGAGCCTCGTCTACCGTGAGACGGTAACATTTCTCCTGCTGTCTGAACCCGTTGGCTAAGATTGAGGCCATAGTGCGCACCTTTGTTTTCACTCGGTCTCCTAAGCGGTGCGCAAGCTTTTCCCTGAGATCCTTGGCAGCTTCAGTTGTCGTAGTAGCTATGACGTCTTCCCCTCATCGAAGTGCTTCACCACCCAAGTTGTCTTGCCGCAACCCGGAACCCCGTTTACCCACCTGATATTGGGTACCGCCCAACTTTCCTGCGATGCCGGTACATCTGAAGTCCCCAAGATGGTCTGTGCCATTTCAAGAATCTTATCGTCCGGCATGATTTTGGTACATTTGGCGGTAACCACTATCGGGTCGTCGTTCGGTACGTTGAATTTAAGTTTGCCCGAGCGCTCCGTTTCCTCTGCGTCCAGGGCCACAAAACCGCTCGGCGGGCTACCATGTACGACCCCGTCATTTCACCTTTGATGACTTGGGATGTGACATTGTCGTACACCGCTGCCTCTGATTCTATTATCAATATTAGATACTATCGACTCGCTATGAAAATGGTTAACGGAAAAAGGATGATCGAGACGATTGTCCCTTGCCTGAATTTGATTAAATACTTTCCGACGAAAGTACCAAATTAAGAATTTATTTTTAATTTTATATAATTTACGAAGATGTTGCTTTGTTGTACGTGAATGTCATGTACACCTGTAGGTAATTGGTACAATGTACATGCTCTTGGCGTACCTACCTATTTTAAATAAATAAATTCCGATGCGACCATTTCCTTGTTATTTTGCAGCGGCAAGTCATGAATGAAGTTATCCGGAAAAGAACTGGAATTATCGACATAGCTTGCAGAGCAAGCAAGCTGAGAGTGGCAGTGGGCTAGCCATGTTTGTCAAAGAATCAGTGCTGGTGGAGCAGACAAGTCCTGAAGTGGAGACCGCGTATCGGTAAGCGTAGCGTGAGACGCCCCCCAGCTAGATGGACCGACGACCTTAAGAGTAAACTAGTCGCGAGCTCGAACTCACTGGTGGTCATGGCCAAAGAGCACGCTGTCTCACCTGGCTTCGTGTCCGACAGAGCTAGTATCAGTGATGAGCAGTTAGACGCTAGTCTACACGAACTACGTCTAGTTCTCACGCACAGAAACACCGTTCCGAACTGCTGAACTGCTAGGCGCGTAAAAGAATTCGAAAAGTGCTTCGGAAAATCGAGTTTTATGAAAAAACCACGGCATAAATCGATTACAAATAAAATTGAACTCTTCGATAACTGAGCTTTGTCGGTACGGGCTTGGTTTTGAAGTTTTCATAGTTCTTTTATTACTTACTAGCTTTCTCCCGCGACTCCGTCCGCGCGGATGTCGGTCTTCGCGTGGATGGTTTATTTCTCCATTTTGAGTAACTCTGACAATGACATCTTATAAATATCTATTGGACCCAAATACGGCTAAGCCTATAATAATTAAGGATATCCCTATATTGAGCTACTGCTGTTGAGCTCGCGTTCTGTAGTAAATATTTTTTTCATAGTAATTCCGACCTTGATAAGTAGCATGTAGCAGTAAATTACTGACAGTGACGAAAAGTTTGCAATAATAAAAAAGTGATCGTGACAATGCGACATAAAGTTAATTGAGAGCTTCAGCATACACAACATTGTTAGTGAGCTCGTCCGGAATATGAACATGAAGATTTCTTGGACTGCTCACACGGGAAAGAGCTACGTAAAGTTGCCCGTGTGAAAAACAACTCGCGGTAAGATCTACGCCAGCAACTCCTAGGGTCTGACCTTGAGCCTTATTTATTGTCATGGCGTAACACAAAGCTACAGGAAACTGTATTCTCTTAAATTGAAATGGAAAATTATCCACTGCGGGTAATGCAACGTGTGTTCGCGGTTCTACAGAACAACGTCTATGAATAAAACTGAAAAATAAGTTTTTTTTTTCTACGTATTTTTCCAGGATAAAAAGTATCCCATTTTATGCCCAGGATAATAAGGTATAATTATACCAAGTTTCATCGAAATCGAACCGTTAGTTTTCACGTGATGCCTGCATATACAGACAGACAGACAGACAGACAGACAAAAATTTTTTTAATCACATATTTGGGTTTGGTATCGATCCAGCAACACCCCCCGCTATTTATTTTTTCAATATTTTTAATGTACAGAATTGACCCTTCTACAGATTTATTATATGTATAGATTTACACCCAAAGTTACGTTAAAAATAGCAAGAAAAACGAATCTTTGTTGGTTCATAACTTTCTAATGGCTTTTTATTTTACTATTCTGTTTCCGTACAGACAAAATAAATAATAAATTAAAACGATATCATGTTTAAATTTGAATGCACAATGTCAGACAGTGGAATAATACTCTCCCGAAATTTGTATGGAAAAAATATCGACTAGTGGCACCTTAAGAAGGCGGCTGGGACAGTCTGGAAGCAGAAGGCGGAAGACAGGGTGTTGTGGCGCAGCCTGGTAGAGGCCTATGTCCAGCAGTGGACTGCAATTGGCTGACTTGATTGATTGATTGAAGTCATGAATAAAAATTAAAACGATGAATCGATGATGGCGTGAAACATGATTTGTGCCTACTAAAGGAGTGCACCTAGCTTCTGACGTTTGCCCGTTTGCTTCTGACGTTTGCTTCTGACGTTTGCCCGTTTGCTTCTGAAGTGTCCATATAGGTTATGTGATTTTTTTTTTTAATATAATTATGGCAAGTTCACTCTCATATGAGTAAAGATAAGGTGGCCTTTCCCATAACATGATTCACATTTTGTATTTGTCCTAATTAACACACTTGCCCGCATAATCTAAAGAGCGTATGACATAAAGGACACATCTATCTGTCTGTGCAGCCGCTAGCCTAAATACCTGTAATATTAGAAAACAATATCTAAGTGGGTGTCTATTATCTGGGTGTTAGGTGTCGGTTACACTGCCACCGATCCCACTGACGGTGTCACCCACATGTTTATTAGGTCGCCGGTGTAGACTACACCTGAGACATTAAGTGTTATCTAGGCTGGTACCTACAGGCTACAGACTTAGACCCTTTATGCACACATGTATTTCTTGCCGTAAAAAAAACTGTGGTTTATTTGTTGGGCGTCAGTGTTGTATGATACTACTAGCTGCGCCCCGCGGTTTCACCCGCGTAAATGTTGATCCCGTGGGAATATTGGGATAAAAAAACTTTTTTACAAAAAAAACAACCGACTTCCAAAAACACTATACTTAAATAAAGAGAAAAATTACTTTAATTTCGGAAGTCGGTGTCTTTGGATTTGTATTTTAGTTTTTTGCCACCGACTTCCGAAATTAAAGTTATTTTTCTCTTTATTTAAGTATAGTGTTTTTGGAAGTCGGTTGTTTTTTTTTGTAAAAAAGTTTTTATTTTTCACTTTTTAGCGGGTCAGTTTGTAATTTATCTAAGTTATAATAGCCTAATGTCAACTGCTTATCACCTTTTACAAAATATTGCTTTTCCCGATGCATGGACGTTAATTGTTGAGGAGTTCTCCTAGTAAGAACCAGGAGAACTGGAGCTGATTGAGAAGTCACCATCAGCTTCACTTCACCATACGCATTGTAATGAGCATACATTGCTTAGCAGCCATATTAAAGTAGTCGAATTGCAACCCGTGAAATATTTGTCATTGAGTAGTGCCATTTGTGGTCTTCATCATCAGCTCCACTTTACCAAATCATAATTTCCGAGAGCAAATGCTCAAGTTACTTTAATAATAGACTTAGGCAAGAAAAAATTTGCTAAGGGCCAAGTTTATGTTACGCTTAGTCGTGTAAAGACGCTGTATGACATTGTATTATGCAACTTGGAACCTACCAAATTGCTAAATAGACCACATGACGAAAAGGCATTGCGTGAAATGCAACGATTGAGGCTTTTATAAATCATCATCAGCCAATTACAGTTCACTGCTGGACGTAGACCTCCCGAAGTTTGCGCCAACGTTCACGATCCTCCGCTTCTCTCATCTAGCCACTACCGGCAACCTTTGTTAGGATAATTATACAGAAGAAAAACTCGCAAAAGTATTTCACTTTAAGAAGTATTTATTAGTTTTTAGACTAGATGCTGATAATCCTGGCTGCAGCATCAGGCCAGACTTATGTCAACATTGCATTGAACTTAAAATTTAGTCCTGTTTAAAATGAGCCCAAACACGACTACGGTGCTGTAATTTCAAGGTTTGTACTTTTTCTGATGCTCGACTGGCTTCAGCATCAGGTCTCTATGTACTTCGGTGTTCCTCATTAACAGTACGTTTATCCACACATCGAGCCCTTTTCAATGAGCCTAAACACGATATATCTGCTGTTAGTTGTCGAGAAGTTAGGTACTCTGCAGACTATCCTGACTACAGCATCAGGTCATAACTTGATGATCATGATACCAAATGTGGCAAATGCCCTATCAAACATCAAAACAATTTACTAAAACAGTCCTTGCCTGTTCGAGTAACTTCTTACTGTTAAGGAGTTGTACCTTCCACCATCAGCCCAGCTACCTAAGATGGTGACAACCGTACGCAAATACACAAGATACTTCATAAAATATGCGAAAAACAATAAGTGAGCCTATAAAATTTGAGGGTTGCCCTCGATTTCTCTAAGATCCCATCATCAGATCCTAACTTGGTGACAGTGGGACCACCTCAGAACTATCTACTTTCGAACAAAAAAAGAATTTTGAAAATCCGTCAAGAATTGGCGGAGTAATCGATGAACAAACATACAAAAAAAAAAAAAAAAAACATACAAACATCCGAATAGTACCTTCTCCTTTTTGTGAAGTCGGTAAAAAGTAGCCTATATGTTAATCCAGGGTGTCAGCTACCTCCATACAAAATTTTATCAAAATTGGTCCAGCCGTTTGAGCGTGAAGAAGTAACAAACATATAAACACACACACACACTCAACTTTCGCCTTTATAATATTAGTGTGATGGAAGCGTTTTTTCTACGGCGCGATATATATTCATACGTCCGGTTTCCTAATCAGGAATTCAGATTCGAACCCTGAATGCATGCATTTCATACAAAATCGTCTCTAAGCGCATACGTTCTTAAATATTTCCGTCCGGACAATATAAGAACGTGTGCAAAACCGGACGTATGCGGCCAGCCTTATACGCCGTACCATAAACAAACCGTGACGTGTACAAAGGGCCTTAGAGCCAGCGTTCAGTAAAAGCCTTATTACACTACACGCTATTCAGGGACCCTTTCCCTAAATCAGGATGGTGAAATAAGAGAAAGGGAGGAAGATCCCATATAAAAAACACATACTATATTTAATTTGACCCTGTATAAAAACAAAAGAACAAATGGAAACTGTTATTGTGTGTTGCATAATGTGTGCATAAGAATGTATCAATATACGACTAACTTTGACCTTTATTGACATTAGAGAACTAGGTTGATAGTTATATCAATCGATATTAAGGTTAATTGAAATACTTATCCTACTTCGACTAATCTCTGACTCTGTAGTTACCAGGCCTTAATGAATGATGTCGGTGATAGAGATAAAGATAAGAGTCAGTGCTCTGATTAATCAAGACGGCGTAATTGATTGATTTAGGAAAGGAATTTCTTTAATCAGGAATTATTTCTTTTACGAGCGTCCAGAGGGCCTAAGACAAGCAGCAAATGCTTTCAAACCGTTTCGTATTTTAACAACGACTTATGATTGAGATTGACATAAGGTTTTCGGTAGCAACGAGTATATGTCAATCCAATCCAATGGCAATGGTTCTGCCATATCAGCCGTAGAACCGATTCCTCCTCCTCCTCCTTAGTCGTTCACTCTTGACAGAGTGGTCGTGGTTGATGACTGCATTTTCTTTAGCCAAAGCAGCCCTCGCGGTGCTATTTCACTTATTCCGGTCTTCAGCGCTCCGCGCATTTAAGGGGGGCTCCCATACAACAAACGTGATTTTTTTTGGCGTTTTGTGCCTTGTGATACGGAACCCTTTGTGTGTGCGAGTCCGACTCGCACTTGACCGGTTTTTTATATCTTGTGTCTAAATGCCTTCACGGTGATCGAATTTTTTGGATAAACCCAATCTCGCTAATACCTAGGTGCCCTAAGGTAGGTTCGTATCGAATCTGGGCTTACAATGATGTATAGGTCTCTGGCGATGCACTTAGGTGCATTCTAAGAAGCCCATTCAAATGTCGGATTAGATCAGCGAGCGATTTGCAAATCGCTCGCTGATCAAAAATACAATATCATGGGTGTCAGAAGTGATTCACTCTGCATTTGCCAGAGGAAAAATAAAGCATTGGAAAAGAGCCTTGTTGAGTGACAATCCATAAATGTGCCTACGTCCGACTCATCCTGACCATCCAAGTCTTACTGAGTCGCAAATACAGGGAGGCAGGGACAACCTGTTTCAACATGGATTCATTGCGGAACCCACGGCGTTGAAATTTTTTGTCGGTTATTAAAAAAAAAACACTCGTTTCCTCCAAAAGTGCAATACCTACGCGGGCAAAATCTATGTTAAGGATTCCGTACCCAAAGGGTAAAAACGGGACCCTATTACTAAGACACTGTCCGTCTGTCTGTCTGTCTGTCACCAGTATCTCATGAACCATGATAGCTAGACAGTTGAAATTTTCACAGATGTATTTCTGTTGCCGCTATATCAACAAATAATATAAAAATAAAATAAAGTTAAAATTAAAAGGGATATAAAAGAAACGATTTTTCCGGAGTTTTATGCCTTGTGGTACGGAACCCTTCGTGTGCGAGTCCGACTCGCACTTGGCCGGTTTTTTATTTAAATTACCGACGAAAAATTATCTAAAGACCGATAGCTATTATATAGTGACCTATGATATTAAGTATTAGATTAAATGTTTGTTTGTTAGATAGATATACGAAGTTTATTGTGGTATTGATGTCCCTGCCACGACGTGCAACCTGTTACAATGGAAATAGCACATGATTCTGAACCCCCCCCTTTTTAGGGTTCCGTAGTCAACTAGGAACCCTTATAGTTTCGCCATGTCTGTCTGTCCGTCTGTCTGTCCGTCCTCGCTTAATCTCTGTGACCGTTAGCACTAGAAAGCTGAAATTTTGTAGGAGTACGTATATCAGTTACGCCGACAAAGTGGTAAAATAAAATTTTGGAAAATATTTTTTTTTAGGGTAGCTCCCCTACATGTGAAGTGGGGATGAATATTTTTTTCATCATCTACCCCATCGTGTGGGGTATCGTTGAATAGGTCTTCTAAAATGGCTTTGGGGTTGCTAAAATTATTTTTCGATTTAATGCTCCATTTACGAAATATTAAAGTTTAAAGTGCAAATTTTTGTTCCAGTAGGGCGTCCCCCCCCCTCTAAAAGCTAAACTACTGGCTTGAAAAATTTGGAAAAATTCTCGATGATAGTGCATTTCATGAACTTTAAAGGAAAAGTATAGCGGTTAAGATAACTTTATTAGTTTAGCAGTAATAGTCGTTGAACTTGGGTGTTGGATAATTTTGTACCAAATACAAAGATGAAGTAGTTGCTTGTTTATAATAGGTAAAGACTTGCATTGAAAACCCAAATATGTTATTTTTTTTACCTATTCAGAATAAAGAACAACAGAATCGTACTACATTGTGATAACGGGCTACTACGGAACCCTACACTGTGCGTGGCCCGACACGCACTTGGCCGGTTTTTTTGATGAAAGTAAATCATCAAATAATGATCCCTCCCGCTCTGGGTGGAGCGGAAGGGAGTGTCAGACTCTTACTGACTAAAACCCACCCGTGTTCCTTCCTTAGCCGTTTATGTCCCGGGCCAGCGGTAACCCTTTCGGACAATCCCTAACGGGCCCCTTCGCTGATGCTGACATCTCTTTGAGGCGCTCGTGAAACACTTACGCGCCGTCCGGCACGGGCCTGGTCTTGATCGGACGGTTTCTGAACCCCTCTGAGTTTAAATTTTTCGTCAGTTATTTAAGACAAAAATTGCGTTCCATACATTTGACCGGGACCGGGGCTTGTGGCTAAGTAATAACAGCCGCACGGGTCGGTCGATCAGTTAAGCTTCGCTTGCCGCGGTTGGTCCGTGGATGGGTGACCATCTTCACATACCAAGACCACTCTGTGCCTCGGAAAGCACGTTAAGCCATTAGTCCCGGCTGTTTTTCGTGGATCTTTGACAGTCGTTACGGGTCGTCAGAAGCCCGAAAGTCTGACAACCAGTCTTACCAAGGGGTATCGTATTACCCAGTAACTGGGTTGTGGAGGTCAGATAGGCAGTCGCTCCATATAAAATACTGGTATTCAGCTGCATCCGGTTAGACTGAAAGCCGACCCTAACATAGTTGGGGAAAGGCTAGGCAGGATGACAGTTTGACCGCGTAGGGATTGCACTTATCTATGACACAGCAGGTTTTTTTTATAACCTATGAAAAATTTCTTCACTAGATTCATGTGCCGGATTTATGATTTGCGCTTCGATGTTCCTGTCACCCTGCAGACGTAGTGGTGTTATTTTTTAAATAGTAAGTTTGGAATTGGCTATTTAATGCTTTCAAACTCCTCCTGTGTTTTTGCCAGTGTTTTAATTTACCGTCGGCGTCGTATTGCAGTCCTTACTACAACGTGCAACGGTCAGGCTGGTGCAAATCAAAAATCCCTCGGTTTTATTAATCAAGAATTAACACTGATATAGGAATTCGCACAAATCGTTCGATAACAAGGACCAAAGAAACAGTTACCCAGAGACCTGTTTCAGAATGAGAACAGGTTGATTTCACTTTTGTAGCTGAACTCCGAAAGTGTACTGGATTGCAACGTGCAACGGTATGATCATTGCAATAAAAACAGCTGATATATAAAAAGTGTGTTGACAAAAATAACTTTAAGTTTTAATTAACTAAGGCCTGATTTTTCAATAGTCTGAAAACTTTTATCTGAGGAATAAATATAGCGGCTTGACAGTTTTTGTATGGAAAGTACGAGTGTGTCAAACTGTCATAACTTTTCTTCAGATATAAGTTATCTGGCTATTGAAAAATCAGCTCTAAGAAGCTGTTTTCTCAATCGTCAGCAATTACACTTATAATATCATTGATCGTCAGGCTAATATTTGATGAACAAATATGACGGTTTGACGCTTTTTTTTATAGAATATAATTATATGTCAAACTTGCATATTATTTATTTTTCAGTTATAAGTTATCTCACTATTTAAAAATCAGCTCTAGATCATACAAGACGGAGACGACAAATCAACAGTAAATGAAACTTCGTAAATCTAATAACGTTCTCAGTCCGTCTGCACACACACATTCAGACAACAGCTAATACATTCCAGTAGTCAGAAGTAATATGTAGAGGAAAGTATATCCAAACATTCGAAGACATGTGACATCTACCAACCCGCATTGGGCCCTTGTGTGGTAGATTACAGCCCACTCCTTCTCGAAGAGAGGAGGCCTGTATCCCAGCAGTGGGAACCTCACAGGATGATTATGTTATGTTGTGAGTTATATCTAATCAAAGATTGGCAAAACCCAAAGTCGGCCCCTCTAAAAAAACTCGAAAAAAGTGATAAGGTAAAAAATAAAAGACGCCTTCGAAGAGCGGTTCAAAATAGATGGAAAATAACAATGTGATTTTAAACACGATGGATGGGATGATACTACAGATTTTTCCTCGTGATTTATGTTTGCAAGTGTCACGACCAGTCGTGGTGGGTAATCCAACGAAAGAGAAAACTTGCGTGGTTTTCCCAGCTTTTTGCACCACTGTGTGGGTTTAATCAGACACGGTTGATGACGTCACGTTAGATGAGATAATATTTTTGTATTGGCATTAAAATGCATATGGATAAGACAGAGATTAAAACAGGAGAAGAACTAGCAGGGGATTGCGGAGAGGGGGGGGGGGGGTTGTTCAGGGGAGCAGACCGGGATAACTCGTCCTTACCTATAGGTCATCGTCTATCTGTATGCTAAATTTCATCCAAATCCGATCAGCCGTTTTACAGTAAAAGCGTAACAAACTCACTTTCGCAGTTATAATATTAGTTAAAATTACGTTTACACAACTATTTACACTAAATACTAAGTTAAGGGCGTTATTTAAAGTTAAGGGACATTTAAACGTCAATAGAATAGAATAGAATAGAATAGAATACTCTTTATTATGTACACCATATTAATGTATGGTTAAACAGGCGCTAATCATTACATGAAGGGGTTAATTAATAGGGCACGCCTCGATAGTGGCGATAAGACCCCTCTTTGAGGAGTGGCTAGAGAGGCGTCACGGCACCCGCACCTACCGCCTGACGCAGGTCCTCACCGGACACGGATGTTTCGGGAGGTTCCTGCACATCATCAGGCGGGAGAAAACGCCCGGGTGTCACCATTGCCAGGATCGCCCAGAGGACACGGTGGAGGTCTGCCCTGCTTGGACGAGCACCGCCGTGTCTTCGTAGAGGCGATCGGCACCGGCGGCGACCTCTCGCGTCCGGCCCTGGTGCAAGCCATGGTCCGGAGCGAGAGGGAGTGGGAGGCAGTCACCTCCTTCTGCGAAGCAGTCATGTTAGCGAAGGAGGTGGCGGGATGGCTGAGGGAGAGAGCCTCCCGTCCCAGCCGCCGCGGGAGACGCTCCGGGCGTCGGGAGCCGCGTGACGACTTTAGGCCACCGCTAGGCGTGGGCCTGCGCACGGAGAATAATGGGTAGTTCACCGTCCGATCAGGACCAGGCCCGTGCCGGACGGCGCGTACGTGTTCCACGCGGGCCTCAAAGAGATGTCAGCATCAAGGAAGGGGCCCGTTAGGGCCGAAGCCTGCCGGGTCAGCGGGATTGTCCGAAAGGGTTACCGCTGGCCCGGAACATAAAGGGCTAAGGAAGGAACACGGGTGGGTTTAGTCAGTAAGAGTTCGCTTCCGCTCCACCCAGAGCGGGGTCATTTGATGATTTCCCATTATGAAAAAAAACCGGGCAAGAGCGAGTCTGACTCGCGCACCGAGGGTTCCGTAATATCCGGGTTTATGCATAAGGTTTATGTTTATGAAATTAAATGGTTTTTTTTATTTTTGAGTTGATTGAATGAATGGTAAATTGTGGTTTACGATTTATGACGTATTAAAAAAAAACTACTTACTAGATCTCGTTCAAACCAATTCTCAGTGGTAGTTTACATGGTAATGTACATCATATATTTTTTTTAGTTGTATCATTCTCTTATTTTAGGAGTTACAGGGGGGGGACACACATTTTACCACTTTGGAAGTGTCTCTCGCGCAAACTATTCAGTTTAGAAAAAAATGATATTAGAAACCTCAATATCATTTTTGAAGACCTATCCATAGATACCCCACACGTATGGGTTGAAGAAAAAAAAATTTTTGAGTTTCGGTTCTAAGTATGGGGAACCCTAAAATTTATTGTTTTTTTTTCTATTTTTGTATAAAAATCTTAATGCGGTTCACAGAATACATCTACTTACCAAGTTTCAACAGTATAGTTCTTATAGTTTCGGAGAAAAGTGGCTGTGACATACGGACGGACAGACAGACAGACAGACATGACGAATCTATAAGGGTTCCGTTTTTGCCATTTGGCTACGGAACCCTAAAAAGGGGTAAATTAATTAATTTTATACTTTTTGCTGTGCCCTATATAGGGATTGTAAGCTGTAGCTTTAAGTCATTGTAACACCCGTAAAAATTACATTATGGAATGCAAGTAAAAATATGAATATGAATAACTAACTTACTGTACAAATAAGTACAAAAATAGATGAGATAATTAGATTTGTTTTTTCTCAGCGGAAGATAATCATTAATAATCGTAATACTAGTTTTTTTGTCATGATACTCACGATTGTAAATTGTAATTGTATTGCCCGTAGAGATAAGCCATGCGTCATTATCATGATTATTTCAAGCGAGAGCAAACAACACAACAATAAAATAAATACTAACATAAAGCGAAGAAGACATGCAGAAGGCTATAATTAGGTACATAAGTAGGTATTGTGGCGCGACGACAATAAATGAAAACACTGGCAAAACTAATACAAATATTTTGAAACTAGCAAAATCGAAAATCTAAAATCCCCGAAAACCTACTAAGCGAGCCAAAGTGATGCAATTACTTTTGAAACGCAAAAAAGAAGAGTGATGGCTATAGTGTGCGTGCGCTCGGAATTAAATGACGTATAAGCCAAAACGAATTTACTCCTTTTTTAACAAAATAAATAAATTAAAAAAGCTACTTTGAGTAAAGTTGAGCTACTCTGTGTGGTGCCGGACTTAAAGAATTGCACCACCCCTTACTTCCCGTGGGTGTCGTAAAAGGCGACTAAGGGTCTTACCGGAGAATGGGCAGCAGCGTTCTCTATTTATTCCACCATCATACCATACTGCGATCGCCAACCCGCCTGCCAAGCGTGGCGATTATGGCAAACCCCCCCCCCCCCCCCCCAAAATTGGGGGAGGCCTATGTCCAGCTGTGGACGTCTATCGGCTGAAACGACGACTTTGAGTAAACTTTGATATGATAATTTTCTATGTTTTAAACTAAATTCCATTAAATACGCGTTATATATATGTATAAAAATTCATTGAATCGTGTTTTCCTTTTATAATTATGATACTAGACCAAAGAGTCCTAAAATACATACGGTATACCAAAATGTTAAATCCCTATTCTACATACTTATTAAGTTACCCGAAATAGAAAAATCACATTATTTTCAATATATCACCTATCAGCTGTCGTAGTATAGTAGACACAATCGCGTGACTACTTTTATGATTTATATTTAGTTGAATTTTTTAAAACAGGTTGAGATTATCTTTAGACTCGTAGATGCGCAGTTTAATTTATTGTCATAGGTAATTATCGGAGAGAGGCCCGTGGCTAAATAATAACAGCCGCACAGGTCGATCGATCAGGGTAAGCTACGCTTGTCGCGGTTGGTCTGTGGATGGGTGACCATCTTTACATACCGTGTCCCCTTCGTGCTTCGGAAAGCACGTTAAGCCGTTGGTCCCGGCTGTCATTCGTGGATCTTTGACAGTCGTTACGGGTAGTCAGAAGCCCGAAAATCTGACAACCAGTCTTACCAAGGGGTATCGTATTACCCAGTAAATGGGTTGTGGAGGTTAGATAGGCAGTCACTCCATGTAAAATACTGGTATTCAGCTGCATCTGGTTAGGCTAAAAGCCGATCCCAACATAGTTGGGAAAAGGCTAGGCAGATGATGAGGTATTTATCGTCTCTACCTTATATAGGAGATGTCATATAGGTACACATATATCCGGCTGGAAGTAATATGGTTTGGAAATTAAATAAATCAGCCGGTCGATTCTGTAAAAATCTCACCGTGAAAACTTAGGTGAAGTGAGTTTGTTTTTGCTAGGAATTGACACTATTGACAGCTCACTCCACGCTCACTTCACCTAAGTTTTCACGGTGAGATAGTTACAGAATCGCACTGCAGCCGGTCGATTCTGTAAAAGTCTCACCGTGAAAACTTAGGTGAAGTGAGTTTGTTTTTGCTAGGAATTGACACTATTGACAGCTAACTCCACGCTCACTTCACCTAAGTTTTCACGGTGAGATAGTTACAGAATCGCACTGCAGCCGGTCGATTCTGTAAAAGTCTCACCGTGAAAACTTAGGTGAAGTGAGTTTGGTTTTGCTAGGAATTGACACTATTGACAGCTCACTCCACGCTCACTTCACCTAAGTGTTCACGGTGAGATTTTTACAGAATAGCATTACTGTATAGGGATTGAAACAGTCTGCACGCTGTTGGTTCCAAATGTTTGAGCAAGCATTGTTTTTCTTTATATATATTGGGGTTTAAGTATTTATAAACGATGCTTATAGTAATAACTAGCGACTTTTTAAGCATACATTTTTGATGATTAATATTATGTCTCCTAACTTTGAGCTATGTTTACAAAAGAGGATTATGTCCAGTAAAGGGTGCATAATAGATTTAAATGTTTATTTTGCAATTACACAAACAACAAAACATCCATTACCATACGTCTCATCCGCACCTCGGAAAGCACGTTAAACTGTTTGGTAGTAGTCGTTACGGGTAGCCAGAAGCCCGAAAGTCTGACAACCAGTTTTACCGGGTATCGCATTACCCAGTAACTGGGTTGTGGAGGTCAGATAGGCAGTAGCTCCATGTAAAATACTGATATTTAGCTGCATCCGGTTAGACTGGAAGCCGATCCAACATAGTTGGGAAAAGGCTAGCCAGATGATGTAACCTGGTGAAGTGATCTGTATAATTATTAAGTTCGTGATTTTGACCTTTTGTAAGGTCTTTATTTTTTAAATCTGGTCAGGATGTTGTGGTTTTAACAATTTGCATCTGTTTTTAGGGTTCCGTACCCAAAGGGTAAAAACGGAACCGTATTACTAAGACTCCACTGTCCGTCTGTCCGTCTGTCCGTCACCAGGCTGTTGTATCTCATGAACCACGACAGCTAGACACTTGAAATTTTCACAGATGATGTATTTCTGTTGCCGCTATAATAACAAATACTCACTAAAAACAGAATAAAATAAATATTTAAGGGGGGCTCGCATACAACAAACGTGTTTTTTTTCGCCGTTTTTGCCTTGTGGCACGGAACCCTTCGTGTACGAGTCCAGTTTTTTTGATGTCTTTAAACCCGAATTTTTTCTGAGTTGTACCTACAATTTGGAAACTTGTGAATCGTGCGGAACATGCATCAAACGTGAGTAGGGTAACCACATTAGGTGACCAATCATGATTATGTTTTAAAATAAGACTTAAGAGGAAATGCGGTCGGAGAAACTTTTGAAAAAGTCTAAGTAAAAAGTCATAATTCGAGGTTTGGCTCTCGCCTATTTCCTCCTAAAATATTGAACTAATTTAAAAGTAATTTCATAAACTGAATAAGAAGGGTATATACTGTGCGCCTATGTTTTTCTTTTTTCATTAATAGTTTTCAAATGTGTACACTTAGTGCTTATTAAAATAATGTATCATCACAAAGGTAAACATAGGGACATGCAAGTAGTTAATATTTATTATTTTGCAAAAAATCATTGCTTTGATCATTAACTAGAAAGAAAACATGAGCGTTTCTATGAAAAGACCATCCGCATTTCCTCTTAATACTTCATTCCTCTTCTCTTTTCTTTCCTCTTCTTATTTATGTTTTTTTTTTTAAATTAAATTGAAGCTTCAAAGAAGCTGTAAGTTTGTACAGTGGGCCACAAGTCTCTTTCAAAAAACCCTAGTAAAAGTTGACCTTTTATTCTATTCAACCTTCGTGCTACGCCAGGCCAGCCCAAGGCGAAAGAGTTACAATCGTCGAGCGGTCGATTGTACCATACCACACTTCATTTCTTCGCCTAATTTCTTTCATTTCAGTCATTATTCATGGTTTTATAGAATGACCCTGAAAGGAAAACAAACGATTGATGAAGGTCGTAGGCATCTGCTTGATCCGGGCAGTGCGAGACCACGACGCTTTTTTTTTAGGTGGGAAATCATCAAATGACCCCCCTCCCGCTCTGGGCGGAGCGGAAGGGAGTGTCAGACTCTTACTGACTAAAATCCACCCGTGTTCCTTCCTTAGCCCTTTATACTACAACGACCACGACCACGACGCTTGAGGAGACTTACCATAATTATCATCATCATTCTACAGCAGCCCACTTCTGAGGGGTATTTGTGTACAGTCAACAGCGGATGCGAAGTGATTACTGTGTGGCGTTGATGTGGCGTTGAGTGGTTTGAATCACTTCGACGCCACACAGTTCTGACGCGAACTCCGTTCATTTATTGAATTTCTGATTTTGATCATCTACTTTTGCTGTTGACTGTACCACACTAACAGTAGCAATGGCTTTCATTTTGACAGTTCAACAACATCCAATGCGTTATTTAAGTTATTGAGGAGACAAAGGAGTTTGAAGAACCGGGCATATCTACTAATGTCGCGCCATTTTGAAAATGGCCGCCACGCATATGACTATAGTTGATCACGTGACTCAGCCATCAACTTTGAAAGTTAATATCTCGGAAACATGACACTTTACGGGGTTTGGTCTTATTAGGTATGTTTTCTGTTTGCATTGATGTCAGCTATCGATTTATATCTCATTTGTGGCCGCCATTTTCAAAATGGCGCGTAAGTAGGTATGCCACGCATCTTCAAAGCCCTTTTTCGAGCAAATGAAGCAATTGATTAGCAATATCCCTCTAAATTATTCAGATCGTTATTGAAAGTGTATTACTCAAATATGATGCAAGACAGGCCTCTCTAATTGCACGCCATTCAACTCGATTCTCGGCAACTCTCATCCAGCTGCTACCAGCCACCCTGCGAAGATCGTCACTCCACCAAGCCTGAGGGTATCCTGAAATAAACGCCGTCCGCATTTCATCCTAATTCATCATCATCTGTCTAGCCTTTTCCCAACTATGTTGGCGTCGGCTTCCAGTCAACCGAATGCAGCTGAATACCAGTATTTTACATGGAGCGACTGCCTATCTGACCTCCACAACCCAGTTACTGGGTAACACGATACCCCTTGGTAAGACTGGTTGTCAGATTTTCGGGCTTCTGACTACCCGTAACGACTGTCAACGATCCAAGAATGACAGCCGGGACCAACGGCTTTACGTGCTTTCCGAGGCACGGATTTCATTTCATTTCACATTTCATCCTAATTGATGCAGAAGATATGGTGACTCTAGTTACAGTTATTTTATCACAGTTTTTTGTCCAAACTCCCGTGCAATTTGAATAACAAATCAAGGTATGTTCGTTACGTGTCATAACTTTACTTAACGAGTCTTTGTCCGACTGTGAATGAATTAGACAGATTATATGAATTGTTTGTATTACCTATTTAGACAATAAAAACTACTAAAAACCTGTCCTACTAGTATGGTTTGCTTCCGTATTAATTTATAGATCGTCCTTACGTATACAGAGTGTTAACGTAACGATGTTTAAATCAAGGTATGAACAAATTAGGTAACTTAGCGGGGAAATGATCAGAGGGGCAATTCTCGTAATTTTAAGAACGTTCACAGTCTGATCTCAGTCTCAATCTGTCAAAAATACCTCTAATTTCCCTACATTTTGACAAGTGTTTTACATTTGTTTGTCGCTGAGATGAGACTGCGACTAGATTTTGAACGTTTTAAATTACGAGAATTGGCCTTCTCGTTTATTCTTAAAATGAGAAAGAAAAAAACCTAAGCTGTAGGAATCCTAGATATTTCAAAGGATCAGGGATTTTGGATTGTGCTTAGAAAAATAACAATATTTTGAATTGTAATGTCAAAAATCGATAAGACTAATACTTTCCACATAATTAAAGAAATTTGACGGATTTCTGTAATCTTCAATTTCTTACTAATTCATCCCTGCGAATCGCAAGTCTTTACAGTAACTACTATCAAATCATGTAGCTCTTCCTGTAGTGCACCCCATTACTAAGGCGAGTAATGCATATTAAGTATTACCACACAAATCATACGTGTATATGTATAGAGCTACATAGGTACTTAGTTAGCTCTACGTGGACGGATTGAAAATCTGCTTACAATTTATTTTAAAATCCGGTTCCTCTCTTAATAGTTGGAGACAGTTAGGCACTAATGCAACTATGCACTCTAAGGAGGCCAACAACCACGGTTGGGCAGTATTTGAATTACTTGTAATTAAAATACGTAATTGAAATACAAATACTTACGCATTTCGTATTTGTATTTCAATTACTTTCTTAAAATGTAATTTGTAATTCGTATTTCAAATACCTGACACGAAGTATTTTGTAATTAGTATTTTAAATAATTGAGGCTTCAAAATACATTTTAACATTAAAATACATTTAAACTTCATTTAGCGATCGTGAGTGTGAGTGCGAGGCGAGAGTGCATTGATGGTAAAGCAGCTATTAGAGTTGCTGCCCATGCTGGTCTAGATTACTTATTTTTAACCGACTGAAATAAAAGGAGGAGGTTCTCAATTCGGATGTTTGTATTTTTTTGTTTGTTTGCGCATAACTCCGTCGCTTGCAAACCGATTTGAAAAAATCTTTGTTGGAAAGGGTTTACTTTCTAAATGGTCCCATGAAAATTTTATCGAAATCGGAAAAGCGGTTTTTGAAAAATCAACAAAATTAAAATTTAATTCACTTGGTTCAGTATTTTTATGTTATGAATGAGCATTTTTCGCTTATTGTTTACGTGAACGATGTTACTACGACCGGTAATAACATAGTCCAAATAGACAAAGATTTCTATTAATATTCTAATTCTAGTGCACATGTAAGAAAATTAGGTATTCGACAAGAATTTGGGTTAACTTTTTGAACTAAAAAAGGGTTAAAATGTTGGTTATTTTGGTTTTAATTCATTCACGAAAGAAAGTTACTTTACACTTTTGTCTGATGATTTTTGAAGGCGGTTTTTAAAAAAAATTGTTTTTCAATTATGTAATTTGTATTTTGTATTTCAATTAAAAATAGCTAAAATACTGTATTTTGTATTTTATGTTTCAAATACCTTACTCAAAGATATTTTGTAACAACCTAATTGCGTAACACTTTCCATCACAACCTGAATTATTTTGAAGGATATTGCTAATCCATTGCTTTGTATTATGTTCGAAAAAATGGTCTACTCACGTAAATAACGCAATGAATGTTGTTGAACTGTCAAAATGAAACCCGTTGCTACTGTTAGGATGCGTTCCGAGTTGGGAATGTAATCGATATAATCGGTTTGAGTTTTGAATTAGCGTGAGCGCGATAACGATATCCCGTGAATCGTCATAGATGGCGTCATGGCATGCGCCATCTTGCGATAACGCCGAACATGTTATAAAATAATATCACCGTGACCGCTGCTAACGTGGCACTTTCAAAATTGTGCTTCTGGCTGCTGCTGAGTCGCCACCTAACCAAAGAAGAAAAACTGAAGAAGAAATGTGGTGTTTATACAAAGAAATACTGTAAAATATCGTTTTGACATTGAGTAAGCACTGTGAGCGCATCTTGCGGACAGCCAGTTCGGTTTCCGCAAGGGGCGCTCGACGGTGGACGCCATCATGCGCGTGAGAGCCCTCACGACGGGGGACGCGGTGTCCCAGGGTGGGGTCGTCGTGGCTGTGTCACTCGACATCGCCAACGCGTTCAACACCCTGCCCTGGAGCACCATTGTGGAGGCACTCCGGTATCACCGGGTGCCACCCTACCTCCGTCGAATAGTCGAGGCGTATCTGACGGAAAGAGCCGTCAGCTACCCCGGTCGCGATGGGGAGTGGAACCGGCGAGAGATGTCGTGCGGTGTCCCACAGGGATCGGTCCTGGGGCCGCCTCTGTGGAACATCGGGTACGACTGGGTGCTGCGCGCCGACCTCCCTGATGGCGTCAGCGTGGTTTGCTACGCTGACGACACGCTGGTCCTGGCGCAGGGGAGGTCGCACAGGCGGCGGCCGACGCGATGACACGCGGGGTTGCGATAGTCGTGGAGAGGATCCGGCAGTTGGGTCTCGAGGTGGCATTGCACAAGTCCGAGGCCATGTCGTTTCATGGGCCCCGGAACGCGCCGCCATCGGGATCCCAACTAACGGTAGGAGGGGTTCACATCGGCGTCGGGATGACGATGAAATACCTGGGTCTCGCCCTCGACAGCCGGTGGAACTTCGTGGAGCATTTCCGACGTTTGGCCCCCAAACTGGAACGGGCCGGGGCCGCCTTCAAGCGGCTCTTGCCCAACCTGAGGGGGCCAAACGCCTCCTGCCGGAGGCTTTACGCGGGGGTCGTGCGGTCCATGGCCCTATACGGGGCCCCGGTGTGGGCGCGTTCACTGCGGCGGCGAGCCGCCCACTACCTGAACGCGCCCCAGAAGGTGGTAGCCATAAGGGTTATCCGGGGCTACCGCACGATCTCTGGCGAGGCGGAAAACCTCCTTGCCGGACTGCCGCCATGGGATCTGGAGGCGATAGTCCTCGCGCGCCTATATGAGTGGCGCGCGGAGGTACTACGCCGGGGGGAGGATCCGCTTCCGCGGCAAATCGCTGCGGAGCGGACGGATCTCTGGCGCGATCTCATGGCGGCATGGAAAGAGCGACTGTCGCAACCCAGCGCAGGGCACGCCGCGATAGCGGCGATAAGACCCCTCTTTGAGGAGTGGCTAGAGAGGCGTCCGGCCCTGGTGCAAGCCATGGTCCGGGGCGAGAGGGAGTGGGAGGCAGTCACCTCCTTCTGCGAAGCAGTCATGGTAGCGAAGGAGGTGGCGGGACGGTTCAGGGAGAGAGCCTCCCGTCCCAGCCGCCGCGGGAGACGCTCCGGGCGTCGGGAGCCGCGTCCCGGCCACCGTAGGCGCGGGCCTGCGGGCGGAGAGTAATGGGTAGCTCACCGTCCGATCAGGACCAGGCCCGTGCCGGACGGCGCGTACGTGTTCCACGCGCGTCTCAAAGAGATGTCAGCATCGAGGAGGGGCCCCTTAGGGCCGAAGCCTGCCGGGTCAGCGGGATTGTCCGAAAGGGTTACCGCTGGCCCGATACATAAAGGGCTAAGGAAGGAACCCACCCGGGGTTTTAGTCAGTAAGAGTCTGACACTCCCTTCCGCTCCACCCAGAGCGGGAGGAGTCATTTGATGATTTGGGAACCCGCAAAAAAAAAAAAAAAATCGTAATAACTAAATCGGAACGCTTGTGAGATGATGTGAGCGCTGTGAGTGATTATAGCTAATTCGGAATGCGGCCTTAGTGTGGTGTGTTACGACATTAGCCCGCTGCTTTGTTTCTGGTAGAAACAGAAAGTGACAGTAATTTATTTATTTATTTATCCATTTATTTCAGTGACAGTAATGAGGTACCTAGAAGAAAAAATCTGATATAAACCAAGAAAAAGATTTATTTAATGAAGTTAAGACTGTCGCAGCGGAGGTCTTATCGGCCTCACTGCTGATCCAAATCCAAAACTTATTAAAAAAAACTTGATATTACTCATGTCTTATTAATGCGGGCTCCATTAAAATAATTTAATTGTATTTTACGATTATCTTTAAAGGTCCCAATCTCAATAAAGGCTTACGCAGACCGGGACGGCATGGCAAGGGATTTAAATTTTTACTAATGGACATTCAAACGTATCGATAGAGAAATACGACATAAATTGCTATAGGTACTTTAAAATGATGCCGTGGCATCGAAAGGGATTTCATTTCACGGCATTGAAAGTCGCGCCACGGGCTGCGGGATGCCGTGGCGCCCTGCGGTAGGCAACGGCATGCCAAGGACTCCGGCGCTCGTTGTGACATAACACGGGTTGAGGCGGCGGGGGTAGAGAAGCGGGGAAGTCGCTGGAATGCCGCGGTATCTAAGCGGCTAGTGTGCGCTGACTGACGGCAAAATCCCTTGCCATGCCGTCGGTATGCGTAGGCCTTTATTCAGAAGAGAAATTTCTTTCTCTCAAATAACGACGTTGAGAAGTATAATAATGTTTTATTATACGTGCGTCCTACAATACTTTTACCGTTACAGCTCGCGACAGAAATTCTTTTGCTTCGAGTAAATGTTACCGTAACATTGGATACATTGACTTTTAGCTTACATAATAAGGAATCTCGAACGAACAAAACTGGTAAAATTTTCTTAATATTGCAGATTTAATTTGATTTTGCGCGCCGTGATTCGTATAAATCGTATCGTTATCCAAGTAAATAATAAAAGCATTTATTTAATAAAGTAGGTACCTATCTAACTTACAATTTTTAAAAAACGAAGAGACAACTCTTTTTTAGGGTTCCGTAGCCAAATGGCAAAAACGGAACCCTTATAGATTCGTCATGTCTGTCTGTCTGTCTGTCTGTCCGTCTGTCTGTCTGTCTGTCTGTCTGTCCGTCCGTATGTCACAGCCACTTTTCTCCGAAACTATAAGAACTATACTGTTGAAACTTGGTAAGTAGATGTATTCTGTGAACCGCATTAAGATTTTCACACAAAAATAGAAAAAAAACAATAAATTTTAGGGTTCCCCATACTTAGAACCGAAACTCAAATTTTTTTTTTTATCAAACCTATACGTGTGGGGTATCTATGGATAGGTCTTCAAAAATGATATTGAGGTTTCTAATATCATTTTTTTCTAAACTGAATAGTTTGCGCGAGAGACACTTCTAAAGTGGTAAAATGTGTGTGTCCCCCCCCTGTAACTTCTAAAATAAGAGAACGATAAAGCTAAAAAAAATATATGATGTACATTACCATGTAAACTACCACCGAAAATTGGTTTGAACGAGATCTAGTAAGTAGTTTTTTTTTAATACGTCATAAATCGTAAACCACAATTTACCATTCATTCAATCAACTCAAAAATAAAAAAACATTTAATTTCATAAACATAAACCTTATGCATAAATCCGGATGTTACGGAACCCTCGGTGCGCGAGTCCGACTCGCTCTTGCCCGGTTTTTTTTTTGTAAAAAAAAATCAGTGCCACTCCGGGAGTGCCGACAGAAGTGAAAACAAAACACAAACATAATACACTCACTGACATATCGGATTTAAAAAACTGGCCAAGTGCGAGACGGACTTGCACACGAAGGGTTCCGTACCAGAAGGAAAAAATGCCGAAATAAACACGTTTGTTGTATGGGAGCCCCCTTTAAATATTTTTCATCTCTCATACTCGGAAAGTAGTGTTTGTTTGATCCGAATAGCGGGTGGAAAACGCTGCTTCCCACCCTTGGGCGGGAAAGTCTCATAGTAATTGCTTCCCTCCCTAGGGCGGGAATGAAATTTAAAAATAGAACTTAATTTAGTTAGGTAGTCAGCTTAGTCAGACATACGACACCCTTAATTGATTATGTAAATATTTATTATGCTACCCATCAAATCTTATGAATGTGCGTTAATTAGGAGAGTTGAATAAAAAGCTCATATGTTAACGCCATTAAATCTTTCAGATTTAGCGCACAAGTTAATAATTTACCTTGAATAAATTCAACATACATAGGTAAATCACCATTTTGATGTCAGTTGTGGTCGAGGCTAAAAAACATAAAAATTGGGGATTTCGAACATCCTGACTTTACCATAATGGGGCTGTGAATATACATCATTTAATTATTTGACGAATTTATCCATAGTTTAAGGTAAAAAAGTAGTGGTAATAAACTTTTTTTGATATCTAATGTCGAAGTTTCGCGCCAATCGTATGTGTTTACATTTTTACTTTTCACAAATTTCACACACAGATATAGATAAGATTTAAAATGTGACAAATGTTATTGATAATATTATAAACAACACGAAAATGCCCAGGTTTTAACGTAATATTCAAACACAGGTTCAATAATACGTATTAATCATTACCACTACTCAATTTGTGTTCAAAATGGCAGACCATTATTGTTTTTTTTTATTGCAGTGATGTGTGACAGCGATTATTCCAAACAATTTTTTTTTTTTTTTTCTTTTGACTCGAGTAATTAATATGACGAATGTAATCGATATTTGAAAATAAAATAAAATTATTTTAAGCAATAAATACAATAAGCATTGTTTATAATAATGATTTATGCTTTTCTAATATCATTTCAATCTCTTCTAATATCATGTCAATAACAGACAGGCCAATAGGTACCTCATTTACTGAATTTCGCGCCGAAATGCTTCTATAATTGAATTTATATTCGGAATGCGATCGCTGTTTAAAATTATTTTAATTTATTGGACAATTATTTATTGTGGTTTTTATTTTTGATACTTTCTAATAGTTTACTACAGAATTCCCAGTAAACATTTTTTGGGTAGGCTTACCAGAATTTTTTTGAGAATGATGATAATTAATTAATTCTATAGATTGGATATTCTGCAAACACTTTACATTTCAATACATTTTGTTAGTTTAAAGAGTTTTTATTCAGTTTCTACAATTTTTTTTTTCATTTTTTTTATTGCGAGTATCGATTAGGCTGTATGCAAGTTTTGAATCGTAATAAGAAAGTTGGGTCAGCACTAAGAAGTGTCACGTCGCAACACAATTTTTTGTAATTTTTATCAAGATTACCTATCGTGTTTTCTAAGTAATTTATGAAAAATGGTAAAAGTAAGAATGCAGACAGAATGATAATAATACGGGCCCTAGTAAGCGGAACGGCCTGCGGTGGTGACACAGAATCTACACATGTGGCGGTGACGTGGTGTGTTCCATACTTCAAATTTAAAAAAGACTAATGAATAGGTACCTATTATTCATGTAATTATTATCAATAAATATTTAAGAAAAACTACTATTTTTTACTTTCCTTAAATTCGAAATGAAAAGTAGAGTGTTTAACGCGGGTGAAGTCATCAATTCCCACTCGGACTACTTATAGCCGCCCTCGCTGCGCTCGGGCGTCTAAATGCCTCGTATGGGAATTGATTCCTTCCGACCCTTGATACAGCCTGGTGACAGACAGACGGACGGACGGACGGACGGACGGACAGACAGCGAAGTCTTAGTAATAGGGTCCCGTTTTCACCCTTTGGGTATGGAACCCTAAAAACGAATAGGCACATCCCGAGGACAGCCGAACACGTCCGAATGTAGCGCGCTGTCGGTAACAGTGTCGCGAGTTCAATGGTGTTTTCCATCTCAAAAAATACCCAAGGCGCCTAACTAAAGAAGTCTTCACTTCAAAAAAAGACATGTTTTGACTCAAAATTATTTGAAATCAGAATCGTATTTTATTGATCTTCCACCATTGCTAATTTCGAACTTTTTTTTAAATACAATAGAAATGCCTTGTTGTGCCTATTTTAAAGAGTTTGACAGTTCTTATTTTAAAATTCTATCATGAAACTTCTTTAGCAAACGTTCTAAAACCTATAGTAGGACCGTAACATAATTTGGAAAATAATTCGAATGCAAATCGATTCGAGTCACGTCTCCTCTTTGTGTATTAAATATTCAGTTTTTACGAATACAAATAGGTACACGCAGAATCGATATTGGAAAACGATATTTAAAAATCAACAATATGTTTTTTCAAGTCTTTTTTGCAAGCTATAAACTTGAACTTGACAGTTATAAGTTCGCGTCAGCTTGGTTCAAGGCTGTGTTATGTATGAATGTTGACTCATTTACATACTTACATAATTATTCACACATGAACGCGATAAAGTTTGAGTTTGAGATTCTCACGCGGTGTTAATTTTGAGCAAAATCGCTGTTACATGATTACTTAGTTGTTCTTTCATGATGACAAAGTTTTATGATGATAATGAAATACATGAATCACTTCACCAGCTGATGCGTGACATCATCAATAATATCAGCAAAATATAGCACCTCTTTTACACTTGAAAATAGACCTCTTTACGACGAAGAATCCGCCTGGCACTACCTGCGTACAAGGAATAGTTTTAAAAACACGTTCACCATAATTCATAATTTTCAGCTGAAAGACGTCCACTGCAGGACATAGGCCTCCCCCAAAAGGGGGGGGGGGGGGGTTTGCCATAATCGCCACGCTTGGCAGGCGGGTTGGCGATCGGAATTCGCAGTATGGTATGGTGGTGGAATGCATAGAGAACGCTGCTGCCCATTCTCCGGTACGCCCCTTAGTCGCCTTTTACGACACCCACGGGAACGGGAAGTATGGGGTGGTGCTATTCTTTAAGTCCGGCACCACACAGACATTATCATAATTGGTAGAGACAAATTATTCGACTTTTTGACTTTTCCGCGTGAAATTTCTTGTTTTAACATAACTATAATAACTATATCATAAGACTCTCGGGATTACTGTAGCTTTCCATTAGTTAGTTTTGGAAATGGATCAGTAGTTCCGAAGATTAACCCCTACATATAAACTCACAAATTTTACCTCTTTATAATAAGTACTATTATAGTATATAAAGTATAGTATAGGACTGCCCCGTTGGCCTCGTGGTTGCAAGCGTAACTCCTGAGCGTGGCCGTTGGTTCTGTGCCTGATCTCTCCCCGGTCGTGTTGGATTTCCGTCCTATCGGACTATGAGAGTAAAGGAACAGAGAGTGCACCTGTGTTTACGCACACACTTCATCATCATAATCTGCCTAGCCTTTTCCCAACTATGTTGGGGTTGGCTTCCAGTCTAACCGGATGCAGCTGAATACCAGTATTTTACATGGAGCGACTGCCTGTCTGACCTCCACAACCCAGTCACTGGGTAATACGATACCCCTTGGTAAGACTGGTTGTCAGACTTGCGGGCTTCCGACTACCCGTAACGTCTGTCAAAGATCCACGATTGACAGCCGGGACCAACGGCTTAACGTGCTTTCCGAGGCATGGAGGGTCTCGGTATGTAAAGATGGTTAATTTAATTAATTATTGATGATGTTCACGCATACACTTGTGCACTATAATATCTCCTGCGTACCTGGCTATCTCCGTTAAGATTGGCCACTGTGACCGAAATCCGGCGGGAGGCTATTATTATAAAGCATAAGTACCTATCTACTTAACGGCAGTATATCTATACTGCCGTTTTATAAGAGCGGATAGGAGAGGAGAAGTGCCGAGCTAGCATTTGATGTTGTTTTGTGTTGTTTTTGAAGTTGGCACAGTCCTGACAAAAAACCGGAGATTTTGCAAAAAAACTAACTTTTTACTACCTACCCTTTTTTTCAAATCGCACATTCCGAACGAATAGCAAGGCCGGACAAAGTCCGGACGGGGACAAGAAGCTGATTTAACCCGGTCAAATCTGGACGGATGGTACTCGTAACTCTAGATGCACTGCTGGTGCTGTCCATCCTTTTGGTGCAGTACCCATATTATTATTATTATCGCCGTCCTAGAAGCTATTATGAGGAAACTGGACTGGAAATTATGGACTACATCGACGGCAAATAACGTAGTCACCTCTGATTTGCCGATGATCTGGTTCTGATGTCTGAAACAGCCACACAATTACAACCCATGATCCAATCACTGAACGAGGTCAGCAAAAAAGTCGGATTAGAAATAACCATTAATAACTGAATTTAAAATACCTATGCATACTAAAGCTATATCAACCCGCACTTCTCGGCCCGCGTGGTGGATTATAGCCCACTCCCTCTCGACGAGAGGAGGCCTGTGTCCCAGCAGTGGGAACATTAGGCTGATTATGCTAAAGATAGGGTCCTAGAAGAGCGGCCTTCGTCCCTCCCACCGAAGTCAAGCCAGCTGTGTTTCGTTCAGCGGGATTGACCGAAAGGGTTACCGCTGGCCCGAAACATAAAGGGCTAAGGAAGGAACACGGGTGGGTTTTAGTCAGTAAGAGTCTGACACTCCCTTCCGCTCCACCCAGAGCGGGAGGAGTCATTTGATGATTTCACATCAGAAAAAAAAAAAGCTGTGTTTCGTCAATGCGTGGGAGTTCCAGTGCCTTAGGCATCTTCTGGGCACACTTGTTCCATCATAGACCTCATCCATCGCTTTACATCAGGAGTGATCGAGGTCAAGAGTGGTGCCCCATAGACTATGCCGGCCTATGCAATAAAAAAAAAACATAACGAACGCAGTAACGGCTGACATGGTAATAAGGGCACCGGGGCTTGACTTTACGGTGTCAAAAAAACCCTCTAGGAAAACATACCAACTTACTTTCACCCCTCGTCTGTTAAGCAAGCTTATTAAGTTCGGTAACAATAGAAAAGGTAATTGTGTCTTATAACGGCCGAACCCAATTACTTGTGCTAGATGTGATAGATTCACAAGTTTTGGCATACTGGAGGTAGAAAAACCTATCTATCTCTGGTTATAACGGCCCATTAATCTATATCAGTAGCGATCTGTATGATTATATTATGCTGACAGTTATAATTGTACCTACTGGCTACCATCACTAGCGATCTGTCAATAGGTTATTGGGTTCGGCCGTTAGTGACAGTTCTGTTGAGCTCACTACATAGGATAAAACAAAGTCGCTTCCCGCTGTCTGTCTGTCCTTATGTATGCTTACATCTTTAAAACTGCGCAACGGATTTTGATGCGGTTTATTTTAGTAGATAGAGTGATTCAAGAGGAAGGTTTATATGTATAATACATGCATATTATAGTAGAGAAAAGCTGAGAAATTCAAAGATTTGTAATGTGATGTCGTAACAAACATATTTTTTGCGCTTACATTGCAAATGCTGGCTGAACTTTACGAGATACATCAAATTAATGTACTACGGAATTGTATATCATAAAAATATCGATAAAAAAGTTCATGATGGTATATGTTTATTCCCTAAGGATAACCCACAGTAACCATTTTTATCTTTTACAGATTACAAAAAAAAAATGTGTTATTTAACAAGCTATTTTAAACAATACAGTATTATTCCTTATCCAATTAAATTCATTCAATACGTTGTGCATTTCATGGAGATCAAAATTGCCCTTTACAGCATATCATTAAAATTAATATCTTAGAAGATATCAGAGATTTTAAAAGCGGGGGCAGAGCGGCTGGCGAAGTTTGCCGGGTCAGCTTCTTACCTATATAATGTTTCAGTGAAGTCATTCTCCGGTAAATTGCGTACACTATGAGGCGGCTACCGCTCTACCTACTAGGAAATCATAGATTAACATCCCTATCATAACAATATAAAGGCAAATCAATGGACCCATGAAATTTTCATTCAACCAACATAGATGCAAATCAATCAGTATCTAGTTGAAAATGTAAAAATGACACAGCATTTTAACACCATATTCTGGGTTCCTACAACCACGGTGATACGCCATGATAGCCGGAACAGGCATTCGTAATGGTGTTGTATTGTCAACCTATTTAGTTTTGTGGCTTCCGTGTCTATAGGAACATATGACGGAAATTAAATGGACTTGTTCCGTGTGACTCCCCGAAAATTGTTAAGTTTTACATTGATTTTGTTATTTTTATTTTTGTTTTGTGTAAATAATATTAAATTATATATTTCGTAAATTCATACCTGTATTGTGTCTTTTGTTGCACTGAATAAACGTTTTATCTATCTATCTATCTATAATAATATTATTTAATATTATGTTTTATTTTGACATAAGTATACGATGCGCAAAGCGATCCCCACTCTACCGCCGAGCGCTCAAGATCTGTGCCGGTAACTATAGTCTATAAGTAATAATAACATAGTAGATTTAAAAAAAAAACATTATTAAACTAATTAATTTTATTCGTTACTAATTTTTTCAGCTGGTATTTTTTTTATATTACTATTATTATATATTATATTGACCTCGATCACGCCTGATGGAAAGCGATAGATGAGGTCTATGATGGAACGAGCGGGCCCAGGAGATTATATTGTAGATTTTTATATGTTTATATTTCTACACTAAAAATTTATATAAAAAAAATTGTCTTCGTGTCACAAAGGGATCCGTACCACAAGGCAAAAACGCCGAAAAAACACGTTTGTTGTATGGGAGCCCCCTTAAATATTTATTTTATTCTGTTTTCAGTATTTGTTGTTATAGCGGCAACAGAATCTATCACGGTTCATGCGATACAGCCTGGTGACAGACAGACAGACAGACGGACAGTGGAGTCTTAGTAATATGGTCCCGTTTTTACCCCAAAAGGTTCCGTACACAAAGGTACGAACATTATTTATTATATTATTGGGTATTTCCATCTAGATTGTGATTTAATTCCTAGCTCGATGTTATTTATGCAGTTGTATTTTTGTTTCTAAAAATAATTATACTTAATTTCGTTTAAAATATATTTCGAGCTGTGGTTTTTTGAGACCTCTTTTTGCGTGGTTTTTTCTTTTTCTATAGCAAAAAATACTTAATGTCAGGCACTCAGTACTGTAGTGTCTTGTGTGTTCCGGCCTTTAGCAGAAAGGTCTGGCTGGATGTAATATTCCATTCTAGCATTCAAATTGTGATGACAGCAACGTTAACATTGTGTTTTTTTTATAGAGTCATTCATATATTTTCTGTAAAGCTGCGAGGTCCCTTTTATCAATACAATAATTCCAAGTCTAACGTGTTCTTATTTGTGTACCCCTCAGAGGTACTATAGAGGACCCCTCAGGACCTCTACAGTACCATCAAAGCTCAGGAATTTTCACGTCAGGTATCCTCATGTTGGCTCTGCCTAGTTAGCGTTGGGATTAACGTTTCGATGCTAAGTACAAATGAAAAACAAACACTCATACAAACGATGCATGGGAAAAACGTGTGGAGCGGGGGTTAGTTTTTAGGGTCCTGTACGTCCGAATAAAAAAACGGAATCCTTATGTGTCTGTCTGTCCGTCTGTGGGCCGATTAAGTTGAAATTTTGATATACATAATTATGATGTGACACAAACACACAGTAAAGAATTTTGAATAAGGGGACACTTTTAGGGGGCAAATTAGAAAATCTAAGAAAAAGTTTGGCAAAACTGTGAGTGTAACATATCAAACGAAAGAACTTGTTGGGAGGGTCTCAAATATTTTGTATTGTATAATAAAAAATTATATTTGAGCCCCTCACAATTATATATTATTTATTTAAAAAAACACAGCTTATAGAGGTATGAGGAACAGGGTGTAAAGTTGACTCATACTCTATAGAAAAGGGAGTATCCTTCCGACCATATGGGTGTTGTGTCTGGCGGGCAACTGCCCGATGATTCATTCGGGCCGTTGTATCTATGTTAGTAGCTCGGTAAACTCTGCTTCCGAGATGCAGGATTTTGCGTGACGTCAGTATGACGCGACGCGTTGTTCGCATGTGGCATTGTAGATACCGCTACAGTTTTACAGTTATTTAAGATTCGCCCCCTTCTCTCCGAAACTACGGAGCCTTCTTTCAGCCGAGCGCCTCGCACTTGTCTGGTTTTTTATGTTGTACCTACCTAGCTTCTGAAGCCTGAACAGCTGCGGCTCAAGCTAGGTACACACGCAACACACGCAACTACTTTGATCGTCATGTAACTACAGTCAATTTGTGTCCATCGATATAAAAATCTGTGTGTCAGATTTTGAAATCACTAGGGAGTCACCTGTCAGTCAAAGTGGCTGCGTGTTTACCAAGTATTAGTTAACGGTCAAAAGGTCACTCAATCGTGGATAATAAAAACAGGTGTTTTAAAAAACACAAAGCGATAGCAAAAACTGGCCAAGTGCGAGTCGGACTCGCACACGAAGGGTTCCGTACCAAAAGGCAAAAACGCCAAAAAAAAACACTTTTGTTGTATGGGAGCCCCCCTTAAATATTTGTTTTATTCTGTTTTTAGTATTTGTTGTTATAGCGGCAACAGAAATACATCAGCTGTGAAAATTTCAATTGTCTAGCTATCACGGTTCATCAGATACCTGGTGACAGACAGACAGACAGACGGACAGTGGAGTCTTAGTAATAGGGTCCCGTTTTTACCCTTTGGGTACGGAACCCTAAAAATGGCTGTGTTTTTATCAGAAAACATCGGGTTTTTATAGTCTATCGCGCACTAATCAATCTTTATTAAGATAATACCCAGCGAAATTGACAGTTAGGTACATCCTAACTAATATTATAAATGCGAAAGTAAGTAAGTTTGTTTATCTTTTCACGCCTAATCCAGTGAACCGATCGTCATGACGTTTTGCACATACGTTGTCATGCAGGGGTATAGAAAAGGATATAGGATACCTTTCATCCAGAAAAAAATACTGTTTCCGAGGAAAAGAACAAAAGTTTCGACAGTGACAATTGCTTTAGGACGCTAGATGGCGCTACTTGTCTTTCGAATCATGATTGAAATATGACCCGACTTTAGTATTCTAACAAAAAGTACTAGGCTTACATGAACTCACGATAGTATTTCAATCATTAGTATTATGTTTTTAAGGTGAATGGATAGTGGTGACCGCGAAATTCAAATTTTCTTATGTTTTTTGCAATGTGTAGGTCAGTGTCAGATTGTATCTTGATCTGAAATATGATTCGCGACAATAACAGGTACCTACATATTTAGAGAATTATAATTTGTTAAATTTAAATTAGGATTTGGATGAAAGGAGAAACCCGTTTCTGGGCCTAACCGTTACACGAATAAGATATGTACCAAAAAAATCGTCTATTTTGCTAAATTAACCCATTTAAATCTTAGCCTCATTTACAATGGCCAAGTGTAAAAAATAATTAGATTTCTATTTTTTTGTTTTAAACCACCTTTGTAAACAGTTACAACACTTATTTTGTTATACGTCACTAACTTCACAAATGCTGGTATTCTATCAATAGAGCGTACCCTAAGAATATGATCGATTTAGTGGAAATCGATGCTGATACAAATAATTAAATAACACTCCATTGTTTTAGTATAAATGACTTTTTAGTTAAGTATTAAAATCAATGTAAAACATTTTAATTTGAAAACTAATTGATATTTAACGTAATCGCCATTAAAAAACATTAAAAGAAATAAATAATCGATAAAATCGACTGTACCATGGATTGCACTAGTAAACGGCAAATGTCAATGTCAACATCTGTCAATTGTCATGGTTGTATTTTTGCGCAAGTCAATGTGTTGTTTTTCTCTATTTCTGGGGATTTATTTTTTCATAAGACCTCTAATCGAATACTGGACTCCGAAATTGATTGCATTCTGACTGACCCTCGCTTGAACAATGGACACCGTTACATAACCTGCCACCTGTGCTGACTTTTGCTGGAAAACCGGATCTGATTACTGCTCTTTTTGACGACTGACACGACATCATGAACCTGTGCATTAAGTACTGCTACAAGAACAATCAGATAAATCGGAAGTCATCCCCAAGCGCTTTTTATTTATGTACCTAAAACCTCATCGTGACAGGCGGCAGGTGCTGCAGCACAGCACATGTGCGTTCCAGATTTACGTAGGAAACGAAAGTCTCAAAAATATCATTGTTTAACTAGGTACTAAAAATAACCTAAAAAGTGAACATTGTTGTCTGATTTTACCAATTTGGCCATTGCTGGGAGACGTGAAAATTGGGCTCGTGAAACCTTCCTAAATGCTCTAATTTATGGCCAAATTCCAGCCCTGTAACGTCAGGCCCAAGTTTCTATGGAGTTTGGGTTTCTCCTTTGGCACACATATAGTTTATTATTATGGATTAACACATAGGATACTTTTTATCTCGGTAATACGTTTCCGTGGGATAATTTCCCACCTCTACGCGGGCGAAGCCACGTACAAAAGCTAGTGTACAATAATTGCTTCCTTAGATCGGATGAGTCGTAAAAACTATAAAATAGCCATGGGCTAAACAATAAAATTAGAAACAAGGTAACTATGTACCTAAGAAAACCCATAAAAACTGTGTTGGGTACGTTTGATTGAATGACATTTGGAAAATCATAATAATAATATCTGATATTATATTAGATCGATTTAATTTTTGTCGACTTCCGTGACATTCGTTGATAATTTTATCGTTAAATATCAACGACTTTATTGTTTTCATTAGGAATGTATCTACCTATTATATAGCCTTCCGCCTAGCCATAGGTGAAGGTCGATCTTACTTCGGATATAGACTATTTTCTTAAAACGACAAAAATGTGATAGGCACGGAAAAGTGAGCATCTCTTGAAATAAATAGCGAAAATTCTGTATTATTTCTTCTTAGCTTAAAGGTCATCATAGCACACGTATCAAATCGGAAAGGGATCGGCACCGTGTCGCCTTTCGCCTCGCCGTCAAGCGGGCGTCAACCTAGCGTAAGCACGTAACCAAAGCGGATCAGAAGCTCCGATACGTCGTCGACGCGACGCCGCCGCGCTTACGGCTCGCCGATCGCTGGTTGATGGTGCAGCAGGCAGGCCGGAGGGGTGAGAGGGGCAAGGGTGGACGAAGAGAGGTAAGCTAGGGTACGGAGAGGTGTAAGCGCGGGGAAGACGAGCCGTAAGCGCGGGGAAGACGAGCTGTAAGCGCGGGGACAACGAGAACGAGACGTAACGCACCGCACCGCGGTTCGTGAGCTTGTCCCGAGGCGAGGCGATTACGTGACGGTTCCGATTAGTGTACGTTGCAGTAGGGAGTTTCATATAAAGAATACTAAACGGCTCGAGTTGATACGGTGACGATCCCTTTCCGGTTTGATACGTGTGCTATGACCTTAAGGGGAAGTGTCCTAATAGCCCGCGAAACTCAAATTTAATTACGTTTTTTGCAATTTGCAGATCAGTGTCAGGTTGTGAGTTGAACAAATATGATTCGCAAACGTAACAAGTATGTATTTACATAGTTATAATCATTAAAATCACCAATACACCCTCTAAGTTCATAATTATAATCTTATTGATTGATATTTGAAATAATAATTCAATAAGGTTATATTATTATGAACTTCGAGGGTTGTATTTTTGGCTACTCTGACGCTTCCACTTAACTGTTTCTGATAGGCGAGCTGTGCACTAAAAAAAAACTGGTCAAGTGCAAGTCGGACTCGCGCACCGAGGGCTCCGTACAAATTTGTAGGTACCTATGTAAATAGTTTCAAAATAATTTTTTTGGTAATGTAACTACAAATTTACGGTTTTCGGATATTTCCTTTACTTGTGCTACATGACATTGCTTCCTCCCAAATTTCATGATTCTAGGTCAACGGGAAGTACCCTACAGGTTTTGATTTCGGAACATAAACGCACGTATCTTTTGATTGCGTGGTCTTAGAAGTTTGATTATTTCAGTGCTTCAAGGGATTGCATTTGATATTGATTTCAACTCGGTAACTCCACGCGTTTCTGAGAAAAAGAGTCTTGACAGACAAACGAAGTGATCTTATAAGAGTTTCGTTTTCCCGTTGAGGTCCAACCCTAAAAAACTATAGGAGATTCTCACAATTTTAACAATTTTTTTTCATTTAGTCCTAAACTAAATTGCTTGAAAAATATCGTAAGTCTTTGTAGGTACTTACTTTACTTACCTACCTACTGGAGATCGTGGCAGCACACGATTCTTTCAATGTTTGTCAACGGTTGTCAAATACAATATCAACTGTTTCGTAGAAAAGTGAAACACCTATGCGGTCAAGGTCAATGTAGAAGGATTTTTTAAATTAACTGATGAAAATGTTGACGCAGGAGTTTTAGAACAATTTTTTAAAATTACTTACCGACGAAACATTTTCACACAGCTCTGGGGGCCTAAAAAGGCCACTTTGGCAGAATCATAAATGAATGAATATGATATATACATTATATGTAATGTATATATCTTCGCCATATATATATATATGGCGAAGACAATCCGTGTTTTTCTTTTTTTCGCTGCAGTACGTAGGTATAATCAAACGTAGTACGTAGGATTGATTGGTATTTTAGCACAGACAAAAAAAATAACTGAAAAATCCTTCACCAATAGGATTTGATACGATTAACTTAACAGTTAACTGACCATTATGATTCATAATGTTATCCTGTTATTATTCTGCCAAAGTGGCCTTTTTAGGCCCCCAGTTTGTTCGTTGTGTTCCTGTTAACCTGTGCAACTATGTAGCTAAATTGTTAAACCGCTACTACTTAAGCTGTCTTCTGAGCTAATGTTTTTTTACTAAATCTAAATATAATGTTGATGTTACTTGGGTTTACCGCAACCTTGGTGCGAATAAACAAAATACGTGTGAGAAAATGACTACATTTACTTCTTTATAATTTTTTTTATAGTAGTAAATCAAGTTTTGTTAGAGCCAATCTTAATTTTATCAAAATGAGCCAGCGCACATCTGGCAGCAGCGCGCCAGCGTGCCGCCGCAGCTTGGCAGCGTGCAGCCACAGCATGTCAGCGTGCCGCCGCTTCTTGGCAGCGTCCAGCCACAGCATGTAAGCGTGCCGCCGCAGTTTGGCAGCGTGCAGCCACAGCATGTCAGCGTGCAGCCGCAGCTTGGCAGGGTGCATCCACAGCATGTCAGCGTGCCGCCGCAGCTTGGCAGCGTGCACCGACAGCATGTCAGCGTGCCGCCGCTTCTTGGCAGCGTGCAGCCACAGCATGTCAGCGTGCCGCCGCTTCTTGGCAGCGTGCAGCAACAGCATGTCAGCGTGCCGCCACAGCTTGGCAACGTGCAGCAACAGCATGTCAGCGTGCAGCCGCAGCGCGGTTTTCACCCTTCAGTTTTCGTTATTTGCAAAAGAATATAATTTACTGAAGTTGAATTAACATTTTTCTTTCCCTTTATTTTGATAATAGAATTATTTATAGCCAGTTAGCAAGTCTCAGTTAGAGCAGTGGTGGCCCAGTGGTCACGGCCGCCACTTACGAGTTGTAGGTCGTAGGTTCGAATCCAGTCAGGCGCTCTACTTTGTGTAAATTATATCACCACCAATGCTGTCAAAACGGTGAAGGAAAACATCGTGCGGAAACCGGCATGTCTTAGAAACAAAAATTCGAATGTGACATCTACAAACCCGCACTGGGTCCTCGTGGTAGATTGCGGCCCACCCCCTCTCACAGAAGCACATGCCTCCGCTCTGTGAGAGGGGGTTGACTGCTGGGACACATTGTCCCAGCAGTCAACCCCCTCTCACTGGGACACATTGTCCCAGCAGTGGGAACATTATACGCTGAGTAGGTATGTAACAAGTTTCGTATGGGGTTTGAGTACCTACTTAACGCACCCTAATTGAACAACAAAGAGAACATTAAATTGAAAAGAGCGTGTTATAAAAGAGTTCATTCACTCATTCATCATTCGTTTGTAGGTAACTTGTATCCTACCTATGCTACCTATGTAGTATGAAGGTATGTATTAACTTCTCTCGACTGTCGCTCTGATTGTTCGTAAAATAAAAACTGACCACTTAAAACCAATTTACCTTCATGTTCTCGGGCGATTGGTCTGTGGATGGGTGACCATCTTTACATACCGAGACCCCTCCGTGCCTCGGAAAGCACGTTAAGCGGTTGGTTCCGGCTGCCATTCGTGGATCTTTGACCGTCGTTATGGGTAGACAGAAGCCCAAAAGTCTGACAACCATTCTTACCGAGGGGTATCGTATTACCAAATAACTGGGTTGTGGAGGTCAGATAGGCAGTCGCTCCATGTAAAATACTGGTTTTCAGCGGCATCCGGTTAGACTGGAGGCCAACCCCAACATAGTTGGGAAACGGCAGGCAGATGATTATGTCCTCGGGCTGTTGTAGAAAACTACGTAAGCGAAGCCGTGAATATAATTAGCTTAGGTCTTATATAGAAACTGTAAATAGTCCTCTGGATTGAATTTCGGCCATGGCAGCCGATCTCAGCGGAGACTAGCCATCTACGCGGAAGTTATTATAGTGCACAATTGCGCAGAAAGGTGCATTCACTCTCCCCTTACTCTCACAGTCCGATGGGACGGCAATCCGATACGACCGGAGAGTCATCAGGTTACATTACCTAGCGCGGTCAATGACGGACTGCATAGAAAAGAAAGAAAAGCGCGATGACACAACGCTGGTAATTTTTTGCAAAATATGAAGCAATTATTTAATTACAAAAAATCTATTGTTTGGACTAAAAAATTAAAACGCTAGTATTTTAGTATGTTGCTTGTAGAATAATCTGACAAAAAATCAGAATGATTGTATGTATATTAGTATGGTTTTTATTGTAAACAGAGAGTTTTTAGAGGTATCTTCATGATTTTTTACTATCGTATCAAATTAGTTGTATTATGTTTTCAACACACTATCTACCTAGCATTGATTTTGTTTACTGTAGTCGATCATACCTATACTTTTATTGTTTCTAAAACTTGCGTTTTTTTGCGTTTAGGTCCTGTAATCCCCTTAACGTGCTTTCAGGGAATTATTCCGTTCTGATCCCCTGAACCCCCCCCCGCCTCGATCCCCTCCTAGATCGTCTTCTGTTTTAATCTCTGTCTTATCCACTAAAAACTTTCTCATACCGGTTTGAACCGCTTTTTCTTTTGTTTTTGATCCTGAAGGATCGTCAGCAATCAGGGGCTTATTTCGAAACTTCGGGCTGCTACTGAGAAATTCCATATGGAAAAACCCAATAACATAACTAATAATAATAAAATAAAATAATAAAAATCTTTATTATCTACTAGAAGGGGTACAGTAAATCTCCTTAAAAACAAACAAATTAGGTCTTATGTAACTTAGGTGTCAAAGGAGTGCTTTGGCACTCGTACTAGGATTACCCTGTACCACAAATGCCATAAAACACTTAGTCGGACATGGGAATCGAACCCAGAACCAACGGAGCAGTTAAAACTGTGATGACAGTGACACGGCCTCGGACAAAATATTTTTTTTCAAATGAAATACGTTATTAGATTCTACATAGTATAATATAATTATTGTACAGACGCCAGCACATCAAGTTACTACAATCTGTCAAATTTATTTTATAGATTTTCAACTTTATCACTAACGCATAAGGCTCAAAGTTGATTGGAAAAATTTGACAGTTTCGGGTAGCTTGATATGCTGGCGTCTGTACTACGGCTAGATGTGAATAGCAAGTAATTTCGCGCTCTGTTTACTTTTTTGTTTGAAAATCGCTTCAGGTCATATTATGTAATATATAACGCTATAGTGATAATATAGATGCCATAGGTATGCCATTTAGAATTACCTAAGCCACATTTATATGTTACTAACTTCCGCCCCCGGCTTCGCCCGCGAGGTATGTCGATAAAAACTATCCTTCAAGATACAGGATTCTCCTAGTTTGAAGGGCAGGGGTCTTCTCAAATGTAATAGCCATTCCCAACCCCTATTTAATTAACACTGATGTTACCTAGGCTAAGTCTTTTGGTAAAATAAATAATTACTTACCTACTTACTTACTTACTTTAATAAATAAATAAAACGATAAAACAAAAAACTATTCTATGTCCTTCCCCGGGATGCAATCTATCTCTCTGCCAAATTTTATCGAAATCCGTTCAGTGGTTTAGGCGTGGAAAGGTATATACAGACAGACAGACTTACTTTCGAATTTATAATTAATATTATAAATTTGAAAAAATAAAATGTAAATGTCTTAATTCGATCCGTACTAATGTAGGTACGGATCGAATAGACAGACAGACATAGACAGACGTAGACATTTTTTTGATAAAAAAAGTAAGTAAGTAAAACTGGTGCATTGACGAAAAAATTCTGACATTCAAATACAGTCAGACACGAAATAACTATCTGTGTAGGGCTGATTTTTCCATCACCAGATATCTATTCTTCTATCTATTATTCGAGGAATACAATTGACGTTTGACAGTTTTTGTATGAAATAACTGTCAAAATTTCAAAATTATTTCTCGATTAAAGTTATCAGATGATTGAAAAATCTGCCCTAAAATGATAATAGCTTCTACCCGGGACTTCGTCTGCGGGAAATTTCTTGTTCGCCTGACTCACCCGTCGCATAGCATCGCATGTCCGCGCCATTTCTTCATTTTCGCTTAGCATTCTTTTTTATTATTTTTGTTATATTTGCTCGACTCCTAAGAGCCCTAGAGTGAATTTAAATAGCTTATATCCTTTCTCAAGAATTGGGCTGTCAAATCCAAAAATATAGAAGCAACAAGAATAATGAACCCTGGACTTTGTAATATCTTGATTTAAAAGAGTGTCCATGGAGTTTCTTGACCGTTCTTCTCAATAGAGATCTACGTTTTGGAATGGGCAACTAGCTTCAACTGTCTGACTAACTGACAGACTATTTAATTTTGACAATTCAAAAGTGCCTGTACAAGGTTTAATTGAAATAGATGCTTTGAGATTCAGTTAGATTTTTTCAAATTTATCTGGTAGTTCCAGAGATTAGCGCGTTAAAACAAAGAAACTCTTTAGCTTTGTTATTGGTATAGATATTTCTACCGACTACTGGGGGCCTAAAAAGGCCACTTTGGCAGAATCATAAAAGGATAACATAATGGACCGTTAACCGTTAAGTTAATCGTATCAAATCTCATTGGTGAAGCATTTTTCAATATTTTTTTTTTGTCGATGCTAAAATACCAATGAATCCAATCCAAATCCAATCCCAATCTCTTTGATATAACTACGTAGTGCAGCGAAAAAAAGAAAAACACATTCAAAATGACTGTTATCATTTTATGATTCTCCAAAGTGGCCTTTTTAAGCCCCCTGATTCTGGTAAAATTAAGTTACAGGAAGTAGGTAGGCTACTGAAAATGTTATTGCTCATTAGTATTTGCCTGTTTTTAGGGGCCCGTGGCTAAATAATAACAACCGCACAGGTCGATCGATCAGGTTAACCTACGCTTGCCGCGGTTGGTCTGTGGATGGGTGACCATCTTTACATACCGTGACTCCTCCGTGCCTCGGAAAGCACGTTTAGCCGTTGGTCCCGGCTGTCATTCGTGGATCTTTGACAGTCGTTACGGGTAGTCAGAAGCCCGAAAGTCTGATAACCAGTCTTACCTACCAAGGGGTATCGTATTACTCAGTTACTGGGTTGTGGATGTCAGATAGGCAGTCGCTCCATGTAAAATACTGGTATTCAGCTGCATCCGGCTAGACTGGAAGCCGACCCCAACATAGTTGGGAAAAGGCTAGCCAGATGATATATTTGCCTGTTTTTAAAGTGAAGAGGAAACGACGGCTGTGATTTGAATATGAAACAGCTTATTTTTAGGTTGGCAATAAGAAATACGAAAGTGACCTACCACTACCGGCGTTCTCTAACGACGGTTTAAGTCCAACCGCTTTTAAATGATGTTCGAACACACGTTTAGGTATTTGTTTGGTAAATAGACATACACACAGACGTATTTTTAGAGAACCCTGACCTACAGTCTGTGAGAAAACGTTTAAGAAACAAAAAATAAAGAATAAATTAACAAAATCTTTTCAGAATCTGGGAAAACCCAACACTGCAAGTCATGCTATATTTTACTACGTAATCAGATGAATTTTAATAAGTCTGTGGAAGACGACGGAATAGTCACCGTTATGAATAAAAATAACATAGATAGACACATGGGAATAAAGGTATACCATGTAGAACCTCTAGGAAGAGCTACCTACCTACCGGCTTTTGTCGAACCGCTCTTAAATGATGTCCAAACACACGTTTATTTGTTTGGTAAACAGACAAACATACAAACAGACGTAATTTTCGGAAAACCTGACCTAAAGTGTGTGAGAAAACGTTTGAAAAAACAAAATATAAAGAATCTAGGTATACTAATAACAATGCTTCAAAGAGTTTGTTTGTTTCTTCTTTTGTTTAAACCAAGATATGGCACTAGCGCGCGCAAATTGTTGCAGACAAATTCAGACAACTACTGTTGCAGTTTCATTTAATCCGAGCAACACACTACAGATAGCTATCTCTTTCTGTGTCATACGTTCCGTATTATCTATCGCAGTAAGTACTTTGTAATAACAACGCAACAACACAGAACGTCGTCGCTCAGTATGAACGTAGCGTATCTTTCCTTTATTATATCATTGGTAAAGCTGAAGAGTTGGTTTGTTTGAACGCGCCAATCTCTGAAACTACCAGTCGGATTAGAAAAAAATATTTTTGCATTTGATAGTGCAATAGGTACTTGAGGAACGCTACGACTTTTCGGAGTCGAGCAGGAAGAAAAGAAGGAACGCTAAGCGAAAACTAAGTAATAATGCGGGCAGGCAATGCGATGTGATGAGGGTCGGGGGTACAAGAAATTTCACATGGACGAAGTCACGGGCAGAAGCTAGTAAACTAATAAGATGTTTTCAGAAACGGGGAAAACCCAACATTGAAAGTCATGCTACGTTCTTACCTACTACGTAATCAGATGAATTTAAATAAGTGTAGGGAAGACGAGACCACAAGAGACTGTCATCATTTTGAAAAAAAAATTGGTCTTACGCATAGGGGAAAGAAAGAAGAAAAAGAAAGAAAGAAAATACATTTTTTTAGCACAGACTAAAAGACACATAGTAGGCACACCGGAGACATACATCAGATAAAAACAAATAAAAATCAAATAAAAAAGTGTAAAGTCATGTCCGGGGAGTGACTCACTCTAACCTTATTAAGACATAATATAAGTTTATGTGTGATCATGCTGTAGTTGAATGAGTAAACAATAGTTCACGTCCGTGGTCACGATAGTTCGTCATCAATTAAATAAGCAACTGTTGTGATTTCGTGAAGCATGCTTTTATTATTGATCATATTTTCCTTTTCTGCAGTATTATATACATATAATAACACATTATAATCCTGGTAGTAAGTTCCCATGGAATATTTTCCGACATCCACGCGGGCAAGAAAATTATAAACGCGCCGCAGCGACAACGATACGAGTTTAAAATAAATTTTTTTTATACATACAGCATTTTTTTTTAGCCTCCAGGCAAGAAAAATCTCAAAGATGAATTTAGGTCTTCTAATGAATGCAAGGTTATGTTGATAATTATGTTAAATGTTTTATGTCTAACATGGATAATATATGTAACTGTATATTATATAAATACTAGAATTACTGACGCGAACGTTTGGAACGTTTATTAGGGCTCATTATCTTCCGATATTTTTGATGCTTTTGAAACTGACACACATTTTTTTTTCTTTATTTAGGCAACCAAAGGCGATTCATATAATGTAGTATGTTACAGAGTGTTATTGGGTTTTCCCATTGTGAAATTCTCAGTAACAGCCCGGATTGTGCCCCTGTGCTCCGGAAAGCACGGTAAGCTGTTGGTCCTGCGTCTGATCTCTGTCCGGTCGTGTCGGATTGCCGGCCCATCGGACAATGAGAGTGAAGGGAGAGAGGGTGCACTTGTGTCTGCGAACACACTTGTACACTATAATATCTCCCGCGCCGGTTTCCGCTAAGATTAGTCGCTATGGCCGAAATTCCGTCTGCAGGACTTTTTTTATGTTAAGTTCAGAGTATCTCCTCGTAGCGTTGGAAGGCCTCCCACAAGGTAGTCCGACGACCTTGCGAAGGCCGCACGAACCCGTTGGATGCGAGAAGCACAGAACCGGTTGAAGTGGAGGTGCTTGGGGGACGCCTATGTCCAGCAGTGGACGTCTTTCGGCTGAAATGATGATGACAGAGTTCTATGTGTATTTATGGCTAATAATAGACTTTCCTGTATATCTAGTTTATATATAAAACATGTGAACGGACTGCAGACTAAGAATTTTTTAAATACACAAGGTTCAGTTTTAGGCATATATAGAAATACCTACATACACATATCGATCGTTTTAGGCATAAAACTTATACTTAAGTCTAAATTTTAGAGTCAAAAAATATTTTTGAATAAGATAAGAGATTAGTTGTTTGCCATTTTTGCCTTCGTTTATGGTTTTTATTATTTGTTTTTTGTATGTAGGTTCATTAAACAGTAAGTACTTGATATAGTTTCATAACTCCGTAGGTAAGCGTATTTTACGACACCTTTTTCACATCGGTTTTCTTTTCCCAGAACCATGCTATATGTTATCGGTCCTTTACCAGCATTAAGAGCGTTTACGACGTACGGCATTTCATAAAAAAAGTAATTTAAAAAATAAAAAAACCCGACTGCGAAACTGAAAAGCTACAAACAAGCCCATTTTAAATTAAATAAAAGTTGGAAGCAGGCGGGACCCATTTGAATTTGAAAATATGATAAAAATGGTATGGGTCCCGCCTGCTTCCAACTTTTATTTAATTTAAAATGGGCTTGTTTGTAGCTTTTCAGTTTCGCAGTCGGGTTTTTTTATTTTTTAAATTACTTTTTTTATTTCCAGCTTTTTAGTTTACAAATGTGAAAGATTTCGCAAACGATATTTCTGGTACTTGTTTTTTTCGATTTGTCACTTTGAATTACTTTTAACCATATAAGTTATATATATTTTTGTAATCACCTTTTAAAACCCTTTATTTTGATACCCCACTCGATAGGTTTCGAGAAAAAAAAAATTTTTTTTGAAGGCATATTGCGCCAAAAATCGGCCAATTTAATTTTTTTTCAATTTTGATATAGCCAGTGTCACTCTCACAATTAAGACGAATCTAACGGCACCTCTCAAGCTGAAATCGATCAAGCCGTTTAGGCTACAGAGCGTGCCAAAGAAATATACATACATACATACATACATACATACACTCGAAAAACATAACCCTCCTTCTGACGCAGTCGGGTAAAAACTTTCAAGCCCTTGTTTTTAGAAATGAATAAACCGATTTTAATGAAACTTCATACGCATAAGCAGGATACAAAGGCCTAAATAGTTACTTAAGAACATTTTCGAAATGTCTTATTTAAAAAAAAAGATAACTGGAAATCTCTGCTTCTATGGAAAATTTAAAATCGGTCTAATTTGGCTGTAACAGTATTTTTCGAAAATGTTCTTAAGTAACTTTTTAGACCTTTGTATCCTGCCTATGCGTATGAAGTTTTATTTAAATCGGTTCATTCATTTTGGTTCAAAACAAGGGCTTGAAAGTTTGTATGAAATGACGTAGGTCGTAAACGCTCTTAATGAATCTTGATCTTTTTCGAACGACACTCACATTTATTTATATTCTAGGTACTAATAATAAGGCTGAAGGGTTTGTTTGTTTGTTTGAACACGCTAATCTCTGCAACTACCAGTCGGATTTGAAAAAATCCTCTTGCATTTTATAGCCCAATTCTTTAGGTAGGCTATTTAACGTCACTGTATGACCCTAAGGCCCGGCGCCCACTATCGGCATCGGCACGGCTGAGGATTTTAGGTGATAAAAAGCATTAAGTATACATTAACTACATGGCAATAAAGTAGAAATTTCCATGATATATGATCGTAGTAACAAAAATACCGCTTCGGTATGCTTGAGGCTACTGCATCGGCAGCTTTGAGGCTGTTTCGGGATACTTCGGGATCCTTCGGTACGCCGTCGCCCGCCGCGCCGCCGGCGCCGAGGCAACACTTGAGGACGGTGCGGCATGCTTAAGGACGCCTCGTCATCCCTAAGAATGTTTCAGCATGCCAAGACATAGTTTCCGACAGTGTGCGCTTGCATGTAGGAATGCCGAAGGATCCCTTTTCTTGCCGATGCCGATAATGAGCGCCGGGCCTTAGGAGTTAGGAGTCGAGCAAAAATAAAGAAGTCAGAAAGAACGCCAAGCAAAAACGAAGTAATATAGCGTGGACAGGTGATGCGACGGGGCCAAAAAATTCTAAATTTAAACAACAAATTTCTCGCGGACGAAGTCGCGGGCAGAAGCTAGTGTCAGAAATAAACCCCTGTCACACATTCCCAACCTTAGAAACCAACCCAGATCATTGAAAAGATGATAACAAGGAAAGTTGTTATGAATATGTAAATAAAAATATGCAAAATAAACTTTTTCTGTCGTGTCGAATGCGGGAAATCTTCTGTTATCATTAATGGGTTGAATGTAGCAAGGCTGGCCTTATGGGGGCTCGCAGAGTCCATGGCGCTGTTCTAAAGGGTGATTCACAATAAAATAGGCTAATAGAATTTTCCCTAGGATTTTCCACTCACGGCTCTCAAAACGGTGAAGGAAACCGGCATGTCGGAACCAAAAAGTCGAAGACATGTGACATCTATCAACCCGTACTCCCGCGTGATGAATTACAGCCAACTCACTCTCACAGAAAGGAGGCCTGTATCGCAGCAGTTGGAACATTAAGGCTAATGAGAGGTTTTTCTTTTGAGCATTAAAAAAAAAACATAGTTTCCAAGAACCCTGAAGATGGCGTTGTACTGACTACGTTACTAGGTGCCAAAGTCAAAACGCTTGGAAAAAAAAACATTGCGTCACGTCATATACGCTCGTTGAGTGACAGTTTCGTTTGCTTTCGTTTTACGATCTCAAAATTACATCCAATCGAAATAATAGAAAAAATATGTGACGTTCCGTTCCTTGCAGTAACTTACCAAGTTCAGCGCCATCTATCCAGCGGCTAGGGAAGCGTTAAAAAAAAAAAGAAAAAGAAAATCCCTCATTACCCGAGTACGGCGAAGCAAAAAGGAGGGTTATGATTTTGACAGGTATGTATCGACGCCTTAGAGTGAAAACCTCGTAAGTGTAAAAGAAGTAGGTAACTGTCGCTAGAAGTAGCTGTATTTTTGTACGGCGTTTTTTATATATTTTTTTTACAGACTTCGAAAAAGGAGGTTCTGTATTCTTATTAATTAATATGGAAATTTAACCCGCTTTTATATCCAGAACTGTTCGATACTAAAAGATTGTCCGAAATGGATTAAATGCTATTTACATTCCCGAGGTTTTCACTCTAAGGCGACGGTATGGTATGTTCATCTGTTCCCCCATAATTTCTAAACTACTTGTCATACCTAATTAGACAAATGAGGTATCGTTGGAAGCGTCTTGAGCCTCCGCTGGTTACAGAATATGTGACGTCACATTAAATTGAATAAGGCGCCCTCTAGCGGAAATAAGTCATGATCTAAAATTTTTCTTTAATCATGCTGTGTTGGGTATCGAATGAAAGGGCTTAATTAGCGCATTTCAAAAATATAAATATTACTTCAATAAGCACCAAAATAATTAAATAAAAAATAAGTTTAAAAACTAAAACCCGACTAAAAAAAAAGATGAAACTAAGAAAGTAAGGTTCCCGTGGGCATACTACCATAGCTTATGTTAGTACAGCGGCGTGATTTTTTTTATTTTATTTTAGAATTACCATTCGGTATTAGAAAATTATACTTTTTACAGGTGTTAGAATTAAATTTAAATTCTACATCCCAATAAATCTAAAGGTAAAAAAAGTCGAAAAAAAAACATGAATAATATAAGTTTAACATAGCAAAACTATAATAATTTATCTGCAAAAAACTAATACAGACTTATGCTAGAAACGACACAAGTTATTTAAAAAAAAAAGTAATTAAGTAAGTAGTTCAGTAATTTATTGTGAAATGTATGATATGCATGAGAGCAAATAAATAAATAAAAAGTCTTACAGGCAGGTTAAAAAGAAATGGTATATGGTATCTCGTCTGCAACGATGCAGACCGTCCACCTCAATCTTTCTGCTTCTTTCTGGGACTATGGTAGGTACTGTAGAGGTCTGTACTGGACCTCTACGGTTTCTACTTTATAATTAAAAGACCGTAGACTTGGAACTCTTGTATTGATAAAAGTACTTTACAGCTTTACAGAAAATATATGAATGACTCTATAGAAAAAACACAATGTTAACGTTGCTGTCATCACAATTTGAATGCTAGAATGGAATATTACATCCAGCCAGACCTTTCTGCTAAAGGCCGGAACACACAAGACACTACATGAGCTACGCCCACCCTTGAATAAAAGTATTGGCATAACTCAAACACCAAACAAGACTTTTATTCATACCATTCGAACATTCAAACTCTTCCTACCTATCCCTACACTGAAAAATGACCTAACGCCGGAGTTAGACAGGATGAGGACCATCTCCTGCAAGAGAAAGGTTGTTAAAGTCAGGACGAACGAACCGCGTTCGATAGGTGCCAGGACAATTTATAAGTGCCAATGTGCACTAACACAAACTAACGTCGTCATGCCTGAACCTCATCACACCAAAACCGACGGAAAAGATGCGACTGGCCTCCTAGGAAAACAATTGATGTGAAAATTCACATCAGCCTAGATGAGGCTTAAAAAAAAAATTAAAAGATCTTAACTTCAAACTCTTTTACCCCATCGGACGGTATGAGCCAGAGGGAGGGAAAAGTTTAAGAGGCCAGGGTTCATTTAAAAAGTCTAACACATGCCCATACTCCAGAGGGAAAATTCAAAATTCACTCCATCATCATCTAATAACAACTCAATGAAACATCAACAACAAAACTGTGGGTGCTCAAACATAAGCTGAACCAATTGTGTCAACTCAACACACTTTGCAAAGGCTATGCCCCGTTAGCAAAGTTGGTTTCAACTTAAGCTGAGTGTCTGTCACCCCCCCTGTAGGAGTGACCACAGTTTACTAAACCATTATCCTCCCATAACTCGCATCATAATTATCTGGAGCATGTTCATTCTATCCCGGCCTATTCGAATTTGGAAAACATTGACGACGACGATATGTTCACTCCCTCAGGCCTCTTGGAGTTGAGAGGCAAGGCACCTCACACTCCCGGCCGCTTAGAGGTGGAGGCATTGCACCTCACAGGCCTCTGAGAGTTGAGAGGTAATGCACCTCACACTCCCGGCCGCGTCCGATATTCTCTTCCCAGCATATGAAACATACACAAGAAAACATGTTAATAAAACGTAGCATATTAGTAGCTAAAATAATGTTATAACAATGTTTACATCTAACTGACATATTATTATTTACAATGACATGACAAGTGTCAACAAAAAAAAATCAAAGTCTATGTAATATCAAGAAAAGTTTTTAATCAATTTAAAAATGTTTTTATCTTTAAACTTCCATTTAATAAATTTATGCTCTAAAAAAGAAAACTTCGTTATAAAATGATAATTGATTTTACCCGACTGCGTCAGAAGGAGGGTTATGTTTTTAGAAGATTTTTTTATAAATTTACCAATAGTTGAAAAACATTTTGAGAGAGACGTTAGTTTTTAGTTCTAGCTTTTTTGATAAAAGGGATTCTTTTCTTAATGCGTATTTTTCTTGCAAATGGGATTCTTTTCTTAATTCGTGCTTTTCTTATATCGATTGTTGCACATTGTGAAATATTATTATTATTGTTAATGACAAAATCACTAATATCGAAGACTGCAACTCCATCTGTAGAAAAATTAAATGAGTCTAAAAGTTGCACAGAATTGTCTTTCACCTCTATGTCTTCATCTCCGACTGCATCTAACTTTAAATCACCTTCAACTAACCCCATTTCACTATCCACCTTACTATTGTCAACTGACAAAACGATGTTTTGTGCATTGTCCTTTGTAGTCGAAAAATCGAAATGGTCATCCTCCTTTATTTTAGAATTATTAAACGAAAAATTATCCTCCGTAAATTGATCACCAACGATGTTATTTGAATTGGTTTGTACATCGTGATCATGATGCTCTTCCTGCGGCTCTGAAACATAACTAGATATATCAATAACTGGAATGGACTGACCCAATTCGTTAATTTCTTCCTCGTGTTCATTCTCGAACACTTCCATCAGCTCCTTCTCGTCCTCTGCATGGCTGCATTCTTGGCTGCTGCGCTCGTCATCATCTTCTCCATCTCCATCAACTTCCACGCTGCTTTCTAGGCAGCTTTGCTCGTCATGTAGTGGGTCATCTTCTTTTCCACTAAATAATAAAGAAGCATCATCATCTACATTTATAACATCATCTTGTCCGCATCCTTTAGACGGATTTTTTAAAATCTCCTCTTTCTGTGCCTTATAAAATGCTCTGTGACATCTGCATGGAAGCTCCTCTCGAAAGACATCACACATAACATCAAAAGTAATACCTTCGTGATACTTAAAATTGTATAACGCTAGGGCTGCGCCCTGAAGGTAAACTCTCATTATCAGCGCCCAATCATTCTCACGCCAATTATTGTAGGCGGCAACTACCTTGTATTGACTAATAAATTCCTCTAGGCAACAGTTGAAGCCCGTGAAAAATTGAGCCATCTCTCACTCTCTTTACAAAAGAAACAAATTCAACCACTTAGCTTTGATTCCTCTGGCGACGATTCTGCGCCTGTTTTATACTCACTTACACTGCTTTTACTGCTTGGCTTTGCGAGAGGTCTCGCTTTTTATATAATATATGCGCAACTTTAGCGCTTTACTTTATATTCGCTGAAAAAAAATGACGCGGGGTGCGTACTTCAAATAAGCGCTTATTCGCTTAGGAGTTCGGCGGGTTCGGCCCTCCACCATATGTAGAGGTCTGTACTGGACCTCTACGGTTTCTACTTTATAATTAAAAGACCGTAGACTTGGAACTCTTGTATTGATAAAAGTACTTTACAGCTTTACAGAAAATATATGAATGACTCTATAGAAAAAACACAATGTTAACGTTGCTGTCATCACAATTTGAATGCTAGAATGGAATATTACATCCAGCCAGACCTTTCTGCTAAAGGCCGGAACACACAAGACACTACAGTACCTACAGTTGACCGTATATATCATTGGTAGGTTTGACACTTTGACCAGCGTAGCACGGAGTTTCAATAGATTATGCTGAGACTAGCTTATACTGCAGTGCTATTCTGTAAAAATCTCACCGTGAAAACTTAGGTGAAGTGTACGTGGAGTGAGCTGTCAATAGTGTCAATCCCTAGCATCAGGTGTAATGACAGCTCACTTTAAGCTCACTTCACCTAAGTTATCACGGTGATGTTTTTACAGAATAGCACCGCTGGCTTTGTACTTCTGGCAATTTAATAGTCTGAACCACATATATAGATATACCTAGATAACGCAAGAGCCAAAAATTGCACCAACTTATGATTACAAATCGTAAGCCGCCCCTTTCGCGCTCAGTCCTTTGTACTGCTGGCTGGCTGGGTAAGTGTGAGCGAGAGCGCGAGCTTGTGACGTCATAGTAGGTAGTCAAAAAATGGCACGCTTGGTTTTCATACAGTTCGTGATACTTGCGTTATCTAGGTATATCTATATCAGTGGGCTGAACCCTAATCTGACCTCGTTGTTCCCTCTTTCAGAGCGTAATAAATCAGCACAAGCGAAACACACTTTCAATCATAATCTAAATGGTTTTGAAGGACATTGCTAATCCATTGCTTCATAAGTTCAAAAAACTTGTCAGTTCAACAACGTCAAATGTTGTTGAACTGTCAAATGAAAGCCATTGCTACTGATAGTGTACCTCGCAGCTTCTCTATACCTACTATTTAAATGTTGTAGATACCTAAGTAAAGCTCATGAATCCTTTTGGCCTTACCTAGTTACATCATTAATTTTTTTTATAAACACCGGTTTACTACGTTATGTATCCACCAGTGTGTATAAGTCCTCAGCCCAGTCGGCTCTTCTCCATATAAACAAACCGTGCGCGGGCGCAGTGCGCGTTGTCAACCGCGCATCATCTCACGTGCGCGCATCTGTACGCATCATTTAAATATTTATTTATTTATTCGTGAATTTTGTGATAGTGTTCTTGTGATATAGTGATAGGAATATTTAAGGTGAATATTCTATATTTATTTTTTTTTTTTCATTATTTGGCAAATTCAGCTTTATCATGGTGAACATGATTGGTTGATTGGTTTAAATGTGGTTAGGGTCCCTGCTGATGCTCTCGATAGATTCAAAGCGTGATGATAATAATTATGTTAACATAAATTATTAAGTTATTAATTGTAGTCCATAGAAACGGGATCAGGTAATGGCTGATTTACACTTGCAAGGAGTACTTAGCAAGAATTGTAGTAATCACGTAGCAAGAATTGTCTCCAAACGTCAGTCCAAAAGAGACCGCTTTTTACGGTTCCATTACCAAAGGGTGTCATCGGGACTCTCTAAATCTTCGCTGTCCGTCTGTCTGTCACAGGGCCGTATCTTTTGAACCGTAATAAGTAGATACTTGAAATTTTCATAGAGTGTGTACTTACTGCTATGGTGTTAAAAATTAAAGGGGATTTTTTCGGCGTTTTTTGAAAATATTGATAAATATTGTACGGTTGTACCTACCCCTTCGGTGCGAGTTCGACTCGCACTTAGCTGCTTTTTAGGGTTCCGTAGCCAAATGGCAAAAACGGAACCCTTATAGATTCGTCATGTCTGTCTGTCTGTCTGTCTGTCTGTCTGTCTGTCCGTCTGTCTGTCTGTCCGTCCGTATGTCACAGCCACTTTTCTCCGAAACTATAAGAACTATACTGTTGAAACTTGGTAAGTAGATGTATTCTGTGAACCGCATTAAGATTTTCATACAAAAATAGAAAAAAAACAATAAATTTTAGGGTTCCCCATACTTAGAACCGAAACTCAAAATTTTTTTTTTCATCAAACCCGTACGTGTGGGGTATCAATGGGTAGGTCTTCAAAAATGATATTGAGGTTTCTAATATAATTTTTTTCTAAACTGAATAGTTTGCGCGAGAGACACTTCCAAAGTGGTAAAATGTGTGTCCCCCCCCTGTAACTTCTAAAATAAGAGAATGATAAAACTAAAAAAAATATATGATATACATTACCATGTAAACTACCACCGAAAATTGGTTTGAACGAGATCTAGTAAGTAGTTTTTTTTTAATACGTCATAAATCGTAAACCGCAATTTACCATTCATTCAATCAACTCAAAAATAAAAAAAAACCATTTAATTTCATAAACATAAACCTTATGCATAAACCAGGATGTTACGGAACCCTCGGTGCGCGAGTCCGACTCGCTCTTGCCCGGTTTTTCATTATAAAGTGTCACGTATAGACATCAAAGAACTTAGCTCGCTACTAAACGAATGCAAATGTAAATCAGTCTGAAAAGCTAAAAATAGTCACAAAAAAAAAAACTTTCTTTCGTTGAAGAATATTTATTTTCCTTCCGTAAGATAACATGGAAAGTATAATACCTGAGTAGAATCGTAAAAGTTGAGTAAGTGAAAGTTACTTTTGTACTAAAGCGTGTGGTCTGCCAACAATAATAAGTAACCATAGAAAATGGTGCCAATTCTTTTGTTCACAAACTAAACTAAATTTAGGCTTCTTTCTATTTCATTAAGAAAAGGACCGGAGATAAATTTTAGTTTAGTCCTGTCAAATTAATCAGCACCTGACGTAATTTGACGTAATTTTAATAGAATAGGTTTTTATCACGTCTAAACTTGTATGGAGTAGTGTCAATAAGCGCTGATTAATTTGACAGGACTAAACTAAAATTTATCTTCTGTCCTTTTCTTATCAAAATAGAAAGTAAAAGATGCACTGAAGTTAAATCTAGTTTAGTTTGTAAACAAGGGAATCGGCACAAGTTTTTAACTTTTTAAGTCCATTTTTAGGAACATGTACAGTCAACAAAGGAGATAAGTATACAGGAGCGTCGGATATAGTTGAAGTTTACTAAGAAACCGATGGATGTTCTGGACTGAAATTTAATTTAATAAATGAGCAGTTTGTTTTATATTAATGAAATAAAATTTTATTCGTGAACATCCATCGGTTTCTTAGTAAACTTCAACTATATCCGACGCTCCTGTATACCTATCTCCTTTGCTGACTGTACCTACAGGATGGTAGGGACGTCGACGCGCAAACTGTTACGATAGAATCAGTTCATGATTCTGAACCCCATCCGTTGAAAATTATCGTCGGTTAGGTATTTAAAAAAAATTGATGTTCCATATATTTTTACCGCGCGGGTATTGCACCTTTCTATGAAACAGTAGGTAGTATTTCTTTTTTTAAGAGCGTTTACGCCGAACGGCATTTCATACAAACTTTCAAGCCCTTGTTTTTCGAAGTGAATGAACCGATTTTAATGAAACTTCGTACGCATAAGCAAAATACAAAGGTCTAAAAAGTTAGTAGAGAACATTTTCGAAAAATAGTGTTACAGCCAAATTAGACCGATTTTAAATTTTCCATAGAAACAGATATTTCCAGTTATCTTTTTTTTTTAAAGACATTTCGAAAATGTTCTCTACTAACTTTTTAGACCTTTGTATCCTGCTTATGCGTATGAAATTTCATTAAAATTCGTTCATTAATTTCGAAAAACAAGAGCTTGAAAGTTTGTATGAAATGCCGTACGGCGTAAACGCTCTTAAACCGACAAAAATATTCAACGCTAATGGGTTTAGAATCGTTTGCTGAATTCATGATTACAGTTTGCAGATGTGATGTTTGTAATACCAGCCGCACAGTTCGATCGATCAGGTTAAGCTACGCTTGCCGCGGTTGGTCTGTGGATGGGTGACCATCTTTACATACCGAGACCCCTCCGTGCCTCGGAAAGCACGTTAAGCCGTTGGTCGCGGCTGTCATTCGTGGATCTTTGACAGTCGTTACGGGTAGTCAGAAGCCCGAAAGTCTGACAACCAGTCTTACCAAGGGTATCGTATTACCCAGTAACTGGGTTGTGGAGGTCAGATAGGCAGTCGCTCCATCTAAAATACTGGTATTCAGCTGCATCCGGTTAGACTGGAAGCCGACCCCAACATAGTTGGGAAAAAGGCTAAGCAGATGATGATGATGAGTTTGCAGATGTCCCTGTCACCTGTAGGTAGGTAATATCACGTTTTCCAAAAAAAAAACCCAAAATTCGTCTATTTACCTAACCTAGAGCCTGCCACTGAGAAATTCCTAATGGCAAAAATGTGCAGGTATCACTATACCCGATTTAGGAACCAAAGACACTTGGTTTGGTTTTTTGTGTTGCTTATCTTCCTATGTCGTTTGATCTTCGACGATTTTTGACCACCCTGCAGTGGCGAAGGTAGGTTACAACACACGATTAACACGATTCCCACCGGCTTCCCTTCGAAAATTCAGAATGATGAAATATAATCATTATCATACTGTAGGTATTTAATACACTATACAATTAAAACATTGCAAAACGCCAACATGCATTTTAGTGTCTAAACACACTATGCCGAAGTTACGCGACCGAAGTTCGGCAAGATTACGCCCGCAATGCTATTTCAATGCTATTTAACGCAACGTAATTTCGGCATAATGTGTCGTCAGTAATTCAAATAGCTTTGCAGGCGTAATCATGCCGAACTTCGGTCGCGTAACTTCGGCATAGTGGTGTGTAGACACTTATTTTGCTCCGGCTTACCTCTGTCATAAATTTACCCTTCGCCACTGCCACCCTGTAAAGACGGAGTTGCAAAATTCTCTCATTTCTTAATGGATAAGGTATGGCTCAATTTTATATTTGAAAACCATATAAATTTTATTCACTTTGCTTTGGTAGTTTTTGAGTTATAGCTTCAATAATACGAATTTTTCCACATAGTTTATATTCTGTCACTGTATTTACATAGCAAGTGGTGTTATATGAGTTTGTGTGGGGTAGGTACAACTAAAAAGTGAAAAACGTAAGGTTTTTTTTTTGTAAAAAGTTTTTATCTATTTTTTTTTCGCTCCCCTCCTGGCTCGCTCCTTATTACTTACATGTGAAATATGGGTACACCAACGGTGTGGTGCCGGACTTAAAGAATAGCACCACCCCTTACTTCCCGTGGGTGTCGTAAAAGGCGACTAAGGGTCTTACCGGAGAATGGGCAGCAGCGTTCTCTATTTATTCCACCATCATACCATACTGCGATCGCCAACCCGCCTGCCAAGCGTGGCGATTATGGCAAACCCCCCCCAAAATTGAGGGAGGCCTATGTCCAGCAGTGGACGTCTATCGGCTGAAACGACGATGGGTACACCTCTGTCTTTTGGGTAATAGTGGCATGATTTCATGTGTTATAACTTATAATCCCTATAAATAGGTAATTATCATAATACCTACATAGTCAAACACGATATTAGGATTATCATCTATTTCGTATTTAGGTGGTTCTAATAATTGTGTTTATGCCATTCAATGATCTACAGTTCATCATCTGCCTAGCCTTTTCCCAACTATGTTGGGGTCGGCTTCCAGTCTAACCGGATGCAGCTGAATACCAGTATTTTACATGAAGCGACTGCCTATCTAACCTCCACAACCCAGTTACTGGGTAATACGATACCCCTTGGTAAGAGTGGTTGTCAGACTTTCGGGCTTCTGACTACCCGTAACGACTGTCAAAGATCTACGAATGACAGCCGGGACCAACGGCTTAACGTGCTTTCCGAGGCACGGAGGGATCTCGCTATGTAAAGATGGTCACCCATCCACAGACCAACCGCGGCAAGCGTGGCTTAACCTGATCGATCGACCTGTGCGGCTGTTATTATTTAGCCACGGGCCCCTCAATGATCTACAGTTATTCGCAGTAAATAAACTTTTACCGTATTCTCATATTCCGAGAAGATATTTAATATTAAGTATACTCTACATTATAATAACAGCTGGCTTCTGAGCAATATAATCTTAGACCTGTTTCCGTAATGTTACGTTGTCTTTAAGACATTGAACTTGACTTGTTCTGACATACAACTACCCACAAACAACCCCATAATTTGTCGTTCTTATTATAAGTAAGTTGATGTTAAAACAGGTTATTTTATCTATTACTTACTTATCTTTAATATATAAAACACTGGCCAAGTGCGAGTCGGACTCGCACATGAAGGGTTCCGCACCACAAGGCAAAAACGCCGAAAAAAAAAAACACGTTTGTTGTATGGTAGCCCCCCTTAAATATTTATTTTATTCTGTTTTTAGTATTTGTTGTTATAGCGGCAACAGAAATACATCAATGAAAATCTGTTAAAATATCAACTGTCTAGCTATCACGGTTCATGAGATACAGCCTGGTGACAGACGGACAGGAACCTTAGTAATAGGGTCCCGTTTTTACCCTTTGGGTACGGAACCCTAAAAATCTTGTGTCACAGTGTTTGTTATGTTATGCTCTTTTTTTTTGCAAAACTACATTTGCGGGGTCAGCTAGTATATAAATAAAAAAGAAAAAACTGGCCAAGTGCGAGTCGGACTCGCACACGAAGGGTTCCGTACCACAGGGCAAAAACACCGAAAAAAACATGTTTGTTGTATGGGAGCCCCCCTTAAATGTTTATTTTATTTTAATTTTATTATTTAATATTAAAGTTAAAATACAACTGAGTATTTTGTGAATAATTCAAGTGCCTATTTGTTGCCATTTTTGATATCGAGCAAAATAGGGCAAAAAAATCGCGTTTGTTGTATGGGAGCCCCCCTTAAATATATATTTTATTTTGTTTTTAGTATTTGTTGTTATAGCGGCAACAGATATACATAACTTGTGAAAATTTCAACTGTCTAGCTATCGCGGTTCTTGAGATACAGCCTGGTGACAGACAGACGGACAGACAGCGAAGTCTTAGTAATAGGGTTCCGTTTTTACCCTTTGGGTACGGAACCCTAAAAATGAAATGGTGTTTGTTAATAAGCTCATCATTTGAGAACAGCTTGCTAACATTAAAATTTGGACAGGACAAAGGCTGTCGGGTCAGCTGCATAGTTATTCACAACCTTCCGACAGGCTATCCTATCGAAAATGACACATTCCGATAACCTGACTTACCTTGTCCCCGACAGTAAACAGCTGTCGAAAGAATAGCGGTCATCTAATTGACTTAAACTGACAACATTTTCGGGTTTTGGACTTGTAAACAGTGTTTAGAGGACTCCTACGATAGCATAGATTGATGTTCGATTCGATGCGGAAGTGTATCGAATGATTGTGAATAGCTATGCTGGTAATATAATAAAGATATTTAAATATCTACTGTTATGTTTACATCAATTCATATATATTGTATTCACATTATTAAGGGGACAATGAACCATAGTATAAGTGATTATGTCAACATAGTCCTAATAATACACTTTTATGGCAAAAAAATACATAATAAATAATGTACCGGTTGAGTACCTCGTGACTAGTCGTCACACTTTACTTGGTCACAAGCGCGAGTGCTGAACATATGGTTCTGGGTTCGATTCTCAGGTCGGTGAAAATGTTATTGAGATTTTTCAATCACCGATTTCTGCGTGGTAGCCCAGTCTAACAGTAATGATAAAAGGTTTCGTTTTTCCGGAACCCTAAAAAAATATTAAACAAAAAAAATCCAAAATTTACATACCTACTACTTAAGTACCTACTAACTAATTTTATTTTTATTAGTTCTAATTAAATTTACCGGGCCGATCAACCGACCGACAGTACCTATTATTAATATTTAATAGAGACTAGCAACGTCCCACGGTTTCACCTGCATAAGTGTCGATCCCGTTCGAAAGACACGTGGCGCCATCTATTATCACAATAACGTTATTATTGTTTTCCTCGGGAACAGCACTTTTTTTCGGGATGAAAGGTACCTTATGTCCGTTTCTGTACACTTGACAACGTACATAAAATTTCAGGATGATCGGTTCAGTGGTTCAGGCGTGAAAAGGTAACAAACTTACTTTCGCATTTATAATAGTTATTATTATATTATATAGGACTAGCTTCCGCCCGCGGCTTCGCCCGCGAGGTATGTCGATAAAAACTATGCTATGTTCTTCTCCGGGATGCAATTTATCTCTCTGCCAAATTTCATACAAATCCATTCAGTGGTTTAGGCGTGAAAAGGTAACATACAGACAGACAGACAGACACAGTTACTTTCGAATTTATTATATTAGTATGGATTAGGATGTCGCGAATAGTCGAATAACTCGCCATTATTATTCGACTTAAAAAAAAAGGAATATAAAAAATAATTTATGTGTTATCAATTAATAATAAGGTGGGTGGACCATGGAAGGCCACGCTCCTTTGAAGGCCAACTATTGAAAAGTCGTAGTTATTGACATGTAAAGACATAATTCCTTCTACTGTACGCTAAGATCCATCAAACTCAAGACCACAGATGCGGTGGCGAGTCGCTCGCGCCGCTGTTGTGGCAGTGCGATCACACGCTTCGCAGACTTTGTTGTCGGCGACGTTACAATTGTTATTCGCGCGCACAGCAAAACATAAGTTTTTGATTAAATAACCTATTATTATCTCATATTTTTTTACTGTGAATTATCGTATAAGGATATGTTTATGGTATTAAAGAAAAAAAAATTGTTTTGCCACGATTTAAGGTAAAATATTGGTAGTGTTCCTAGGAAAGTCGGTGGTTCCTTAAAAGGCCAATCAAAAATTTGACAGTTGGCCTTGATATGGTACATGGGCCTTACAAACCAAGAACATATGAACAGTTACTTTTTTGTTATAAGTTACGTACCGTTACAGTTAAAACAATGTTTTATATTTATTATATTTTTATTTAAAAGGGTTATTAAACTTTTTAACTCATATAGAATTAAATAGGAACATTTTGGTCTTACAAAGAACGGACCCATATAAAGGCCATTTTAGGTAAAACATTTTTTTTTAATTTTATTATAAAACGCGTTGACATGTTATTTGATGTCAATATAATACTCATTATTACTATTTTTAAATAATTTCCATTAATATATTCTTAGTTATACGATGGTGTTCGAGTACCTAATGTTCGTTGAGTTTTTTATAGATGATAATAATATATTGAGCATTTAATGTTTCGCATACCTAAATGAAAGAGCTTATTAAGAAGTTTTAGTAAAAGCGGATAAATTAATTGTTACAACTTGTTGCTATTTTTAAGTTGAACGACTGATGTATAATATTGGCCTTCTTTGGTGCCGCAAGGCCATTTGGAAGAGCTTAGTAAAACTCGAGTTTAATAAATAGTGATTAAAGCTAGGTCTAAAAAAAAGTTAAGTATTTAAAAAAATAAAAAAACCCGACTGCGGTAAAAAACTGAAAAGCTAAAAACAAGCCCATTTTAAATTAAATAAAAGTTGGAAGCAGGCGGGACCCATTTGAATTTGAAAATATAATAAAAATGATATGGGTCCCGCCTGCTTCCAACTTTTATTTAATTTAAAATGGGCTTGTTTTAAGCTTTTCAGTTTTTTACCGCAGTCGGGTTTTTTTTATTTTTTTAAATAACTTTTTTTATTTCCAGCTTTTTAGTTGACAAAATAAATGTGAAAGATTTCGCAGACGATTTAGCTCTTGGTACGTGTTTTTTACGATTTGTCACTTCGAATTACTTTTAACCATATAAGTTGTATATATTTTTGTAATCACCTTTAAAAACCCTTTATTTTGATACCCCACTTGATAGGTTTCGAGAAAAATATTTTTTTTTGAAGACATAATATTGCGCCAAAAATCGGCCATTTTATATTTTTTCAATTTTGATATACCCAGTGACACTCGCGCTACCAAGACAAATCTAAAGACGTATAATTTATCAAAATCCGTTCATTCGTTTAGAAGTTACGAGGGAACAAAGAAACGGACATACATACATACATACATACAGGTCAAACACATAACCCTCCTTTTGGGCTTCGCCGCAGTCGGGTAAAAAAGTGATTTATATGGTACTTACACAATAAAACAAAGTATTACTTGATAATTTGTTTCCTTCATTTATCCAGTTAATAAACGAATAAAAAGTGTTTACTCGTTAGAGTGGCCTTCCATGGTCCACCCACAATAACACGCTTGTCATAGCAATAATTTATTTGTTACGTACTGTAATTTAAAAAATGTTCTAAGGTTACGAGCAAAGAAAACAATGAACTTAAAGAAATCAGTCTCTTATGCTATGCGTATGGTACATAATTGGTTTACCTACTGTAAATAATTTGGTATTAAATGAGAAAAAATGAGAAATGACGGTTCCTTATCAATGTATTATACCCACCAAAAACATTTTCATGTAAAATGTTGCTAAGACGAGTCCATATGGCTCGCACTGTCAAAAAGTTATCTGCTCATGTAGAGCCAAGCTTCTAACTCTACACGCCCTAACTCTACAAATCCTAACTTCACAAACTCTACACCTTAGTCAAAATATGAGGCTTGGCCGTTTCGCTACTATCAGAACTGTTGTATAACAGAAAGGCAAAGAACAGTGAATAGATTTTTCACCTTACGCAGTTACGCCCATGTGATGGTAACAAACAAAAACTGGCCAAGTGCGAGTCGGACTCGCACACGAAGGGTTCCGTACCACAAGGCAAAAACGCCGAAAAAATCATGTTTGTTGAATGGGAGCCCCCCTTAAATTTTTTTTTATTTTAGTTTTATTATTTATTATTAAAGTTAAAATACAACTGAGTATTTTGCGAATATTTCAAGTGCCTACCTTTTTTTTTTTTTTTTGTTTTGAGGATGGGAAATCATCAAATGACTCCTCCCGCTCTGGGTGGAGCGGAAGGGAGTGTCAGACTCTTACTGACTAAAACCCACCCGTGTTCCTTCCTTAGCCCTTTATGTTCCGGGCCAGCGGTAACCCTTTCGGACAATCCCGCTGACCCGGCAGGCTTCGGCCCTAAGGGGCCCCTCCTCGATGCTGACATCTCTTTGAGGCGCGCGTGGTACACGTACGCGCCGTCCGGCACGGGCCTGGTCCTGATCGGGTGGTGAGCTACCCATTACTCTCCGCCCGCAGGCCCGCGCCTACGGTGGCCGGGAGTCGTCACGCGGCTCCCGACGCCCGGAGCGTCTTCCGCGGCGGCTGGGACGGGAGGCTCTCTCCCTGAGCCGTTCCGCCACCTCCTTCGCTAGCATGACTGCTTCGCAGAAGGAGGTGACTGCCTCCCACTCCCTCTCGCCCCGGACCATGGCTTGCACCAGGGCCGGACGCGAGAGGTCGCCGTCGCTGCCAATCGCCTCTACGAGGACACGGCGGTGCTCCGCCCAAGCGGGGCAGACCTCCACCGTGTGCTCCACCGTGTCCTCTGGGCGATCCTGACAATGGTGACACCCGGGCGTTTCCTCCCGCCTGATGATGTGCAGGAACCTCCCGAAACTTCCGTGTCCGGTGAGGACCTGCGTCAGGCGGTAGGTGAAAAATTGTGGATTTCGGACAGCTTTTATCCATATTACCTACCTACCTGTTGTATTATTGCCTACCTGTTGCCATTTTTGATATCGAGCAAAAAAGGGGCAAAAAAATTGCGTTTGTTGTATGGGAGCCCCCCTTAAATATTTATTTTATTTTGTTTTTAGTATTTGTTGTTATAGCGGCAACAGAAATACATAATTTGTGAAAATTTCAACTGTCTAGCTATCGCGGTTCTTGAGATACAGCCTGGTGACAGACAGACAGACAGACGGACAGACGGACAGACAGCGAAGTCTTAGCAATATGGTCCCGTTTTTACCCTTTGGGTACGGAACCCTAAAAACAAAAAAGCAACATACAGTCGAATTGAGAACCTCTTCCTTTTTGAAGTCGGTTAAAAAAAGTTTTATTTTATTTTATTTTAAATTAAATTTTACCTATTTTTTAATTTTCTCAGTCAAAGTCTAATAATTTATTCCATTAAAGGCACTTTTGAACGAAAACTACAACAAAATATAATTGATTCTAGTCACCCATTCCAAAAGGTAGTTTTCTTATGGAGAAGAATTTGCAAGAAACTCCACCGTTACTCTTTTAAAATGTTTTACAAGGTTTTTATTTGCATTCGATTTTTATAATATAATTATATGTGAAGACGATGCACCTAGAATAAAATTAGTTTACCACAAAATAAAAAAAAAAACTGAAAAATTAAGCAATGACAGGTAAATCAATTATGTGATAGATATATGGTGCTCACATATTTACGAATTATTTATTATTTGCAAATATTGTAAAAGTAACTAGATGATTTTCCTAGAATTTTAACAAGTGTGTGAGTTACTGTATTCGCAGATTGTAAAAATCAATGTCATAATTTTTTTAAAATATAAATTAAATTAGTTTCACATAAGTATATTATTTTTTTTAGATGTCTTTTTTTGTTTTATATGAAGTAACAAGAAAACAATAAGTACAAATATTTGTAAACAAACTTAATATCTAAAAAAATAAATAAGTAAGTAATTAAAAAAACACGCCTTGCCTTGTTAAAAAGATAATAAAAAATTGAACTGAAAAATTTAAAACTAGCTAAATGGTTTTAGTTCTGAATCCCACGCGGTAAGCACTAAATAGATAAAATATTGCCCAAAAGTGGAAAACTATAAAAACAATATTTTCATCGAAGTCGGAGGACCTGCAAAGAACTGTTCCAAGGAACCATCCCCGACTGAATGAAAGATTGGTTTTCCACTTTTGTGTGTGTTTATTGTAAGTTGCATTCATTCAGACTGTCAACCAGTCCCTCCAACATCAAAAGAGCAACAGAAACTGTCCGAACTTGTGATCCTTCAGTCGCTAGTTTGATCTTTTTATCTTTGTACCATTACCACTTCTCTAATCAACGTAAGCATAGCATAATTAACCTCTAACGATCCCACTGCTGGGACACAGGCCTTCTCTCTGTGAGAGGGAGTGGGCCGTAATCCACCACTCGGGCCCAGTGCGGGTTGGTAGATGTCACAATGCCGGTTTCCTCACGATATTTTCCTTCATCCTTTTGAGAGCAATGGTGATGAAGTTATTTACTCAAATTAAAGCGCCTGTCAGGGTTCGAACCTACGTCTTCTCACCCACCACCACCACCATTTGACTGATCACCATATATGGTCAATCATCTGAAAACAAAAATGTTTTTACCTTCCTAGCAATGATATTATATCTACGGTATATAATGAATGTTATTATTTATATTGTTTCAGCGCACACCTTCACATAAGTCAGCAATATGATAAGAGATCCAGAGGTGAGTTTGAAAATACCTATAGCCTTTTATTTTTGTAAATAATTGTTACCGAATTTCTTCAATAGGTACCTACCTATCTACCTACTTACTTGGTAGTTTATTTTATCGTTTTAGGTAGGTATATTTTTTGGATTCACATTAACAGCTGTTTCAAACACTTAGCATATATTACGTACGAGTCATCATCGTCATTTGCCTAGCCTTTTCCAAACTATGTTGGGGTCGGTTACGGCTACAACTATAGATACAGGGTTATTGGTAAAACATTAACAACCTCTTAAGAGGTCATTGTACTCATCATTTTGAACAACTTTTACTATGGGACCAAACTTGGAATCGCGAAAAAAATACCACCAAAATACCACAAATTAACAGAAAATAAAGAGAAGCTCAATCATTTTAAAACTTCCTCATCGGTGTGTAAGGAAGATTACTTAGCTTTAACTAAAAACCAAAATTCATGCTTGAAGATTTAGTTAAAACTAAAATTTTCAATCGTGATTAATTTTGTTAAAACTAATTTGATCACAAAATTTTTAGTTCGACTGATCAATCGATAAAAAAATTTTCACACCACCTGCTCGAAAATGTCAAATTATATGTCAAGCAACCTTAACCTAAAGTGAGTCATTAGTGGCCGGGGGCACAGCCGGTCAATAATGTTGTACTGGATTTCATTATGACCCGCTGGTCAATAATGTGATTTGAATTTGGAATCTCACATGCTCAGCTAAATTGGCAGTATAAGTAGTACTAACAAACACCCTTTGGTGCCAGAAAGAGGAAAGCTATTCTCGAAACCCTTACTACGCGTGGATGATATTCTCGATTTCCTACAAAATCATAACGACTGCTTCTTCATATCGTTGCCATGTTTTCGAAAACATAATATTGTAAGAATAAATTAGATAACTACGAACCATTTTTTAAAAGGAATGGATAACATTAAAACTGGCATTAATAATAACAAATACCGTACCGCACCGTAATGCCGTAATAGTAATTGGCTGTAACATTAGTTAATTTATTTTAAGTAAACTGCGCTAAGATTGCTGTGGATTTTGTGAATAAATAAATAAATAATAAAACCTAGATAGGTTTTATTATTTATTTATTTATTAAATGTGATAAATCGACTGTAGTATAGATATACTACAGTCGATTTATCACATTTTATCAAAAATACTCTATTTCACGAGCGTCTCCAATGACGTTCTAAATTCAAAATGCATACAGCCAATCATCCAAAACCGTTCTACCAGCCCTGTATATAGCTTAGTTTACACAAACGCCACTTCCATGAGAGTGATATCAATAGACACACACGACAAAGCCGTTTTTTTTTTAAATCCTTTTTTTTTGAAAATCGAATTGATCGTGTCTTGGCTACTTATTGGTAGACGCAATAAAGGCGCGAATTTTCGTACTATGGCTATTATTTTCTCACAGTAGGTGTAAAAAGTAGAGTATTCTCCTCTGGGCTAAAGGTGTCTTTGCCTTGGGCTAGCTTGAATCCCTCGCTGCATTCAGTATTCTTGAATTAACTCCCTCGCTTCGCTCGTGAGTTAAACTCTTAGCTCCCTCGCTGCGCTCGGGAGTTAAATCCCGAATCCTTCATTGCGCTCGAGATTCAATATGACGCCCGTGACATAAGACACAACTTTAGCCCCTCGGTGCATAATCTACTATTAGTGATTGAGCCCAACATTGTTGTGGCTACAAATGTGCAAAATATTTATTCGAAAAGTTAGAATAGTGTAGAGTTCATCATCTAGTTGCCCAAAATGTCCTGAATTTTAAAGTTTTGATGAAGAAACTATATGCACATAAATACCTACTTATTGTATAGTTAGGTTTATTTACCTAATATGTACGTAAACAAAACTATCTACACTACACAAAAAAAAAACGACCCTTGACACCGGCGCCCGCCACGCGCACCGCTTTGCTCGTGTAATTCACGTGTGATTTAGTGAAATTAGTGAGCACTCGTTGTATTAGCTTCATTCAATCGACAACCGTATTTCGTTGATAAACGTCGATTTACTGCAGCAATTATTAGTTCACATACAACCAGAGGGCCTAAAAAGGCCACTTTAACAGAATCATAAAAAAATAACATTATGAATTATAATATGGCGAAGACAGTCCGCGTTTTTCTTTTTTTCGCTGCACTACGTAGGTATAATCAAAGAGATTGGGATTGGATTGATTGGTATTTTAGCACAGACAAAAAAAATCTGAAAAATCCTTCACCAATGGGATTTGATAGATTAACTTAACAGTTAACTGTCCATTATGATTAATAATGTTATCCTTTTATGATTCTGCCAAAGTGGCCTTTTTAGGCCCCCAGGATACTAATCGTTGCAGTAAATAGACGTTCTGCTGGTGACAATTACTGGCCTAACGCCTAACCTACATATTTGTGTTAGTGACATAATCTTTGTTACCTTGTATACCGATTTTAGGGGTTTCAAATTTTCGTACGTTTTTTCAATTTACAGGTTAGTGTCAGATTGTATGATTCGCGAGCGTAGCAAATACGACTAATTATTATTATCAAATACAGAATTATAATCATTAATATTGATATTTCATTAAATAGTCATTCAATAGGATTATAATGTATAAACTTAAAGGGTTATAAGTTGATGATTTTAATGATTATAATTCTGTCAATGCATACTTGTTACGGTCGCGAATCGTATTTTGTTCATTAGACGTGGGACACTCAGAAAGTTTTGCGAAAATAAAAATAAATGATCTTGTAAATATTTTTTATTAAATCTTTTTAAAGTGGAGAGTACTTTGAAAAGATTCACTACTAGCCTCTACACAAAGTTTCATGCGACTGAACCAGTTTTCGAAACACTTTATCCAGTCCGCCGCAGACACCTCGTTTACAGCCTGCTCGAACGCTGACAGCGCATCTTCCAGTGACGAAAATTGTATTTCTATATGAGCAGATTTTTTATGTTCGGGAATAAAAAGAAGTCACACGGTGCTAGGTCAGGGCTGTAAGGAGGGTGAACCAGGAGTACTTGAACTCGAAAGCGCGTTGTCGTGGTGGAGCAGTAGCCCGCGGAGCCCTGTGTTTGGTCGCTTGTTGCTCACAACAGAGAAAACTACTGCCATGCATTTGGTAGTATACCATTCCGCGTTCATGCTTCTTTGGTTTTGTAAAGGAATTGACACCAAGTAGCCAGTCAAATTGAAAAAGCTCGCGATCAAAATCTTCCCCCGCTTCTAGATCGCTTCACTTTGGTAGGCGTTGATTCGTTTTGAAACACCCAAACCGTCGACTAGCGCTTCGTTTCTGGATCATATTGATAAATCCAAGACTCATCACCAGTAATGATGTCGTAAACACGCCAAGACAAGCCTGCTTCAAATTTGTTTAACATTATCACGGCTCCATTCCACCCGGGCCAGCTTCTGAGCATCAGTGAGGTTGTGCGGCACCCAGCGTGAAACTATCCTCCTCACGCGAAGATGCACGCGTAGTATTTCGTAAAGACTTCCCTATCTAACCTGCAATATGTGCTGAATCTCTTGATATGTAACTCGCCTATTGTCTTGGATTACATTTTTCACTGCTAGCACGTTTTCTTCCGTAACAGCCGTTAAAGGGCGACCACTTCTTTTTTCAACCCCCAAAGTTAGTAGACCGCGCTTGAATTCGTTATACCAACGATACGCGGTTACCTTAAAAGCGCCTTCATCCATGAATGCCATTTGAAGTCTATCGTACGATTCTTCCGGTTTCAGGCGACACTTGAAATCGTTAAAAATCATAGCGCGAAAATGTTCCCGGCGCAGATACATTTTTAAAGAGACACGATAATTTTAATTAGCTCGCAAACAATGTGGAGGGAAATTTTGTAATTGGAACATACCAATTTTTACTTACAAATAATCATATTTTCAAAATGTAACTGGCCAGTCTCTCATACATAAAACTTTTTTTCGCAATACTTTCTGAGTGCCCAGGGTACAACCTGAGGTACAACCTGACATACATATTATAACCATATGACCTGCAAATTGCAAAAAACATGAGAAAATTTGAATTTCGCGGGTTTCTAGCGCTTCCCCCTTAATGAGAAAGATTACCAATGATTCTAAGGGATGATTTTTCAATAATCTGATAATTTGTTCGAGGAATATTTTTGTTTGGCAGATATTTCATACAAAAACTGTCAAACGTCAATTATTATTCCTTGAATAAAAGTTATCTGGCAATGCAAAAATCAGCCCAAAGAAATCTTTTATTTCCCGTAAGAAAGAAGAAGAGACACCAAGATAGTAGGTACCTATGTAGTAGTAATTAATTATTCTACAATAAGGTAGGTACTACTCTGTTCGAGCCCTCCCTCAATTCCTTGTAGAGGTATCTCTAATTTTCTCTAACATAAAGTACCTAGTATACCTAATTTTGTCAGTTTCCTACCAACGTACTAGGAAAACTATAATTGTAAATCCTAGAATGCAAACTCATCACGATGTAGGTGGTAAAAATTTAGTTTATAACATGCTAAGTGATTTGTATCTACTAGGTGAGAAATAAGTAGTAGGTAAACAAAGATATACCTACATACCTACGTGAGTAATTATTATAAAATCATCATGATGGGAACTTATGGTATCAACAGCTCATCATCACGATTGGCACGAGAAACCGCAGTTGCTAACATTTCGTCACGGAAAATGATTCGTCAGTGATTGAACTATTGATTATGGTAGGAGGTCCGGGAGTTAGCGCTTTTGCAGACATACTTCATACTAGGTTCACTAGAAAATTAAATGAAATGCGATTGTTTATTCTGTAAATTGGACATCGGAATCACTTTTACACGACATACCTAAGTAATATAAAAAATAAGCTAGATGAGATACGGCATTTCCTATCTGCTGACTACCTACTCTGAGAAGAAAGGCCGAAACAGACTCAGAGGTCACAGTCTCTTTTAAAGTCCAGACATAGTCTTGGTCAGATCATGTGAAGACCAAGGTAGGTAGGTACCTAATGCAACTTGCAGGACCTATAAACCTGGCATGTAGGTAACAATTTAGCAGTTTTCAATGTCATGTTCTCTTACTGATCATCGATGCATACTAGCAGGAAGTTTTTAGTCTGCATAATGATAGCTGGTAATTATTTGAACATATAAAACTTTGTTTACTTTCCTACCTAGGATGTAGGTATACTTCTATCCATTCGATTTATAGTTAAAAAAAAAATTAAACCAGATTAAAACACCCTACTGCGGCCTTTCCTGATCATTAGCCAATCCTATGCCTGCCTAAGCCCAAAGGCAGAAGATGGCGGAAAACCTTACATTCCCAATATACCATTTCTGGTATTTTATGAATTGATCCAATCATTAACATTGTTACAATTAATTTTTTTTTGGAAAGGTCGTATTCCAGCATAGTTATTGACAACCACTTGATACGCTTCTGTACCGTATTGAACATCAATCAAAATGTTATCGTAGGTGTCCTCCAAACGGTGGTCACAAGTCCGAAACCCGAAGATGTTATCAGTTTGATTACGACCGCTATTCTTCCGGCAGCTGTTTGCTGACGGGAGCAACGCAAATAACGTTATAAGTAGAAATGTGTCATTTTCGACAGGATAGCTTTTCGGAAGCTTGTCAATACCTATGCAGTTCCTTTTATCAGTCGACAAAAACAGTTTCCTTTAGAATAAGTGAGCGTTTCAAGTACCCTTACACCTAACCACCTGACCATATAATGAAGACGCCAGGCACGCAGGTGTGTTTTTGCCCGTCGGAAAATTTTTTAGACTCTTGTTTAAACGGATCAACTACGGGACAGGGGGTCTTTTTGGGAGGTTCTTGCACATCATCAGGCGGGAGGAAATGCCCGGTATCACCATTGCCAGGATCGCCCAGTGGATACGGTGGAGTTCTGCCCCGCTTGGATGGAGCACCGCCGTGTCATCGTAGAGGCGATCGGCAGCGGCGGCGACCTCTCGCGTCCTGCCCTGGTGCAAGCCATGGTCCGAGGCGAGAGGGAGTGGGAGGCAGTCACCTCCTTCTGCGAAGCAGTCATGCTAGCGAAGGAGGTGGCGGGACGACTTAGGGAGAGAGCCTCCCGTCTCAGCCGCCGCGGGAGACGCTCCGGGCGTCGGGAGCCGCGTGACGACTCCCGGCCACCGTAGGCGCGGGCCTGCGGGCGGAGAGTAATGGGTAGCTCACCGCCCGATCAGGACCAGGCCCGTGCCGGACGGCGCGTACGTGTTCCACGCGCGCCTCAAAGAGATGTCAGCATCGGGGAGGGGCCCCTTAGGGCCGAAGCCTGCCTGGTCAGCGGGATTGTCCGAAAGGGTTACCGCTGGCCCGGAACATAAAGGGCTAAGGAAGGAACACGGGTGGGTTTTAGTCAGTAAGAGTCTGACACTCCCTTCCGCTCCACCCAGAGCGGGAGGAGTCATTTGATGATTTCCCATCCTCAAAAAAAAAAAAAAAAAAGGGGGTCTACTCCCTAAGTCAGTTAATGAAGTAACGAGGCCGTCCGACAGTAGTCCGATACGTCGGAATGAACCATACTCCCTAACGATTTCGGATTCATCAGTTTTAAACGGAATCATAGACAATATTCGTGAACGAAAGACGCATGGCGATAGAGTTGCCCTATTTTACCGGTCGATTACCGGTTTACTTATTTTGTAGTTTTCTCGCTTACCTATGCAGTTCCTGTTATCAGTCGACAAAAACAGTTTCCTTTTGAATATGTGAGCGGTTCAAGATTATTGCTTCACCTAACCATTCTAGGGTCAGGCCCTAGAATGGAGACGCCAACGTTTTTACTATTCTATACAATCATTTAATAATTGGCTTCTTATGTCAATACTCGTTGGTAATAATCGTTTACCAGTCAATCATTGATTGTCATTACAAACAATTATCTCTAACATAACCCTTTGTTTTCATTGCGACAGTAAATTCTTCCGTTCCGTGTGTATCTGTTTCCTCATTTGTGGAAAGATTTCCGTATTTTGTTCAGAGGTCAAGGTCTTCTATGCTGATGAGACGTGGTTAATTAGTGGGATAAAGACCTCTCAAAAAGTTATAGTAACTGCCCTAAAGCATTGGTTTCCTAATAAAGCGGTGAATACAACAACACACACACACAATATCGGCTGTCCAAATACAGAGCGTTTTTGACATCTTAATGTTAAATTACTGATGAAAATTACAGATTTTCATGACAGCCACTGGCCTCCGATAGGGTCCCAGCTCCCAGCGCAAGTGTGCAGCGCATGACATGGCCACGGTCCATTAATGAGTACGTCATGCGCTCGTACTACAGGGCTACAAGGAGGAGGGGAAACCCATAGTATGACGGAACCGCTTTTCTAGGAACCCAAAGCTTTACTGAGCCGCTACTTTTTCAAACCTTGAAGGTCTTATATTAAATCTAGATATACGCTTAGGCAGATGGTTGATCGTAGCATAATAGGTAGGTACTTATAAGGATGTGCAACTCTGTTCCTTATTGACATAATTCCGTGAGTAAGTACAACCTTCTTAGTTTCGATTACTAGGAAAGCAAAAGGCTTATGTAAACTGCGTTCACGATTTCCAAGTAAGTAAACAAATATGACTTTTTAGAGAAAGAACTGTAAAACCTACGCATAAAGTTCAGTTCGCGCTACAACTTCGAACATTTTCATGACTGTTTTAGTTTTAATCATTTTGAAATCAACTTAATTTACACTTGATTATAGTTGATAGTTGATATTCGTCTAAGGGCTGATTTTTCAATTATCTGATAATTTTATTCGAGGAATAAACTTGAAATTTTGACAGTTATTTCATACAAAAACTGTCAATCGTCAATTTTATTCCTCGAATAAAAGTTATCTAATGATGGAAAAATCAGCCGTAAGTCTAAGGGCTGATTTTTCAATAGTAAGATCATTTTTAACTCAGTAATAAATAGGCGGTTTGACAGTTTTTCAAAATATGTCAAACTGTCATAATTATTCTTCCGATAAAAATTATCTGACTATTAAAAAATAAGCCCTAAGTGGAATTTACAACTTTTTCTATTTAAACTAACATGTTTTTCTTTCACAGGCATGCGGTTGCCCCGTTCAGGAAGTAGGACCGTCCATGGTATCGTCCTGTCCGAACCAGTTCCTCCTCTTCATGACTATCCTGGAGGCGTACGTCAATGGCCGCTGCGACCTGGCCGACCCCTGCAATCGGGTCACCAGCAGGGACCTGCCTGATGATAACTATGACTTCGTGGTGGTTGGAGGAGGGACGGCGGGAGCTGTCATGGCTGGGAGGCTGTCGGAGAATCCTCAGTGGAAGGTACGAATTCTTTAGATTAGATAATCATTCAACACTAGGGTGTATTCTTACTCGTAGTAACTATTTCAAACGTCTGATTTGACTTTGTAATGTTCTGTATACCTACAGAACATTACACTTTCAACAACAACAAACAACTCCAACAACAATGACAATAAACAACAACAACAGCACAACAACAACAAACAACCACCCCACCGGACCCCCCGGTCTGGTCAGACAGACAGACAGACGGGGAAATTAATCATTGTTAAACACAATTGACACATTACGTCAATTCATAGAACTGTCAAAGAAAGACAGTTGTGATTTGAATATACAGACAATTTAGTAGGAGGCAATTTGCTTACCAATGTATTTCACTGATTTTACCTAAGTATTAAATTTTACCCGTAAAGTCTTGGAAACAACGAAACGGTCTCCAAAGTTTTTCACTTAAGAGGGCGCCGACCAAAGGCCGACCGCGCAGTGGCGCCCTCATCGTTTGTTTGGTTATTACTTTTATTTTAGAATGAAAATGCAGAAAATAAGCACGTTAAGTTGTGCTCCACAAGATTATACGTTAATATTATTATAAACGATAGTTTTACGTTGTTTAGTTAATAAAACTTAACGTGCATATTTTCTACATTTTCATTCTAAAATAAAAGAAATAACCAAACAAACGATGAGGGCGCCACTGCGCGGTCGGCGTAGCCTTAAGTGACTGTTACGTAAGAAAACAGCATGCAAGCGAGAGCATTTTGACATAGGGGTTTGTACTGTAGAGGCTATCTATGTAGCCTTACCTTTTATAGTGCAGGCTGGTTATAATTTAGCGCGGGTTCGAACATTCAGGCAAGTGTCATAAATTTTTATTAAGGTTTTTTTTTCTCCTTTTGGCATTAGGTATTTTTGTTTAGTTGAGTCAGTCCTAGTCACAGATTACTAATATTTAGCAAGCTAGTGCTAGTTTTAACGTGCTAATGTAAAGTCTTTCTATCAAAATAATTTATTTTATTTCCTTGGTACAAAGGTTAGCCATTGCCATGAAACGTGACAATGCAGCAAGCGTTTTCGGCACCCTTGCGCCGGGAACAGTTAGGGGCGGGTTGTTTGACTAGGTTGACGTGTTGTTCTTGTTGTGACTGTTATTATTATTATTATATTATTTATTAATAATTACCGTATCATTCATTCTCCTCCCCTTATCCCAATTTATTTGGGATCGGCGCAACATGTCTTTTTCTTCCATACTTCTCTATTAGTCGTCATCTCGGTAGTCACCCCCTTTCTAACCATATCATCATTCACACATTCCATCCATCATTTCTTTGGTCTTCCCCTACTCTTATAGCCATCGACATACATACTCAAAACTCTCCTCACGACATGTTCCTCATTTCTTCGTAACACATGCCCATACCATGACAACCGATTCCCACGCAACTTTTCAGTTACCGGTGCCACTTTCAAACTTCCTCTTATGTACCTACTCATAAGAGGAAGTTTGAAAGTTTCCTCGTATATAATTTAAAGAAATCCTATCGCTGTTTAATTACTTAAGGGGGCCTTCCAGCCTCTTATAGTACCTACCAATTTGGTTAAGTGTGACCTAAGTTGTCAGAATTCAAAGTCATCGCAGCATTATAACCACCAAATATATCCTGCTCTCCTATAAAACCGGCGAATCATTCGTCTGCACCAAATCGAGTTTCCAGGCCTTTAGGTTCAGAACAATGGACAGACATTCGCGGCGATTTCACGCTAGATCCCATGACTTGTCACCACGCATTGTTCAAGCAAGTCGGTAAGTAGCGTGGACTATCAATGCAAGGTCGCCGATCTTTGTCTAAAACTGCGTCTTCCTCGATTACCATGATTTAGGTAGAGATAAAGTGCTTCGATTAAGATGTCCAAGTACATTCATCAATACTCAACTCAACTCAAAGCATGTATTTCAATTAAACCAATTGCAGGAACTTTTGAATTGTCAAGGGGTCGGTCAGTCAAAAAAATTAAGCTAGTTGCCCATTCTAAAGCGTAGGTGCACATGGAGAAGAACGGGCAAGAAAGTCCATCATGGACACTCTTTTAAATCAAAATAATATGGTCACAAAGTCTTGTTTACATCATTCAAGTTAAAAATTATGCATGTAAGAACGATGCAGAACGTTAAAAGCGTCCGTAATGAAAAGACGAAAAAAAAAACAATTCAAATATAATTATTAATAGGACTCAGTACCTAAGTTAGAACACGACCTACAACAATTGAGTAGGTATGTACATACCTACCATCACTGACCTAGCCTACTATGTGAGATCTTAATTACTACCTCTAGTAGGTAGATATAAGTTCCGTACGCAAAATACGCGCTTGAACGTGGGTTGGGGACACTAGCCCGGTAAACTATACTATCATCATCATCATTTCAGCCGAAAGACGTCCACTGCTGGACATAGGCCTCCCCCAAAAGGGGGGGGTTTGCCATAATCGCCACGCTTGGCAGGCGGGAGATAGAGAACGCTGCTGCCTATTCGCCGGTACGACCCTTAGTCGCCTTTTACGACACCCACGGGAAGTATGGGGTACCACTATACTATACTCGGGCATAATTCCAGATAGAGCTCAGGGAACGTCTATTCGTAGGATCTACGTTGGTATCCGTCTCATAGAGAGGAGACCTGTATCCCAGCAGTGGGTACATTACAGGCTGAAATGAAGTTGGCATTAGATAGGCTAAGTAGCTAGATACCTATCTATTTGTTCGTAGCATTGTGAATGGTAGCTTTATTGTGTGTTAGCTTTACCATGCCCAAAAATTTGCGTGGGTATGGTAAAGCTATGGGGAAATTCATAAAAAAAACCCTTGAAGCTATTCTTGTCTAACCGAGTTGTAACAGCATGGAATAGGCTCTAGGAAAATGTTGTGACGGCTCCCGTACTGAACTGCTTCAAGAATCGACAGATTAAATATCTCCAAGCTTTACGATACACACGCATCAGCTAATTAGCTGCTAGTGTGTCTGTTACCGGCCATACCCGATTTTAGGATAAACTAGTTTCGCCTAGGCCAAACTAGTTCTCCCTACACGGGTTGCATGGTTGCGGTCGGTCGAAAGGCGACGCAGGATGCAAGAGCGAGCGAAGGGCACCCCGAGGTTAGGTTACTTTAAACCCTTTACACTGAAATAGGAGCCCCGCGAAGCGGGGCTCCGTCGACATAGGATGCAAGAGCGAGTGAATGAGAACTGGTTTGGCCTAGGCGAAACTAGTTCATCCTAAAATCGGGTTTGGCCGGTAACATGTCTAACCAAATAATTATAGTATTGTGATAGTCTCGTTCGCAAATCCGCTTATGGCTCCAATTATATTATACTAGCGACTCGCGCCTGCTTCGCACGGGTGCTCCCTACAAAAGCGCCACTAATCGGGTCCAAAACCCATGCTGGAACAAACCTTACACATTTAGAGTAGGAAACCCTCGGTGCGCGAGTCCGACTTACATTTGACCGGTTTTTTTTTGTTAGGAACCTTCTCTGGCGCGCACACAACAACTTGCCAAAGATTCATCACAATCGGTCAAGACATTTGTGAGTTTTTGCGCATGGCAATTGATTTTTATAAGATTAACATTATTATTCTCAAACATAAAAATATTAACTGCCGGGTTTTTCACTATCTTCAATGGAGACGCTTCAAAACCAGTTGAACACAACAACGAAGTTCAGAAAAAATGTAGTAAAAACTTTATCAACTTGTATAGGGGCTATTATATAATGTGGGCGGTGGAAAATAATAATTACATAAGACACGCAGTAAAAAAATACAGCAGAAGGACTGGGAACAGTTAAAATACCTACAATTTATATTTCCTACCTACGTACCTACTTAGGAACCTAGGTACTATCTAGGTGATCTAGTGGGGGCAAGTGCTACTGGTAAACATGAGGTCCTGGATTCGATTTCCGGGTGGGGAAAAGTGTTCTTGTGTTTTTCTATCAGGAATTTCTCAGTAGCTGCCCGGACTCCGGAGGTTGGATTCGTGCCCGGTTGCTGGTAGGCTCACCCCATATTTCATGGAGCTTTAACATAACGGGACATGTGGGTGTAGGTACAGTCGGTGACCAACATTGTCTGACCCACCGAACATTGCCTGACCCACCGGCATAACTTGTCAAGCCATTTTAATCATTATCTTCTTGTCGTTAAAGTTGAAAAGATTTTAAGTAACACGGCCATACTTACTACCTAATCTTTAATTTCGCGTATTTTCAACCAGTCATTGTGGCTTCGCGGTTCGATGCTGGATTCGCGACGAACAACATGTGGGTTCGAAAACACAATCCACCTTATATCAATTTCTTTATAATTTCTTTTTCTTTATTTGTTTTCATTTATGATTTCTACAATATTTCTTGCATTATTATAGAACGACCAATATGATTTTTGCCTAATAACTTTTCTGGAAAACAAGTGGGTAAATAAAAAAAAACTATAAGTCCTCAAATAAGTAGGACGAAGTAAAAGTTTACGTCGTGGGGTAGATGAATAAATAAAATAAATAAATTGATCTAAGTGACAAAAGTCAGTCTACCTAAACTACCTAAACAGTGACTGCGGCGCACAAACATTTCTAAAACGTTTGACGTAAATCGTGAAAAGTATTTTTAATGAATTTGGTGTAATCAAAGCGTCATGTCGGAACTTAATGACTATACAAAACATTGCTGGCTGGATGGTGACGTCCTGCTGCCGACTCGACTGTGCGAATTGCCTATCCAAATACAGATATTTACTTCGTGCAAGATAACTGCTCCATCCACCGTGCAGGCATTGTTTGTTTGTGTTGCAAGAATTGGTTAGCTGCTCAAGAAGGTGTAACTGTTATTTACTGGCCATCTAAAACTCCCGATTTGAACCCTATAGAAAACCTATGGGGTCAAATGGTTTTAAATTGGGACACATCCGAAGGGCGAAATAAAAACGATTTGGCTGAGATCGTGTCATCGACATGGGAGCACATGAGAGGAAAAGATTTGTGTTGGAACATGGTGAGCGGTATGCGTAGCCGCTTACAGCAAGTTATAGAAGGAGACGTCGCGCCACTTCGCTACTAACTAATCTACTTATAAGTATTTTGAAACACACTATGTAAGTAAATGCTCAATTGAATGAATGCTAAACCATTAAAATGTAAGATTCTGTGGTGATGTTATTGTTATAAATGGAAATGCATTTTTCTATTTAAATAACATGTTGATTCACTACATATACTTAGCTATAAATCTGTAAAACATTTCACAAATTCATTATTTTCTCGCATTTACCTATAGACATCAATGTTTTCTCGATAACACACTTCCAAGCAATTACCATTAGCATGACTTTTTTTAAATATTTATAAATGGTTAGGTTTGGATATGATATTATAAAATGTATTAATTTAAGAGCATTTACTTACTTTATCTTACTTATGTATATTTTAATGAATTAATAAACATTTTTATTACTTGCAATGATTTTGTTTCATTTCTATATCCCGACTTCGTTCGTTAAAAAAAAAGTAAAAAAATAGATAATAATAAAAAACAAAACATTGCTAACAAAAAACTGTTAGGTTTTTCCTGGTTTCGAACGCAGACAACGATAAATACCGAACTGCCTTAGTGACCACGAGACCAACACAACTCTTGTAATATGTTTTGAAATTCGATCTTAGTTGTGATGACAGACGCAATATTCTAAAGAATTTGAACCGTAACGTATATTTTCATAAAGTTCATTATCGCACAATCACAACCAGCTATTAAAATGAATCACGGAATTTAGCTACCTATTAACCGTAGACACCTTTAAAATGTTACTGATGCGCGATATTTTTTTTTATTCATCCACCCTCGCCTTGGTTTTTTTTTAGTAATCTTGAAACTCATTAGCCTTTCAACCTTAACAACAACAATATAATGATTAAAATCGCCTAACAACATGATTTATCGAAATGCTTGCACGGAGTATTCCAAATGTTCACGATAAGGTTCAAATTCGCTATCACTCAAGTGGGTCAGATAATGTTGGCCACCGACTGTACTATGTATGTATACTTCAGCCCCCCTCTCTGTCCATCTCTGCCTCCCTTCGAGGAAAACAGGCGTGATGATTTACGTTCCTACAGACTACCAAAAAGTGGCTAACTGGAAACGCATTCTATGTGTCCCGATTAAAGGCTCAACACGCGATATAATCGCGCGCGATACAAAGGCAACGAGCGCGCTCGTTGCGTGACTTGCAGTGCCTTTTGTGTCGCGCGCGATTTTGTAGCGTGTCGCGCCTGATTGAAGGAGCCTTAAAGCCAATAAGCGCGCACTCTATTAGATGGAATTGGAACTAAACAAAACTGGTGAAATGTGAGTGCCTCTGCTGAACCCTTCAGGGAATATGTACCTAGATCATCATCTGCCTAGCTTTTTCCCAACTATGTTGAGGTCGGCTTCCAGTCTAACCGGATGCAGCTGAATACCAGTATTTTACATTGAGCGACCGCCTACCTGACCTCCACAACACACTAATAATAATAGCAGGAATATTTACCTAGATATCTAACTAAAATTTTTATACAAACGTTTGAATGTGTAGATAAGTATGCATTTTTTAATTAGTCGATGCCTTTATATTTTTCCTCGCGTTCTGAACTTCTGAGCATATTTGTAAATACAAATATGCTCAGAAGTTAAGTTAAAAAAAGTCAAAGTTAAGTTTCATTGTGTGAAGAAATCTTCACACAATGAAACTTAACTTTGCGGTTACTAAAATGGCGTCAATATTATTGTTAAAAGAGAAACAAAAAATAATAATTATATTTTTTTTTACATCTTTATTACACAACAACTTGTTTTGACATAGGTTTAGCTGGTTTAACGACGAGACTTACGTTACGTTAATTTAAGGTTTTAATTTAGCGTGAAATTATCAATTAAACTTGGGTGTGGTGGGACTTTGGGCATACCGAAACAAAATGTATCAATTTAGGTAGATACTAGAAGTAATCGTCAACGATACGATCTATTACGCACACGAATATGATTACCTACGCACAATAAATTTGCGACTGCAAAAACAGCTTTTTTATGAAGTTGAGTGAAGGATTATTCAAGCCTAAAAATAATGACATTTCTCGAGTCTCTCGTTTGGCGGTTGGATCAATGGCCTGATTTAGAAGGTACTTAGTACTTACTCTGTTACTTTTCGATACGGTTCGCATTGTGGGGGGATGTTCCCGTAGCTTGGAAGAGGCTCTCGATGCCGGCGCGCGGTGGACCACTACTTTTTAGGGTTCCGTACCCAAAGGGTAAAAACGGGACCCTATTACTAAGACTTCGCTGTCTGTCCGTCTGTCCGTCTGTCTGTCTGTCTGTCACCAGGCTGTATCTCAAGAACCGCGATAGCTAGACAGTTGAAATTTTCACAAATTATGTATTTCTGTTGCCGCTATAACAACAAATACTAAAAACAAAATAAAATAAATATTTAACCCCTTAAATATTTATTTTATTTTGTTTTTAGTATTGCCCCCCGGCTCCCATACAACAAACGCGATATTTTTGCCCTTTTTTGCCCGATATCCAAAATGGCAACAGGTAGGCACTTGAAATATTCACAAAATACTCAGTTGTATTTTAACTTTAATAATAAATAATAAAATTAAAATAAAATAAATATTTAAGGGGGGCTCCCATACAACAAACATGTTTTTTTCGGCGTTTATGCCTTGTGGTACGGAACCCTTCGTGTGCGAGTCCGACTCGCACTTGGCCAGTTTTTAATATTCTTAAATGTTTGTTCTATATCCTTTTAAAAATGTATTTTATATGCCCCTACTACTTACCTACCTATCAAAGTCCTCATCATCTAAGTATTAAAACTAAACTCAGTAAGAATCGTCGCTACCTAGGCATGTACTAAATAATAACATCGCGTATCTTCCTCTCCAGGTCCTCCTCATAGAAGCAGGTGGCGACGAACCGACGCAGTCAGGAGTGCCAGCCTGGGTGACCGCGTACTGGGAGCGAGATGACACGGACTGGCAGTACCACACCGAGAAGCAGGAGAGGGCTTGTCTGGATAGCGGTGGAAAGTGCTACTGGCCTAGGGCTAAAATGTTGGGTAAGCTAGCTCTTATTAGTAAATATTATATCTGGCTGTTTTCTCTTATAGACCCCTAACTAATATCCATTTTTAGTGATCGATGCTAATATCATATCATAACTTACTAATATTATAAAGGCGAAAGTTTGTCAGTGTGTTTGTATTTTGTTACTTCTTTACGCACAAACGGCTAAACCAATTTTGGTAAAATTTGGTATGGAGGTAGCTGATACCCTGGATTAACACATAGGCTACTTTTTATGCCGATATTCTTAAGGGATCGAAACTTATGCTTGAAACCGCGGGGCGCCGCTAGTTATTTAATTATAGTAAGTTTGTTTGTTACGCTTTCACGCTGAAACGGCTAAACGGATTTGGACGATATTTGGCACATGAGTGGACCATGACCTGGAGAAGGACATAGGCTACTTTTCATCCTGGATCGCAGACGAAGGCGCGGGCAATAGCTAGTAGAGTAAAGTTTTCACCCCGCCTCGTTGGATGTCCCCTTCATATTTTCCTATTATAAAATTTTTTGCACCCCGACTCGGATACGTTAGTTTTTCTTTTGACCATTCTTAATGGATGCCGTTCAAATTTTTTTACGTTTAGGTGCGGGGCCCGAAGCGTTTACACCTGCTTCATGGCTATAATAGTCCAGTCCTGTATACTGCATTATGATTCTCGGTCTCTTAACAGTTTACAGCTAGTTATAGGCCTAAGCTCCACCAGCACGTCATTTAGCTCAATCCTTGGCTCCTCCCGTCTATCTGCTACCATCAGCGGGGTATTTGCGTAACACACTAACAATAGGAATGCCTTTCTTTTTGACAGTTCAACAATATTCATTGCGTTATTTGGCTAGTTCTACAAACAAGGGAATAAAATTGAATTATTTTTGGCCCATCGTTTTTTTTAATGTACATAATTTTAAAGTTAATTATTATAATAAAATATGATGGAGTATTCTAGAATTGAAAGGGTCAGTCAAAATATGCATTTATTTATTTACATAATCTATGCTAATATTTAAAATAAATTCAATAATATGTACATTTATATGAAAAAATAAGAAAAATAATCATAGGGCATCAAAAAATTCGTCCGCATCGCTGTCAACAGGAACAGTGCCCAAAAGGCTGGCAGCATTGCCACGTTGAATGGCAATGCTAATTCTTTGGCCAAGAAATAGGCCAGCCCTCTGGTCACGTGAAGAGTCGACTAACCGCTTGGCGATATCTCGAAAAACCAAGTAGGCACTCGGACCCCATGGCCCTAGTGTTTCAACCCCAAACGGCTCGAACATATAACTCCCAATCAGGTTGGAATATTTACGCCGTTTGAGGTTTTCTGCACCTGCAGCAGCCGCTCCAGCACAGCCCACCGTGCTAGGAAGATGAGATGGCGCAAGGGTGTCGACACATGTTGCATCCCACACCAAAGGTCTGCCTAACTTCCAGGGCATTATGGTCATCCCGTCTGGTCTCTTCCCATCGTCGCGTGCCAGGCCGTTGGGTTCTAAAACAGCTGGCACCCCGGCGGTGACAAGGGCACGACGGATGATGTCATTAATGCTGGCGTGCCGTGCTATCCGGCCTGCGCTCCTACTGCAAGATAGGCCATGGTGTCCGAGACAGTCGACAGCTTCACCGCACTGACAGCGATGCGGAGCTCCGCAAGGAGCGCCCAAACGCAGACAGGTAGCGAGCCGGAAGGTGGTGTCACCCAGCATAGTGCCTATGTTGGGTAACGGGAGTGCTTGAAGCCAGAGCCCCGACTCCCACTCACCCACAGCCAGCAGGCGGGCACGCTCAGCAGAATTGGTGGACGTATTAATGAGATTATTCCGTACCAACCTGCAGAGCGGCTCATCCCACTGTCTCTGGGAAGATGGGTTTACGGGCCGATCTGTATCCGGGCAAGCCGCTTTCCAGGCGTTCACCGCGTCGGCCAAGCACGGCACTTCAGAGTCAACCAGGCAAGGGGCTAATATTTTCCTGGTCAACTTTTCAGTGCTGTGGACAGAAGACAGGAACGCCGGTAAGCTAATACTGGTAATTTTGCGGACGCCGAGGCCACCAAAACGGATGGGTAGTGTGGCTTGAAGCCACGCTCGGTCGTCCAAGGCCACATTTAAAATGGATGTTAGTGTGCTGCGAATAATTTGGTCAATTTTGTCCAAGAGGTGTGGCTGCTTCCATAAAGGGGAAGAGCGTAGAAAATACATAAAATTTGGGCCAAAACAACAGTATCTAATCAGGGTGAATGCCGAATGTAAATTAATTTTGGAGAGTCTGTCCGAAATCTCGTTGAAATTTTTAATTTTTTCGTCGATAAAAGGAGTAAAACTATCTTCTAAAATCGGGGAACCTAGGAGGTGCAGTGAACTTTTGTCTAAAATTTTGATTTGTGGGGCTATTGTATTAAATTTATCTAGAGTCAATTGTCTGTCGGTAGTGTCAGAAAGGTAAAGTTCACATTTTGAGGGGTTAAGGTCCAAGCCAATAGATTGAAATTCCTGTTTGAGGAGTTGTAGATCTTTCAAAACAGTGTCTACGTCACCTCCTAGCGTTCCATCGTCTAAATACCATACGTTAAATTTTGAATTTAGTTTCTGTATAATTGGATGAATAGCTAAACTAATATTGATTAATTTAGAAGTTATGGGCATTTTTCAATTTGCAGAAGACAGGGAAATGAGAGTAGATACAGGAAAGTGATTATAAAAGATTGTTTGATCTTAAAAATCGACTTGACAGTTTACGTTGTAGTAAATACTAGTAAATCTATATATTATATATATATAAAATGGTAAACTGACTGATTGTTGATATATCAACACACAGCCCAAACGGCTGGTCCTAGAGACATGAAATTTGGAGGGTGTATTCTTTGTATAGAGTAAGTATCCACTAAGAAAGGATTTTTGGGAATTCTACCCCTAAAGGGGCGAAATAGGGGATGGAAGTTTATATGAAAGTCCGTCAGTTTTGAAGTTAGGATCTTCAAATTTTGTGATTAGGCTGCGGATTGAAAATTAATTTATACGTGACTCAGCGTTTTTGACAATTCTACTCCCGAAGGGTTAAAAAGGGGGATGAAGTTGTGTATGGAAAGCCCTTAATTTTCGAAGTAAAAATAACCATAATTTGTCCATAATTTGTTACCTAGGCTTATAGTTGGAAGGTAACGCAACGGTGTTGTTAGAATTTCAACCCTTGAGGGGGTCAAAAGGGGGTTGAGAATTACCTGACTGAGATATCAACGCCCAGCCTAAACCGCTGGTCCTAGAGACATGAATTTTGTAGGGTGTGTTCTTTGTGAAGAGTTATCCACTAAGAAGGATTTTTTGGAAATTCAACCTTTAAGGAGGTGAAAAGGGGGGATTTTGTTTGTATAAAAAATCTTATTCCTTGAGTTAATAACCTTAAAACTTGGCACGAATACTTATCTAAGTAAATTATGAAGATTGGCATTTATGTTTTTCTAAACTACCCTCTAAAGAGGAATTGGGGTGAGTCAAAATTTGTATGGAAGAATTTTAATGAGCGGTCCAATTAACTCGAAACTGAGTATGTAAGACCAAAATAAATAATAAAGTGGTTCAGGGTTTTTAGAAAATTTACCCCTAACGGAGTGAAGAGGCCCGTCAATTTCACAGGGGAGTATTATAATACGTGGCTTGACTAACTAGAAAATTGGTATAAATAATCTTTAACGCAAGTCATAGAAACATCTCAGACGATTTCTCAAAATTCCCCCCTATGGGGATAAAAAGAGAAGATACAGTTTATATGAAAAATCTTATTAATTAATTTGATTAATAAACTTGAAACGTGGCAATATTTGGCTCAGTAAATAATAAAGATTGTCAATTTTAATTTAAAAAAATGCCCTTATAGGGGATTTAGGGGTTGAAAAAGTTAATAGGCTAGAAAAATATATAACCCGATGTCGGATTAACTCTGAACTCAGTACTACTAAAACAAAAAATAAAAAACGTATGCGTTTTAGGGTTTTTCAAAAATCAACTCCTACCAAGGTGGAAAAGGGTAATAACATTTAAGGGATGGATTTTACTGATTGCTTCCATTAACTCGAAAATAGAGATGGGTCTTTGAGTCAGGTTATGAAGACATCCAACAAGATTTTTCAAAATTCCACCCCTGTGCGGATGAAAAGCGGGGATACAGTTTATTTGCAAATCTGGTCCCTTTGATATATAAACTTAAAAACTGGCCCGAATACTTATTCATCTAAATAAATGATAAAGATCATAAACTTACATTTTCGAAATTTTTAGAGGAAAGTACGAATTTCACGCGGACGAAGTCGCGGGCAGAAGCTAGTATGATATATATTAAATAAATAGAACAATTTATATACAAAAATAAATCTAAAAGGGAAGGGATAATTTAGACAAGATAATGCTGTCGTTATAGAGAAATAATAATTACGAAGAATATTAAGTTTTTTTATTAAACGAAATGAGGCTTGACCATAATCATTTCAGCCGAAAGACGCCATTTCGACCGGTTTTGTGCTTCTCGCCTCGTTTTTGGCCTTCGCAAGGTCGTCGGTCCACTTTGTGGGAGGCCTTCCAACACTACGTCTTCCGGTACGCGGTCGCCACTCCAGAACCTTTCGGCCCCATCGGCCATCTGTTCTGCGAGCAATGTGCCCTGCCCACTGCCACTAAAGTTTGGCAATTCTTCCGGCGGTTACCTTGGTGCTCCTGCGGATCTCTTCATTTCTGATTCGATCACGCAGAGAAACTCCAAGCATAGCCTTTTCCATTGCCCTTTGGGTGACTATCAGCCTTCTAATAAGGCCCATTGTGAGCGACCACGTTTCAGTGCCTTATGTCATCACTGGCAAAACGCGCTGGTTAAAGACTTTCGTCTTGAGACACTGCGGTATGTGGGACGAGAAGATTTTTTTTTTTATTTATTTATTAAGGTACACCAACAGCTTCCATGTATAATTTATCTTAAGTACTATAATCACAAAAGTCTCGGTCTTACACAGTCGCCAATTACAGGTTTACCAGCAATCTCAGAAATAAGTGATCACACATAATAATAACAAAACTAAACTAAAGGAAAAATACTTCTTAAACATAAGATTAATAACAAAAGTAAAATAAAAAGACGAACAACATTGCAATTTTGCCCACTAAACTAAGACTAACTAAACTAAGACTAAGTAAATAATATAAAAATAGAAATGAGATCGTAATGAAAAGTATAGCTTCTAAAAACATGAAATGATGTATTAGCTCTCTTAAAATCTACAGAAGCTTTTTTTACGGCACATTTCTTTTAATAGTGTATCTGGAACTCTACCCACCATGCTTTTTCTACATAGTCGTTTTTCTCGATCCGACATTTCAGAGATAGTCTTTCTTATATTTTTGTGTTTTCTATCATTTTCTCTTTTTTCTCAATATTTTTTCTGTAGTCTGCGAATTCCCTTTTAGTTTACTTACTGATATCGGTTCTGTAAAGAACATCGAAATTATTTCGGCTCTTATCTCTAATTGCCAAATATAAGGAAAAATAGAATTATATACATTATAACAATGAAAAAACAGTAAATCTAAGGGGGATACAAAAATCATTATTTTAATATAACTACTCTGTCAAAAATTCAACTTTTTTGCACAGTAATTAAATACTTGCAAGACGATTCCAACGATGACTTACACACAATGACTTAATCATGCGTAATTTACGAGTTCTTATAGCCACCACCCGTCTCCATCATTAGACCAGCTCAACCTTACCGTAATATTGCATTGTCACCTTACCTAAACAGGTGTATAAAATTTCAATTCGATTGGACCCTGGGAAGTTGGTCAACTTTGACTTGCAAGGTTTGACCCATACATAACTAACTAACAAACTAACACACACGGCATGTTAAATAAAAGCTTGTAGTGACGCAGTGCACAGTTTATTTAGAGCCAACAGCCACAGAACAAGCCTTGTATCACTTCTCTGGAGTATCCTCACTTCCCTGTCTATGTATTTCCAGGGAAGTGATACACACGGAAGTGATATTTTGAATGTTTTTTCCCTAAATCTAGAAGATTGCTTTATTTTATTACAATTAAAATTTCCATAAATCTTTCGTGCAACTAAAATAAATGTATTAAAATTAAATAAGGTTTTATAATTGAAATGTAAATACGTGCCATGTGATTGAGAATTTGTCTGACCCGAACGCAACTGTCTCCACTAAACACACGGACACGACCGATCCCTGCTCGAGTGAAACAAAACACAGCCGTTACTATGCTGCATGCTGTCGTCACCCCTTTCTTTCTATTGCCAGAGCGGCAACGTTACTTACTATTCAATTTCAAGGTGATTTTAACAAACTTTTAGGTATAGTTACTTTACTCTTTGCTTTTAGGTGACAGGGAAGTGATACTAAATACGCGTCGCCTTTGTGAAGTCGACAAAATTCGGAGAAAATAAGAGACCTTAAAACTATTTTAGCGTTTAGTGGAAACCTTATGTATATGATTATTATCTTATAATAAAATTATTCTACTAAACTGATTTTTAAACCTTAGTACATGGTTTTGCATTTGGGAATGTCGCCCCACAGGGAAGTGACAATTTTACCCATTTTTATGTAAATTTGTCGTGTAAATATTTGCTTGAGAGAAATGATTTTTAGTGTCCCATTAGAAACCAATATAAACTTTTATTTCATAGTGTCAATTAACACAAATAATTAATATATATTATTCTACGACCTGAGCCAACCATAATTCCTCAATCTGTAGAACTAGCCATTTACGTTGTTGAGCAGACAAATTTTTCGAACTTAAAAAGCAATGGATTAGGAATATCCTTCAAAATTATTCAGATTGTTATTGTTTTACCTAATTAGGGTAACAACAAGTAAGTAGTATAGTTAGTCGACGATTGAGTTTGAGTTCAATCTTAGTGAAGAGATATTATAGTGCACAAGTGTGTGCGTAGACACAGGTGCACTCACTCTTCTCTCACTCACATAGTCCGATGGGACGGCAATCCACCACGACCGGAGGGAAATCAGGCGCAGGACGAACCGTGCTTTCCGAGGAACGGGGGTATCGCACCGCTAACTTCCAAACTCCGGGCTATCATAGCTTAGCTACAATACCTAGGTAGTGGGTGCTTTAACTGCGATCACCAATCCTTTGGCGAAACGCAGTAATCTTAACTAAATACCCTCTTCACTGAACTCTTACTCTCTCTCTCTCCCCCAGGTGGATGCTCAGTGGTCAACGGCATGATGTACATGCGAGGCCAGCCAGCGGACTACGACGGCTGGGCAGTCAACGGCGCCACGGGCTGGTCCTGGTACGAAGTGCTGCCTTACTTCCTGAGGAGCGAGGACAACAAGGAGATCGGGAACGGCGTGTCGGCGCAGTATCATAGTCGGGGAGGACCACTGCCAGTGCAGAAGGTACATCATCATCTGCTAGCCTTTTCCCAACTATGTTGGGGTCGGCTTCCAGTTCTAGTTCTAACCAGATGCAGCTGAATACCAGTATTTTACATGGAGCGACTGCCTATCTGACCTCCACAACCCAGTTACTGGGTAATACGATACCCCTTGGTAAGGTTAGATGTCAGACTTTCGGGCTTCTGACTACCCGTAACGACTGTCAAAGATCCACGAATGACAGCCGGGACCAACTGCTTAACGGGCTTTCCGAGGCACGGAGGGATCTCGGTATGTAAAGGTCACCCGTCCACAGACCAAACGCGGAAAGCGTAGCATAGCCTGATCGATCGACCTGGGCGGCTGTTATTATTTAGCCATGGGCCCAGTGCAGAAGGTACCTTTATTATAGTATCTTCACTGTCCTTTTCGTCGAAATCATTCCTTTAGTACCTATATGACTTATATACTCCTCCACCTTCCCTGATAAAGGGTGTTAAGGGTTTGGGATCAAATGTAAACATTGAAAGGCTTAAAAAAGACATGGGTCCTTACCTACTGTCAAATCTAAACTTTGCAGCTAAAGGCTTTAAAAAGACAAGGGTCCTCTACTCATTGGTGATTCATGATTATTTTTATCTTCAAAATTTTCCCATCTACTAATCTATACCTACGTGTTAATCAGCTTCGTCTCCCGTGGTTCATCAGACATAATCCTCTTCTAAGATGCTCCTCAAAACAAAACGAAACAGACCCTCAATAGTAGCTGTAAATAATTTTGTGAATATTTCCTGTTAATCTTATTACTGTTCTTCTGTATGCAGTTCCGTCACGCGCCTCAGTTCGCTCACGACGTGGTGTCAGGAGCCATTGAGCTGGGCTACCCACCCACTAGCGACCTGAACGGAGAGACCAACACCGGCTTCACTATTGCCCAGACTCTCAATGAGTAAGTACTGTAAAGGTGGTCTGCAAGAGGGACCTCAGTCAATAGATGATTTGTTTTTTAAACAATCTTCCCTTAGATCCTACAGGACCACGGCGTTTTAATTGAAATATCTCCTAGTGTTCCCTACAGTAGAAGCGTGGTCCTTCGAACCGGATTTTAGGCTGTTTTTAATTAACCATCTTTCCTTCCACAGTGGTGGTACTCGCTACACAACAGCCCGAGCCTACCTCCGGCCCGCTTCGAAACGAGCCAACCTGCACGTGATGCTCAATACCCTCGGGTCCCGCGTCATCATAGACCCTGTCAACAAGAAGGTCGTCGCCGTTGAATACATAAAGGATGGCGTTGCGAGGACTGTGGGAGTTAATAAAGAGGTACATAACTACTTGATCTCTAAAGCCCCATTGACCCAATGCAAGTTTCTTACCTGTGGCATACAATAAAATTTAAGCAACAAAAGACTTGCATCGTTAAACTGTGTGGCCCTTTGTACACACACATTTTTCTTGCCGTGAAAAACTAAGGTTTATTCGCCGTGTGTAGGCATGGTCGTCAGGGTTGTATGAATCACTATGGAGGCATGGACACGTTTTTTCTACGGCGCGGCTTATACACCGTGCCGTAATGAAACCGTGGCATGTATAATAATAATAATAATAATTAATAATTGTTTATTTCCAAAAAACTTAGTACTACTTTACAATGGCAATGTGGCAACAATTTCAATGAAGGTAATGAGAATAGCGTCTGTAGCCGAACTAGGCATAGCCTGTATTTCGGCTATCAGCACCGTTCCCCTCGAGTATTATAATACAAGAATAGGTGCCAAGCAAAAGAGGCATATGTAATTAAATTAGTACTACGGAAATACAGAAAAAAATTGAAAAGTAATCTAGATAAGTAATTTGCAAATAGGTAATTAAAATAAACTAAATGGATTAAGTGTATGTATGTGTGTGTGTGTGTGGGGTGGGTGGGTGTGTGTGTGTGTGTGTGTGTGTGTATGTGTGAGTGTGTGTGTGTGTGTGTGGTGTCTGTATATGAGAATGTGTAGGTGTGGGTGTGGTGTATATGTATGTAGATGTGTGTGAAAATAATTATGAGGCGAGTGTGTGGGTGTGAGTATGCATGAGTGTATATGTGTGTAGGTGAGCTATGTCGTGAGTGTATCTTTGTTTTCAGTGCTCTTAGCCTCATTCTTAGAGTGGTAAGTACATTAGTTGTTCCGTCTCCTCGTAGCTTAATTTCTGCAAATATTGGCATACTTTTAGTTTGCATTGTTTTCTAGTCAAGGTGTATATATTTATTGATTTGTTAAGCTTGTTATAAAGGTAAGGGCCCAAAAAATTTACAAACCTTTTACCAAAGGCTGTTTTAAATGTGGTTAAATTGTCACATACGTGATGCTTTCGACGTCTCTGTAATAACATTGGATTGAAGGGCTGTTTTTTATGTTCTTGCAAGATAACTTTTAGTATATATAACTGTCTTACTGTCAAAACCCCGCACAACTGGAATAGTGTAATAGTAGGAAAACGCATCGGTTTAAACGTGCTAACCTTCAATATAGCTCTCTGGGCAACCTCAACTGCCTTTATCGTAGTTTTGCAGATACCTCCCCAGGATGAAAGGCAGTAGGTAAGAAGCGACTGACACAGGGCCTGATATATTCGCTTCAGCAGAGCAGGGTCCGCGACATGACGTAGGTTTTTAAATACATAAATTAATTTTCGTACTCTGTTACAAAGAATTTTGACATGTTCTTTAAAGTTGAGGTTATTGTCTAGAGTAATACCAAGGTACTTTATGGTATTCACGCGTTCCAGAGGTGAACATGCGCAACTATCCGCAGAATTGCACTCGTGTGAAACAATTCGTAAGTCGCCACGAATACCCACCGCCTGTCTAATGCTGAAACAAATAAATTTAGTTTTATCTACGTTTAAAGTAAGTATGTTTTTCTGCAGCCAGCCCTTAGTCATATCAAAGCCATTTTGTGCGATAGCGAAGACCTCCTCCCAACTATCACCCGCAAACACCAGCGCGGTGTCATCCGCGAAAGAGATAATTTCACCTTTGGCAAGATTAAGACGAGTAAGCTCATTTATGTACACAAGGAAAAGGGTGGGCCCCAGTATACTTCCCTGAGGCACGCCGTGAGTAACTGGAAGGTGTGTACTTTTGTGTTTATCCACTCGAACACACTGAGTTCGCCCAGAGAGGTAGCTTTTGAAAAGTTCAAGCTGGGTGCCCCTGATACCCAGTGCCTCCAATTTGTTGAGTAAGAGAGAGACAGAAATCGTATCAAATGCCTTTGCCAGGTCAAGAAAAATAGAAAGACATTTTTTCCCTTGGTCCAATTTAGAACTAATAAATTCAATAAGTTTATTAACTGCCTGTTCTGTAGATTTTCCGTGTCGAAATCCGTATTGGTTTGCTGAAAGCAGATTATTTTTTTCGAGATGGTTTACTAAACGAATGTTTATTATTTTTTCCAGAATTTTGGAAATTGCGGGCAATATAGATATCGGTCTATAGTTGTTTATACGACTTCTGTCTCCGTTCTTAAAGATTGGGCACACTTCTGATCGTTTTAGGGAATCGGGAAACACTCCAGCTTTTAAACAATCGTTGAAAATTTTTTCCAGGGGGTGTACAAGAATATTTTTATGTTGTTTTAGGAATCTACTGCTGATATTATCACATCCTGGTGCACTATCTGTTTTTAGACCCATGATAAGATGTCCAATTTCGTATGAGTCTGTCTCCATTAAGACGAATGAATTTGGGACATTTAGTACTTTGTCTTGGGTATTATTTAGTAATGGTAGATTCCGGTAATTAATATTTTGTTGACTGATTTTATCCGCCAGCGAGCTTCCCACATTTATAAAATAGCTATTTGCTTCGTGAAGTGATTGGTCTGGAGAAGATGATAGAGTTAGAAGATCTTTATGGTGTTGTTTTGTTTTTGTTGTGTGTGTGATGTTTTTGATGACTTTCCATAATTTTTTATTGTCGTTCTGTGCTTCCAGGATTTGGTTTTTTTCGTAAGCTCTTTTTAACCGTCGTAATAGTGAGTAACAGAAATTTCTGTATCGTTTATAGGTAATTTTCAAGACTTCGTTATCCGGATCATTATTTGCTTTTTTGTGTAGTTGGTCTCTGTTTCGCATGCAACGTAGTAGTCCTGGAGTTATCCAGGGCTTAATGATTTTTTGCCGTCTAGAAAGTGTTACGATTTTTGTATTCTTTTCTATTACTGTTTGTAAGCATTGTGTTAGATAATTAAGACTAGTGTTAGGATTTTCTGTTTGATAAATGGGATCAAAATTAATACGTGAAATGTCTTTTGCTAATGTTTTATCGTTAATGATGGCCTTTGTTGTAGTTGCAAGTTGCCGTGGTTTTTTTAAATTTAAACAAAATAAGACGGGATGGTGATCTGTTAATGTTGCATTAGGGACTATGGTGTTGGAGGAGTATTTAGTTTTTATAAGGACGTGATCTATGCATGTTTGGCGGGCGCTGCGTGTTACTAAAGTGTGCGCTGGTAATAGGCCGTGCGAAGCAGCTAAGGTTAGATAGCGTTCCCCTTCAGACTTAAGTTTATTAGAATTTATAGCTAGATTTATGTCGCCTATGACCACGATATGCTCGAAAGAAGACACTGATTGTAATACATTATCCAACGACAAGAGGAACGGCTCCAATTTAGTGTAGGAAGGGGATCTGTAAAGGGCCACTAAGGCAACTTGTTTACCAACGGTGGCTAATAGGCAATTGCTTTCATGGAAACCAGGTTCTATTATAGTTAGGTTAATGTTTTCTTTGTAGTAGATAACTACTCCGTCATTTTGTATGGGATTCTTATTTGTTGCTACATGGGAGTAGCCAGATAGGTGAGGGATTACCGTTGCACTTTTGATCCAACACTCTGTTAAAATTAGTATATCGCATTTAAGTTTAAGTCTTTGTAGTAAAACTTCTAAGCCGGGCAGATTTCGGTTTATGCTTCGTATATTTTGTGTCAATATAATTAGGTTGTCCGTAGTAGAAGTAATAATCTTTTGACAGTCCTCTAGGTCCGCGAATTGTGAGTGTGATACGGATAACTGGTCAATATTTTCAGATAAATTAGTTACGTGATCGAATGATTAACAAGAGAGTAGGTATAGACACGATTTGTGGTCACGGTAGGTACACCGATTATGGAAAGAGTTTGTTTGTAAATAGTTAAACAGTGTTTGTGAGTATGTTTTATGTGTAGAATGTTTGAGATTGTAATTTGATGAGTAAATGAGTTGTGTAATCGAAGTATGTTCGAAAAATAAATTATGTGTATTTTTGAAAAAGTGCTCAGTTGGACTATGGTTATGATTAAGTAGTGTTTTAATTGTTTTTGGGTTTCCATGAATTTATGTGAGAGTTTAGTGTGGTCGTTGAGTTGTACTATGTGAGTGTAGAAATTATCCATCGATTTAAACTTAAAATTAACATCAGCATGCAATCTTAAAATTAGTGTAATAATGAGACAAAATTTGTATACTAAGGCAACAGTTAGTCACAGCGGTTTAACATTATTGCGTAATTTTTCTAAATCAGCATCGTTGTTTATCCGGATATGTGAGGAGTCTTCGTTGTTTTTCAGGTAAACTATACCATTTGCTGTCCAGCAGAAGCTGTACCCATGAGTTTTCCGGAAAAGGCGGGCTAAGTAATACAGTCTCTGGGTTTTATGAGTGAGGGCCTCTGAAATGTATATCGGTTTTTGGCTATAACTTGGGTTTAAGTGGGTCGTGTTTAATTTGTTGCCTTTTTGTTTAATTTTATTGAAAGTTTTTACAGATTTTAGGAACTTTTCTTTCAAGAGCACAGTGGTGAAATCAACCACGATGGGATCTGAAGAATCTTTTGATTTTAGCCTGTATATATCTTTTATATTACTGGTGTTAATATCTACATTTAATATTTCTCCCAATTTAGAAACCTCATTCACCAAACTATCCTTGGTTTCTCCATTTTGTTTTGGTATGTTTCGAATTTCTATTCCAACCCCACGAGTCTTCCGTTCTAATGTTTCCAGTTTGTCCTCCAGTTCTTTAATAATTAATTTGTCTGACTGTCTTTCTTTCTCAAGATATGCTATTTTCGATAAAAACTCGTCATATTTATTTGACATTAGGTCTATACTTGCTTGCAAGTCCTGAAAACGTTTTTCTTGTTCATTGGAGAACGAAGAGAACATTTTTTTAATAATTTCTAAAAGATCGGATTGTTCCCCGTCATATTTCCGCTTTTTTCTTTCCGTTATGTTTGCCGCTAGGGTATGAAGATCGGGTTCTGACTCGCAGTGTAGTAGAGATGACGCAGTTTGTTCCTTTGTCGACGCAAACATTATTTCACTGCGAGTGCTTTCCGTATGTGTTAACGGGACGGGTGAAACTAGTGGAGTGCGGTCAAGTGGCATGCTTCTTTTTGTATAGTACTAGGCAACAAGCTGAGGCAGGAGTATAACTTTTACTGTATTTAGCGTAAAGTCTGCAGTAATTTCGTATCTGAATACTCTCACGACACTCTGTTATATTATTTTTTAGATATATCTTAGGCAGCGATAATGACTGATGATTGATGTTCAGGGTATATATTGCAGTGATCTTAAAGTACTAGGCGCTCAAACAATGCAGATAGTAATGGTTCTTCCCGGTACAGAACGCAGAACGCACTCCGCTGTCACACATGAAGTAGTTGTGAACAGTGCGCGTGCGCCGATGCGATGTCCTGAGATAGAGAGTACTAGGAGCGCAGACAGTAAGCGGAGTGATCGGAACGTTGCTAGCGATTCGAAGCGTCACGCGCGTGCGACAAGGATAGTACTATACCTCTGGGTTGCGCTGCAGATGGGTGGGGCTTCTATGCTCACGCGGCCGCGCACTGTACTTGTTCGATGTAGTTGAATCCGCTGACTCCTTGAAGATATGCACTCCTATTTTCTTGATAGATATTTCAATTTGAATTTTGAATTTAAATGATAATTAGAATAAAACTGAGTTGATCTATGGCACGTCTGCTCATGGTCGAGGTCCAGGGGGAAGGATAAGGATTTCAACTGGTATGCTACACCATAATGCGGCATACTACTTTATTCGCTAACATTAATTTCAGCTAGTACATATTCTACCATAAAACTCATTAAATCAGTCTATTGTACCTACTGTTTCTGACAAAAACACGTTTCTATTTTTCCAGGCAATCATCTCCGCAGGTACTCTGAACACTCCACAAATCCTGATGCTCTCTGGCATCGGGCCCAAGGAAACCCTGGACAAGTTCAACATCCCCACTATCATGGACCTACCGGGCGTGGGACAGAACCTTCAGAACCACGTGGGAGTGACATTGGACTTCACGCTGACTAAGGAACCCATGGTTCCTGACTTGAATTGGGATGTGGCTACTCAGTACTTGTTGAGCAGAACCGGTCCTATGTCCAGTACAGGAATGTCTCAGGTAATATGCAACCACGACGATATACGATCTTAATGACGATAAGTTTACACCAATAATTCATCCTACGTTCTACGTTCGTATCTATATGTCTGTCTGTTATTAACCAGGTAAAACCTGGGATTTGGAAGACTCCTTAAATACCAGTATTTCACAAGGAGCGGCTGCCTAATAAAGTAGGCTCCGTCGCTCCTTGTAAAATACTGGTATTCAGCTACATCCGGTTAGATTTGAAACCGACCTCAACGTAGTTGGGAAAAGGCTGGGTAGATGATGATTTTCATTATATTTGTCCAGTAGAGGCTCATCCTCGGTTGAGCACGACTTGAGGTTCAGATAGTGCAGGACAGAGGCACAACCCAGTCTTGCGACACCACAAGGTGAAGTCAGCGTTTCAGTTTTGGATGGTGGCCAGCCCGGCCACCATCCAAAACTGAAACGCTGGTATTCAGCTACATCCGGTTAGATTTGAAACCGACCTCGAGGCTACCTAGAGGCGGGCTACCTAGAGGCAGCACATTTTTTCGTCTTCACGTTAACATTAAAGTGAAAATCTGTTGGTCATCGTTTTTCCCTCTGCTATGGCTTAATGAAGTATTACGCTTAGAAGGGTAATTTAGATTGACCTACTTATTGAATATTTACTTCTCACAGTTGACAGGCAAAGTGAACTCTCGGTTGGCATCAGCAGGAGGTCGTCAACCCGACATTCAGTTCTTCTTCGGAGGATACTACGCGTCGTGCGGTAATGGAGTCATAGTCGAACCTCATACATTAGACGATAGCGCAGAAAAGAGACACATCTCGTGAGTTTTTTTATTTTTTATTTATGGGAAGTCATAGTTATTATAGTCCGCGCGGAAGTCCGCAGAACTAGTTGGTCGCGCCTTGGGTGGGGACGGGCGTGAGGGCGGATTGAGTCATAACAAAGCGTCCCCGCCCCTCCGTCCCACCGCTCACATACCCAAGGCGCGTTCAACTAGTTCCGCTCGGACTATTTTTATTTATTTATTTAGGGACAAAAAACAGTTACACGTTACAATTTGAGTATCGGAGCTAATTAGATTTATTTAATAAACGTATAACCCACACTATTGTCCACGGATTAAATTAATAAATATCTAAATGAGGAAAGGACGGACGGTCACATATTGTTTTTGAATTAAAAGAAAAAAAGAAAAGCAAGTTATGAAAGGTTGTCGGTAAGCAAAGCTATTGCCATTTTTTTAAATTTTGCAGGAGAAAATGCAAAAATATCTGAATCGGTAAAGTGTGTGTTATAAGTTACTACAAGGCGACGGAGAGGTGCCCGCTCACCGGCGTTTGTTCTGCACTTCTCAGTGTGAAACAGACGAGGAACGTGCACCTCTCGCCGTATAAACTATAGTTAGAAATGTGTAAGTGGTCTTCTTTATATTCCGTAATAAATGGATTTTTTATATTTATAGCTGTATTGGTTGGTTTTGAATTTAATGAGATGTTTAAAACCTGTTCTGAATCACTTGTCACCAGTCACCTACTTATTTGTCTTATAAAAAACTTGCGAGGCATGTACCTGAAATATATTTTATACTTGTTTTAAGAGCGTTTACGCCGTACGGCATTTCATACAAACTATTAAACCCTTATTTTTCGAAATGAATGAACCGATTTTAATTAAACTTCATACGCATAAGCAGGATATAAAGGTCTAAAAAGTTAGTAGAGAACATTTTCGAAATGTCTTATTTAAAAAAAGATAACTGGAAATCTCTGTTTCTATGGAAAATTTAAAATCGTTCTAATTTGGCTGTAACACTATTTTTAGAAAATTTTCTCTACTAACTTTTTAGACCTTTGTATCCTGCTTATGCGTATGAAGTTTCATTAAAATCGGTTTATTCATTTCGAAAAATAAGGGCTTAAAAGTTTGTATGAAATGCCGTACGGCGTAAACGCTCTTAAAAGGCGTTACGCTTTGCGCAAAAATGGTGATGTTTTGTCGGCGGAATTAGCTAAAAATACTAATTAAAATCATCTTTCTCTACATCGAACTTCTAATCATAAATAGGCATACTCGTACCATACAGCTACGCCATTAATAAATTTATTCATTTTAACATGAATTATTGTTTCTTTACCACCCAGGATCTCAGCGGTAGCGTTACAGCCGCGCAGTCGAGGTTTCGTCTCCATCCGGTCGGTGGACCCAACGCAGCCGCCGGTGATGCAGCCCAACTACTTCTACGAGGAACATGAGCTCAACGTGCTTGTTGACGCCTCGCGAATCGCTTACAGACTTGCTAATACTACCGTAAGTTTGTCCTTGACTTATTTGAGTGTGGAACCTAAGATAGAAACACGCTTGTACGATACGGCTACATACAGAAAGCAAAGCTCATAGAAATCTCTATTCATAGCCAGCACGTTTCGCCGAAAACTTTGTTGATAGAAAACATTGTTCGTAGATATATAGGTCCTTAGGAAGCACTCTGTTCTTAGATAGCACTTCTTGCCGTAAACTTTTTTCATAGAAACCATTGTTTCCAGATACCCTGGTTCAGAGAAACCAATTAGATAATTATTTTTAAGTAAGTTGTATTCCCATTCGCTCGCTCTTGCATCCTATGTCGACGGAGCCCCGCTGCGCGGGGCTCCTACTTCTGTGGAAAGGGTTTAAAGTAACCTAATCAAACCTAACCTCAGAGTGCCTTTCGCTCGCTCTTGCATCCTACGTTACGCTTTCTGACCTGTGAACCAAGGCATCTGGAAACAGTGGTTTCTATGAACAAAGTTTACGGCAAGAAGTGCTATCTATGAACGGAGATCTCTGTCAACAGTGCTTCCTATGGACCGAGATCTACGAACAATGTTTTCTATCAACAAATTTTTCGGCGAAACGTGCTGTCTAGGAATAGAGATTTCTATGAACTTTGGTTTCTGTATGTAGTTGTAGGTATCGTACAAGCGTGTTTCTATCTTAGGTTCCACACCGGGCTTATTTTCATTTATTCAAAGAACCACTATTCCAAGAGTTGGTTCCGCAAGAGTGGACCAAAATAGAAATAAGATTTCCACTTTGTACTGTAAATTTATTTAATAGATTTTCAACTTTATCGCTGAAATATAAGGTTTAAAGTTGATTGGGAAAATTTGACAGTTTCGGGTAGCTTGATGTGCTGGCGTCTGTGCCTATTTCATAAAATAATATTGTTTAGAGTTTAAAATCGCTTCGTAAATAAGCCATTATTTCTCGTAAAAGTAAAAGATAAAAAATGGTTATTGTGGGTTATCCCTTAGAGACAGACATATACCATCGCCGACTTTTTTGTAGACCTTTTTAAGGTGCACAATACTGTAGTACATTATTTTGATCTATCTCGTAGGGTTCAACTAGCTTCTGCAATATAAGCGCAAAAAACGTGTTTATTTACGACATCACATTAGAAACCTCTAAAATTATCAGTGTTTCTCTACTATATTATGCATGTATTATAAAATCGCATCAAAATCCGTTGCGCAGTTTTAAAGATCTAAGCATACATGCGGACAGACAGACATCGGGAAGCTACTTTGTTTTATACTATGCAGTGATAAACAGGTACACTGATTCATTAACTGCAAATGTAACTTTGTAATACTATATATTTATATAGGATTACAAAGTTATTTATGCAGTTGGTGTATCTAGAAAAGTGGAACGAAATTGCAAAATATTTTAGTTTTTCCTTGATTTATACACTAAACACTAATTGTATTCTAAATTTGAAGCTTCTATGTCTGCTAGAAGTACCTTAGAGTTTTGATGGTCAGTCAGTCAGTCAGTCAGTCAGTGACAAAATTAAGAAACTTTGAGTAGTTATAATTCTTAAACTACTGGTTCAAATTTAATGAAATTTGAAATATAGCGTGTTTATACAATGCCTGCTTGATTACTGAAAATTCAGGTCTCTAGTTTTATCCACAACGAAGTTATAGGGTGTCGAAAATGGCCTGAACTGCTTCGAGAAAAGGATGGTACGGCCGTGCCCCTTTTTGCTCGACTTGGTGGGGGCACTCCCGTGCCCCCAGATTTCACCTTCTCATCAGCAACAAACTTGTTTTAATTTCAGATCCTTCGAGAGAAATACGGCATGATACCCACACCAGGGCATGGCAAGGAGTGTGAGGGCGGAGGCCGGGACCCCACAGACGACTTCTTCAAATGTCTCGCGCAACAGCACACGGCTCCCGAGAACCATCAGGTGGGGACCGCCAAGATGGGGCCCGAGTCAGACCCTATGGCGGTTGTGGACTTGCAGCTTAAAGTTCATGGGATACAAGGTAATTCTGTTCTTTTAATAAAATATGAACCGATTCATTGAATGGCCATGTTTATCAATATCTATAGCCTTCGATCAACAATACCAACCCTATAGCAAAAACTCTGCTTTGGCATACAGTGACGACTGCTATAATTTAAAATAATTTTCATTATAGTACGTATTTGGGATTTAGGAAAATAATAGGCAAAAGATCTATGGCTATTGCCCTTTCTTCTTTGACAGAAACTCGATTTATTTTTGCAACAGTTTCCTGTAGTGTTTGTTAGATATTTTAAGTCTTTTTTAAATATTATCCAAGTTTTATTTTAACTAATGTATATTTTGTTATGCAGGTCTTCGTGTCGCAGATGGATCTATAATGCCAACATTGCCTTCTGGTAAGGGTGTCTCATATTATTTTATTTCTTCTGTAAACTCACAGCTAAGATACAGATAGTAAGACATTAGTAAGGAAGGAAGGATAGGAAATGCCAATTACAAGTTTTCATTGATAAAGTTATTGATTAGCGAGCAAGATGGATGGATTGTTTGAGGAATGACATGAACGAAAAGGGAGTGAATGATAGCGTGACGGTTGATAGGGAGAATAGAAGAAGAAAACGTGTTTCCCAGACCCCAAGTACCATGGGAGAAGGGCAGAGAGATGATGATGAACAGGTTACACTAACTAAATCCTTTCCTTTCCACTTTAGGTAATACAATGGCCCCCATAATAATGATAGCAGAACGCTGCGCAGAGTTCGTAATAACTCGTCACCAGCTGTCGAAGAAGTCTCCCGGTCAGCTGGGCAACAGGTTCGGACAAGACTCGCAAGTTTCAGAGGACGTTAGTGGAAATTATGCCAGCCATGAAGGACCTGCAGACAGTCAGGAACATGGGCAACCTGAGTAAGTATATTATTGTTGTACTTATATTAGTTGTAAGTACTGGTAGGCGATCGCCACTAGTAGCGTCCGCTGGCCACTAGTGGTAGTCGTTGGCTACTAGTGGGAGTCACTGGCTGGCCATCGTCTACCACTAGCGGCAATTTATAGGTAAGTACGCACGCAGCGACTATTAGTTTTCGGCGACTCGCTAGCGATCTCGTTTTATCATGTTTAGCTATCGAATTATCGATACCCATGACGTGTGTGGGTGGTGGTCATTTCACCCTGTGTACCGGATAAACACAGATTTTGACATCGCTAGCGACAAATCGGTTATCAAAAATATGTATGTGGACGTGAGATTTTGAAATCACCAGCGAGTTCTCACTCCGCGCGATCGCCTACCAGCAGTGGCAATAGCGAGCCAGTTCAAGTGCCGATCGCCTGCCACTAGTGACAGCAACAAAATAATTACATTTTATCAAACTAGGACTGCACTTAGAACTCGATTAAAGGTGAAGTTACACCAGATGCAGATGCAATGCGCAAACATTAAGGTGCTGCCACACTGCTGTTATAAAATGTTTACAAACATTTTCTAACATTGTGATCTAATTACATTTAATCAAAATGCTTTTCAGAAATCAAAAAGGTTTTCATGTTAGGTAATGTTAGTAAACATTTTTAAACAGCAGTGTGGCAGCACCTTTACATGCAGCGAGCAGAAGGTCTTGTAATGTATGAAACGCTTTGTGAGATGACGCTAAAATGCACCGCACACGCAACCCGGCCGCACTGTATTTGACATCGTTTTCATACATTACAAATCTTTCTGCTCGCTGCACACTGCACCCTTATTCGGCGTGATCCTGCCTATTAAAGGCAAATAGGTACATCAAAGGTCCTAAAGGGAGATGTCAGTCAGAACAATGATAACTGACTCTTTCCTACACGGTCAAGTCAAAACTCGAATTATAATAATTTATACATAGGCAAGCCGTGCGCCTGCCCGAAGAGATATCCCATCGGCAAAAATTACACAATTTCATACCGACTTTCATTGTCGATTTAACCCCAAAAAGGGTAATTTTTAAAAATCCAAAAAAAAAATTATTGAAAACGCCGATCGCGACTGACGACGCGTTGCTGCTGCCAGGTGCAAAAGCAGCAACAGATGTTTTGGCAACCGGGCGGCGGCGGCGTATCGGTCCTCCGTCGTGACGTAATCGCACGCTGTCGGTAGAGCGCGTGTGACGTTTTAAAGAGACCGTAGCCTTCGATTGTTCCTTGTTTTCGCGCCGCGCACGCGCCGCTTGGCGTTCGCCTCTAGATCGCTTACGTAGGAGGATGCCGCGTTAGTGCTCTCTTTTGCTATGTATGGAACTCTTTTGCAAAATTTCTAAACCCAGTGGTTTAGGATATACGTTGTCTGTCTTAAATTCAAAAATCTTCGTTTAAAAATATAAGTAGGTAGTTAATAATTTTTTTAAATTAATTCATTCATTGAATGAATTAATTAATTCTACCCTGTTTCAGTTGGCACAACGGCGGCTACAACGGCTACTCCGGCTACCAGGGCCCCACTCCAAAGCAGCCAGAGAACCAAACAAACAAGAACTACCGATGGGAGCATAGATGGAAGCCTTGGGACAAGAACTGGAACCCCGAGGGGCAGAACAAGAACCAAGACTGGCATAAAAACTGGCAACAGAACGATAAGCACAGTGGTGCTTATCGTTCGCGGTAGTTTTTACTTAGAAAATAAAGATTTAAGTTAAGAAACTTGGTGTTTTATTTGCTTATTTAATTATTCCAGCCAAAGCAATCGTCAAATCATACAACGTTTTCAAAACAAGGTAGGTATTTAGGAATATAGTCTTTAGTTACATAGCAGTTTCAGTTATATTGTATCACCAACTGTGATACATTAAAAAACAAAAGTAATGAAAATTGGTTTATTTCTTAATTGAATCATGCTATGTTATTTCTTCTTGCCGTGTCGTTTGCCCTTTTTCGGTATTTCTGGTTCGGGTTCAGATCTGTAAGAAATAGATAATGTCAGATAAAACCTACGTGATAACTTTAAGAAAGGACATCATTCATTTCGTACCATAAATTAAAGTTAAAGCCTGAAAAAAATGCTGTTTTCTTATGGGAAATAACATCTTGAGCATTTTTTACTATTACAATGAAATTCTACAAATTAAGCCCCCAGCTGCTATTTGAGATTGAAAATGCCAAAAAACAACTTTTATAACAAGTCTTATAAGCATAATATTTAAAAAACTGGCCAAGTGCGAGTCGGACTCGCACACGAAGGGTTCCGTACCACAAGGCAAAAACGCCGAAAAAACATGTTTGTTGTATGGGAGCCCCCCTTAAATATTTATTTTATTTTAATTTTATTATTTATTATTAAAGTTAAAGTACAACTGAGTATTTTGTGAATATTTCAAGTGCCTACCTGTTGCCATTTTTGATATCGAGCAAAAAAGGGCAAAACAATCGCGTTTGTTGTATGGGAGCCCCCCTTAAATATTTATTTTATTTTGTTTTTAGTATTTGTTGTTATAGCGGCAACAGAAATACATCATCTGTGAAAATTTCAAATGTCTAGCTATTGCGATTCTTGAGATACAGCCTGGTGACAGACAGACAGACGGACAGACAGCGAAGTCTTAGTAATAGGGTTCCGTTTTGTACCCTTTGGGTACGGAACCCTAAAAACAACAACTTTTAATTGAAAATAAAACATTCTGAATGTGTTGTAACTATTATAGAGTAGGTCTACAAAAACAATTAATCCCCGCCTGCTATTTGAGTTTAAAAGTAGCTACCAAAACCATATTTTTGATGTCCTTTTGTAACTTTGCTACTTGTATGGGGAGGGAGTAATAAAATTTAGCTGCGATTACTAATTCCCGCTGGAACAGTCGGGTATTTGCATTCGTGACTGGCGTGAAAACTTAGGTAAAGTGAGCTGTCTATAGAGTTATCCCTAGCATCTGGGGGCCTGAAAGTTCAACTCAAGCTCAATTCACCTTTTTTTTTTGGTCCGGGGTGGAAAATCCTCATGGATGTCCTCCGCCCTGGGGGGCGGAGGGGTCTGTCAGCTTCTTACTGACTAAAAACCACCCCGGTGTTCCATCTCAAATCACGCCGGGTGTCGCGGAAACGTAAGATGCTTCCGCAACCCCCGACAGGTGCCGGCCCGACACTGTGGGCCTCGTCAGGTGGGGAGTGAGGTGTTTGACCAAACGACGTATAAGAGAGGCGCGCGTGGAGCACTACGCGCCGCCGCGTCTAGCTGACTTACTAAGTCATCATGGCGAAATATTTACAGAATAGACCAGCAGTAAAGATTAACGTCGACATGGAAAAGGAAATGATATTTCGTATAGAAGCGACATGGGCGTAGCATACGCCCTCCTTCCTACTATAAAATGCTAGCTTATAACGCAACTTATACGCGTTCTTAGGGCTTGTACACAAAACTGCGAACCGGTGCGATGCGAATTCGCAACGCAGAAAACTGCAACACGAATTGCTGCGCTGCGACGACGCATCGCAGTTTTGTGTACAAGCCCTTAATACGTTGAACCATTCCGGATTGTACCCTGTACACTTCAGGGCCATCACTATGGCCACTAAATAATTCCTTACTTCGAAACCACGTCAATTCCTTAGCTATAGTCCGCGTGGAATTGGTTGGCCGCGCCTTGGATGGGGACTGGACGGGGGTGAGGGCGGCGGGGTTGCCTAGTGTTCGCAACGCACGTACTGAGTCATGACAAAGCGCCCCCGCCCCTCCGTCCCACCGCTCACATGCCTAAGGTGCAGCCAACTAGTTCCGCGCGGACTATAATCACGACATCTGCTAATAGTTTATTCTCTATGACACAATTAACGAAACCGCGCGAAATGAACGCGAAGTTGGCGTGGTTTGAACTGTCAAAATACCACGCTTGACAACCGTACGTGGTTTTCATGTGGTAAGATCACGCGGGGAATAATAATTCCCATACAGGATTGGGGCCCTGATTGGAACGTTTTATACCTAAGACCATAAATAGAGATTTAGAATCATATCGAAAACGTACAATAAGGCCGATGAATCGTGGCCGGTCTGAACATAGGCTCTCCGAACTTTCGCGCATTTACGGTCAGCAACAAAAGTTGATTAACACTTCAGTTTTTTTAAACTCAATTATTGCGCAAAATATTAACACTTCAGTTCTTTTAATCTCAGTTATTAACCTTTTCACCGCCAAGCACTTCTATAGAAGTTCGGGATTTTCGTGCCACCAGCGCCACAACTTCTATAGAAGTTGTTCATTTTAACTATCTTATTAAAATAAATTTACTGTGATTAAAAGCTTTGTTTCATTTTATTATGTAAGATAGCACTGTCTACTACCCTGTTTTTTATTTTTCTACACAAAATAAGCCCTAGTTTGTCCTAAAATCGGCAAAAACAGAAACTCCGAATTTTGTTACTTTCCTCAGAACGCCAATCACTTCATATCAAGTTGGCCAGTGATGTGCCGTGAAAGGTTGATTTCACCATTGAAATATTTATAAATACAGAAAGTTACGAATATCGAAAACAATTTGAGGTCAATAAAATATGAACTTAGTTATCTACTTCATTACAAAGGATAGTAGATGAATTTCGACCTTCATCGTAGATGCCGATACGTAATTATAAAGTTGTTACCAATTCTTGTCGATAGTTATTTTCCCATCTCTACAAAACAATTGGTCGTCTATGCCCCTGTGCGCCACCGAGTGCCACGAACTACTATAGAAGTTGGTCAGTGACGTCATAGGCGTGCGGCTGTCAAGGTCACTTTGGCATAGTGCAGCACAAAATCGGATTCGCGCGCACGCATCTTTCTTTCTTTCACTTGATAACAAATAGAAAAATGAGTGAAGAACTTCATTCGGACGAACTTCTTAAAATTTTGCAAGGTGTGGAATCGGACTCGGAGTATTTTGTGGAGAACATTGAACCAGAATATAATTCTGAGGTACATATGTCTAACTGGATGATAATAATAATGTTTATTCATCAAAGAGTAGGAATTCAATAAGTATGTAAAATGTTCGGTGAGCCCAGTATCTCCAGATGCACTGTAATTACAGTAGATTTAGGTACTGTTTTTGTACTCTATACACTATTATGGTAAATACAGTGTATGAAAGCACTGTAATTTTAACTTTTTTAGAAATTCTTTTCAAAGAAAAAAAAGGAAACCTAATTGCAATTCGTATAAAAATCATCTAAAAACAATTAAAAATTCTGCCACTTAGATACCTACGGTAAAAAACGTTGACTGAAGTTATTAAAAAAACACAGGAATAAACAAAAATAGAAGAAAGAAAGACCATAGACCCCATCCCTGATCAGAATCGAATTCAACGTGCCCTCAGTGCCAATAACTTGATATGAAGTTAAAGAATAAGATCATGAAACAAATAGAGATGTACCCCATTCCTTATAGTTCTAATTGAGTTATGAATTAGTTTCTTTGATACTCATAATTTATACTGTTTTTTCTTATTAAGGAATACTGTAAAATAAAACAAATCTGGAAATATTTAATCAGTTTTTATTTATATTCGTAAAATCAACTTTAAATTTTAACTTTACTCGTACAAATCTTATTCATCGATATGACGATATCCCCATCACTACTGTTTACTGTATATTTAGTTATACATTTATAGCTTGGCGCTCGACGAGGCATTGCGTTTTGTGTACGTTGGCGGCGAAAAGGTTAAGCAAAATATTTGTTCAAAATTGCATTGTACTTCTGCTGCAATTTTGAACAAATATTTTGAGATAAAAAAAACTGGAGTGTTAATCGACTTTTGTTGCTGACTGACCCACACTCGCCTCATGTCACAATTTGATTTCTAAAAAGTGTTATTACGCAGCATTCCGCGCATAGTTCAGACCGCACATGATTCTTCGACCGTATTGTAATAGTGCGATTTAGAACTCTTTTGAAACGTGGTTCACTTCGATACGAAGTTTCATTTATATTTCAATGCCAGGGGAAGACAACACAAAATATTTTAAGTTAGAAATAAAGGACTTACTCTTCGCTATTATCAGGTGTCTCAGGAATGGTGACGTTGGCTTTTGAATCGCGTCTGGTTTCCGCCAGCTCGCTTGAGTCGTTCAACACTGATTGTACCTGCAATGAAAAGCATTTTTAATATAAAAGGGACGGAAACTAAGAGCTGATTGTTTGTGCCTACATAATTTTACATGGTTTTTAGGGTTCCGTACCCAAAGGGTAAAAACGGGACCCTATTACTAAGACTCCACTGTCCGTCTGTCTGTCTGTCTGTCACCAGGCTGTATCTCATGAACCGTGATAGCTAGAGTTGAAATTTTCACAGAAATACATCATGTATTTCTGTTGCCGCTATAACAACAAATACTAAAAACAGAATAAAATAAATATTTAAGGGGGGCTCTCCCATACAACAGACGTGTTTTTTTCGGCGTTTTTGCCTTGTGGTACGGACCCTTCGTGTGCGAGTCCGACTGGCACTTGCCAGTTTTTTTGTTATTTCAATCAAACCTTGTATTCGGCACGACTACCTATCCGACACTAAATCTATAGAAAACAGTAGTTTTTTCAATAGCCAGATATTCGTGGAAAAATCTGTCGGACGTCAATTTTTGACGTCTGACAGATTTTGTATGGAAGAACTGTCAAAAATTCAAAATTATTTCTCGAATAAAATTATCTGGCGTTGGACAAATCAACCCTTAGTCGCGCAAATAAACGTGAATACGAAACTGAATGTACTGATCGATTACTAGTTTTGAGCTACCAAACCATAAACAATGGCGAGGTGGTACATAATAAGTAATTAAAGTAATAGTAGGTACTCACAAATTCTTGTTCATATACGATGGTGTGTAGCATGGTGTCGTCTGAATCGTCAAGCACTGAGCGAGAGGACCCGGCGCTGCTGCGCCGCGAACCAGCTGAAGAACGTGTTGTACGGACTGACTTACTGGGCGCTGAAAAACATAACAATTTATTAAATTTTGACCTCAAAACAGGTCCATCTTTTTTAAATTGCCAAAATAAGAATAATATAGTCGGACTTTTAATTAGCTGCAGTAAAATGACAGCTTATGTGTTACTTAAATGACTCAAATTGGCGTCTTTTTCATTTTTCGCGGCTACCTATCAACCAAATCTTGTTTTTCTAGTGCAGAATAGTGTAACAAACGGAACTTATTTGACATGCATATCTCTAAACTCAGTCCGAAATTAGTTATTATGAAGTGTCATTTTACTGCAGCTAATTAAAAGTCGGACTATAAGATGTTTGGGGTGTCAAGTGATAAAATTCTTAACGAAAACAAAAGGAGAAGAGAGAACCAGAGAGGAGCACCGTGTCAATGTGAGCTAGATAAACTATTATAAGTTGTCGCAAGTGACATGCGAATACCATAATGTTCTATGGGTTATGATCTAATGAAACTTTATGGACTCGGACCCCTTGACGGTCATAAATGCTACACAAACACGCTTGATTAGGCTTGACGCATCATCATGCACTGTTCAAAGCATTCACATCCATTTTCATTCGTTTCGTCAAGCAAATCAAGCTGTAAACTATCAAAAATTGAAAATTATTTGGCAAACACGACAACGACAGTTTAGGAATCGCATTAGGTATTGCAGTAAAGTCTATCCGCACTGCAAAGTCAAAAACGCAAGTCTTTAACCCTTTCGCGACCATTGGCAAAATAATTGCCAAACCACTTTTTAAAAGTTGCGCCAAAATGTATGAAGTAATTAGGTGAAAACAAAGCATTGGGAACGAAAAATTGACAAATTCAAACTGGTCAGTGGCAATTACTTTGACAAATAAAAAGTCACAAACGGGCATTGGCAAAGATATTGCCGTAGCCCAAAAAAGGGGGAAATCTATTAGTATTGTTTTACAAATGTTACTTCACAATGTTTAGAATAAATAAAACCAAAATCGGAGGTGCAAATAGTATTGCTCGCGGAAGGGTTAAGGTGAATGGGTAGTAGTAGACCGCGAAATTCAAATGCAGTTCAGTGTCAGGTTGTATCTTGATCAAAATGTGATTCGCGATATTAACTGGTACATATTTAGAGAATTATAATCATTGGAATCATTAATACATCTTTCTGAGTTAGACTTCTACCATAAGCACTTTTCCATGAGATTGGTTCTTTCACCTTAATGCATTCTTGTATAAATTGAATACAAAAATTACAACTATTAATAGAACGAATGAACAAACAAAAACTCTTACCAGGTTTCTCCTTCTCCTGTGCCTTCAGACTCTTTCGCTTCCCCTTGGTAGACCCGGTAGAGTCCGTACTGGACCCTGACTGTACACCTCTCATAGACCTTCGCACGGTGACATTGGACACGTCCAGGTCTGAAGAGGGGGATGAAGACTCGGCAGGGGAAGCCGATTTCTTTGGTGACTGGCTGGTTGGTTTCTTGGATTTAGGATTTGAGGTGACTTTTCCTTTAGAGGCTTTTTCTATTGACGCCTTTTCTTTGGAGGCCTTCTCTTCGGCTTTGGCTTTAGCTGGGGAGGAATGTTACAAGAATTATACACCGACTCACTGACTGACTGAAACACAGGGCCTTAAAGCCTATCTTAGGCACCAGTCCCCCACAGTAAACTAAACCAAATAATCTATCATGTGTAACAATGTCTGTAATATTTATTGTGGTGAGAAAATATAATGTTTTACCTGAAAATAAAACAGTTATTATATACGGAACCTTATTCTAGACCTATATAGTGAGACAGCATCTTTCCGGATCTGACGTCACGACCTCTCTTGTTCCCCCTCCCACCCGGCTCCGCCCCGCTGTGGCCGGGGGGAGGGGGCTTGGAGCTTGCCCGAACAGTCAGGCGCGCTCTTCACATTGCATCTCACTTCCGGTGGATTATGAGTCCACCAGGCAGGAATAAAAATATAGGTCTAGAATAAGGTTCCGTATATAATAACTGTTTTATTTTCAGGTAAAACATTATATTATACACTATGAACCGTTATTCTAGACCTATACAGTGAGATGTGTTTATTATCGCCTGGTGGCAAGCTAAGTATATGCCAATGTGTGAAAAAGAAATTCCTTAGGTATCTAAACAATTTTGTTTAATATAGGTACCTAGAAGTATTTATATTAACCAAAATATAACTTGTGTGAGAACATTATTATTAGAAATGAAAGTGACTCAAAGTAAAAAGAAATTGCAGGGAATAAAATAAAAAACTGTATAATTATGTAAAGAAAAAGATTTTTATTTGAGCCACCAAAACTAAGTAGGTACCACAGTAATAAGAACTTACACATACATAAGTTTTGCTATTCACATAACATGATTAGCACCACAATATGTGCTTTATTGCTAAGATATTCGAAGAATTAAGATTTGATTTGAACTAAATTTACATTAGTCATGCATAGCATACCTACTTAGATTAAATAAATCATTTTAAGTTAATATAACAATATGTTGCTTTGAACTGATTTCTTTATTGAAATTACATTGATTAATAGGTGGGTAATCATATGTTATTTAGAATCTACACAGCTTCAAATGTTAGAGATAAATTGTTACGACTTTGCGATGTGTTAATTTCGGCCGAATAGAACCGTGCAAATGTGTTGGGGACACGCCAGTTCCCTTTTGCCATGATCTCGTCAATATTGTGGCACTCAAGCCAGTTGAGAGATGCTGCGGCACTTAGAGTACTACCAGGAGTAGCCTCTACTCCTCGCCTCCTTAAGAATAGTTTTAACCCAACCTCCAATCACTGTTCGGGAGGCTGGCCCGACTCTGCCACGAGTTGTAATAAATAAATGATTAATGTCATTGTTAATTCTACGTGATGATGATACTTGTATCAACTTACGTATCCACCATACAGGGCATATGGATTTATCTGTATGTGTGTGCAATTTCCATGATGATTGCTGTGTGTATAGCTATCTGTCTTAGAGCCAAATGCTGGGTGTAAAACAATATGATTAGAATTGTCTTCAAAATATGCACTATCAACCCGGTCAGGTAATGGACTCTACGACTAGAAGCGAGAAGCAAAATCAGTGCTGTGCGACGAGATACTTGGAATAAACTTGCATGAGGCGGCTGGTTAGAGCTAAGCCATTCTACCACAATACGTGGATCCCAAATGAAACAATTTTTAGGTTTGGAATCAACATTAACAAGTGAAATAGCTTTTAACATTCTCTGCATGATAGGGTCACTGCTTATGATTTGTCCGTTAGAACAGGCCAATTGTTGATTTATAAACTAAAATAGTTTTATAAGACAGTTTAAGAGTTAAGTGCAAGTATGCTAGGTACTTAGCGACTTGGGCACCAGAGAGGTTTGTATGGTTGAAATTATTATGAGTACACCAATTTGACCATTTTTTCCAAATACCAGCACACCTTTTTTTTCGTAGAGGGTCGCCAGCTCGACTTAAGTAGGTCTATTTCGTTTTGAGACCAATTTGTTAATTCGGCACACCACCCTTCACTAGCCTTGCCTCTATATACATCTGGTCCACGTGAACCGGAGGCAAATAAGTCCGTGTATCTAGTATCCGCCGATGAAGATTGAATATGGGTAAAGGAGCGCTCACCGCTCTCCTCTTCAGGTCTGGCCGCCAAAACACCTTGGACCAGCGCGGTACTATTAGGATGTATCGACCCTTGCACAGGTTGAGGGGTGACAGAACTCGTGGAATTAGGTGTGGTGGTGGGAATATCCACGCTCGACGGCATGACCACCTTCTGAAGGCGTCGTGAAACTCTGCGTTCGAGTCTTTGCAATCTCGTGAGACGTAGCGCGCAAGCACGTGTGCGGTTTTCGAGGCGAACAAGTCGATTTCGGGCATTCCGAACTTGCGAAATACCTCTTGACATGCCTCTTCCATTAGGGTCCACTCCCCGGGAAATTTGAGTCTTGACAGCATGTCTGCTTCTGTGTTTACCTGACCAGGCAGGTACTGAGAGACCAGGTGAATCTTGTTCTCGTCCGCAATCTCGAATAACATGCAAGTTAGGCGGTAGAGGTTCTGTGGTCGGAGACCCCCTCGTTCCGCATGTAACTCACCACACTCTTGTTGTCTGACTGAACTAGCACGGTTGAATGACGTAGCGATTGCTGACGATTGGTTAAGGCCTGTATAACTGCCCACATTTCCTTTAAATTGCTGTGCCATCTTTTCTGCTCCGGGGACCATAATCCGCTCAGACAAACGTCGTCTACTATGGCACCCCAGCCTCTGGCAGATGCGTCTGTCGTTACATAGTGTGAGACAGGATCTGGATGTATCGCTGTTCCTGTAGACAGAGCTCGTAGCCACCACATTAAGGTCGTCGACACTTCCGACTCGAGTGGGCGTTTTACGTGTGCTTGGTGCTTTGGAAGCCGACTGCAAGCTACTTGTAACGGACGGCAATGAAGCCGACCTCTGGGCACAACGAAGGCTGCAAAGTTTAGCATGCCTAGTAAGCATTGAGCGTCGTGCAAACTCCATCGATTTGCCTGTAGTATGTGGCGTATCATATTGGAGATTTTGTAAACCTTTTCCTGGGGCAAATACTTGGAATTCAGGGCGAGATTCCATTTTATGCCGAGATAGTCTACTGCCTTGGTAGGGATCAATGTGGATTTTTTGTAGTTGATCATCCATCCCAAAGTTGTTAGGACTATTATAGCTTCCGCAGCATGGTCCATTAGGGTTAATCGATCTTGGTTCACGATTAAATAATCATAGACGATAACTCGCATGCCCTTCTCGCGCAACACGTCTGCTACCCACTTGTCACTATCGCAAATGCCCTGGGTGCTGATGACAGCCCGAATGGCAGACAAGTGATCTGAAGGAGCTTCGGGCTCGACTTCTTTTCTGGTGCGTATACCTAATACTCGCAGAAATAGATGATGACTGGGGCTGACTGCTAGGTGAAAATAGGCCTGAGAAAGGTCTATTTTGATCGCCCAGTCGTTCGGTTGCAAGAAATCCGGCACACGGTACATATTTATTAAGCCAAACTTTGTTTGCATTACATAACGGTTCAGATTTTTTAAATTGAATATCGGGCGATTGCTGGTATCTGACTTTTGCACTAAAAACATCGGACAGATAACTTGGAGATGGATCTACTTGAATCAAGATTTTCTGTTGTTTCAAAATCTCGATTTGTTCCGACATCAATAAGCTCGTTGGAGTTTGAAAACGTGTTAATAAGTCTGGACTTTGAAGTGGGGGTACTTTGAAAAAGGGAATTCGGTAACCAGATATCATTTTTATAATGTTTTCTGGAGCACCGTAATTCTTCCAAATTTGAATGTAATTTTTTAACCGCCCGCCATAAAATAAAATTTTTTGAGGATAGTCACTTACGAAACTGATCGGATTTACGATTGCCGAAGGACCGTTTTTTGTTTTCATTATGCCTTGTACCGGATTTATTGTTTCCCGACTTTCGGCCTCTACTTTTGGGGGGCGCTTGAAAGCTCGTGGATGGCTGGGGATCGAACCCAGGATTGTCACCGTGAAAGGGCTTGCGAGGTCGCTTAGCTGGAGGGCCATCCTGTCTATTCCGCATAGACATGGCATGAGGCTCTTCCGCAGAACGCTTTTGGGCAGAGAACAACTTACTTGTACCACCAGCTTTTTGTAAAAAGGTGGTTAAATCTTGTGGATTAAAAAGGTTATATTGTGTTGGGGGGATCTTTTGCAAGTCTACCTTTACATATTTGTCCTTGACACCCGACAAAATGCAGTCACGACGTCTTTGAATGATATCAGCACGTCTTCCACAACTCATTTGCAAGAGATCCTCCGACACTTTCATGTAAGATGAGTTTTCGGAAAAAGAAGCATTAATCTTTTCAAAAAGCGTGTCAGCGTTAAGTACACAGCCAGGTGATTGCGCCCATTCTATGATTTGCTGAAAGTTGTTTCTTAGCAGCTCATTTTGTTGTATAAGCCCATGAGTAAAAGCTCCAAACGATCTATCAAGTAATCTAAGACAAGAAGAATTTGTATCACAATGTCTAAGTTCAGTGTTAACATCGAGTTCGTAAAAACCTGGCTTAGCGACATACTTTTTCTCAGTTTCTAGGTATCTAACCCTTTGCCAATCATTAGTATCAAAGTGATGTAGTTTATTTAGCACATGTAATCTACCTTCCGAGGCATTTTCAACAGTAGGTTCTTTTAGGTTAGTGGATACCGGAAATTCGAATACTTTAGCCTTCTGTGGTTTACTGAGAAGGTTATCATTCCCAAGAGAAACCCTCAAGCCTTCAGATGGATGTATGGAAATATCAGAATCAGATTCGGGCTCGGTTTCTTTGTTTGAAAAGCGATCGTTATTTTTTAAGTGGGATAATATTTCACTTACTTGATTTGACAGCAAGTCTAACCTGCGCTCGTTTTCTCGCGTTTCCTGCCGCAGCTGCCGGCGTCTCCGACGTGGGGCGGAGCTGCTCGACGACGACGAAGACGAAGAAGATGCCTGCGGTGATGCAGGGGGAGGCGGGCGACTCCCGTCACCCTCGGCAGACACTTTCGTGGACTTTGCCATTACGTATACAAAACGCACTCAAAACGCTAATATTAATTTTTTCCACGAACTAAAAAATGTAGGTAATTTTAAACACTAAACAGCAGCGCTGTTGCCCGCACTAGAAGAGGTGTGATCGCACCGAAAAACGATGCCAATGTGAAGAGCGCGCCTGACTGTTCGGGCAAGCTCCAAGCCCCCTCCCCCCGGCCACAGCGGGGCGGAGCCGGGTGGGAGGGGGAACAAGAGAGGTCGTGACGTCAGATCCGGAAAGATGCTGTCTCACTGTATAGGTCTAGAATAACGGTTCATAGTGTATAATAAATACTTGTTATTCATTATGCTATGTTTCAACGAATAAAAAGGGGAAATTTTTTTTGTTAAAAGAAACTCACTAGGCCTGGTCTTAACTTAGGGCGCTTCACGTTATTAACCGACATGAACATTGAAAGAAAGGAAAAGTTTGAGCCAAAACTGTTAAGATTCAATTCCCTTTGAAACAAAATGATATAGAAATCAGAAGGCCTTAAATGCGTTCAAAATCTAGTCGCAATCTTATCTCAGCGACGATCAATGACAAAAACTTGTCAAAAATGTAGGAAAGTTAGAAGTCCTGTACTTTTAACAGATTGAGACTGAGTTTAGGGGTCCTAAAAAGGCCACTTTGACAGAAGCATAAAAGGATAACTTTATGAATCAGAATGGACAGTTAACTGTTAAGTTAATATCCCATTGATGAAGAATTTTTCAGTTATTTTTTTTTGTCTGTGATCAATCTAATCCAAATCCAATCCCAATCTCTCTGATTATACTTACGTAGTGCAGCGAAAAAAAGAAAAACACGGACTGTCTTCGCCATAATTATGATTCGTAATGTGAACGTTCTTAAAATTACGAGAATTGCCCCCTCAAATGTTTACTTGCGGAAATAAATGACAAACAGAAAAACTAGATTTAATTATTTTTGTTTCAAGACTTTTAGATACAGGGTTTTTTTTGACAAAATGTGAGTGTATGATACGCCTCAACCTCAACCTCTGGGGAACATTTATGTTATTTAATTTTCTGTTTATCTAACCTCTCTCTACATCGACTAAGGACCGCTGCGACCTGCTTCTCTTGACGCCCTTCTCACTCTCTTCTTTAGCTTCCTTCTTGCCTCTCCCAGTCTTCTCCTTAGCAGGCTTGCTGGAGTCCTTAGTAGGCTTGCTGGAGTCTGAGCCATTACTTTGTCGCGTTATTGATAACTTTTTCTTTTTGCCTGTAAACAACAAGTTGTTATAATACTGAATAATACTGAATACCAGAGATCTGACTTTGTGGCGTTGTGAGGGGGATCTGTATCCAGCAGATGACATATTCCGGTTGGTTGATAAGGATACCAGAGAATTAAAAGACTAAACAATTGTACAAGGTTATTGGTAAAACATTAACAACCTCTTAAAAGGTCATTGTACTCATCATTATGAATTACTTTTACTATGGGACCAAACCTGAAATCGCGAAAAAAAATCAGCTGTTCCCTACTTTTTGACGAGTTATACGAAGATAAAAGTAGGGAACAGCTGATTTTTTTTGTAAAAGTACAAGTTCATAATTATGAGTACAATGACCTCTTAAGAGGTTGTTAATGTTATGACAACAACCCTGTATATTTGTAGAAAATAAACTTAGCTGTTTTACACACTATTTCAATGGGTATCAATATTTTTAATGGGACAGCCCGTATTTATAATGTAAGTTCATGTTTACATATCGTCGTTGTCAAACCAAAATCTGCTATGTGCCGTTTTTTGAGGTTTCAAGATTTTGACCACAGCTTATAGGTCACTACCTTATTTTTCATATAAAAGAACTGCTATGTGCTTATGACCACTAGTTGTGGAACTATGGCCTCAGAATAAAATGTGCTATGTACAGCAGCTAAAACTTTGTCAAAACTTCTTTTGTCAATAACTCAAAACTACACTTTTTGCACATAGCAGGTTTTGGTTTGACAACGACGATATACCAAATTAATATTGAACCAAAAAATCTGTCGTACAACACCTGTACAGTACATATTGTTGCGCGCCACAATTAATGCCAAGTACATGGCGACAGTAGTTACCACTAGCGCCATCTAGTATCGAGTAGCGGAACTAGTAGTCAAGACCCTTCTAGAAATTTCGATGCGAGAACTTTCTAGAACATTCCCGAACTATCGACCTCTGGTCGATCGGGGCCTGTATGTACTCGAACATTCTAGATGTTTCTACAATGGAAGGTTCTAGAACTTTCTTTGGCGCTATATAAGGCCGAGACGCGCCACGACCGACACAGTTTGGATAAAGCGATCGAAGTGAAAACATCGAAGCGATATTCAAGTGCGACTTAGAGCGATCAGTAGTGCAATTGTGTTTTGTAATTAGTGTGTTTGAGTTGTAATTAGTGTTGTTAATTAAAGTGTCAATTTTTAGTTATTAAATCGGCAGTTTTTATTGTCACGAACCCGAAGCTCGTAACAATATGACACATCGAAATTAAGAAAGAGACCGTGACACAGGTACAGCCCGATTCAAGCTATATGGAGGTTCTAAAGTGAGGTACTCGTTGCGCAGTACCTCACTCTTTCCCCCCGCTGACACGTGAATCTGTTACTGCGCGGCGACTCGCCTCATGTTCCGAGCGCCCATAAAGTTTGAATCGGGCTGTATGTGTGAAGCCAAACTTTTTCTAAAATAGACCACGATAGATAGACGAACGACGACGACGACGACGACGTAGATATACTTTTTCTTTAGGTTTATTGACGCCCGGGAAAGTAAAAGAAGTAAAAAGTACAGGAAACATACCTTTAGTAACTTTAGCTTTCTTGACGGGCGACACACCGCTGCTGGAGTCGGATGGAATGTCAGACGGTTCTGCAGTCGGTGCCGTGTCGGTCTGATCGGTTTCTGACGATTTCCGCACTGCTCTACTACTTTCGGCTTGTGGTTGAGCTGTTAATCAGAAAAGTAATGATTATTAAAATATTTTCTCAGTTTTAAATAAGACAGTTATATTGCCAAATATGGCAGGGTTTTTTTTTATGAATGTTTTTGTGAATGTCTGGTACAACCTCATAACATTTATTGCCCGCTTTGAACACCATAAATTCACTCTTAGTTGGATTGTATTTGAGCCCATGGGCCACAGCGTATGACTCACAAATATGAAGCATTTTCCTCAACGCACTGATTGAGGGGCTCAACAGCACCATGTCATCGGCGTAGCTTATGTTATTAATACATACCCCGTCAATGTGACACCTAATTCCGGTGCTGCTAAGCCCCCGGATCAGCTCGTCGACGTACAGGTTGAAAAGGCGAGGGGAGGTCAACCCACCCTGCCTTAAGATATACCTAGATAACGCAAGTATCACGAACTGTATGAAAACCAAGCGTGCCATTTTTTGACTACCTACTATGACGTCACAAGCTCGCGCTGTCGCTCACACTTACCCAGCCAGCAGTACAAAGGACTGAGCGCGAAAGGGGCATGTGCGTGTGGTGTGAGGGCCACTTTGTTAAAACTCTTTGAAAATGTGCTTAGGATTTAGTGAACATTCCCAAAGAATTGTGAAAGTTGGTATCAGATTTTGTGAAAGTCTAATAACCGAGTTATAGACTGTAAAGTTGGGCCCTCAGTTCTCACATAGAGGATTGAGGGCCCACCTAAAACTGATAAACTATGGACACTACAGAAAAAGTCTTAATGCCAAAATCTAAGCTAATGCCAAACAAAATTTGTGAAAACAAGATATTATCGCAAAACACTGTCCTACTTTGTAAATCTTCGTACAAAATGGGCCCTCAATTCTCATACACGTAAAAGTTTATTACGCAATTATAATGAAATCATTAACTTACAGCTACTGTTTGAAATCCTATATGCTACTAAATAAATTGTGAAAATTTATGAAAGCAAGAACAGGTCACCACCAATTGTTGTTTAAAAGTTATGACCTTGATAAAATTCGGGCCCTCAGTCCTCCATTTTATTTTGTTTTCGATTTATTACGCTTATCGTATGAAAGATAAGACAAATACAAAATTGTCTCTTTATGTGAAAAAAATTGTGCAACAAATGCGATACCAGAAAGAAATTAAAAGACCCTTTATTGTATAAATAAATCGAGTTTTATTTTTATTCTCTGTATTAGGAAATAGGGTGACCACAATTTCTTTTAGATTGCAGTAACTAGATTAGTAAATGTAGAGTCATAGGTTTTAATAAACTTTCTTCGATTTTTCGCTTATTATCGTCATAGCATTTGTACTCAAGTTTCGTGATAAAAAAAAAATAATTTCGGAAATTGAACGATCACATAGAAAAATACTGTTTGTTAATAAAATTAGAAAAATACTTGTTGTTAATAAAAATCGATCGTTCCGAAAAACTAATGACTATAATGAAATAATTTATTTATTATTTTTATAAAGGCTTTTGCCCAGCAATGGGACAATGTAGGCTAAATATAATCCTAACTAATATTATAAATGCGAAAGTAAGTTTCTTTGTTAGCTTTTCACGCATAAACGACTGTACCTTTCATCCCGAAAATGTGTTGTTCCCGAGGAAAACAATAATAACGTTATTATGATAATAGATGGAGCCAATATGACTTTCGAATTTCACGCGGACGAAGTCAGAAGGGCAGAAGCTAGTACCTAATAAAGCAGTGCGTTCCTGGATTTTTTTTATTCCTAGGTAGGTACTTGCACAATAACAAAGATGTTTTCTGGAGTATGAAATAATTATATTTTATTTTAAAAAATTTACAATTTATAAATAGGTGAAATTGAATTACCTAAACAATTCTTAGAGTGACTATCTAAGTACTATTTAGTAAAATATTACGAACTTATAAAATTATGAGTACCTAGGTATCAAAACAAACTTACCTTGAATGTTTGATATTTTGACCGAAGATGATTGAGTGTCTTGACCGAAGATGTGTTTGCGTATTAAAAAATTATTATTATTTTTATTCTTCACTACAACTGTTTCATAAAACTCGCCTTAATGCTTTATTACCTACAACTTCCGCTGCACTATCATAAACTATTGTTTAGTAACTACACTGAATATTACAACTATTGTGCATATATGTAAACAATAATTATATAATACATGTAATAATATTTTTAATATAATATTAGCTAGTTATTAGTTTTATTTATCTTCACGTGACCAGAGGGCTGGCCTATTTTTAGCCCAAAGAATAAGCATTGCCTTGTGCCATTGACAGCGATGCAGACGAACTTTTTGATGCCCAATGAGCTCCTGTCTTTTTCTTTACCTTTTTTTATATACTTGTAAATACTGTATAATATGTATATTTTAGTGTTAAATTGTAAAATAGTAACATTGTAATTGAAATTCTTAATAAAATTGATTATGTCAGTTTTATTTATAATATTAGTTAGGATTATATTTAGCCTACATTGTCCCATGGCTGGGCAAAAGCCTTTATAAAAATAATAAATAAATTATTAGATTATTGTCATCAGAACGAACGATATTTCAAGCAAAAATGATTTGGGTAACAGTATTTTTTTTTGTGATCATTCGAATTCCGAAAAATTTTTTTTTATCACGAAACTTGAGTACAAATGCTATGACGATAATAAGCGAAAAGTCGAAGAAAGTTTATTAAAATTATACTCTACATTTACTAATCTTTACTGCCATCTAAAAGAATTTGTGGTCACCACCCTATTTGCAAATTCAGATAATAAAAATAAAACTCGATTTTCTTATATAATAAAGGGTCTTTTAATTTCTTTCTGGTATCGAATTTGTTGCACAATTTTGACACAAAAAGAGACAATTTTGTATTTGTCTTATCTTTCATACGATAAGCGTAATAAATCGAAAACAAAAGAAATGGAGGACTGAGGGATAACTTTCAAACAACAAAAAGTGGTGACCTGTTCTTGCTTTTATAAATTTTCACAATTTATTTAGTAGCATATAGGATTTCAAACAGTAGCTGTAAGTTAATGATTTCATTATAATTGCGTAATAAACTTTTACGTGTATGAGAATTGAGGGCCCATTTTGTACGAAGATATACAAAGTAGGACAGTGTTTTGAGATAATATCTTGTTTTCACAAATTTTGTTTGGCATTTGCTTAGATTTTGGCATAAAGACTTTTTCTGTAGTGTCCATAGTTTATCAGTTTCAGGTGGGCCCTCAATCCTCTATGTGAGAACTGAGGGCCCAACTTTACAGTCTATAACTTGGTTATTAGGCTTTCACAAAATCTGATACCAACTTTCACAATTCTTTGGGAATGAACACTAAATCCTAAGCACATTTTCAAAGAGTTTTAACAAAGTGGCCCTCACACCACACGCACATAAAGGGGCGGCTTACGATTCGTAATCATAAGTTGGTGCAATTTTTGGCACGCGAAGTAGTTACTCTTGCGTTATCTAGGTATATCTATATCTGAGGTCTGGATCTTACACCCTAACTAACATTATAAATGCGAAAGTAAGTTTGTTTGTTACCTTTGACGCCTAAACCACTGAACCAATCATCCTGAAATTTTGCATATACGTTGTCAGGTGTACAGAAACGGACATAGCCCACCTATCATCCCAAAAAAGTGCTATTCCCGAGGAAAACAACAATAACGTTATTATGATCATAGATGGCGCCACGTGTCTTCGAATAATAAACAGGACAACGTCTGTCGGGTCAGCTAGTTTATCATAAGCCCCGGAACTAACCTTCAGAGATCCTTGATATACCGTCTGTAGGAGAGGTCTCATCTATTTCCGGCTCCTCTTCAACTGTTTCGTTGACGACCACGTGTGTGCTTCGTCCTATTGGTTGAGCTGGAAAAGTATATACTTAATAATAATAATTCATTTATTTTTCAGACATAGTGCATAACAATACAATATAAATTAAGGTTTAAATTGAGAAATTAAGAATTTTACATTCTAAAAAGCTAACAAAATATCTTTAATGTTAATTTAATATGTTTTCTATAAGACAGCTGTGTTTCATACTTTTAGATACGGACGAATTATTAAAAATTTTCAGTGCAGATGTTTGTACAGTTAACAAAAGAGATAAGTATGCAGGATAGTCGGATATAGTTGAAGTTTAGTAAGAAACCGATGGATGTTCTTGAATAAAATTTTATTTTATTAATAGAAAACAAACAGCTTATTTATCAAATTTTTCAGTCGACAAGATCCAACGGTTTCTTACTAAACTTCAACTATATGCGACGATCCTGCATACTTATCTCTTTTGTTGACTGTACATCCCATATTCGCACTTTAGTCAGTAAGGCTCCGTTAAAGTCAGTCAATTTGTGCTATGATAAATGTTTGATTCTAATGAGGTAGGCATAGTCACTCCAGCATGCAAAGAAGCAAAAAAATAAAAAAATACTAACGCATAGACGACGTAGTTCTGCCGAGTGGGGCCAGTGAATCTTCCTGCATAGTCACCCCTTCAGTTACACCTGAACAAAGAAATGACAAATTAATTGTGATTTACTAGATCTAATCCCGGTTTCGGGTACTTCAAAAAATCAACTCAAAAAGAAACTAACAAATGGTCAAACGCACGTCAACTGCTGTGATTGGTCGATTGAATTATCAACAGCCAATCAGCATGCATAACACACTAAGTGCCTTTTCACGTGTCCCGGCAACCGGCCGGTGCCGGGTACCCGGCGGTGAAGTGTATATATAGCCATGTACGTTAGCTTTCACACGTACCGGCGCGGCGTAGTTTGCCTGGCAAGTGTTACCGGATAGTCGGCACCAGCTACCCGGCGGCGAAGTGTATAGCCATGTACGTTAGCTTTCACACGTACCGGCGTAGTTTGCCTGGCAAGTGTTACCGGATAGTCGGCACCAGCTACCCGGCGGCGAAGTGTATAGCCATGTACGTTAGCTTTCACACGTACCGGCGTAGTCTGCCTGGCAAGTGTTACCGGATAGTCGGCACCAGCTACCCGGCGACCGGGTAGCCGATGTCGGGTACCCGGCGGCGAAGTGTATAGCCATGTACGTTAGCTTTCACAAGTACCGGCGTAGTTTGCTTGGCAAGTGTTACCGGATAGTCGGCACCAGCTACCCGGCAACCGGGTAGCCGGTGTCGGGTACCCTGCGGCGAAGTGTATATCCATGTAGCTTTCACACGTACCGGCGTAGTTTGCCTGGCAAATGTTACCGGATACTCAGCACCAGCTACCCGGCGACCGGGTAGCCGGTGTCGGGTACCCGGCGGCGAAGTGTATAGCCATGTACGTTAGCTTTTACACGTACCGGCGTAGTTTGCCTGGCAAGTGTTACCGGATAGTCGTCACCAGCTACCCGGCGACCGGGTAGCCGGTGTCGGGTACCCGGCGGCGAAGTTAGTTAGTTGCCGGGACTTGTGAAAAGACTCTAACAGAAGCAATGGCTTTTATTTTGACAGTTCAACGACATCCATTGCGTCATTTACGTTGTTGAGCAGACAATTTTTTCGAACATATGAAGAAATGGATTAGTGATATCCGTCAAAATTATTCTGATTGTGATTGATAGCGTGTTACCGTTAATTAGGGAGCAGATCACTTGGCCTGAGTATAGTTTGACAGGTCGTTGATTTTCGTTATAAAAAACCGGGTGTAAGTCTTCATTAGACTTTCAAAAGCCAGGAGCTTTGCAATATCGCAAGTATTGAGCTAGATGGACTGAATCGTTGTTAAGGGGCTCGTGGCTAAGAAATACCAGCCACACGGGTCGATCGATCAGGTTAAGCTACGCTTGCCGCGGTTGGTCAGTAGATGGGTGACCATCTTCACATAACAAGACCTTTCCGTGCATCGGAGAGCACGTTAAGCCGTTGATCCCATCGTTGATCGCTGTCATTCGTGGATCTTTGACAGTTGTTACGGGTCGTCAGTAGCCCGAAAGTCTGACAACCAGTCTTACCAAGGGGTATCGTATTACGCAGTAACTGGGTTGTGAAGGTCAGATAGGCAGTCGCTCCCTGTAAAATACTGGTATTCAGCTCCATCCGGTTCTGATGACTGGAGACTGGAAGCCGATCCCAACGTAGTTGGGAAAAGGCTAGGCAGATGATGATGAGACTGAATAATCGTTGTTCAGAATCATAGGATGATGTTTGTTATACCTGTATGTGACATTTTGTTGAGACTGGCTCGTTCAGCGGCTTCCAAAGCGCCTAAGTATCGCGTCAGGTTTCGACATGACTGCTTGTCTGGTAGTTTCTGTAAAATATAGTAAAACGGTGTTAGATGCTCACGAGGATGATGCATTTGTAAAGAACTCATAATGTGACTGTTTTCGCAATCGGACTCATATTTTTATAATTTATGAGATAGCTTTTAAATTATAAATGTGTAGCGGTCATGCGAACAACGCGTCATACTGACGTCACGCAAAATCCTGCATCGCGCAAGCAGAGTTTACCGCGCAACTAGCATATACGGCCCGACATGAATCATCGGGCAGTTGCCCGCCAGTCACAACACCCGTCTAGCCGGATCCTCCCTTTTCTATAGAGTATGAGTGAACTTTACACCCTGTTCCTCATACCTCTATAGATACACATATATTATAAACTAGCTGTGTCCGCGACTTCGTTCGCGTGGACGTTGGAAAACAATAATGTGTCTCTTTACTAATTATTTGAGTATCTTTTTCTAAAATAGTAGCCTTTACCACTCCTTATCATCCATCAACTATTTACTAGTGAAAGCCCCGTCAAAATCAGTCCAGCTTTTTCAGACATTAGCTGGAACAAACAGACTGACAAAAATAAATTTTTTTTTGTTATCATTACCGTATATACTTTCATATGAATTTATTAAAAGCTGTATTTTGACGTTACAGACACTTTAACTTTATTTATTTGTATAGATATAGATTACAAGTGCCATCAGAGTACAGTGCCGCTAGTTTAGCAGTAGTGAGTTGAGAGAATAACAGAACAAGTGACTAGCCATACGGAAAATATCATCTGGAATCAGTGATAAATACCACGTTATTTTTACTCTTCAGTCAAAAGTACAAAGCATGAAAATAACATTAACGAAAAGGAATTTGGATGTTGTATACATGCTTTTCTTTATGATGGGTCCAGTCGATGTGGCGAACGTCCAGCAGTGGATCTTTTTTGCTGAAATGATGATGCCTCCATCTCTGATACTCACGAGACACAGGTCCCGCAGCATGTGCGCCAGCTCGTGCGCGAGGCGCGCGTCGCGCGGCGTGGCCAGCAGCGCCAGCACGCGGCACGCCAGCCCCGCCTCGGGCGCGTGCGGCCGCCGCACGATGTATGATACTCACGAGACACAGGTCCCGCAGCATGTGCGCCAGCTCGTGCGCGAGGCGCGCGTCGCGCGGCGTGGCCAGCAGCGCCAGCACGCGGCACGCCAGCCCCGCCTCGGGCGCGTGCGGCCGCCGCACGATGTACTGGCACAGCACGAGCGCCATGCCGCCCTGGCTGTCCGACAGCTAGGGGAACAAAATCAATATGGAAATTCTAAATGACAAATTAGGTTGAGAATCAGCACTTTTCGAACGTCATAATTACATAAGACAGTTCACCACTTCCTAATGCTTTCGCTGGAAAGAAGAAATGGTGCAACAAAGTCAAAAGAATAAATGGAGATAAAAATATGAGGCGTCAATAGTTGAAACTCTCAAGGGCTGATTTCTCAACCGACAGGTAATTTTTATTCGTAGAATGAAATTAACGTCTGACAGATTTTGTATGGAAGAACTGTCAAACATTCAAAGTTATTCCTCGAATAAAATTATCTGGCTTTGGAAAAATCCGTCTTATATCGCGGACGGACGCTATAAAAAATCTCGAATACAACAGAAGTGCTCTCAAGTACAGCGAGGGAGTTAAGATTAGAATCCTGAGTACAGTGAGGGATCGAAGCTCACCCAAGGCGAAAACACCTTTATCCCCGAGGAGAATACTCTACTTTTCAGACCTGTGAGGTAATGTAAACCAATTCGGTTCCGAATTAATAGCTTATTGAAACTGTTAAATGTATCTTCAGTATGGCCGTCGAGACAATGCGTCCTGACACCTGTCAGTGCAACAATTCTAGTAACTCATAAAGATCAAATTCGCAAAACACGTATTCGTATGTATGAAAATGACAGGTTCCAAGAACGCATTCTCTCGTCGGCCGCACTGTACGTATTCTGTTAGATATATCCATACTACTTGTACCATATTACTTGTACGTTTAAAAACTATTTATGTAAGTTAAATAAATGAATTTGAATTATTGAAGGATTACTTTAAAGCATACACATAAGTTACCTCATGGTTGACTTTGGTGAGCGACACAATGAACCTGACGACTGCCTCTTGATCGATCTCTGCTAGCGGAGAACTGGACGGCGCGTTAGCGAGCGCGCGTAGGGTAGGCAACGTTGCTTTCTGTATACAAAAGTCGTAGTTAACTATGATATATCGAAAGGAGACTTCAATATACTTCTAGGAATATACTTTGGCCTCGGCTTCGCCAGCGCTATGGTCGATAATTACCGGGACATAATGTATCCTCGGAACACCACGCTGCGTTCCAAAACGGGCATACTGGATGTAGGAAAGATGGCTGCCAGGCTCAAATGGGATTGGGCGGGTCACATCAGCCGTATGCCCGATGACCGCTGGGCAAAAATCTCAACACAATGGGCGCCTGAAGATGGCCGGCGCCGCCGAGGCCGGCCCTGAAAGAGATGGCGAGATGACCTGGACGCGTACCGCGAGGGCTGGTTCGAGGTGGCGCGGGAAAAGAGTTCCTGGAAGGATTTGGAGGAGACCTTTGCCCAGCAGTAGGACAGCATAGGCTAGCAAAAATATATATATATATATGCTATGGGGTTGACTCTCCAAGTCCGTCAACGAAGATACGGGCCTGTCCCGTAGTTGATCCGTCAAAACAAGTGACTAAAAATTTTTCCGACGGGCAAAAACACACCTGCATAGCTATTCACAACCACTCGATACGCTTCCGTACCGTATCGAACATAAATCAATGTTATCGTAGGAGTCCTCTAAACGCTGTTCACATTTCCAAAACTCGAACATTTTGTCAGTTTATATCAAATAGACGACCTCTATTCTTCCGACAGCTGTTTGCCGTGGGGGGCAAGGCAAATCAGGTTATCAAAATGTGTCACTTTCGATACGATAGCCTGTCGGATGGTTGTGAATACCAATGCGGGAGTAGGGACAACTGTCAAATCGTGTTCTTAGTTCGGGCCGCGAACTATTTTTATATCCGTAAGTGATAAGGAGACACTCACGTAACTTCAACCGAAAGCATTTACTTCGTGATTAGGAGTAGGCCGGTCATAGTCTAGCTGTGCCAGGTTTCATCAAAATCGATTCAGCCGTTAAGGCGTGAAAAAGTAACAGACGAACAGAAAGAGTTACTTTCGCTGTAATAAAATTAGTATGGAAATATACAGGGTTATTGGTAAAACATTAACAACCTCTTAAAAGGTCATTGTACTGTTCATAATGATGAGTAAAATGACCTCTTAAGAGGTAGTTAATGTTTTACCAATAATCCTGTATAGATGGAAGGCATCATTGAAAGTTAGAAAATGTACCTGAATCTGTTCTTGTGCGCCATCCACTGTTGTAGGAAACGTTTGGAAGAATACGCCAATGCATTGCCTCAGCATATCTTCATCAACTGCACACAAAAAATATTCATTAAGAAATATAAGATTTAAAGCATTTTAAACTTTAGCTTCGTAATCGTAAAGTTCATGTCTAAATTTGTTCTCAGCTTAGAGTATAGTTAAAGAAGTTTCAATCTTATTTGCTAAAAAAATAACGTTTATTTTAACATACCTGTGGCTGGATTAAACCAGAGAAGCAGTAGTCTGCTGAGTATAGCGGGTGATTCGAGGTGTCCTAGGTGTAGAAGGCGACACAGCCCTTCCACTATTATCAGTCTGTATGCTGCACACTAGAAACATTGCATTAAAGATCAATAAACGTAATCTGCATTCGCGATTCATTTGCCAAAAATGTAAACAAATATGGAAAAATAACTTTAAAGCCTATTCAATAAAGTACAGTTTACGCTATAACTTTTAACATTTTTATAACCTTTTCAATAATGCTAGGCACTTTGAAATCAACTTAATCACCATTAAAATAAAGTTGATATTTGTTTCGTCGTTTCAGCCGATAGACGTCCACTGCTGGACATAGGCCTCCCCCAATTTCGGGGGGGTTTGCCATAATCGCCACGCTTGGCAGGCGGGTTGGCGATCGCAGTATGGTGTGATGGTGGAATGCATAGAGAACGCTGCTGCCCATTCTCTGGTACGACCCTTAGTCGCCTTTTACGACACCCTCGGGAAGTAAGGGGTGGTGCTATTCTTTAAGTCCGGCACCACACAGACAACAGATATTTGTTTAACTTGAAATAATATTAATTTCAAACAAGTTTGAATAGACTTTAGGTACTTTTTGAGGCAGACTGTAGACTATAGAGGTAATAGAGGTGGCAGTGACATCGACGCGCAATCTGTTACCACGGTTTCAGTACATGATTTTGAACCCGACTGCGCTGAAATTTATCCAGGGTAATTTAAAAAAAAATTGCTGTTCCATACATTTTGACCGCATAGAAAACAGCAGATTTTGATAACTACTTTTACTTTTTTTTTTTTGATTACTGGCGAAAATTTTCTACGCTAGTGAATCTAGAATGATGTACTGGAACCATCAGTCGGTAAGAGTCTGACACTCCCTTCCGCTCCACCCAGAGCTGGAGGCGTCATTTGATACTTTCCCACGCTAAAAAAAAACAAAAAAATAGCCACCTGTATATACTCGTACCTACGTCTACAGTAAAAATCACTTTGTTATATTCTTTATTTATTTATTCATTATTTAATATATTTTTCACACCACCTGCTCGAAAATGTCAAATTATATGTCAAGCAACCTTAACCTAAAGTAAGTCATTAGTGGCCGGGGGCACAGCTGGTCAATAATGTTGTACTGGATTTCATTATTGATTTGAATTTGGAATCTCACATGCTCAGCTAAATTGGCAGTATAGTACTAACAAACACCCTTTGGTGCCAAAAAGAGGAAAGCTATTCTCGAAACCCTTACTACGCGTGGATGGTATTCTCGATTTCCTACAAAATCATAACGACTGCTTCTTCATATCGTTGCCATGTTTTCGAAGACATAATATTGTAAGAATAATTAGATAACTACGAACCATTTTTTAAAAGGAATGGAATAACGTTAAAACTGGCACTAATAATAACAAATACCGTACCGCGCCGTAATACCGTAATAGTAATTGGCTGTAACATTAGTTAATTTATTTTAAGTAAACTGCGCTAGGATTGCTGTGGATTTTGTGAATAAATAAATAAATAATAAAACCTATCTATACTACAGTCGATTTATCTCATTTTATCAAAAATACTCTATTTTCACGAGCGTCTCCAATGACGTTCTAAATTCAAAATGCATACAGCCAATCATCCAAAACCATTCTACCAGCCCTGTATAAAGCTTAGTTTACACAAACGCCACTTCCATGAGAGTGATATCAATAGACACACACGACAAAACCGCAGAAGAAACTCTTTTTTTTTTGAAAATCAAATTGATCGTGTCTTGGCTACTTATTGGTAGACGCAATAAAGGCGCGAATTTTTGTACTATGGCTACTCTTTTCTCACAGTAGGTGTAAAAAGTAGAGTATCCTCCTCTGGGCTAAAGGTGTCTTTGCCTTGGGCTAGCTTGAATCCCTCGCTGCATTCAGGATTCTTGTATTAACTCCCTCGCTTCGCTCGTGAGTTAAACTCTTAACACCCTCGCTGCGCTCGGGAGTTAAATCCCGAATCCTTCATTGCGCTCGAGATTCAATATGACGCCCGTGACATAAGACACAACTTTAGCCCCTCGGTGCATAATCTACTATAATACTTCAAGCACATAAACGTTCAGAGGCGGACTTAATGCCATAGACAGGGGAGGGAGGGTTATACTTACAGTGCTATCCATAATCTTTAGTAGCAGTTCGATGACCGTGCTGTGAGTTGGCGACATTGATATGGCCGACTCCGAAATGTTGCCTGCAAAAAGAAAAGGACTAAGACTAAATATATACTATCATATGCGGTACAGATCTTAAAATTTATAAGCATATGAGGGATTAACCACAACATTATTATCTCAGGTTCAACGACCCTTTGGTGATGGGTTTCAATAAGTGACGATAACCAGTCTTTGACGATAAACCGCATCGAAGCAGATCCAGCCTGAAGATGGCGGGACAAGCTAGACGCCTACGGACCGGATTGGTCCACACTAGCTCAAGACAGAGGAGTGGAAAGCAGAAAGGGAGGCGGAGGGAGGAGGAGAATTGCCCTGCAGTGAAAGTAAAAATCCATACTACTATTATAAATTCGAAAGTAACTCTGTATGTCTGTATGTTACCTTTTCACGCCTAAACCACAGAACGGATTTCGATAAAATTTGGCAGAGAGATAGATTGCATCCCGGGGAAGGACATAATTATGATAGTTTTTTATACCGATATTCCCACGGGATCGACACTTATGCGTCATAAATAACCAGTCTTTGTTAGATGGTCCTGTATGCAAAAAAAAAACCTTAAATACCTGTTGTTGTCTGCTGTTGTTTATTGGAGGGGGTAATCGCACGGGTCGATCGATCAGGTTAAGCTACGCTTGCCGCGGTTGCTCCGTGGATGAGTGACCATATTCACATACCGAGACCGCTCCGTGCCTCGGAAAGCACGTTAAGCCGTTGGTCCCGGCTGTCATTCGTGGATTTTTGAGTCGTTACGGGTCGTCAGAAGCCCGATAGTCTGACAACTAGTATTACAAAGGGGCATCGTATTATCCAGTAACTGGATTGTGGAGGTCAGATAGGCAGTCGCTCCATGTAAAATACTGGTATTCAGCTGCATCCGGTTAGACTGGAAGCCGATCCTAACATAGTTGGGAAAAGGCTAGGCAGATGATGACCTGTTGTGTATTAATTGTTATTACTTATCAATCAATCAATCTGCCCTTTTCTCAACTATGTTGGTGTCGGCTTCCAATCTAACCGGATGATGCTGAATACCAGTATTTTACATGGAGTGCGTGCCTATCTAACCTCCACAACCCAGTTACTGGGTAAGACGAAATGCTTTATTGTTATTGTTTACCATCATCATCAATAACGCTATGGAAAGTGCTGTGTTTCTTCGTCGTGTTGACTGTGGTGTCCTCTTGATTGTTCTCATCTTCGAAGAGACGCGCGCCGTGCACGCACAGCAAGTCGGCGATACAGCGGAGCACCGTCGATACTGTTCGTTCGTTGGATGTGTCGATTAGCTAGGAAATAGGTAAATTAATGACTACGTCAGTCTCACTTCAGTCTTGCGGCGGTATTTACATCACCACATGCGAAATACGCATCATACTGACGTCACGCAAAATCCTGCATCTCGCAAGCAGAGTTTACCGCGCAACTAGCTTATATACAACGTCCCGACATCAATCGTCGGGCAGTTACCCACCAGACACGACACCCGTATATACACCGACAATAGTATGGAGGATCGTGAAAGAGAAGTTCACTCATCCTCCATAGAAAATGGAGGAGGATCGTCCATTTTCTATGGAGGATGAGTGAACTTTACACCCTGTTCCCCATACCTCTCTAGTCTTATGTCATTTATTAATTTGTTGAACATAGGTACAATAATGATGTTATATAAAGATAGAATAGTGCGCTATGTTAAGCCATAGGGCGTAAGATACCCTCAAAATGGTTGAACGGAATGGTGCTGAACCATGCGCCATGTTCGAGAGCGGGCGCCATCAGTTGGAACCAGTTATCTTTTAGCTGCCACGGTTTATTTTTGAAATGAAAACTTCTTTAGGCGCGTTGGGCATTTTTTGAGATGGGAAAAAACTATTGAACTCGCGCCACCGTTACCGTAACCGACACCGCTTCGGATGTGTTCGGCTGTCCTCGGGATGTACTCGGTTTTAATGTATATCCAATATGTCAGTGAGTGATGCGCAAAGTATGCTGTTTGTGTGTTTTGTTTTCACTTATGTCGGCACTCCTGGTTTGCCACTTTTTATTTTAATTATCTATATATATAAAAGAAAGTCGTGTTAGTTACACTATTTATAACTCAAGAACGGCTGAACCGATTTGGCTGAAAATTGGTGGGGAGGTAGCTTAGAACCAGGAGACGGACATAGGATACTTTTTATCTTTATCATAGGATATTTTTATAGGAGTAGGGTAGGAGTAGTGTAGGAGTAGGTTAGGAGTAGGGTAGGAGTGGGGTAGGAGTAGTGTAGGAGTAGTGTAGGAGTAGGGTAGGGGTAGGGTAGGGTAAGGGGTAGGGCAGCTAGAAATAATTTATATGGCAAAATAACGTTTGCCGGGTCAGCCATTAAACGTGCACGTATTTCTACATTGTCCTCACATGTATATTTTCGACTTCAAAGATTTTACCAATATTTTGATTTCAAAGAGTGCTAGAAATAATTTATATGGCAAAACAACGTTTGCCGGGTCAGCTATTAAACGTGCACGTATTTCTACATTGTCCTCACATGTATATTTTCGACTTGAATGATTTTACCAATATTTTGATTTCAAAGAGTGTCCATGGAGTTTCTTGGCCGGACTTCTCCATAGGTAATTTTGTATGGAAGTTGGTAAATCTTGCCGAAAGGAAGTCCCAATGGGCTTTACTTACAAATGAAAATGTATGTTTTAAAGTATTGCTTTTGCTGTGGAAGTTTAGAATACTCACATTAGCGAAGAAGAAAGCTTTGTTTTCTTTAGCGAACTCCTTGTCCAACATCCCGAATAGAGCCACAGTTTCTAGGGCTGTCTCAATTATTTCTGGGTTCTGGAATATGTCCACCTGAAACCAATTGCATTCATTTATTGAAAGATCTAACAGACTTACTTATCAGGCTTTCAGAAACCAAGGTTATATGACTGTTCAAACGGAGCCGGATCCTGCGCAGGACGCCGGACACGCCAATTTCAATATTTCCATACAAGTCAGTTGGCATAATCGGCGTGAGCGCATTTCGTCCAGCATCTCACGGGGGATTCACCTCAGTTTGACCAGCACTGATACTTCATAATTCCCCTGCCCCTGCAGCAGGGGAATTATGAAGTATTAGTGCCATCAATATTCTGATCCGAAAAAGGGATGTGTAATGTTTATTACTTTGCATATCTAGTATTGTATACAATCAAGTATTTTCTAACTGAACAGACAGCTGTGCTTTTGGAAAGTTTGTTGCGCCACTTCTTCTCCCCAGCGAAATCACTAGGAAGTGGTGAACGGCGGGCGTTTTGGGGGACTGTCTTTTGTAATTTTGACGTTCGAGAAGTGCTGATTCTCAGCCTAGTTTGAATAAATGACTTTTGATTTTGATTGATTTTTATTTTGGATGGTGCTATCGGTCGTTTATAGCTGTCTCTTTCTCACACTGGAATCGTGATGGCACTAAAATGTCACTCATAACACGGCACTAGAGCTGTAATGCAACATACCTCTAACTCGTTGAATATCATCTGCATTATTGGTGTTACGGTCTTTAGTTGTGGAGTGTCCAACGCAGAGTTTAGTATAGTCAAACATTTAGTAAGTGTCGCAGCGTCTGATAGCTTCTCCTTTATTGTCTGCAAAATAAATTTTTAACATATAGGTTGTACAACAAGGCTGTCGTGGCAATAAAATTGAGGGTTAAGCTACGCTTGCCGCGGTCGTTACGTGGGTGGGTGATCATCCATAACACATCGAAACCCCTCCGTGCCTCGGAAAGCACGCCAAGCCCTTGGTCCCAGCTGACGTTTGTAGTTCATTGACAGTAGTTATGGGTAGTCAGAACTTAGAAGCCCAAAAGTCTGACAACCAGTCTTACTAAAGTTGTCAAAAAATAATAGGCCCGTTTGGACATTTGAGAAAGAACCTAGAATGTAACTTGGAACGAAACTGAAAGAAACAATAAAATAATAATTAATTACATATAGTGTTTTACAAAAATACATAATTTTTTTGGCGCGTTAATTAATATGATGGAATATATTGCGAGTATTCTTTTTACGTTTACTTTATAGTAGCATGCATTTTCTAATTATTACGACAAGTCTCAAAAACAGTTACGTTCTCAGTCTTTTTTTTTTAAATACCAGTGTTGTAACCAATTAATTACTGAATTTCATCAGCTTCATTCGATTTTAATAGTAATTAAATATTGTGTAGTGATCTTTTCTGAAAAGAATGAGCTTGGCGCTCAAAGCCGTAAATAAAATTTTGAATTGGCGACACTGGTTTCTGTAGAATGGCTTGTCTCTGACCAAGCGGCACGGCTTTGCTTTTGTTTACTATCACGTTAACCTTGGCTCTTCTATTTTGGACATTGATTTAAAGATAGTGATTTAGACTCGAAAAAAAGATTAATATCACTTTACAATACATAATCAAATCGATCAAATACTCATACAAACTTGAATCGATTTATCGTGAGTATCGAGTACCGAGTCGTATGGTTACTTCACTAGTTACGTCGCGTTAACAAATGTTAAAACGGGCCTATTAGTTTTTGACAACTATAAGGGGTATCGTATTACCCAGTAACTGAGTTGTGGAGGTCAGATAGGCAGACGCTCCATGTAATTTACTGGTAAGCAGCTGCATCCGGATAGACTGGAAGCCGACCCTAACATGGTTGGGAAAAAGCTAGGCAGATGATGATGATAATATTTATGAAGCTGTCTATTTTTCTTCCCTTTGACTGTGTCGCAAACCGAATCGGATGGCGGTGAGCGCGTTTCTACTAACACAATTTTATAAATAAAATTCCTTTTTTTTAATTGCTTTTATTAAAATCACTTTCATTCGACATGACCAAAAACACTCTCATTTTCTGACAGGTCTCTTTGGGTAGTCAACCTTTTTTTTATTAAATAGGTATAAAACTTACCGGAACGGGTGCTGGAACTGGTACCGGTGCCGCTGGTTGAATGGACAACTCATCTAACTTCTTTTGGATGTCTTCCACCTAAATAAAAAATATCACGTTCTCAGTAAAGAGTTTTTCATCAAACACTTTAGTCTACAACGGTTCGTATTAAAAATAAGCTTATATAAACTTATTATTTGCTTCGTGAATGTCAAACGCTGCGTTTACGAAACTTAGACACATTTATTTTATTTGTGTGAGACTATTAACACCAGCTTATAATAAAGTGTTTTTTTTTTTTAAATATACGTTATTTTTAGTATATATGCGCAACCTGAATATAGTTTGTTCAGAATAAATAACTGAATCGATTCTAATCATTTTTGACCCATGTTATATTTTATCCCATTTTTTTTTTAAAAAGGTTAAAATTTGGACATCGAGGGAAGTAGGTTATCCAATCTCCGCGTCGAACGGTTAGGTACCTAGGTACTAATGAGCGCAAGAGGGCGCGGCGCGAGCGGCGCGGGTGAGCATGTTGTTTTACGGTCGAACAGGTAACTTATCAAGCTAATCTTTGTTTTCTGTTTTTTTAGTTTTAAGGTGTATTTATTTTGCTGTAATGCCAATAAACGCATTTTTCTTTCTTTCTTTCTTATAACTCTGTGATTTTTCATGATACAGTTTTGAAATTTTGTACACATATTCTTTACATAAAATACTAGACACGTGTTTCGGGTTTCGCATATACTAAAAATAATGTTGTATTTGTTGTTTGAATTCATGGTTATAGTTTGCGCGTCGATGTACTATCAACGACTTTTGTGCATAACCCCCATTATTATTATTATTGCTTTTCGTATGCACGGGCCATTGGCTACCCCGCCTGCATTGTTTTCGTCCACCATTAGCGCTTCGGCGCACGTTATAAAGAAGTGGTTCAAAAACAATTAACTTTATAACTTTTTTTTTATAAAGGCTCATCCTTCATTTATTGGTCAAACAAAAAAAAGGGCTTGGCAAACTAAGATTTAAACGTGCATCCGAAAAACTTTTGCAAAGGGTCGTGCAAAACGACCGCTGATAGTATCTGCCACCATGTATAGTTTAACGAATTGTTTTATTAAATTTAATTATAGATGAATTTTAAGCATTCTATTCTGTTACCTTGGCTTTACATTCTGCCGCTAGAGCGTAGTTTTGGTCTCTGACAGCTTCCTCTTGCGCTTCTATGGCAACGTTCAGTGACACGCGTAGTCGGGCCCTCTGCGAAATAAAATGATTTAGAATATAATTGTTATCAGATTTCATTTTTAAAAAGAAAAATCATTAGTGCTGAACTCTGATAAATGTTATTCAAAATAATAAAAGGAGGGGGAGAGAGGATGCCGCTTCTCTCTCTACTGCTCGGCCGTCTCCTTTGCGGACACGACATCCTCGCAAAAGGAGGCAACCCCGTCCCATGCGCTCCCCCCTCCCGCTCTCGACCATCGATTGAACGACGGCCGGGAGCGAGAGATCGCTCACGCTTATTGTCGCATCTGCTCCATCCGCCACCGGTGCTTTGACAAACATGGCCACCCCACTTCAACTTGATCAATCTACAAGCTATGTCGGTAACACCAGTTCTTATCCGCTAAGAAAAAGAAAAAGAAATTGTGGTGTTTGACAGTTACCTGTAACTTAGCCTCAGTACAATCGACTTGCATCGGCGGCGGCGGCGGCGGCGGCTGGTCGGGCTCGGGCGGGTCGCGCAGGGACTGGATGACGCCATTGATCACCTCCATACGACCTGACACCTCGGGTACGACCAGCTCGAGAGCCGACACGAAGGCACGGATCACCTCAGCGTTTAGGAGGCCGTAATCACCTGGTGAATGAGAATCAACGTAGCCTATATGTTAATCTAGGGTGACAGCTACCTCTATACAAAATTTTATCAAAATTGGTCAAGCCGTTTAAGCGTCAAGAAGTAACAAACATACAAGCATACACTCACAAACTTTCGCCTTTATAATATTAGTGTAATTAAGAAGTAAGACTAACTCAGCGCACACTTTGTGGTCAAATTACGTATAAGCTAGCTATTTTTTCTCAAAGATCGACGGCCACTCGATGGCTTCAGCTAGTGGCCGCTTTTGGTCGCTTCGCATAAATTTTCAGTGGCCTTGTGTGTACAACGGCGCTTAGTATACAAGAAAGGAGTCTTGAGAATGGCTTTTTTTCATCATCATAACAGCTGCGAGACGTCAACTTATGGACTAGACCTCTCCATGGATCGCCACAACGACCAGTGATGTGCTTCCCAATTTCAGCGGAGTTTCGCGATCTTTACCGATGATCTCGGTCAAACTTGTGGACCTACCTAAGCTGTGCTGCATTGCCGCTGGAGATCTTTTCAACCCCAACAGCCATTATTTCTTTGAGCATGATTTTTCGTATATATTTCGTTTGATAACTAACATAAAGTGTATTTTTAGTGTTTGTTAGGTTTTGGAGTTAATAAAACAACTGATGATAGCTTTTCTAACAGTTATTTCCAAAATAGGCCTGCTTACATAGTTTTGCTATTAGTACAAGTCGTGAAGTCCAAGCTACGTAAAATATTAAATCAGCCAATAGGATTCATCCAAAAAGCAAAACCTAAATTGTGTCGAAGACTCATGATCGGTGGCGTCCTCTGGCGAGGGACGCGTGCGGGTAATCTACCCGTCTCGCTCTCTCGCACGCGCGCGCTCATAGTAGCGCGGCCTGCTCGCACACTATAAAGATCTACGGTCACTGCGCGGGCTCTCAAAGTCCGGTTAAGCAGTAGACAACCTCTCAGGTTGAACTGCGAGTTGCCATTCCCAAAAAAACGCGGCCTCGCAGTACAGTGACCAGTTGACTCCGAAGCAGACGCGAAACGCGTTGATGCGGCGAATGTTTATGTGGATGCCACATGTTCAATCAAATTTTTTTTTAGAAAGAAAGAAATAAAAGAATATACATTTATTTGCGGTAAACATGACGCAATAAAGAACATAAGCACAAAAAAAAAATAACAAAGGGTTCGGGGAAACATGCGTCACATTCACGCAAAACGGCTATCGTTTAGCATTATGCATTACTAGCTGTACCCCGCGGTTTCTCCCGTGTAAATGTGGATCCCGTGGGAATATGGCGTGGGGATAAAAAGTAGCCTATATGTTAAACCAGGGTGTCAGCTACCTCCATACAAAATTTTATCAAAATTGGTCCAGCTGTTTGAGCGTGAAGAAGTAACAAACATAAACACACCCCCACACACACACACAAACTTTCGCCTTTACAATGTTAGTGTGATGTTATGTATTTTTGTGGTGTACAATAAAGTATAGATATATAAATAAATAGAGTAAAAGTGTCGTACCAGTAAGAACATCAGTAATAAGAGCTTGTAACGCGCTTCTCCCGGCGGGGTCTGTAGCGTCGTACACTCGTAGCATAGTACCCAACTCGTGCAGTACATATTGACGGGTACTGAAGCTTACTGGGTCTTCTGTTTCTGATGGACAGGGGGACTCCACGATGCTGTTGAGAGAACACTTATGTTAAAATTGTTGCCACTTTTCAAAGAATTATGAATACAAGCAAGAATGGGTGCAGATTTATAGTTAAAATCATTTTGAAAGTATTACTTATAGATGGTTCATTGCAATTCGTTCATTTTAAAAAAAAAACATGTTTTACAAAATCGCCCATGTTGAAACTACCCTCAAACAGTTCATACAGTAATTAAAAGATTAAAAAGTCAAAAAAGTTGGAATTAAAGCTGACTGTCAAGGATGTAAATATGAGGCATCGAACTTCAAAAAGAGATTCGTCACACTTGATGAGCACACAATATGAGCGACAGAAGTCACGACCAAACGCGACATATTTACGACCAAAACAGCAAAAAAGCGTTTACATTTTATTATTGTTGCGCGCCACAATTAATGCCTGGTACATGATGACATTAGTTACCACTAGCGCCATCTAGTATCGAGTCGATGTTTCTACAGTAGAAGGTTCTAGAACTATCTGAGGCACTATTATAAGACCGATGAGTCACGACCGGGGACTGTGTTGGATAAGCGATACAAGCGAATACATCGAAGCGATATTCAAGTGCGACTTATAGCGATCAGTAGTGCAATTGTGTTTTATAATTAGTTTGTTTGAGTTGTTATTATATTATTATTAGCCTGTAATGTCCCACTGCAGGGCAAAGGCCTCCCTACTCTCTTTCCACTTCTTCTCTTCTTGAGTTGTTATTAGTGTTGTTGAATTAAAGTGTTATTTTTGGTTATTAAATCGGCAGTTTTTACTGTCACCAACTCGAAGCTCGTAACATTATGATAACACAAACATAACTCACGCTCTAATATATCCCGTAAGTACAACCAAGTCCGGTAGAATAGTCTCCAACGTTTCATCATCGTCGATCTTCTGTAGATGCTCCGCTAGATGGCGCCAGTACCACGCTGTTTCCTTGTTCAGCTTCTCAGCGGGTATGAGGCGAAGGGACTGGTCGGTGGGCAGCCATTCTAGCAGCTCAGATATTGGTAGGCGTCTTTAGGAGAAAGAGATGTTATTAATAATAATGATTATTTAAATTACAAGAATACCACAGAATTAGTAGTTTATACAATGCTTGCAATAAGTAATTATGAATGACCTTTTGAAGAGGTCGTTTTTAGGGTTCCGTAGCCAAAGGGTAATAAGAACGGGACCCTATTACTAAGACTTTGCTGTCTGTCCGTCCGTCTATCTGTCACCAGGCTGTATCTCAAGAACCGCGATAGCTAGACAGTTGAAATTTTCACAAATTATGTATTTCTGTTGCCGCTATAACAACCACAAATACTAAAAATAAAAAATAAAATTTAAGGAGGGCTTCCATACAACATGTTTTTTTCGGCGTTTTTGCCTTGTGGTACGGAACCCTTCGTGTGCGAGTCCGACTCGCACTTGGCCAGTTTTTATTATTTGAATATCTCAGATTAGACTGAAAGCACACCAATTAAAAGGTAAACGTTGGGATGTGTAGTCAAAGTGATAATTTTATTAAGGCCATAATCTGAAAATGGGGTATCGAAGTATAAATCGAATGCACTAGGAAGTATTGGAGGGCGGATGTTTTGGGGGACTGTCTCATGTAATTTAACGTTCGAAAAGTGCTGATTCTCCGCCTAATTTGAATAAATTTTTTTAATGACAGCCAGAAAGGTGAACTATTTTCTGTAAAACTTGTTTTTGAATATGGGGGCATATTCAAAAACAAGTTTTACAGAAAATAGTTCACCTTTCTGGCTGTCATTCGTGGATCTTTGACAGTCGTTACGGGTCGTTAGCAGCCCGAAAATCTGACAACCAGTCTTACCAAGGGTATCGTATTACCCAGTAACTGGGTTGTGGAGGTCATATAGGCAGTCGCTCTATGTAAAATACTGGTATTCATCTGCATCCGGTTAGACTGGAAGCCGACCCCAACATAGTTGGGAAAAGGCTAGCCAGATGATGAGGTCACCCTTCACACTAATTGCGTAACTCACTATCAATCTCAATCTGAATCATTTTGAAGGATATTGCTATTCCATTGCTTCATATGTTCGAAAAATTTGTCTGCTCAACAACGTGAATAACGCAATGAATGTTGTTGGACTATTAAAATGAAAGCTATTCTTACCAATAGTGTTTTACGCAATTACCCAGCTTGTTCAATTTATTTATTTTATTCACTAGGCAACTACAACAGGTAACAATCACAGTACATCACTAGGTTCACATTGTAGGTTTCGACCTGATTATCACCCAAAACGTAATCGCACAATATGACTAGCAACGACAATATTAATGATGACAACTGCAGTAAAAAGCTTAGCTCATCAAAATTACAGCTACAAGATCTATGCGTCTGCCCTTCGACACACTTCAATGTGCTAAAGGTTTTTCTTATTATCTATAATAGCATGATATCTGCCCGTGGCTAAATAATAACAGTCGCACAGGTCGATCGATCAGGTTAAGCTACGTTTGCCGCGGTTGGTCTGTGGATGGGTGACCATCTTTACATACCGTGACCCCTCCATGCCTCGGAAAGCACGTTAAGCCGTTGGTCCCGGCTGTCATTCGTAGATCTCTGACAGTCGTAACGGGTAGTAACGGGTAGTCAGAAGCCCGAAAGTCTGACAACCAGTCTTACCAAGGGGTATCGTATTACCCAGTAACTGGGTTGTGGAGGTCAGATAGGCAGTCGCTCCATGTAAAATACTGGTATTCAGCTGCACCCGGTGAGACTGGAAGCCGACCCCAACATAGTTGGGAAAGGCTAGGCAGATGGTGAGCATGATATCTGCCTAGAGGTTACCAATATGAATATAAGTTAAATATAAAGTTGAAATAGATAATACTCCATCAAAAACATAATAATGTAGAAAATATTGTTTTGTAAACTCACTTAAACAGCGACTCCAACAGTTTCCCAGCTACGTACTGCGAGTCCTTAGCATCTTGCGCGTTGTCCAATCGTATAGCCTTCAGCAGGTCCACGATGTTACCCTGGAACGTGCTCAGCCAACCAGGGATCAGGATCTCTTCGACCACGCGCCGGACGCGGAGACTACGCTCTGTAAGACCCACCTGAGGATAAAAATTATTTTCGCATTATTAAATTATTCCTTGGTCATTACAATTGATTTTATTTATTTATTATTTTGCGGAACCATATTTTCCAAAAGAAAATACTGACCAAGTGAAGAGACTAACAATTTCCTGCATGTCGCTCTTAGAATTTATCAAGTAAATTGATACAGCATTAGTCTTTGATCCGCAATATAATAATGACACATTTAAAGGAAATAGAAAATAATAATTCTGAATTTTAAAAAAAATCATGGGGTTTTACAATAGATTAAAATGAAATACTTAGGTTTTCTCAAACCAGTGGTAACTGTGCAGTGCAAAACTGTAACAAGCATCACCTTTTATGTTCAGCATTGTCTGCAAAAGTAGAATAAGGTACCAACTTGGACCTCAAGACTGCTATTACAATAGTGTCAGAATGGTCTATCATTGATTTCATAATTGTTGATTTTGACAAGTTTCCAATGGTCAACCACTGACACTCCATTGAAAGAAATGGCATAGAATGGTAATCTCGTACATAATGACAAATGAATGACTGCCTTAGGCGGTAATCTGCTAAAATTTTGACAGTTCCTTTGATCAGTGACCTACCATTAGAATGTCATTGTGCAGTCATTGCTTTTAATTCGTTACGAGTATCGTATATATTCTGTGCCTTTAGCCGACCATTATGAAGTTAGCAGATCACGAACTTTCAGCAAAATGACAATGGGATCGTGTTGGAATGACGAATTTATAAAAATAGCAGACTTGGGCCCCAGCACTGGGTCCGCACGGTGGAAAATAAGTCTGCTCCCTCTCACAGAGAGGAGGCTGGAGTCCCAGCAGTCCCCTGTAGGCTGATTATTTGTATGAGTAGTGAAATAAGGTACCTTGAGCGTGAGCACTCTCTGCCTAACCCTGAGCTGGGTAACATTGATGGCGGCGATGTGCAGGAAGGCGGCGCGACGCACTGCCTCGTCCACGTCACACAGTCGTTCTAACACGAAGGGCACATTGCGGCTGCATTTAGCTATTGACATCACTATGGCTCTGCAAATTGCAAACAATGCAAACATCATTTAACAAAGGATACACATCATCATCATCTGCCTAGCCTTTTCCCAACTATGTTGGGGTCGGCTTCCAGTCTAACCGGATGCAGCTGAATACCAGTATTTTACATGGAGCGACTGCCTATCTGACCTCCACTACCTAGCTACTGGGTAATATGATACCCCTTGGTAAGACTGGTTGTCAGACTTTCGGGCTTCTGACTACCCGTAACGACTGTCAAAGATCCACGAATGACAGCCAGGACCAACGGCTTAACGTGCTTTCCGAGGCACGAAGGGGTCTCGGTATGTAAAGATGGTCACCCATCCACAGACCAACCGCGGCAAGCGTAGCTTAACCTGATCGATCGACCTGTGCGGCTGTTATTATTTAGCCACGGGCCCAAAGGAAAGGATACACATCTATACTAATATTATAGAAGGTAAAATTTGTTTGTTTTTATGTATTTAGGGGGTCTCCGGAGCTAATGTTCCAAGGTTTTATAAATCTTCAAGTGAAGGTATTTTGTTCTTACCTCCTGACAGAAGAGCTAGGGTCACAGCTCATGTGAAAGCGGTAAGCTCGAGTAACTTCGTCGTCTGGTTCCATTGGGTTCTGCAGCCGTTGGAGTGCGAGGGCGGCGCGACAACGCACCGCTCCGCGCGTATCCTGTAGTCTTTGCATCTAGTAATAAAAGTAATATCATTGTTCCATACTCTCATCCCTCGTGTTACCACCACTGACTTTCGGTCTTTCTTAGTTCCTTTCTTAGTTTCTTAGTTAGTTCTTAGTTGTATAACACCAAATAGTTCTAAAACATAATTTATTATTGAGGTGTTAATGTTTTTAGGGTTCCGTAGTCAACTAGGAACCCTTATAGTTTCGCCATGTCTGTCTGTCCGTCCGTCTGTCTGTCTGTCCGTCCTCGCTTAATCTCTGTGACCGTTAGCACTAGAAAGCTGAAATTTTGTAGGAGTACGTATATCAGTTACGCCGACAAAGTGGTAAAATAAAATTTTGGAAAATATTTTTTTTTAGTGTAGCTCCCCTACATGTGAAGTGGGGATGAATATTTTTTTCATCATCTACCCCATCGTGTGGGATATCGTTGAATAGGTCTTCTAAAATGGCTTAGGGGTTGCTAAAATTATTTTTCGATTTAATGCTCCATTTACGAAATATTAAAGTTTAAAGTACGAATTTTTGTTCCAGTAGGGCGTTCCCCCCCTCTAAAAGCTAAACTACTGGCTTAAAAAATCTGGAAAAATTCTCGATGATAGTGCATTTCATGAACTTTAAAGGAAAAGTATAGCGGTTAAGATAACTTTATTAGTTTAGCAGTAATAGTCGTTGAACTTGGGTGTTGGATAATTTTGTACCAAATACAAAGATGAAGTAGTTGCTTGTTTATAATGGGTAAAGACTTGCATTGAAAACCAAAATTATGTTTTTTTTTTACCTATTCAGAATAAAGAACAACAGAATCGTACTACATTGTGATAACGGGCTACTTCGGAACCCTACACTGTGCGTGGCCCGACACGCACTTGGCCGGTTTTTAAAGTAATTTACCTACAGAAATAAATACCATTTATCGCCCGACTACGGCGAAGCAAAAAGGAGGGTTATGCTTTTGACCGGTATGTATGTATGTTCATCTGTTCCCTCATAACTTCATAAGTCCTTATAATTATTTGACAAATGAGGTAATTAGAGGCGTCTTGACCGTCCGCTGGTTATAGGCTATGTCACGTCACACTAAATTCAATATGGCGCCCTCTAGAGGATATAAAGTAATGAATTTTAAAATAAATATTTTGGGATGGTGCCTTGTTGGGTATCAAATGATAGGCCTCATTTGCACATTTCAAAAATATAAATATTACTAAAATAAGCCTCAAAATAATTAAATAAAAAATTTGTTTGAAAACTAAAACCCAACTACTGAAAAGGATGAAACAAGAAAGTTCCTTCCCGTGGTCGCATGCTCCCATAGCTTATAAGTATGTTAGTACAGCGGCATGTGACCACGGGAAGGTACTTTTCATCTCTCATACTCGGAAAGTAGTGTTTGTTTGATACGAATAGCGGGTGGAAAACGCTGCTTCCCACCCTTGGGCGGGAAATACTCATAGTAATTGCTTCCTTCCCTAGGGCGGGAATGAAATTTGACAATAGAACAAAATTTAGTTAGGTATTCAGCTCAGTCAGACCATACGACACCCTTAATTGATTATGTAAATATTTATTATGCTACCCATCAAATCTTATGAAAGTGCTATTTGACGAATTTATCCATAGTTTAAGATAAATAAGTAGTGGTAATGAAGTTTTTTTGATATCTAATGTAGAAGTTTCGCGCCAATCGTGTGTGTTTACATTTTTACTTTTCACAAATTTCACACACACAGATGTAGATAATATGTGACAAATGTTATTGATAATATTATAAACAACACGAAAATGCCCAGGTTTTAACGTAATATTCAAACACAGGTTCAATAATACGTATTACCACTACTCAATTTGTGTTCAGAATCGCCGACCATTATTGTTTTTTTTATTGCAATGAGGTGTGAAAGCGAGTATTCCAAACAATTTTTTTTTTTAATTTCTATTGGCTCGAGTAATTAATATGACGAATGTAATCGATATTTGAAAATAAAATAAAATTATTTTAAGCAATAAATACAACAAGCATTGTTTATAATAATGATTTATGCTTTTCTAATATCATTTCAATCTCTTCTAATATCATATCAATAACAGACAGGCGGACATAGGTACCTCATTTAGTGAATTTCGCGCCGAAATGCTTCTATAATTGAATTTATATTCGGAATGCGCTCGCTGTTTAAAATTATTTTAATTTATTGGACAATTATTTATTGTGGATTTTATTTTTGATACTTTCTAATAGTTTACTACAGAATTCCCAGTAAACATTTTTTAGGTAGGCTTTCCAGAAGTTTTTTTTGAGAATGATGATAATTAATTAATTCTAGTATAGATTGGATATTCTGCAAACACTTTAAATTTCAATACATTTTGTTAGTTTAGAGAGTTTTTATTCAGTTTCTACAATTTTTTTTCATTTTTTTTATTGCGAGTATCGATTAGGCTGTATGCAAGTTTTGAATCGAAATAAGAAAGTTAGGTGTACGATCAGCACTAAAAAGTGTCACGTCGCAACACAATTTTTAGTAGTTTTTATCAAGATTATCGTGTTTTCTAAGTAATTTATGGATATGGTAAAAGTAAGAATGCAGACAGAATGATAATAATACGGGCCCTAGTAAGCGGGACGGCCTGCGGTGGTGACACAGAATCTACTCATGTAGCGGTGACGTGGTGTGTTCCATACTTCAAATTTAAAAAAGACTAATAAATAGGTACCTATTATTCATGTAATTATTATCAATAAATATTTTAGAAAAACTACTAATTTTTACTTTCCTTAAATTCGAAATGAAAAGTAGAGTGTTTAACGCGGGTGAAGTCATCAATTCCCACTCGGACTATAGCCGCCCTCGCTGCGCTCGGGCGTCTAAATGCCTCGTATGGGAATTGATTCCTTCCGACCCTTGTATAACAATCTACTATTCTTGTTTCATCCTTTTCAGTAGTCGGGTTTTACTTTTTAAACTTATTTTTTCAAGTAACTGTTTTGTGGAGGTCAGATAGGCCATAGCTCCCATGTAAAATAGCTACTGTTAAAAATTCTTGTTTTTATCGTCTACAATAGAGTAATTTAACTATCTATTGGTAGCTGCATCTAGTTAGATTGGAAGTAGAAACTAACATAATTGGGAAAAGCTAGGCAGGTGAAGATGATTACTCTTATTATCTACATAAGTAGGTCATCATCTGTCTAGCCTAAACCCAACTATGTTGGGGTCGGTTTCCAATCTAACCGGATGCAGCTGAATACCAGTATTTTATATGGAGCGACTGCCTATGTGACCTCCACAACCCAGTTACTGGGTAATACGATACCCCTTGGTAAGAATGCTTGTCAGATTTTCGGACTTCCGACTACCCGTAACGACTGTCAAAGATCCACGAATGACAGCCGGGACCAACGGCTTAACGTGCTTTCCGAGGCACGGAGGGGTCACGGTATGTAAAGATGGTCACCCATCCACAAACCAACCGCGGCAAGCGTAGCTTAACCTGATCGCTCGACCTGTGCGGCTGTTATTATTTAGCCACGGACCCCTCTATCTTCATACTACTATCTACATAAGTAGGTAAGCATCATAATCAGGTAATTAATTGTGCTACCTAACATAACAGACATTACAAATGTGGCTAACTGCCAAAAACACACCCAGAAAATCAGAGAGATTATACTTTTGCCAACTAAATACCTATTTATTTACTAACACAGAACACTATAGTAACAATTAGTGAAGATAAACATAACAGTGTCGGCAGTAGTTTATTAATAATACTGTAGAGGCCATCTACGGCCCCCCCCCCCCCACATTACGCGTGCGACGGGCGCGAGCGTTCCTCGGGCGTGTGGCCGACGTGCGCCGCGCAGTGAAATTGACTACGCGGCACGCACGTCGGACACACGCTCGAGTAACGCTCGCGCCCGGCGCACGCCTAATGTGGGGGGGCCTAAGTACAGATGCCAGCACATCAAGCTACTACAATCTGTAAAATTTCTTTATTAGATTTTCAACTTTATCGCTAAAGCATAAGGTTCAAAGTTGATTGGAAAAATTTGGCAGTTTCTGGTAGCTTGATGTGCTAGCGTCTGTAGTCAACAAAAGAGACAAGTATGCAGGATCATCTGATATAGTTAAAGTTTAGTAAGAAACTGATGGATGTTGTCGACTGAAATTTAATTTGATAAATGAGCTGTTTGTTTTCTATTCATAAAATTAAATTTTATTCGAGAACATCCATCGGTTTCTTAACCTTTTAAGCGCGGCTACAAATCGATAAAATAATCATCATCATCATCTGCCTAGCCTTTTCCCAATCATGTTGGGGTCGGCTTCCAGTCAAACCGGATGCAGCTGAATACCTAAATCGATAAAATGATATCTACAATAAATAAGGAGGAGCAATCGTTGAATAAAACGAAAAAAAATCATGCATGTTCTCTGTCGCAGAAATACGACACAAGCGGTAGGGGCACGGAAATATGTGTCGCATAAATGCGACATAAGCGGTTATACGGTTAATAAACTTAAATTTTATCCGACGATCCTGCATACTTATCTCTCTTGTTGACTGTACTTTACCTTATGCTGGGTATCCGGTAATATAACCTCTTCAGGGGTCATTGTACTTATTTGGTCGCGATTTCATGTTTGGTCCCATAGTAAAAGTTGTTCATAATAATAAGTACAAAGACCCCTTAAGGCTTAATAGTTTATCCATTATTTACTGGATTGCCTGGTATAGTGCAGGCTGGCTATAATTTAGCGCGTGTTCCATTCGAACATTCAAGCAAGTGTATTCAAATATTTTTATTAGGTATATTTGTTTAGATCTACCTACATCCAACATCCACATTACACCAGCTAAGTTGAAGCCGCATATAAAATAATAATTTATTACAATGTTATACCTTTACTGGTAGATGACATGAAGATATAACATTGAAATCAGTTTTCTCTAGCAATAGATTTGAGAATGCTAACAGAACGTGGAAGTATATCTTACCTGTGATGCCAGCAACTTGTCACAAAGATCATCATCCAAAGAGGCGTCATCTCCGAGAGCAGACAGTACAGCCGCCAGCAACTGACTGGCTCGGTACCTCACTGACTGACCAGATACACATTGGCACTAAAAATGAAAATAAAATTGAATGGGAGGTGTAGATGATCTTTATTTGAGCACATTTTAATGGACAATGACCTTTGTTCTGTATAAATCTGTAAACATAAAGTTGTTCACAACTCATGAAACATCATCATCTCATGCATGTAAGAGAGGTATAAAGGAGTTCTTCAATATTGCATGCATCCATACTCATATTATAAATTCGAAAGTAACAGCTCTGTATATCTATCTGACTGTCTGTATGTTACCTTTTCACACTAAACTACTAAACGGATCTCAATATAGTAGAGAGATAGATTGCATCCCGGGGAAGGACATAGGATAGTTTTTATCAACATACCTAGCGGGCGAAGCCGCGGGCTTATTGCATCATCTCTAAAGTTTTCTTTTTACTAAATCTATGTGTACCTATTCCTAATTATTATATTTCTATCTTTGCATAATTATATTAGTCAGAAAAGTTCTTGTGTTTAGTTTTGTGTTCATCATATTCTTTTTATTTTATTTATTTTCTTACTATAGTACACCCTAGAGATTTGTTGTAGGGATACTTTTTTAATTTTGTTCACCTTTATTTGTTAACCACCTTCAGCAACAACATTATAATTATTCTATTCTAAATTGTACATTTCCTCCATAAGGTTTGGTCCCGAGGAACAGAAGTTGTTAAAGTTGTCATGGACACATGGACACATGGCCACCAGGACTATAAGTTTAAAGTCCTTCATCCTCCAGGTTCTCAAGATGCAGGACAGCTGTCTTCCTTAGCTCAGATTTTTGGCCAGCAGGAGTTGTCAGACTTCACAAGACCAAAACTTTTTTTTTGTAGTTTTTATAAGTAAGTATATTAGTCTTTAAGTTTTTGTTGCCCGAATTAATTATTAAAACATACTCACATCAAAAATAATATCAAATATGAACAGTAAGAACTCTTCTTCGTCATCCAGAGAGGTGCAGAATGTTGCCACAAACTGTATAACACGGTCCACATTAGCACTGGTGTCTCCAAACGTAAACAAGTATTGTAAGGCATTCTTGAAGCTCTCGCGGAAGCTGTCCTCGTCAAGCTGTGAAAAGAATATAGGAGATGTATTTGTTGTCATCTTTTTGATGAAACTACAATGTGCAAAAGTAAACTTGACACCCGTGCTGTTACCACACTCGCCATCGAAGCCTCAGTAGTGCGCGCTTACGACATCCGAGCTAAGTCTCAAATTAACTCTTGCGAAAACTATAAGTACAGCCCGACTCGACTTGCCTCATGTCCCGAGCTGCTTTAAAGTTTGAATCGGGCTGTAGTGTTTGTTACATGTGCCTTAGTTGAACTTTGCTATTTATTTTTCCTTTTCAGGTAAAAAGTACCTTCTACTGCTTGGCACTTACATGTACTTAGTATAAACTTAACAAACTAAACTGAAACTTATAATGCTAAGCCAACGTTTTGATAATTTATTTGAAAGAAAACTAAATTTTTGTTTGTAACATTGTTCATTCATTCATTTAAAAACATCTAAAGGTAAATAGACTATCATCTCAAGATTCAATTGAACATAGTTGGCAGACCTACCTTTTTATACAATTTAATCAATTCCTTTACATATTTCTTGTGTTGAACCACATTGTATTGTACGTTTTGAAATATTTTGAACATTGTTGGATTGTTCCGAGGGTTTGGTTTTACCGCGGACGCTGGCTGCGGCACTTCGGCGTTCTCCGCTGGAGGCATTTCAGCAACGAATACTTTGACTTTTTGAGAACTATTTCAACAAAATGGATTTTAACACTTCGCGGGACACTTAACGCCTATAGACGTAATAACAATAAAACTTCTATTGTGTCTCGTTCAGTGTCCTTCAATGTGTTAATCAATTATGAGACGTTTTATGATAATTCCACAAAGGATAAACAGTAATAACACAAAACTGTACACTTCGCGGTCACAACCGTTTTGCATTCGAATATTTGTTGACAACAGTTTGACAACTTCGGTTCGGGTTGAATGTAGTGTTGCCAACTTTTTTTTCAGAGTCCACTTACGGTAGCTCTTCAAACCAGCTGGACCCTAATTTTCTTTGACCACCTAGCGATTCCTTACTTCGAAACCACGTCAATTCCCTATTTTTTATATAGACGTATTAGGAACAGGGTGTAAGGTTTACTCATTCTCCATAGAAAAGAAAGGATCCCACAGAGTATTTCTCCGACCAGACGGGTGTTGTGTCTGGCGGACAACTGCCCAATGTTTCACGTCCTTTCGTTCTAATGCTAATTGCGCGGTAAACTCTGCTTGCGAGTTGCAGGATTTTGCATGACGTCAGTATGACGCGTTGTTCGCCTGTGACGTAGGGGTGTAACTCTTTACGAAACCGACTCACTTATCCGGACCATTGAAGTGATTTCAAATTCAAAAGATTGGTTCAGTAACAACGTTTCAAATGCATCATTTAGATCTGGACCATTACTTTGCTCTCAGCAGACACTTAAAAAATAAAATCCGTTAGAAGTGGTGTCTAATTTACCACCAGGTTTAGTGGAGACTCCTCAAAGTTGGCAACACTAGTTGAATGACAGTGGTTTTTGATGTTGCCAGTGGTAAAATAATGATGATATTACCAGAGCCTGCAAAACGAAATGAATTTCGTTCCGTTACCACTAATGTTATCGTCTATCGTTCCAAAATTTGTAACGATACTAAAACATAAAAATATCAATAGCGTTACAAAGAAGAACGTTAAAGAATATCATTTTCGTAGAACAATATTTTAAGTAAAGTTAAAGGTATCACTAACATTAAGCTTATCCGCTTGTAATAACGACAAATGAATCTGTAACGTTTAACCTATAAAGCCCACCCGTATTCCTTTATTCTTCATACTTTTTCGTCATCTTTTATGTCATGAAGCTGGCAAAGTTGAGTATCGAAATTAATAACGAGGTATTGATCATATTGTTAGTGAACAGTTTACGATTTCGCTCCGTTTGTCAGTATCGTTATAGCGAAGGAATTAATTTTGTTACGATCCTGGTGGAACGGTACAAATAATCGGTACTGAAACTACGTGTAACGTTATTTTGAGTAACGTTTCAAGTCCCTGGATAACACTGAATATTTGCTCGGTTATTTAGGGCTATTTACGGTTTTTAGAAAAAAAAAAAAACTTATGCATCTCCTTATTCTGATCGCAACATAACTTCCAATTTAAGTTTAAACATACTTTCAACTCAAAAATGCCAGTTGTTCGACTAATAATAATATAAAAAATCTACAATATGTGTCCTTCGATCTCATTTATGGTCCTGTAAACATGATTTGAGTCTAGCATCTTTCGTTTTCGTGTTACATCTATTTAGATACCTATAACTACACTATCATGACGTATATCCGCCCGCGTTCACACCAGAGTCCAGACTTCCTCTATAGTTACTTTACTCTTTGGTCCAGACAGACCAGTGGCAGTGCCTGCTAAAGTGTTTACATGCTCTGCGATGACCCCTTTAGGGTATATAATTATGTTCTGTGGTGGTGGCTGCAGCGCGCCAAATCTTTCATTCATTTCATTGGCGACTGTTTTAGGACGGGTTTGATATTCTTGGAAAAGTTTGAAAGAAACTGAGATCTGACTGTGAACATTTTTAAAATTAGGTACGAGAATTAAGCCCATCTGGTAGATAATTAATCTCCACACAAACAAAAAACTTGCCAAACAGGTCAATGATTTGAAAAAAAAAAACCGGGCAAGAGCGAGTTGGACTCGCACAGCGAGGGTTCCGTACCATCATGTTTTTAATTGTTCATCGGCGAGGCCTATATTCGTCAGAGAATTTTAACACTGTGCACTGCGGCGTAGAAATTATTGCAGTTTTATGTCAGCGCCATCTCTTGACCGATAGTGAAACTAATGTAACTTATGTTGATTCTGAAAAAGTGTGCTATTTAGAGACTTCGTTTTATTTTTCCTGTAATCTTTACATTAACTTCTATCACATAGAATAATTTCAGATTTTTCTCTTTGCAAACTTCGGAGAACCCCCCCCCAGTGGGTGTCGTATGGCCAACCCGCCCCCCCCCCCCCCCCAAATTGGGGGAGGCCTATGTCCAGCAGTGGACGTCTATCGGCTGAAACGACGACGACGAAACTTCGGAGATAGGGAGGGAGAGAACGGTATTTTTAACACTCAGTCAGCTGGGTTGGCAGATGAACAGGGAGAAATCGACTCTTATCCCTCAGAAAATAATAGAGTAGTTGTGTTTGATGTGGAATTCGTGGCAAAATCATTTTTTTTACTAAAACAAAATTCAGAACATGCAAATAGTTTTGTCAAAGTTGCTCCGGCGGCGGAAGGCGTCTTTTCGAGAACAGAGTTGGTAGTGTAGCCGTTCTGAATTTTCTCCTGTGGTAGTTCCAATGGGTCGTTTGAATTTCGGCACCTACTGGCTTACAACTTGCTCCTAAGACTTATCCTTTGTCTCGGAGGTGCTGGCAGATTTAAGTTGGTGGAAGGTTCACTGTGTAGACTTATCCAGGCTTCATCCACCAAAAATGATGAACACTCACCAAAATTGATGAACTCTGCACAAAGGTAGATAGATTCGTATTCGTTCTATACAGATTAACACGTGTGGCTAGTGTTGATGCGGCACTATGTGCCTATCATGGCTATGTCTCGTCAATTTTGCGTTACGGCATTATAATATGGGGTAATTCTGTAGAACTTAACAGAGTGTTTCGAGCTCAAAAGAAATGTATTCGGTCAATATGTGGAGCTCACCCACTGGACAGTTGTGTTGTGTTCCATTATTCAAAAAATTAAAAATATTACCACTCCCAGCACTATAAATTTTTGAAATTTGTATTTTTGTGTACCAAAATAAGCATGAATTTAATCTGCATAATGATCTTGTATCTAGACCTAGCCGCAAAGTCCACATGCTTCGTGTACCTAGACGAAATAATAAACTATTTTCTAATAACGTATTTTGTATGGCGACCAAAGTTTATAATAAACTACCAGACTACTTTAGGACATTTAAATCTAAATTATTCAATTATCTCCTATGTAAATGCTATTACTCGACTAATGATTTTATGAATGAAATGAACAGTTGACTTAAATATTAGAATAATTATACCTATTCTGTTCTTATTATCTCTTTGACTTAATTTAATCTTTTTGACATTACTATTCCTAATATTTGACTAATTTCCAATTTGAATGTTATTCTAATTTATTTAATTCAATGTTAATCTAACAAAATTACCAAAACCTAAAATATGTATTTGTACGCCGGAAACGGCAGAATATTATGAACTTTTAAAAATATGTAACAACTCTGTAACAATATTCTGACAAATAAATAAATGATGATGATGAAAAGCAAAAAAAATTTTGACAACCGACGCAGCAGATACAGGTTGAGGGGCGGCCCGTGGGAGTATCCCCTTTTTATCCAAAGTACTCGAGGCCTGTGTACACAAACAATTCTTCAACTTCATTCACAAAAACTCCCTCATCAGTCCATTCCAATCCGGGTTCAGGCCCGGGCACAGTACCGTTTCTGCTCTCCTTAAAGTGACTGACGATATAAGGCGAGGTATGGAAGACACTAAAGCTACGGTTTTAGTGTTGATCGATTTCTCCAATGCTTTCAATACCGTCAGTCACGAAGTCCTTTTATCCATCCTCTCCTATCGCATGGTCTCTCACGAGGTTATGGAATGGTTTTCTTCCTATCTTCGGGGGCGTCAGCAATCAGTTCTTGCTGGTGACTCTAGCTCCAGCTGGTGTGATCTTGAAACTGGCGTCCCTCAAGGCGACATTCTATCTCCACTTCTGTTCTCTATCTTTATAGATCTTATAACTTCCGAGCTTCAGTGTGCGTATCATCTTTACGCTGACGACTTACAGCTCTACTGTCAGGCGGGTGTTGACAGCTTATCCGGTGCGATCGAGGAGCTAAATCGGGATTTACGAATTATCAAATGCTGGTCTGATCGTTTTGGGGTAGCGGTTAACCCAGCCAAGTGTCAGGCTATCATTGTAGAGAGCCCCCATAGCTTGAGGAGGCTGAATGGCTTAACGGTGCCACCGGTTATCTTTGATGGCACAGTGATCCCGTTTAGCTCTGACGTTAAGGATCTGGGTTTGCATGTTGACACTTGCCTTGACTGGCGTAAGCAGGTCGCGATTGTGAGCAAGAGGGTCACTGGAACGTTGCGGTCGCTCTATCGCTTGAAAAATATTCTCCCATCACACATTAAGGCAATGCTTGTACAATCCCTTATCTTCCCCATAATTGACTATGGTGATGTGTGCTACTATGACCTGAATGCAGATCTCCTCAATAAACTTGACCGACTTCTTAATAGCTGCATTCGATTCGTTTTCAATCTCCGCAAGTATGATCATGTATCTGCACATCGATCCCTTTTAAAGTGGTTACCTATCCGGCAGCGCAGAGCCTTGAGGGCATTGACAACTCTGTTTTCTATTCTTCACAAACCCACTTCTCCTTCTTATCTAACTTCTCTTTGTCAATATTTATGCTCTGCACACAGCAAGAATCTTCGTTCCGAGAATAATCGTCTTCTTCGTTGTCCTTCTCATCGCTCTGGTTTTATAAAGTCTTCTTTCTTTGTCCAGGCGGTTTTCCTTTGGAATGAGCTCCCTCAGAATATCAGGACGGTAACCAATCAGTTCACATTTAAAGTGAAAGCTCGAGAACACATACACAAGAAGTTGGCAGATTCGTCTCAGTATTAAGTTGTTGTAGGTTTTCTTGTTTCTATCTCATAACTTTTTGTTTTGTTTTATATATTTTTTGTATGTATGTATATATGTATTTATTCTTATATTTTACTTATAAATATTTTCATTTGTCTTCTGCTATTGCACCTACTGTGTATTGTTTCTGCATCACCCTAAGGTAGACTGGTAGAAAATGCCCATGGCATTAAGTCCGCCTTTGTACAGTTTTTACTTGTGCATAAAGTTTTAATAAATAAATAAATATCGGGACCTATACCAAATTTCAATACCAAATCTCTATACCTACCAAATTTCATCTAAATCGGTTCAGCGGTTTAATCACACTAATATTATAAAGGCGAAAGTTTGTGAGTGTGTGTGTTTATATGTTTGTTACTTCTTCACGCTCAAACGGCTGGACCAATTTTGATAATTTTGATAAAGTTTTGTACGGAGTTAGCTGACACCCTGGATTAAAGTATAGGCTACTTTTTATCCCGATATTTCCATGGGATCGAAACTCATGCGGGTGAAACCGCGGGGCGCAGCTAGTCAATAATAAACAGAATAAAAAGTAACCTATGTGTTTCTCCTAAATGGTCTTCGCCTATCGGGCAAGTGGACAGAAGAAGAGCGGCGTTCATTCGAATCACAAAGAGTGTTAGGTAACTATTATTCCAAAATGTTTTACAGAATTCGCACCGTCTCTGAGCCGCACATCTCTGCACAAGGAACCTTGATGGAGTTAATATATTAAATTGATCATTTAAACACAGCGTTGATATTCTGTAAAAATCACACCGTGAAAACTTAGGTGAAGTGATCGTGGAGTGAGCTGTCAATAGTAACAATTCCTAGCAAAAACAAACTCACTTCACCTAAGTTTTCACGGTGAGATTTTTACAGAATGGACCGGCTGTAGACTTTTTCAAAAGTCCATTCATTTCAAGATTTTGTCCAGTTTTACTGTTATTATGTTCAGGGCGTTTGTTTTGTTCTAGCGATAGATTATTTATCACAGAACCTATGTGGAAAAGCTAAGCCAGCTAGAACTATTTTGGCAGGTCAACTTTGAAGGACGCGGGAATTCAGGCTACTCCAGGGAGTTTTCGTTCTGCAGTGGCCTCCCGAAGTTGTTTGGATAACGAACCTCTTGATAAGATAATGGCACGAGCTAATTGGAGATTTGGCAATACTTAAAAAAATAAATGATTTAGGTATATGTCATCATAATCTGCCTAGCCTTTTCCCAACTATGTTGTGGTCGGCTTCCAGTCTAACCGGATGCAGCTGAATATCAGTATTTTACATGGAGCGACTGCCTATCTGACCTCCAAACCCAGTTAGGTACTGGGTAATACGAAACCCCTTTGCAAGACTGGTTTTCAGACTTTCGGGCTTCTGACTAACAACTGGCAAAGATCTAAGGGCTCCCACACATAAACACGATACGACGTCGGGTCGTACAACGATGCGGCGTCGTTTCACGATACGATGTCGCGTCGTGGAAATCTACGACACGACGTCGTAACGTGTCGATGCACGATACGACGTCGTGACGTTAGGCATTGTACTTCTTTATAAAGTGACTCCCGTTATTCATGTTTGAAAGAAATGGGTGGATCCAATATCTTCTGAGTATCTGTCTTTTCTTTCTTCGTCTTCTTATTAACAGCAGAAGCAGAATGCGTCTAGAGCGGTCCATTTTACGGAATGAATTAAAACACCACCCCACTGTATCGACGGCATCGTGCCGTGTATCGTGCGTGGCACATTAGGTTACGATGTCGTGTTTTTTTACGATGCTCATCGTAGATTTCCACGATGCGACGTCGTATCGTGAAACGACGCCGCATCGTTGTACGAGGCGACGTCGTATCGTGTTTATGTGTGGGAGCCCTAAGAATGACAGTCTCGGTATGTAAAGACTAGCTTCTGCCCGCGACTTCGTCCGCGCGAAATTCGTACTTTCCTCTTATAAGTAATTTCGAAAATGTATGTTTATGATTTTTATCATTTATTTAGATATAAATAAGTATTCGGGCCAATTTTTTTAGTTTATAGCTCAAAGGGATCAGATTTTTCAAATAAACTGTATCCCAGCTTTTTACCCCCCCAGGAGAGTAATTTTGAAAAAATAGTTTGGGATGTGTTGATAACGTGATTCAAAGATCCATACCCATTTTCGAGTTAATGGAAGCAAGCAGTAGAATTTTCCACCTTCGTAGGAGTCAATTTTTGAAAAACCCTAAATCACTTTAATTAAGTATTTTTTGTTTTAGTAGTACCGAGTTTCGAGTTAGTCCGACAGCAGGTTAAATATTTTTCTAATCCATCAACTTTGTCACTCCCCAAATCCTCTGTGAGGGATTTTTTAAACTAAAAGTGACAATCTTTATTATTTACTGACCCAAATATTGCCAAGTTTCTAATTTATTAACCAAATGAATAAGATTTTTCATATAAACTGTATCCCCTCTTTCTATCCCCATAGGGGTGGAATTTCGAAACATAATCTAGATTATTTATACCAATTTTCGAGTTTATCAAGCCTCGTAATAAAATTTTGCCATGTGAAATTGACTACCCCTCTTCACCCCATTAGCGGTAGATTTTCGAAAAACCCTGAACCACTTTATTATTTATTTTGGTCTTAGATAGGTACTGAGTTTCGAGGTAATTGGACCGCGCATTTAAATTTTTCCATACTAAATTTGACACTCCCAATCTCCCCTTTGGGTTAGTTTAGAATTCCAAAAAAATTCGAACTTCATAATTATTTGTGCCAAGTTTCAAGTCCAAATTTATTTGTACCATTTATTTTTGGGTTTATCAAGGCAGTCATTAAAATCCCCTTATAAATCGAATTACCACTTTTTGTCCCGTCAGGGGTCAATACATTCGAAAACCCCATATACACTTACTATTGATTCTTCATCTGCCTAGCCTTTTCCCAACTATATTGGGGTCGGCTTCCAGTCCAACGGGATGCAGCTGAGTACCAGTATGTTACATGGAGCGACTGCCTATCTGACCTCCACAACCCAAATACGATACCCCTTGATAAGACTGGTTGTCAAACTTTCGGGTTTCTGACCACCCCTAGCGACTGTCAAAGATCCACGAATGACAGCCGGGACCAACGGCTTAGCGCGCTTTCCGAGGCACGGAGAGGTCACGGTATGTAAAGATGGACACCTATCCACCGACCAACCGCGGCAAGCGTAGCCTGCGTAAACTGATCGATCGATCTGTGCAGCTGTTATTATTGATTATTTTCTGTCAAAAGTATTAATACTGAGTTTCGAGTAAATCGGTCCGCGCGTTAAAGTTCTTCCACACAAACTTTAACACCCCAACACAAGGGGTGTTGGGGTGTTTTGATAAACGAATTATGATAAACTTTATTACTTGCTTAGGCAAGTATTCTTGCCAAGTTTATTAACCAAATGAATAAGATTTTTCTTATAAACTGTATCCCCGTTTTTCACCATGTGGTCATTACTCGACTCAAAGATTGTTTATACCAATTTTCGAGTTAATCAAGCCACGCAGTAAAGTCTTCCCCTATAAAATTAACTTTTCACGCCGTTAGGGGTAAATTTTCGAAAAACGATGATACACGTTGTTCTTTATTTTCGGTCTTAAGTATAAATACTGAGTTTCGAGTTAATCGGACCATGCGTTAAAATTCTTCCATACAAACTTTGACACGTCCCAATCCCCCTTCAGGGGGTAGTTTATAAAAAAAAGCCAAACTTCATAATTTATTTAGATAAGTATTCGTGCCAAGTTTCATGGTTATTAACTCAAAGAATAAGATTTTTCATACAAACAAAATCCCCTCTTTTCACCCCTAAAAGGTAAAATTTCCAAAAACCCCTTCTTAGTGGATATCTACTCTTCACAAAGAACACACCCTCCAAAATTAATTTCTCTACCCAGCGGTACCGACCAGCGTTTTAGGCTGTGCGTTGTATATCAGTCAGTCAGGCCAAAATTTCATCCCCCTTTTCACCCCCTTAATGGATGAAGTTCTAACAACACTGTTGTGTTAGCTTCCAATCATAAGCCTAGATAATAAATTTTGTGATTTTTACGTCGAAAATTAATGACTTTCTGTACACAACTTCATCCCCCTTTTTAACCCTTCGGGGTAGAATTAACAAAAACGCTGAGACACGTATAAATTAATTTTCAATTGTAAGCCTAAATACAAAATTAGAAGATCCTAACTTCAAAACTGTCGGACTTTCATATAAACTTCCATCCCCTATTTTAACCCTTTAGGGGTTGAATTCCCAAAAATCCTTTCTTAGTGGATACTTACTCTTCACAAAGAACACACCTTCTAAGTTTTAAGTCTCTAGGTCCAGCGGTTTGGGCTGTGCGTTGATATATCAGTCAGTCAATCAGTCAGTCAGTCAGGACTTTGAATTTTATATATATAGATGGTTACCCACCCATCCACGGACCGACCGCGGCAAGCGTAGCTTAAACTGATCGATCGACCCATGCGGCTGTTATTACTTAGCTATATGTATATTAATTAATTAAATAAAGGAGATGATAATAAGGCAATTAAGTGATCATTAATACAAAATCAGCAAAACAGATAAAGCTCAGGTTCATTACAAATAATAAAAATCTAAATATTGATTATTGTGTAAAAGTTTTATTGTGTCGTTTGGTAATACAATAGTATACATTATAAATAATAATTAACTTAAAAATATTATGTACAAATCACATGATAGCAAAAATGAGTGAAAATATAAGTGGGTAGGTAGTACCTTCAAGTTTATACAGGATCAAATTACATTAGTTAGCGAAACCCCGCAGACGTAACGGATATTAATATCTAAATACGATAAAATAAAAGAAAACTGATTTTCTCAACTCATTATTCAAGTAACAACACTAACTGCGGTCGTTGACCCTCCTTAACATCAAATATTTTATTTTATCGTGTCTAGATATATAGTCCTCGTCACACCTACAGAGTTTCTCTAGCTAATTCAATTTGACCCTATAGTGGTAAATGACAATTTAAATTAATTATAAATAAAAAATATTAATTATAGAGGAAGAGAGTATTTAGGAGCAAAGGTTAAATTTTTTGATAAATTACAAATATTTTGGCAGAAAAAACATCAGCAGTCATTATTTTGCAGATAATATTAAATGATTAAAAAAGCCTTATTAAAATAATAATGATAAGGAATCATCAATATAAATATTTAACTTCGGTTATCTACATAAATAATAATATTGAAAGTTATATTCATTGAACTATCTAAGTAGTTGTAACTGGGCCCTAATCCACCAACTCCGAAACCACGTCAATTTTCTCTATGACAATGAACGAAACCGTGCGAAATTAACGCGAAGATGGCGTTGTTTGAACTGTCAAAATACATTACATGTTGTCTTGATGTCATGATTCCTTGCCGTTACAAGGTTTCTACAAGACACGATATTGACGTGGTTAGCATATAATTGTGGCAAGATTTCGCGGGGAATAGTAAATACCATACAAAATTAGGGCCCTGTTGTAAGTAGTCACTTAGGTAGGTGAGGTTGACAGTTTTCCTGTATTATAATCATTTACAAATCGTTTAAGATCAAGATAGGTATGAGATTCGAAAGTGATAAAAAACCAACTGTTTTTCAGGTTAATCGACAAAATCAGACACTATCATTGATTGATTACCTATCGTAAGTTATAGACACATTCATATTCAGACAATCTTATCAAATCAATCACAAATTAGCAACGATTAGAGATATAGATAGTGCCAACCCACGAAGGCGCGTCCCACTCTTACTAATCGCTAGTGGTTATCGCTATTAATTCCGCTAGTTTTTAGTGTTTTGATACACACTAATTACCCACTAATAAATAATTACTGTGTATAGAAAAAACTAAACCACTAGGGGAATGTTGCACAATTGTACTGTAAGCGATTAGGAAGAGGAGTGGGGCGCGTCTTCGTGGATGACGCTATATGTGTAAATAACTTTGACCAGAAACAATTTGTTGATTAATATTAAACAAAGAAGTCTGAAATACGAATCGTGTTTTGTCGACACATGGGAATTTCGACAGTCCATGGAAAGGGCCATCTCAGAAAACCAAAAACTTAATTCTGTCCCTCAGAAGTAAACAAAAGTACTTAATCCCAAATTTTACAAAATCGTGGTTGTTTTAACAGCTTTCAAAGATGGTTTATAAAGCTAAAGCAGTAAATCCTACAACATAATTTACAGATTTAGTAAACCAAGTCGTAAGAATATGGTCTCAGAAAACTTTATGACTACTGACCATAATTTCTAATCCGTACAATCATGTAGGATTTTGCCCGTACAGTCACGAGCATACCTCAATGCCTTATTACATGTAGGTACACAACATTTAGAAACCATTGTCTCGTGAAATAATGATTCCTTTGAGAAAAGACCTAAGCTCTGACCGCATTATATTGTAGTCTTTGGCTCTGATTTTGAATTTGCTAGACCAAAATGACAGCTAATATATACTAAGTAATGTCAGTTTGACAAAAAAGGTCTATCGCAGTTATCATAATAGACTAGCAAATTCAAAATCAGAGCATAGGTATTTCATTAATAGTTATGGTTTAGAAAAAACTATTTTCATAACGCCATACTTATCAATACTTTAGGAGAAAATCGTTTTTCAATCTTGCGTAAGTGTAAGGTGACCGGTACCTACTGTAAAAATTTAAGTTATTTATTTCTGAACACACAGTACTTTATTACTGTCCTACTGTCCAAAAAAACAAGAAGATTCATAGCCTCATTACTAATATCTATTGTTAGAAGAGTAGCGTGTGAAGTATCAAGAGCATTCCATTACTCAAGATCCTCAATAAGAGAGTCAAGCTCTTTCTGCAAGGCGACCGACTCCTCTCTCTGCTTCAATACATCGTCTTTCAAACGGTCTACGTTTGCCATGAGGAGGGCGTTGCCCTTCTTCAGCGCGTTTACTCTGGTCTCGTGTCGCTTCATCCTATTTGTGAGGTTCTCTTTCTTCTTGGGTAGAGGAGCATCCTGAAACAGCGAAATTGTTAAGATAGATGTTTTGGTGTGAACTTTATGTACCTACAGTATGAGGGCGTTGATATGGCAATGCGTTTAACACCTTGCCTGAAAACTCGAAGGCCATTGGAAGGCGCTTTTATACCATAGAGTGTCTGTTTACCTCCACTGCATCTCATCTCATGGGATCTACCTGACGGACAGAGTCATGATCTACCCGGGTTGGGAAGGATGGGGTTGCTGAGAGATGTCGTGCGGTGTTCCACAGTGATCGGTTTTGGGGCCGTTTCTGTGAAATAGCTTTAGACATTCTGCCACGACACTCTTCAAAGCCCAACTTTTTCTAAAAATGGATGCACACATTGACCTTTAGAAAATTTTGGGCTATAAAATAACAAATAATAGTATTTCAGCTAATTTTCTTACTAACAGACAGAATTTTTGTCCATCCAAAGTACCATGTAAATTATTGTCTTATCGAAATAGGTACTTAAACGTTTTTGCCTTGAACTAATAATTCAAAAAGACAATGTCACATGAGTGAAAATGTTTTTGTTATCATAAGTCTGCATTGCAGAACATGTATTATGTGCAGACAATGAGGGTGCATCTTTTATGTACAAAATATTGCATTGGTCATTCTCACACCACAGGATATTAGTTCCAGTTGCGTAGGTTGGAATAGAATAGAATAATTTGGTGCTCGTTTTCATCTCTGTAGGCACCTACAAGAAGAGTCATTTCCCCTACGGTGGCACAGTCCAGTGGCTTGTAGGTAGGTACTATGTTTTATGCGGTTACTCACCTCAGGTTCACTTTCACTTTCTGTCTCACTCTCCGTGTCCTGTTCTGTTTCAGTCTCAGATTCCTCTTCCTCTGACTCTGATTTCTTCTCCTCCTCCGATTCCTCTTCATCCTCGTCTTCCTCCTCATCTGATCCGCATTCCTTCATCATGGCTGCCATCTTGTCGACCTCGCGTTTTAGCTCCTTGTATTTTTTTTTCGCCTCCCTGAAATTTATAATTGTAGAAAAGATTTATGTACTGCCATAGGATTACATGCATATGGATATCACATAGCATTCTGTAGTTTCTACCTGTAGGAAAAACGCGTGAGTTTCTATGACTAGATAGTGGCTTTTAATTAAATAGGAATATATCAGCCTGCGCTTTCATATCCAATGGATTCCCATGTCCTTCACCAGCATCCTAGATTTGCATAACACACATTCAATCAATCGTTCAAAAAATCTAAAGGATATTGAAAGAAATTCCTGAACCATTGTTCATATTTTTGCAAATATTCGTTTGTCGTTTGCTTAGCAACGTAAATAGCGCAATGAATACTGTCGAATTTTCAAAATATGTGTTACGCATTTACGATCCCGCAGGCCATAGTAGGACCATATTCTGAGATCGGTGTTGGAATGCTTGGGGATGACCCAGCAGTGGACGTCTTTCGGCTGAATGATGATGAGATATCGATGGGAAGATGTAAAGTAGAGATAGCTACCATGGTTACTAGGAGTGTCTACCTACCTATATCTATACTAATATATAATATTAGTATAGAAGCTGAAGAGTTTGTTTGTTTGGTTGAACGCGCTAATCTCAGGAACTATTGATTTGAATTGACATATTATTTTTGTGTTGGATAGTCCATTTATCTACGAAATGAGCATATGATATCACACTACGACCAATAGGAGCGGAACATCAAAATAAAAATGTTGCAAAAACGGGAAAAAAGATTCCTTTTGAGAGCTTCCGTTGCGTACCTACGCTGCGTAAACGGTTAAATTTACGCAAAAATCATGTATGACGAAATTGTTCCCCTTCATAAGCTCTAAAAAACAAGGTCCGCGACAGCATATGTCTATCTTTTAAGGTTGACTCACTATAACCTTTTTTATGGTAATCAAATTTGTTCTAAAATAATGGTTTATTTGCGTAGATGTTTTTATAAACATGATATTATAGAGGTATGAGGAACAGGGTGTAAAGTTCACTCATAGTCCATAGAAAAGGGAGGATCCTCCGACCAGACGGGTGTCGTGTCTGGCATTGTCGGGCAGTCGTATAATATGCTAGTTGCGCGGTAAACTCTGCTTTCGCTATGCAGGATTTTGCGTGACGTCAGTATGACGCGTGGTTCGCAGATGGCATTGTAGATACCGCTACAATATTAATCCTTATCCAAATAAATACATTATGCATCACAAGTTTAGTATTTAATTTTGAACAAAATTGCCCTTGACGTGATTTGATTTCAATGAATATCTTAGCAGATAACATAGTTTTAAAATAATACTAATAATAAAGCTGAAGAGTGTTTGTTTGAAAGCTCTAATCTCTGGAAGTATCAGTCGGATTTATAAAAATCTTTTTGAATTTGGTAGCCCAATTCATGAACATCAGGCTAGAACCCTTAGGAGTTGCGCAAAAAAAAAAAAAAAAGTCAGAAGTTTTTGCTAAGCGTAAACGAAGTAATAGCGCAGGCAGGCGATGCGATGCGATGGGGTGGGTCGGGGGACCAAAAAATTTCACGCGGACGAAGTCACGGGCAGAAGGTAGTATTGAAGATAAAAATCAAAACAACCAATTAGCAGTAACTACCTATCTATCATTTGTTATAAATATAAATGGTAACGATAAATGATAAATAATTTTATTTTTGTAAGTAGGTTTGCACAAACACTTTTACACGTCAATCATATGATTGATGATTCGTAGGTAATCATCAAAGACTATAATAATATAACCACATCATAATGAGGTAATTAAACACACAGATAAAGTATTGTTTCAGCTTAAAGTAACTACCGACAGTGACTGACGGATTTCCGAAGAATTGTTTCTACCATAAGGTGTTGATAACCTAAATGATTGATTGTTGTCATTAGCTAATTCACATGCAACGAATTACTGACTACTTGAAGGATTGTTGAGATATTTTATAGTAGGTAGCATTCATTCTATCTGGATTCGTGCCCGGCTTATGGCAAGAGGGTCGCCCTACTACATGAGATTAAGTATCAGGCGAAATGTTTTAAATGTTTGCAGATTTGTTGTAAGTCCTGTCTGCCCTTCAGACAAGTAGATCTGATTTTAATTGAAGATAGGTAGTAATATAACTGACTTGAGTGCTGCTTGTTGGTTCTTCAGTGACATCTTGAAGCCCATGCGCTCCCGTTTCATTTGGTCTTGCTTCTCCTTCAAGTACCGGATCTTGTTCCTCGTGTTGCGCACCTCCTTCTCCATTCGCTTCTGCTTCTTCTCTTCGCTTTCCTCCTGAAAGAGAGTTGTTATAAAATATTCAAGAACTTGTTTGCGATTTTAAGACCTCTTTTCAACTGTGTCAATGTTGCGATATTGCTCTACTTGCAGTAAACGCAGTATTTAAAAAAAAACGACCTCTTTGAAAATTACAACGTTTACTGCCACAGATTACAAACTTGCTTCTATCTCTTGCAATTATTGCCACATAGACAAACAAATTTGACTCCACATTTAAAGCCAGCCCCATTTAGAGTCCATCAGAGGCGCGCGGGCCTCTGGACTCTCTCAATGTTTATATTTTGTTCATTCTAAGATTGTCTGTCTAAAATCACTGACAGCTAATACACCGCCCATTTCAAAATCTGTTCCTCGCCAATTTTATAATGTAATTTTTCATTTCTTCGGTGTGTAATATTTTATCTATATTCCATCTCATAAAAAAACTTTATAATAACGATTTCAATACCTCTTCGTCGTCAGAGTCCTCCTCCTCTTCAAAACTATCATCCTTGGTGACGGAGAGTTGCTTGATGGCGTGGCTCGAGCGTCGGGAACCCATGCCCGTTGGCATGATGCCCTGCAATGTTTACATACAGTGTTATATTGGTCACAAAGTGTTGTCTGAGTCACGGGTAAAAATACGGTACGGAACAATGCGCGTAATTAGAATGTAATGCTAGAGCCGATAAGTGTTATATTGGACAGCAGTAATTTTATTATTTATGGTGGAGAAATGAAGTTAGTAATTGAAAAAATATTGGTATGAGAAGGTAAGTTGGTGAAAAGGAAATAAGGAAAGAATAAGATGAAGGAAAATATAAACAACTAGCTGCGCCCCGCGGTTCCACCCGCGTAAATATCGATCGCGTTGGAATATCGGGATAAAAAATAGCCTATAATTATGTTAATCCGGGGTGTCAGCTACCTCCATACAAAATTTTATCAAAATTGGTGCCGCCGTTTGAGCGTGAAGAAGTAATAAAGATATAAACACACACACACACACAAACTTTTGCCTTTATAATATTGGTGTGATTAGCAGCAAAAGAAGCACACATCTTCATCTGTCTAACCTTTTCCTTAACTGTGTCAGGGTCGGCTTCCCGTCTAACCGGAATGCAGCTAAACACCAGTATTTTATATGGAGCTACTGTATATCTGACCTCCACAACCCAGTTGTACAGCTAATTGGCTACCAAACCGGAAGGATAGGAGCTTGAGCTTGCTCATAGCGAGTCTTTCAAAACATTTATTAATGTACGGAAAGGTGTGTGCTAATACTACATGCTTATTTGTTGTTTTGTCATGTTTGTTTGTTTGTTTTGCTATACCTCATCAGCAGGTGCGTTAGTATAAGAAGCGTCATTCGTTTTAGCGTCGTTAGTTTTAACTTCATTAGCTCTAGCAAGCTCAATGTTAGCATCAATCTTCTGTTTCCTCAGCTTGTCGGCTTCGGGCGAGTTTACTTCAATATTCAACAACCTGCATTCCTTAGCGAAATCGAGTTGACGCTTTTGGTAAAATGACAAAGGTTCCTGAGACTCTTCTTCTGCTTCGTCCTGCAAATTGTTAGTGAAGCAGTTAACAAGCAAAGCTTTATGTATACTATAGCGCCAATCAAGACCCGTCTCTTTTAAATAAAATGCAGTCCTGTAGTATGATCATGCTCACAAATCAGCAAGTTTTACTACCTAATATTAGTTTCTCTTTGATCAATTTAAGAATTTCTAATTATTTTAAGCTATCATTACTTACCGACATAGCCTGTTCCAATTTCTTCTCTAACTCTGCATTCTTTCTCTTTACTTCTTCCAGCTCTGTGAGCGCTGTGTCCCTATCTTCTGCAGCATCTAGGTACTGTTTCTCCAAATGATCGGCATTCTGCTTAGTCTTCTCTACCTCGCTTTTAAGACTGTTCACTAGTCTTTCGTCGTAAGCGTCAGTGACAGATATGACAGTCTTGTGCTGTTCTTGCTTGATGAAAGCCCTCTCTCTTGCTAACTCAGCTTCTAAGTTCGCTATCCTTGTCAGAAGTCGTTTGTTTTCTCTCTCTTGAGCTTCTTTGTTTCTGTGGAATTGTGTTAAGTCATGTATTATTGCATTGATCTAATAATGTGTATGGCTATAAGAGTAGGGGAAGACCAATAAAAAAAAAGATGGATGGACTGTGTGAAAGATGATTTGGCTAGAATAGGGGTGCCTACCGAGATGACAGCTAATAGTTCTCTATTAGCTGTCATCTCTGTAGTCACCCCTTTCTACAAGATTTCTACATTTGGGATATGGGCAGGAGAATGTTGATGATGTTATAATGTTCGTTATTATTTCGTAAAATTTATTTATTTATTTAAAAAAACAGTGAGTTTTCCAAAAGAAACGACATATTGTATCCGTGCACCTAAATTCTGAGTTTTCATATCCCCAGATCTGACGCGGCCAATTTGAGATTTTTTGAGGGAACGTAGGTATGTATTCCTTATGCATTTGGTGTTTGTTTTTAATTTTGTAATTAGATACTGGTGATTGTCCATAATTGCTTCATTAATTTGAGGAAAATATATTATTATAAGTTCTGATTCATAAAATTTGCAATCATCTTTCTTGATACTTTGTTTGCTGTTGCATAAGTAGGTATGATTACCTAAGTCCAATCATGACCATGTAAACCTTGTCTACGTAGACAAAGTGAATTATCTGTATTTGAAAGTGTGTTACGCAATTGGCATTCAGATTGTCTCGGCCTTTTATACAATGTCCTCAATTGGTTAACTGAGGGGCTATCCCGTACGGACTACACCTATTATCTTTATAATTAACCGCAGTCCTCAACTTCAATATTGTTTTAATTTGATTAAAATTATCGTACCTTAGTTCAATAGCCAATAACTGCTTGGTAGATTGCAGATCATCCCTGACCTTGTCAATGTCGTCCATTTCATCGATTTCTTCATCTTCTGGCGGTATCATACCAGGTATCTGAAACATTTCAGCTAATTATTTTAGTTAGGGATCATTTTTATGTTGTATTTCATTGTTCATACATATTTCAATGTAAACATTTAGAGATAGGAGGTGGTTCGTTAGGTGGTCGGATGTTTGGGTAAATTTACTATCTTTGGTGGGAAGCTCTGGCGTCTGACCACGACTTGTTACTATTTAAGTTATTTCGCCTAATATTTTAAGTCCTGCGATCTTTGTCTGCTTGAGCACGAAATAAAAAGTTGGGAAATTTATTCCGTTTCCTTTCTAAATTAAAAGGGTGACTTTCTCTTATTATTTAGTGTATAACCCGCAAGAGTAAACTTGAGACTTCGCTAAGATGTCGTAAGCTCGCGATACTGAAGCGTCGATGGCGAGAGCGGTAACAACACGGGGGTCGGAATGGCCGTTCAGGTCTCAAGTTAACTCTTGCAGGTTGTAAGTGAAAAAAACGTGTGCAGTTGTTATACATACGTGTGAACTACTAGCATCTGAGTTGAGTCCAACTCCAGAGGGCGACGACGCCAAGTTCGCCTGCGACATGCTCTTCTGCACCTGCTCCTCGATCGTCATCTGTCTCCTGAACTTCCTCAAACCTTCCAGATTCGGTTTACTCCTATCATTGGTCTTCGTCTTCTTCAGCCGAATTCCCTTATTGATCTCTTTCAGCAACGCGTTGTGGGAGTTCGGCTTTTCTGACTCGAAGATGAACTGACCCTTGTTCTTTACTACCGTTGATGTTGTTATAATTGGGCTTGATCTGAAATTCCATAATTTTTGTATAAGGTATTATTTTTTGTCGCTAAAATAAATAATAATAAACAATTATTTGTTGTTGTTTAAATCTTAAATTTTACAATTTAAGATTTAAACAACAACAAATCGTCAAACAATCGACAATACCTTCAAATTAAAAACGCCTGAAATATTAATGAATCTTTAATATCAAATATTGTAGCTATTAGCATTAGCAAATTGCTATTTTGTACTAATAGCGAATTCAGTAATATTATACTTCAGTATTTCCAGGTAGATATGTACATCCAACAAAAACGGTACATGACTCTCCTTTTGGGCTTCCCACAGTCGGTTAAAAACGTCACCTACCTACCTGTCATTACAAACAACATGTTTCAGCTTCTTTCCTTCTTCCACCTCCTTCATCATGTCAGTCCAGTCTGGTCTCCTCCTGGGCCTGCTGCGAAGCGATTCCAGCTTCTTTATCTTAGCAGGGTCTACCGGAGCCTTCTTGAATTCAGGGGGAGGGGGCATCTTTGGTGGTAAAGGTGGCGGCGGTGGAGGTGGGGTGGGCTTCAGCAAACCTGAGTTTAGAAGATATATAAGAATCTGCACACGTCATCAGCTTAATGTTGTTCACTGGACACCATATGCCTCTCTTCTCCCTCTCTATCGATAATTACTTGTTTATCAATTATTTTTTTGCCAATTTTGATCCTATCATGTTGATTGATTTGTTAGTATCAGTCCTAAGCCCTAATAAAGCTGATAGCAATTTTTGGTGCACCTTTTTTTTGTACAATGATAAATACATACATATTTATGCATAGTCCAAGTTGGAAGAAATCTATGTATCCAGTGGACTGCGATAGGCTGGTTGATTAATTAAATCATGAATCGCCAATAAGATACCAATTAAATAATTATTTCAGTGTGCAATAATACTTCAGCAGAGTCACTGATTTACAACATAACAAAAGAGATAAAGATTTGTTTTGTAACATTGTGAACCAAACAGATGCGATCCCTGACGGCCTTAATTACATTTTATCGTAATTAAACAATTTCTAGATAATACATTGGAATAACCACCCATAACAGTGACTAAACAATTTAAAATCAACAAGTCAAAACCGCCATCAAAATAAACTACTTGAGTATACGCAATGAAGCTACGCAGTGCGCAACATTCAAAATCTAAATAGGCATCAAATTGTAAAGTCCAACGAATCAGTAAATACCTTGCGGATCGTCTTCTGAGTCAGCCATTATAATCAATAAAATCACTAATCACTTAATTAAAAAAACACTTGGCAGAATTGCCCCACAAATATATCACAATTTTCCTCAACACAGTTCACAATTTGTCAGGATAGTTCGGAATAGACTTGTGTTGCAGTAAGTGTGCATGTTAACTGAGGTATGGGTGCATTTACACCTGATCTGCGCAGGCGACGCATGCGGAACTGTGCGGTACTATTTTAGGTCGCATTTAGACCACAAACCAGTCTAGCGCACAAGAGATCAAAAGGTAACGATGTTGTTAGAGGCAACACTTAAAAGAGAGACATTAATGTCGGTATTAGTAAAAGAGGAGATTGAGATGGGATCGTTAAAGACTGTACGCCTAATTATATAGACGATGATGAGGATGAACAAGAACACACTGTAGGGCAAATTAAAGGAATGCCACTCTGAAACGGAAGCGATTACTTCAAAAGCCTTTAAAAAAGTCGAGATAGTGAGAATGACAGAGATTTGAAAAAGAAAAGCTTATAGAAACCTTTAAAAGCAAGCTTGTAGAAACTTTTTTTCAGTTAGAAAAGTTTGTACACCTTTTAAAGGTTTCTGTAAGCTTTTCTTTTTCAAATCTGTCATTCTCACTATCTCGACTTTCTGCGTAGCTTTCTTTTTTGAAGAAAATAAAATAGAAATAGTTTATTAAACAATATGACGAGGCTTGGGCTTGGAAACATTCTACTCTAGATTTTATTTCAGCCAAGATTATGGTACCTATATTCTTAACACATTGAAGGACACTGAACGAGACACAATAGAAGTTTTATTGTTATTACGTCGAGAGGCGTTAAGTGTCCCGCGAAGTGTTAACGGGTAACAGTGACTTTATTTTGGATGTTTAGTATGCTACAACAATGTACTGACTGAGGTATTTAAAGCTAAAAAAAATACAGTCGAATTGAGAACCTATATTATATATTAAGATATATACTTTTTGTATAAAGATAGAACTACAGAAATACCGTAAAAGCAGCGGACTTGTACGGATTTATCTATCTATCTATCTAAAAGCAAGTTATGCCAGAAAATGAATAATTGGATAAAAATATCCAAAGAAAGTATGGATGGTAATTCACATCACTATCTACTAACTAATACAAGCAGCGTGTTGTGTTGTTTTTCAATGAAAAAAATAAAATAAAACGAAATAAAAACCATAAGACCATTAAAATGATATCTGAAAACAATAATCTCATTAGTATCAGACAATGCGCAGTGCCAAAATCGATATAGATTGATGTCACCGCGTATGCGATCGAACGCAATCCAACTGTCTAATAATACGCAAGAAAGTGCTACTGTGTCAATGTTGATGTCACAACTAAGCAAATAGAAAGCTCTTTGTATTATTCTATTCTTGATTTAATTGACTCATGAACTAGTCACTTATCATCTATTTTTAATAGAGTGCAGGAAGTCTCTAGTAAATATATCGTCATTGAGACAAGACTTAAAACGGGCGGAATTCCGAAATTTGGATAACGTAGTCTACGACAGACCGATAAGGTTGTTTGTTAGCCTAATTAAGAGTAATCTGTCGATAAGTTAATTTTAGTATTTACATTTATCTTATGATCTATTGATATATCGTATGTGTCTAATATCCTCGTAGTGCTATCAATGATTCCAAGATTCTAAGAATGATTAAAACTTTACAAGAGCTCATGGATGTTACTGATGGCGTCAAATTCGTAGCCCAATTTTGGGCCGACTCTATTTAATTGCCATCGACACGCTAAGAAGAAAATGATTGAAAAGTTGTAAATTCTACGCCCACAGTAGCTTTAGTCCTACTGACTACAAGTTTGGGTTAATAAAACGACAGTGCAATAATACTCACTTCTTAAGCTCTCATTTTTAGTCAGCGTGTGACCCTTGGGCACCTCATTGAGGGTCTTATCAATGTTCTCCTTGACACGCTCATGCAGGGGGTCCCGCCATTTCTTAACAGGCACGTCATCCTTTGACGGTTGCTTTTGGACCGATGGTTTGCGCGGTGGGAACTGGAAACAAGACCAAGTTAAGAGTTATAAGAAATTCTATAGGAAATAGGAAATTTAGAATAACTGAATTAGAGAAGAAAAGTTAGTGAGATTTATTAGAATCTGTATAATAAACTATACCTTTGAAGGAGGTGGTTTCGTAGCCATTTCTGTGCTTTCAGATTTTACTACTACTTTTTCAGTTGCTGCGGTTTTGGGTTCAGCTTTAGTAGTTGAAGGCTTTGCTTCCGCTTTCGACGGTGTTGGTTTAGTTTCAACCTTTTCAGGAGCTTTGGAAGCCGGTTTCTCGGCTGCAGTCTTAGACGCAGATTTATCGTTAAGTACTTTCGTCGCGGGCTTAGTATCTTTATTTGAAACTGTATTCTTATTATCAGATTTGTCATTTACCGTGCTATTTGCTTTAGTGGGACCATTTTTTTCTGGTCTCTTGTCTACTATAGTCACTGATTTCTCTTTTGATTTATCGTCGATAGTCCTGACACTCCTTAGTGGAGGTTTGTCTACTTTGTCATTGCCCTTATCCTCAGATTTTAAGGCACTTTTTAGGGCAGATTTTGTGAATCTTGGTTTTTCTTCGGCTGACTTTGTGGCTTGATCAGCTTGCTTTGCTGCTGAAGGCTTGACTAGTTTTTCTTCTACAGGTGCTGACACTCCGTTTTCTGCTTTATCTTTGATGGTCGACTGCTTCTTCAGTACGGCTGGAATTTTAATAAATACGTTCGTGATTGTGTATTCATCAATAAATGTTAAAGTTCACTAAGTATTTTCTTCTGCTTATTATATATTTATGTTTTTACAATTAAAATATCTAAGATGTTCTCTTGCACGGGAACACGCAAAACGCTTTCTAAATCATAATAATTAAGAATAAATAGGTATTTTTCATTGCCATGCTACATAAATGATTGTAGTAGTTATATACAGCAGTTATCTAGATAAGTGAATGGTTTAATTAGTCATCAGGGTATAATAGTCATAAATAAATAACCTACGATAAGACTGAAAACAAAATACTTAAAGGCTGAAAAACTTAAACATGAAGTAAGAACAGTGAAATTGATTGTAGCACGTGTTTCGGCCCCGACGCGCTGCAGTTTGATGGCATTCGCGGACGTAAATAAACACGGCGTTTGCCAAGATGGCCGGCCTTCGCTATTTTAGCGCGATTACATGTCAAATTCCGCTATTAGATGGCCAAGCGAATACGGAAAATTTATCGTAGGCATAATACATTTTACTAAATACTTTCAAATCCACAGGTTATATTAACATCTGTTTCATTGCTTATCACAGCTGCCAACTTTGTGTTGGCGCCAACTAGGTAACCAAGATCGTGCTGATTGTTTATTGTAACATTTAACTACAATCTTGCTGGTTTGTCTTTGTTAGAGGTACCAACATCGTAGTCAATTACTGCCAAGATTTTTGAGAGAAATCTAGCAAAATCGTAAAATAATCAGCAGTTCAGAGCTTTTTAGCCATCTGTAAGCTGCACATTGACGCATTTCCCGTCGCGTCATTTCAAAATTAGTACTCTCAAATGGTTTAAAATAACGCTCTTATAAACGTAGTTTTCTTATAAATCAGCCGCTAACCCCAACATCTCCGTTTATTTTGTAAAAAGTCTCTCGTCTCTAAAAATACCGCGGTTGGCGGCGCGTGCGCTCGAAATATCTCCTAAACATCGTCGACGAACACGTCACGACAAACGGCCGCGCAAGCTTTTTCAATTCCATTTTTATTTAAACTTTTGTGATAAATCGTTTTGTTTTTAAATACATTTACTTTATTTTTTAGGAAAAACTCGTAGCTTCCGTCTTTTCCTTTGAAAAGCTTTTCAGTTTCGTCATCATCACAAAATACATCATCTGTTTAGATTGTATTCTATTTTCATTAACAATAAGCAGATCACACAAAAGCTCTATTTCTAAAGGAAATGCATTGTTTATATGACGTTGTCTAGTCACATTTCTTTAACTCGAAGCTTGGCAGGAAATATTCGGACACATTAAAACGTAATACCCGATTTTATAGCCCTGTCCAATACTGAAACGTTTTTATTTTCAATGGCACGAACTTTATTGCACGGTCATGTAAACATGTGAAAAATTTGCATACGACAAGCTAAATTCAGATTTTGATTTACCATTTTAACAGCACTGGACACTATAGAAACTGGAGGAACGAAAGATCACTTTTCAAGCACACTTTTCACTAGTCATACACTAGTAATATTCGGGCGAAATTCGGAATTACACTGTTGGGAAGCGCGTGGTTCTCCTCGAACGATCACGTCATTCGGTTCCGAACTCCAGACTAACAAACTTGTGAACGGTTTCGGAGAGTCAATTATTCAGAACCCGTGTCTCCTGCCAAAGTTTCGGTCAGGTGGCTGACGTCATCATATACTTACACACATGTAGCCTACCCACAAATAAACAGTCACAAATATTATGCACTGTAAAATATTGCTTTCTTGTGTAGCGTCAGGAAAAACGTTCTGGCGGAAATGAGAGATTATTTTTAAAAGACTGGAGCTTTCTGGTGACGATTAAAGTTGACGATGCTCATCGGAGCTTCCTGTCGGGAAGTTCAAGTGCACACGGCTAGGAAACGTGCATTGGATGATGCTCATAATATGCACACATGTCATATTGTTGAGATTTTGGTGTCGAACTCGATGACCAACTTTTGCACAAGCAGGCAGATGATGAGATGACTGCTATATATATATGTAATTATAAATATATTTTATGTTCATTTGATGCCGTACTGACTGCTGCTTCAATAATTTATTCCTTTATCATTTAGTACCGGTACTTAGGTACCTACATTTTTATAAGGTAAAAACTAATTTTAAAGCTGACAATAAGTCGCATGAGTAAGATCAACGTTTAAAAAGTGAAGATATTGGTCCAGGTTAAATAGGCATCTGTTTCTATCCAATATTAATAAACCTACCTCTTCCACCTTGAAAGTTGTAAAATAAACAGAATCAGCTGCTAATATGGAACAAAACGAAAGAAAATAAATACAAATCTTCAAATCCACATTATTTCATTTGGAGACTCTACAACACACACATACACACAGGATGTGACGCGACACAAGGTGCCAAATACATATTCTGACAGAAAAGAACGGAAGAGATTTTCCATGTTATGAAGATGCGACATGAAAATATTGTAATTTTTATGTAATTTATAATGATTATGTTTATATAATTTATAATAAATATGTTTATATAATTTATAATAATTATGTTTATAAAATTTGTAATAATTATGTTTACCAAATTAAAATTTATTAATATTATATGTAAGATTCGGAAAAAAAAACCGAGAAAGATGTTTGAGCTGTTTTTCATGTTTGTTTAAAGTCAAATGAAGGTTTTGTGACTCGAACTCGAAACTCGAAAAAATAAATAGCTCGATAAATCGTAGATATTGTCGTATATGCTCTATTCTTTAGTACTTAGCTTCGATCCAGCCGATCTGTTCTATTAAAATCTCACTGTGAAAACTCAGGTGAAGTGACTTAGAATTGAGCAGTCAATAGTGTCAATCCCTAGCATCCGGTGTCATGACAGCTCAATTCAAGCACACTTTACTTAAGTTTTCACGGTAAGATATTTAAAGAACAGACTGGCTAGATGTTTATCTTCAGAAGAAACAAAAGTTACAAAACAAGTGACATTCGGGACGTCGCGTCGTACAATGTTTGTCTGGGCAAGAAGTCGAACGTTCAAAGTCTCGACCCTGACTGCGATTTGTTGGTTGTGACGGCTGTAATACGTCTCTATTATATCCGAGTGCAAAACTAAGGCGATGTTCAGATGGGCGACATAATTGTCACGGTTTGCGACCGTTTATAATTCCGCTGATTTGGGGTCTTATCATCTCATCACTTTGGCCAAATGACATTAATTTGTGGAAATAGGCATATCCTACCCCAAGAATCGCCATATGCAGCTCTGATACTTAGCTATGCCTTGCCGTGGCTACAAAAACCGAACAACGCTCCATCATCATCGTCATCTACCTAGCCTTTTCCCAACTGTGTTGGGGTCGGCTTCCAGTCTAACCGGATGCATCTGAATACTAGTATTTTACATGTAGCGATTGCCTATCTGACCCTCTTCCTGTACATCCTACGTAGCAGTAGACGGTCACCTTTAAGGTCTTGTACGCTAGATATACGTTCATGTCTCTATCAACAAAGACAAAGACATTTACTTGTCGGATAATTATATGGTAGGTACAAAATTGGTTGGTATATACATACGAGTATATAATATATACATATACTATAAACATATACACATACATACTTCAGGACACATCCGCCGCTAAAAGCGGCATACGAATATTTACAATATTAGGTAGACGTGGGTATAAAACCTAACTTATATACTACTTCATCATCATCTGCCCAGCTTTTTCCCAACTATGTTGGGGTCGGCT